>CM040123.1:23643792-24376171 GCA_022559845.1 Amorphophallus konjac | reverse complement strand
TGATGCAAGAAGTTCATGCAGGATCAGCTGGAGCACACCAGGCTGGCCCGAAAATGAAAATTGAGATAAAGAAGCTGGGTTATTATTGGCCCACTATATTTGATGATTGCTGCAAGTTTGCCAAAGCTTGTCAGAAATGTCAAGAACACGCTAATGTGGCGAGGAGGCCTCCAGTGCCACTGCATCCCACTCTGCCAAGTTGGCCGTTTGCTCAGTGGGGCACGGACGTGGTAGGGCCACTACTAGCATCTTCATCAGGATGCAGATACATCTTAGCAGCTACAGACTATTTCTCCAGATGGGCGGAGGCAGTAGCATTAAGAGATGTGACCGGAGAACTAGTTGCAAGATTCTTCCGGCAGAATGTAATATTCCGGTTCGGGATCCCCAGCCGAATCATCTCTGATAATGGCAACCATTTCAGAAATCAGAAGGTTTACCGGCTAGTCGACAAATACAAAATTGACTGGAGGACATCGTCCCCCTACAACCCTCAAGCCAATGGACTGGCAGAGGCCTTTAACAAGACCTTGTGCACACTATTGGCAAAGACTGTCAAGGCTAACAAAAAGGATTGGGAAGAAAGGATGTACGAAGCACTTTGGGCTTATCGTACTATCTACAAGACCCCAACCGGCTGTTCACCTTTCTCCCTTGTCTATGGGTCGGAAGCTGTAGTGCCGATTGAACTTGAAGTTCCTTCATTGCGAGTTGCCATCCAGCACGGATTAGTCAGTGGTGAGCAGACCAATGCAGAAAGAAGATTGGAAGAGCTCGCTGAGCTCGAAGGAAAACGCCTCCAGGCGCAACAAAACATCCAACTCTACCAAGCTCGCATGGCCCGTGCTTTTGACAAGTTAGTCAAGGGTCGAGAGTTCAAGAAAGGAGACCTGGTGATGGTCAAAAGAAGAGAAGTGATGGCCTCTAACCCCAAAGGGAAGCTGGTCGAAAACTGGGTCGGACCGTATATCGTCCGCCGAGTATATGAAGGGGGTGCCTACGTCCTTGTAGACCACAAAGGAGTCATCCAGTTCTCTCCCCTCAACGGAAAACACATTAAGCTGTATCATGCGGTGCATCCGACACACCCCGAGTGATCTGTCGGAACAACCTTCCCCTTGGTTAGCGGCATTCCGCCCTAATCAAGTTATACCTTCTCCTTGATTAGTGGCACTCCGCCTTAACCGAGCTATTTCTCCCTTGGTTCAGTGGCACTCCGCCCTAACCGAGCTACCTTCTCCTTGGTTTAGCGGCATTCCGCCCTAATCGAGCTACCCGTCCCTTGGTTCAGTGGCACTCCGCCCTCACAAAGCTACCTTCCCCTTAGTTTGGCGGCATTCCGCCCTAATCAAGCTACACTTTGGTTAGTGGCACTCCGCCTTAACCGAGCTACCTTCTCCCTTGGTTCAGTGGCACTCCGCCCTAACCGAGCTACCTTCTCCTTGGTTTAATGGCACTCCGCCTTAACCGAGTTACCTTCTCCCTTGGTTCAGTGGCACTCCGCCCTCACCGAGCTACCTTCCCCTTGGTTTGGCAGCATTCCGCCCTAATCAAGCTACACTTTGGTTAGTGGCACTCCGCCTTAACCGAGCTACCTTCTCCCTTGGTTCAGTGGCACTCCGCCCTAACCGAGCTACCTTCTCCTTGGTTTAATGGCACTCCACCTTAACCGAGCTACCTTCTCCCTTGGTTCAGTGGCACTCCGCCCTCACCGAGCTACCTTCCCCTTGGTTTGGCGGCATTCCGCCTTAATCAAGCTACACTTTGGTTAGTGGCACTCCGCCTTAACCGAGCTACCTTCTCCCTTGGTTCAGTGGCACTCCGCCCTAACCGAGCTACCTTCTCCTTGGTTTAATGGCACTCCGCCTTAACCGAGCTACCTTCTCCTTTGGTTCAGTGGCACTCCGCCCTAACCGAGCTACCTTCTCCTTGGTTTAATGGCACTCCGCCTTAACCGAGCTACCTTCTCCCTTGGTTCAGTGGCACTCCGCCCTCACCGAGCTACCATCCCTTTGGTTTGGCGGCATTCCGCCCTAATCAAGCTACACTTTGGTTAGTGGCACTCCGCCTTAACCGAGCTACCTTCTCCCTTGGTTCAGTGGCACTCCGCCCTAACCGAGCTACCTTCTCCTTAGTTTAATGGCACTCCATCTTAACCGAGCTACCTTCTCCCTTGGTTCAGTGGCACTCTGCCCTAACCGAGCTACATTCTCCTTGGTTTAATGGCACTCCGCCTTAACCGAGCTATCTTCTCCCTTGGTTCAGTGGCACTCCGCCCTCATCGAGCTACCTTCCCCTTGGTTTGGCGGCATTCCGCCCTAATCAAGCTACACTTTGGTTAGTGGCACTCCGCCTTAACCGAGCTACCTTCTCCCTTGGTTCAGTGGCACTCCGCCCTAACCGAGCTACCTTCTCCTTGGTTTAATGGCACTCCGCCTTAACCGAGCTACCTTCTCCCTTGGTTCAGTGGCACTCCGCCCTAACCGAGCTACCTTCTCCTTGGTTTAGCGGCATTCCGCCCTAATCGAGCTACCCGTCCCTTGGTTCAGTGGCACTCCGCCCTCACCGAGCTACCTTCCCCTTGGTTTGGCGGCATTCCGCCCTAATCAAGCAACACTTTGGTTAGCGGCATTCCGCCCTAACCGAGTTACCCTTTCCTTGGTCTGGTGGCACTCTGCCCTAACCAAGCTACCCCTCCCTTGGTTCAGTGGCACTCCGCCCTAACCGAGCTACCTTCTCCTTGATCAGCGGCATTCTGCCCTAATCAAGCTACCTTTCCTGGGTTAGCAGCATTCCGCCCTGATCAAACTACTTTTCCTTGGTCTAATGGCATTCCGCCCAAACCGAGCTACTTTTCCTTGTTTACCGGCATTCCGCCCTACTCGAGCTATTTTTCCTTGGTTAGCGGCATTCCGCCCTAATCAAGCTATACATTCTCCTTGATTAGTGACACTCCGCCCTACTCGAGCTATTTTTCCTTGGTTAGCGGCATTCCGCCCTAATCGAGCTACTTCTCCGTGATCAAGCGGCTTTCCGCCCTAATCAAGCTACTTCTCCTTGGTTAGCGGCATTTCGCCCTGATCAAGCTACCCTCTCTCGGCTCGCATTCCGAATAAAAAAAAGAGAGAAAGGAAAGAAGTCAAAATAAAAATGGGGTTAAAAAATAGAGATACCCCGCCAGACTTGCTCCCACATCGGGACAAGTGCAAAAATGGCTATAACCCGGCTGTGGCGAAAACCCGAAAGGGCGTCGCAGGCAAAATCGGGTATCCCGCCACGTGAAAACCCGAAAGGGCGCGTGGGCAAAAGCAAGAGGGGGCTGGCTTCGGCGAAAACCCGAAAGGGCGCCTGAGTCGGTAAAGTGGTAATTTCCAAATGCCTCTCCTATTCTCCACCCAATAAGACTCCGAAAGGGACAATCATCAAAGTCCCGCCGGAAAACCTTTAACACACCCTTTTCGACCCTCGTCATTATCGGCGAGATCGGTCGATCTCTACCCTCAACTCGGACCTTACGTCCCTGTTGACAACCCCATCCTTGTTTCGGTAGTAACATATGCCGACGAATAAACCCTTTTCGACCCTCGTCATCCTCGACGAGAGCGGCGATCTCTACCCTTCACTTGGACCTTACGTCCCTGTTGATAATCCCATCTTTGCTTCGGCATGTGACCCATGATGATGAATAAACCCATGGTCGACCGTCGTCATCATCGGCGAGATCGATCAATCCCTACCCCTAAGCTTGGACCTTCCGTCCTTGCTAATAAACCCACCTTTGTTTCGACGATAACCTATGCTGGTCAATAAACATGCGTTTGACCCTCGTCATCATCGGCGAGATCGGTCAAGCTTTACCCCTAACTCGAATCTTATATCCTAGCTAATAGACCATATCCTTTACTTCGACATCTAGCCGGTGTCAACGAGCCGAAGCAGGGTTCAATCCTTGTCATCATCGACAAGGTCTGTCAACATTTTCATGGTCCAGTTCTTCTGTATCCTATACAAAACAAAGAAAAAGAAAAGAAAATGGGGTTAAAAATAGAGATACCCCGCCAGACTTGTTCCTATATCAGGACAGGTGCAAAAATGGCTATAACCCAGCTGTGGCGAAAACCCGAAAGGGCGTCGCAGGCAAAATCGGGTACCCCGCTGCGTGAAAACCCGAAAGGGCGCGCGGGCAAAAGGAAAAGGGGGCTGGCTTCGGCGAAAACCCGAAAGGGCGCTTAGGTCAGTAACGTGAATAAAAAAAATTGAATGATGAATAGTGATGATTCATTCTCTATCCGGAAGACCCCTTTCGAGGTCGTGGCGGAGTTTTCATCCGATATCCCGGTAATATACATCTATTGTCATACCCTTTCGACCCTTGTCACCATCGGCAAGATCGGTCGCTACCCCTTCCGGTTCTTGTCACCATCGGCAAGACCGTCTACCCCTTTTCGACCCTTGTCACCATCGGCAAGATCGGTCGCTACCTATCCGGTTTTTGTCATCATTGCCAAGACCGTCTACCCCTTTTCGACCCTTGTCACCATCGGCAAGATCGGTCGCTACCGATCCGGTTCTTGTCACCATCGGGAAGACCATCTACCCCTTTTCGACCCTTGTCACCATCGGTAAGATCGGTCGCTACCTATCCGGTTTTGTCACCATCGGCAAGACCGTCTACCCCTTTTTGACCCTTGTCACCATCGGTAAGATTGGTCGCTACCTATCCAGTTTTGTCACCATCGGCAAGACCGTCTACCCTTTCGACCCTTGTCACCATTGGCAAGATCGGTCGCTACCCCTTCCGATTCTTGTCACCATCGACAAGACCGTCTACCCCTTTTCGACCCTTGTCACCATCGGCAAGATCGGTCGCTACCTATCCGGTTTTGTCACCATCGGCAAAACCGTCTACCCTTTCGACCCTTGTCACCATCGGCAAGATCGGTCGCTACCCCTTCCGGTTCTTGTCACCATCGGTAAGACCGTCTACCCCTTTTCAACCCTTGTCACCATCGGCAAGATCGGTCGCTACCTATCTGGTTTTGTCACCATCGGCAAGACCGTCTACCCTTTCGACCCTTGTCACCATCGGCAAGATCGGTCGCTACCCCTTCCGGTTCTTGTCACCATCGGCAAGACCGTCTACCCCTTTTCGACCCTTGTCACCATCGGCAAGATCGGTCGCTACCCCTTCCGGTTCTTGTCACCATTGTCAAGACCGTCTACCCCTTTTCGACCCTTGTCACCATCGGCAAGATCGGTCGCTGCCCCATCCGGTTTTTGTCACCATCGGCAAGACCGTCTACCCTTTCGACCCTTATCACCATCGGCAAGATCGGTCGCTACCCCATCCGATTTTTGTCACCATCGGCAAGACCGTCTACCCCTTTTCGACCCTTGTCACCATCGGCAAGATCGGTCGCTACCCCTTCCGGTTCTTGTCACCATCGGCAAGACAGGCTACCCCTTTTCGGTTCTTGTCACCATCGGCAAGACAGTCTACCCCTTTTCGACCCTTATCACCATCGGCAAGATCGGTCGCTACCCCATCCGATTTTTGTCAGCATCGGCAAGACCGTCTACCCTTTCAACCTGTGTCACCATCGACAAGGTCGGTCAATATCTCCCCAATCAGGGTCAATAATAGAATTACCACAAGCAACCGGCGGTCACGGTTTCAACGCCTCTTGTCAGTGAGACCTATGTCGGCGCCAACCTGACAACTTCTAGAACCCCGTCCCGCAGTGGAGCGAGGCCCCCATCCTTTCCTTGAGAGGGTGGACGCTCTCCTGCTACATGGACATGGAGGTACTTCCAAGAAGGTCGCCAGAATTGCCGCAAGACACAACAAATGCAAGTGTGGATGTGAACACAAAAAAATATATATATAGTGAAGGAAACTTCTATCTTCATTACAAAAGGGGAAGTGAATACAAAAGGAGCCCTTCTGAGGGGACATATTACAAAGGCGGATCAGCTAAGACCGCCTGAAGATATCAGCAAAGTCAATAAGCCCAACATGAGGAGCCGCCCCCAGTTCATGGAGCTGCGCTTCCTCTTTCTGAACCCGAGTCACCTCAATCTCCAGAGACGCGACTCGGCCCTCCAGCAAAGAAGTTCTTTCGATGCCTTGGACTTCCGCAGCCTCTAGCCGCGGTATCTCGGCTTCTATAGTAGCCAATTCAGCACGGAGTTCTTCCCGTCGGCTACGTAGAATGTGCGCCTGGGTTACGGAAGCTTCAACCTGAGCCCTGCTCTCCTGAAGATCAGAGATCAGAGACGTCAGCTCCGCCTGACAGTCAACTCTCTGCAGTTTGAGGGCCGCAAGTCGGTCGCCCATCATCTTCTCGAGAAAGTCCCGGCGATTCACAAACTTCAACAAGAAAAGCACCCGCTGGGTCCAGATATCTAGAGGGCAGCCCAGTGCCTGCAGCCCGATCGTCAGTCGCGTAGCCACTTCCTTCAACTGGGAGTAGGACAGCGCTGGCTGAGATTCCACAACCGGACGCAGCATCTCTAGATGCTGCCAGACAAATTCCTCCGATGAGGTAATGCCCAGGGAAGCCGCCGGAGACACCTCGAAGGTCACTTCCCTGTCTATGGAGGCCCATAAGCCGGTGTCCGGCTCGGAAGAGGAAGATGGAACGGCCGTCAAAGCCGAAGAAGCAGATACCACGGTAGCATGTTCCTGCTCCGTCAGACTCCTGTTAGGGCTTCCTTCAACGGAGCCTAGGAGGGACAGAGGTTCTAACTCTGGCTCCGGCACAAATGGAGTTGCAGAATCAGGCGCGATCGTCATTATGGCCGCCAGTACAAAAGCAGACCCCCTTTGGGGGTCAGCCTCAGCCCTCAACTCTGTCGTCGACGCCAGGGCGAGACTCTCCCCCGACTGGCTCGGCTCCGAGGGTAATCCCCCAGCAGCCGCATTTATCCTCACCGGCACAGGGCGGGGTAGGGTGATTGTCCCTAAAGGAGATGCGGTGGCCAGCGGTAGCAGATCCGAGGCCTCTGATGAAACCACAGCAGTACCAGAAGTTGATGCCGGGGAATGAATAGCGGCTTCGGGTTCCTGGAATGAAAATTCATGTAAACACCAAGGTGGCAAAAAAAGAGAGGGGGATAATGCAATCATCAGGCCGAGCCAAAAATGCTGGTGTTCATCCGAATTTGCTTATAAAGCATGGAAGTCACACAAAGCAGAATGAAGACTCAGAGTCAAAAGAATAGCCAATGCACAGGAGCAGACCTGAAGAGACCACGAAGCACAGTGTGTGACGTGATGTACACCCGCATGTCCCGTGTCACTCATGCTTCACTCACGCCACCTACGGGTGGGGGGCATTTGTTGACACCCAAAATATACCAGAAGAAACTATAACATATTCACAGCTTTGAAGATCAGTAGAGGGCACAGTTCACGTGCTACCCCCGGGAGATCTGAGAGTCTGAATAGAAGAAACCCACTACCCCTATCATTCTGTTTGACTAAAGCCATCTCTGGCTAGGTCGCTGTTCAGTGCTGCTATCTTTCAGATAGTCAGGCTGATTAAACTACACCAACACTTAGGCAATCATCTGCCTGCTTAAACAGATGTTCAGACATCTCTGATACTCCTGGGCCAAGACGCACAGTGCCCCGTATGCATGTGTGAATCCAAGGTGTAAATGGGCTCGGTGGAGTCGCAATATGTATGGGTCAAGAACCCCACTGTCGAGAGGAGCTCACTAAGTGTATCCTGGACGACTGGGCCGAATGACAAATAGATGGGCCAAGCCCAAGCAAGACAGGACGCGCCGACGGATGTCACGCCGGGAGAAGCGATTCTGGCGCGTCGGGAAGCTCATGCCGAATGCATGAAGAGCCTCACCTCTATAAGAGGCCTGCCCTTCGAACGAAAGAAAAGGGAGAGGATAGAAGAAAGAAAAGAAAGAAAAGGAAAAAGAGGAAGAGAAGCAGAGTGCTTAGCCACCGAAGAGAAAGGGGGAGTTCGAGAGCCCTTGAAAGAGAAGAAAAGAAGAGGGAAGAGTCGGAGGTTCGAAGAAAGATCCAGGTGGGAACGGCGGGCAGGGACAGCTTCCTCGGCTTCTCCTCCCTATCTGTCTCAATTTCTCCCACTGTATTTTTGATTTCTGGCATCTTTGCTTCAATAGCATCGGATGCCGATGTAACCCTGTCTGCAGGGATAAGGTCTTGGATTTCTTTCTCTTGAATCGCATGCGTGTAAGCCATTTGGCTGATATAGTTAATAGAAGAATGGGTTGAGCTCTGTCCTTTCATTACCCTCTTCTTTCTGTCTCTACATCCAAGGTTCGCCATACGCTAAGGATACTGATAACTAGGCGTGTTTCATCGTCGGGTTTTCTGATTTTTGTTGAAGGTTCTTCTGCCGCGCGCTCTTTCAACCTCGTATCCACAACGAGAGCCTGAGACAGCCTATCTCATGGCTCCTCATCTGTGAAATGAAGAGGGTTGAATACGGGCCAGAGTCCTGAGTTTCTGTGGGTGGTTCCGCTCCTAGTGAAGTCCCAGAGGAAAGGCCACCTTCACACCAGATTATCCTCCCTATGATTGCCCGCAATGGTGGTCGAATCATTGAATAAACTTTCTTTCTGAATGCCCAAAACCCTCTGAAGCCCTTGCCACAGAAGGAATCCCTATCGGAAAGCCTCCCGGCGCGAACTCCCCCTCGGCGTAGGTCTCGCGCCGGGGACTTGTCGCGCCGGTTAGGCTTCCCCTACCACGCCGAACCTATCTGGCCTTCGTGCCGACAACCAACCCTTCTTCTCTGCATTGACGCCTATGTGTTTGTTGGCCATCCTGATGCTTTCATGCCCGTGCCAATAACCCATACAGCCTCTGTCCGTCACGTCCTGCCCCATGGGTGTGCATCGCCCTTCCCTCTGTCCTCACGGGAGCTATATCAAACAGGGGTAGCGCCCCTTACATTCTATAACCCATTAAGTCAAGGAGCTCTGCCTCTGCATGACCTCCGATCGACTGAGTTGGGAAGATTACAACAAAGGGGATGGGATCTCGTATGATCCGGCCCTCCTTGAATTACGGGCTACGCCCGGCACCTATTTTGGTTTCTACTCCGGCATCCGTGAGTAGATATCCCATAATACCCCCTTGGCACACTCCCAAAATAAGGGGAGATGCTGTCAAAATTTGCCCAGGATTTTTTATTTCGTTATACGGTACGATGTTTCGTCGGAATTAAGTGCTTAATCTCCCGACATGGCAACAGCCTGAGCCATATCATCTCACGGCCTCTCGCCATCGCAGGGAACATATCTTATAAGTGATGATCTCTTTGAACCCCCCCCCCCAGGAGTGCATCCACCCTCATTTCCTATAACCCCCACCTGGCTTCATGAAATCTCCATTGAACGCCCATAAAACCCTCACAAACACCCCTGCTGCAAACCTTAGAAAACGCCCCTCCCCCCGGCGCCATTGCCTCTCGGCGCCAAACCCGCGCCGGGTGGGTGGCGCGCCGGGACCAGGCCACGCCGAGGTCCAGGGCACGCCGGGACCAGGATGGGCCGAGACCCCCCCTGAGCCCCTCCATCGCGCCGTTTTCCTTCGCGCCGGGACCAGACTGGGCCGATGCCCTTTTAAACCCCCTCCCCTCGCGCCGTCTGCCCTTCGTGCCGGGATCTCCAGCGCCGACTAATATCTGTGTCATTTCACCTTACTAGTGGGTGCTCTTCTTCAAATCTTGACATCTCAACAATCCCATTAAACCCCAGAATAGTCGTCCCAAACCCAGAGGTCCTACCCCCATCAACCTTTTAAGCCAGCCTTCAGCATCTTGCGAGGGAATTATCGTCATTCACCCGGGGCCCGGGGATATATGAATGGGGGGGTTCCACCCCTGCATTATGCCGAACCCAACATTTCTTCGGCTACCCCGCTGACCCTCGGAGTTCTACCGTTGCATGTCCTCCGATGGTCCTTTTAGGGGAATATTAACGAACGGCACAGATGGTTCCGTCATATTTGAATCCTTTTTGGACCCAGGCATGTGCCTGATCTTCTTTTGGGTCTCCATTCCGGCTCTCCATGGATGGATGTCCTATCTCCCTTTCTTCGGTATAATCCGAAGGAAGAGGGCATGCTATCGCATTTACGCTGTTGCATCGTCATCATCATCGTATCTGTTAGCATTCATGCTTTCGCTAGTGTGATGGTGGTCCTCGGACCTGCTTCCTCCGCCACGTACCGAGGATCCATTTTCCCATGAAACTACACATCTTTTGCATGATTAATGCTGCATCCTGCCTGTCATTGCTATAATCATCATGTAGTTCTCTTTACGTCGGCTTCGACAGCCCGCTATCTCGGCAATTAATCAAAGGTGTTCCCTCCTCGTGAGGGATGTAATTAACGCCATAGCCTTTATGGTATGGCGGACTGCTGGTCCCGACCGAACCTCACATTCGCCCGATATGGGTCAGAATGAGCGCACAATAAAATCGTCACTCATGTGACTGGCACGCCCGCGTCGTCAATCAGTCAGTTGATTACCAGTTAGTCGATTGGCTGATCGATGCGCGAACGAAAAGAAAAAAATATGCTGAAACAGTGGGGTAGCAGTAGGGACGTAGGAGGTGGAGGGACCAGCTCTCTCAGTATAGCGGACTATGGGATTTCGGGTCTCAGGTTGGCGGTAGATGGGAACCCGAGGTGGGGCCACCCTTTGAAACCTCTCAACATCTCGTGCAACCTGATAGGCGTGCTCGAGGGTGTTAACCTCCCGTAAGAATAATTCCCGCTGAATACTCTCGTGTAGGCCAGCCCTAAACCGAGAGAGGGTGACGGAGGCATCCTCCATGACTCGACTCCGAAGGAAGAAGTCATCAAATTTGGTGATGTACTCGTCCACAGACTTTTCATCTTGGGTGAGTTTCTGCCATTGGTCTAAAAGACACTGATGGTAGGAAGGTGGCAGATACTTCTCCCTCAATTTCTCCTACATTTCTTCCCACGTGCTAATAGGCTCCTCCCGTCTCCGTGCTAGGAGATTCTCAACATTACACCAGTAGGTCTTGGCTTGACCTAGGAGTTTCATTTTGGCAAACCTTACCCTGGTGGCAGGGGTCATGCGGCGATGCCAATCAAAATATTGATCCATCCCGGTCTCCCACTCAAGTTATGTAGCGGGGTTGAGGGACCCATCAAAACTTGGAGCGTCAATTTTGACGTTCCGTAGGATGATATCTTCATCGTCGTGGTCTCTCTCTCGAGGCACACGGGCCTCTTGCTCTCTACCTTGGGGAGCCTGATTCGGGCGGACTTGCTCTCTTTCCTCCCTAGGATTAGCTACGGGATTGCCGTGGCCATTCACCCTTCCTTCTTCCCCTTTTAATCGATCCTCTAAGGCTCAGATCCTCTTATCGAGTTCCGTCCGTAGCTGGCCTATGGATTCTTCAAAGTGGGCCACAAGATTATGTTCGAGCTGGACTAGCATAGCAGTCACGCTCTCTTGATCCATGGGTAGCGTTGAGGGGCGCTCTAGACGGCCAGATGAATTCCTAGACCAACGTGGCATGCACGACCTCGGACCTAGATGATGCAGTCCTGGGACCGATAATTAGCAAGCTATGACCCAAATTTTGTTGGCTAATTGGCAAAGGGCCAATTTGAAGGGACCGGTCAGGGGGAGTTGCTCGCCCGTAGGCGAAGTAGTTGTGGAACTACCTCCTGACAATTAGGGTGCCCTAATGTGACAGCCTAGGGCCTAAAGGATAGGTGCAAGCAAGCACTCTCTCACCGTCCACAGCGATGCACTCAGAAGACTGGCTGCATGGATCAGGCTCTCTCTTACTTCGTCGCGCGGTAATTAAAAAGATACTAATGAGCAAGTTTGGAGCACGTACCTAGCTGACTGAAAAGTCTAGCTCCGACCGGAGACGAGGGCGAGCGGGGACGTGCGGGCCCGCACGGCGTCGACGAAGCTTGAGTGGTTACAAAGCATTCACTCCACGCAGGGAGGATTGAATTATTACATATCGCTTAAATTTCCCGCGCAGGGGAACAAATCAGTCCAAATTCTCCGCGCAGGGAGACTTAGAGGTACGCACGTTCCGTGATCTTCAGATCGTCTGTCGGCATCCGTACGACTCAGACATGAGCCGTAATAGCGGACTCGAGTGCCACAAGAAATAAGTTAAATAGATATATATATATTCAACTCTCTTTTTTTATCAAATAATATATATAGATATATATAGATATATATAACAATATATATATATTATATATATATATATATTTCAATCTCCCCTTTTTTTTGACTTTTCTTTCTCTTTTCAAATTTCACCTATTTTTTTTTGACTTTTCATACTCTCTTTTTTTTTCACATGTCTCTTTTTTTGACTCTTTTAAACACCTCTTCTCTTTTCTTCTTTTCACACTTCTTTTGCCGCTTTTGTCTCTTCTTTTATATTTTTTTTTCCTCCGCAACTCACGCTGGCAGGCGGCCGCATGTGAAGGTCAACACGGACGCGGGCTGCATGTGTTGACTGGTGCCCTGCGGGCGTGGGCGGGGGTCCTGGGCTCGTCGGACGGGCACGTGGGCGAGCGCAGCGGTGGCCTGGTGCACTGGGCGCGCTGGAGGTGGCCTCGGGCTCTGGCCGTAGCGGCCGGGGGCGCGGGCGGCAGCGGCCAGGGGCGGACGGGCGCACGGGGGCGCGAGGCACGGGCGACGCACGGGCGTGGTGGCAGCAGCCACGGGCGCGGGCGCGCCTGGGCGCGGGCCGGAGCGGGCGCCTGGGCGCGGGGCCAGGCGGCTGAGCGCGCAGGGGCGGTGCGGTTGGGGCGAGCTCCGGCGCGGGCGGGCACGTGCTCGGGCGTGCTCGGGTGCCGGCGGGCGCGCAGGCGGGCACGGGCCCGGGCGCGGGGCCGGGCTCGCAGGCGGGCGGGGCCGGGCGTCGGGCGGGCCGTGGTGCGGGCGGGGCCGGGCGCCGGGCGCCGGGCGCGGCGGCCGGGAGGGGGGGAGGAGTTGGCCGTTGCGGCCGCTCCCCCCTTTTGAATCCGGCACGGGCGACGAGGCCCCGTGCCGCGAACAGAATCTTTTTTTTTTATGTTTCCTTCAACCGAGAGAGAGAGAGGTAGAGAGAGAGAGGTTACAGAGAAAGAAAAGAAAGTGAGAGAGAGAGAAGGGGGTTCTAAATTTTTTTTTCTATTCTTTTTTTTTCTAACTTCTATTTCAACTGAGAGTTTCCTCTTTCCTCTTTCTTTTTTTTTCTTTTCTTTCTTCTTTTTTTCCACTCTAACAACGGAGAGAGAAAGAGAGAGACGTCGGAGACATTAGGTTGTGGGAGACGCCGTTGTTGGGCTCTGATACCAATTTGACGCGGCGGCGACGTGGAAGACGGATCGACGGCACTCCGGGACGCAAACAGGACGGGACGGATAACTGCTATCTCACACAGCTCGGCCTCACGCCGGACGGTCTCACACCGGGCGACACTCGAATCTCACAAAAAATGAGAAAGGAGGGAAGGGAGATGAACAAATGGGCAAATGCTCCTTCAACTCAAATTTTCATTCATACAAACATACGTAACACATCCATTGGCCTCCTATTTATAGGAAAGGCCCATTACACATACACCTTCAATCTTTTACAAATGGCATATATATCCTTAGCCTAATAAAACACACTCACCTACCTAACTTTTAACTTATATGTTTTAACCAAATAATATATATAAAACACACATGTTTATTTGACTATGACTTAGCCTAATAAAACAGAAGTAAATAATACATATATTTCTACATGTATTTTACACACAAATACGCACAATACAAATACACACAAATAAATATTATGCTCAGGATGCCGAGTCTTCAATCGAATCTCCGAGCCATAAGCTCGGTGCAGTTGGTGATGCGGTGCAGCGTCGGCTCCAAGTAGTGGGCCAGTAGTAGACCCGGTGTCCCCACCATAAAGGGTTTAAAAGTTAAAGGAATGAAAAATAATAATAAACAAAAGTTTAAAAATATTTGGGAGTTAATTGTTTAAAAGAAGAAGAAAGGTATAATTATAATAAAATAAATTAAAAGTTTAAATATAAAAATAAAAAGGTTAAAATGAAAAAAAGAAAAAAAATAAAAAAGGGCTTTCGATAGGGGCCGGCGGCACTCGCCCGCGTGGGGGGCGAGTGGGCGCCGCCCCCGCCTCCCTCTTCACCGCGTTCCGGCATTTAATATAAAAAAATTTGATTAGTCATTAAGCTTTCATACTTGTTTAAACCTCGTTCTTCTATTAGTCAAATTCCCATGTGCCCTATATATAATAAAAAAAATAAAAATATGAAATAGTCAAAATTAGGAGGCTTAGTGGGTTGGTGAAGGTTGGAAGGTCAAATTTTAATGAAATAACATTAAATTAAATACTTTAATCTCCACCATTGATTTAAATGAATGGTCAAGATGGATTAGGGGAAAACCCCTATAAATAGCCCCAAGGGGGTCTTCATTTGTTCTTCTTGGGAGCTGAGTACGTGAGGAGTAGAAGGAGAAGATTTGAAGGATGATTAGGGAGTTGTTAATACGTCATTAAGGTAAGTGATTAAGTTTTTATCCCCTTAATTAGCATAGATTAGCATGTTTAAAATGATTTAGGGTATGTTAATTAATATCTTTAGATATAGTTAAATCCAGATATCCTTATGTCACCATGGGTGATCATATATTAGTTGAATTTCAGTGATATCATTAAGTTAAAGTATGTGATTAATGGTATAATTAAGTGATTAATGTCTTAAAATTAGCAACGATATATGATAAACTTAAAAACTTTCCAGAATCATGAGATCTAATGTTTTAAGCCCTCTATAAAAGTTTCCATGTCTAATTCAATTTATTTTTACGTTTATGAATATTTTAATATTATCTTAAAGGTATTAAATTATATTAAAATATTAAATGGTTGATATTAAATCACCTCAAATTGTAAGAATACGTCTTACTGTACATCCCATGTTTAGAAAAAATTTCATGATTTCTAGATCACGATATTTATTTTAATGAATTTTCATACATGATAAAATATAGAAATAATTATATAGAAATTATATAAATTAGAGATCATATTCACAAAAATCTTAGAATTTCACATAAAGGTGCTTACGTTGAGTTGGTTGTATTCTGAAAATATCAATAATTATTGATGTCTGTAAGTGATATTACATAATTTTTGATATTTTATTAGAGGTATAAAATTATGGCATAAATAGAAATACTATATGAAAACTCTTGAAACTTTACCATAAGACTAAAATGCATGTTAGAACTGAGTGATGAAAATTTTATCTAAGTCTGATAACAGAATCTTTACTGGTATAATTATCAATGTTTAAGTAAATAATTAAAAAATTAAATAAATATAAATATTCTGTGAAAAATCCTAAGAATGTTAAAGAATTGACATATGATATTTATAAGTTAGTTCTCAGTATATTTTAGTCATTGTAAGCATTCTGAATAATTGTATCTATTTAAAAGCTATCAAGGTAAATTATTGTAAATTTTAGAAACTAATATAAAAATTTAGAAATTAGACATATTGAATGAAAAATGATGAAAGTTTTTATATATGACACTTATGTCTGTATAAACGTTCTATAAAATTTTAGTAATTTTTTGATCATTTTGGTTATATTTAGTTAATTTATCACTCAAGTTATATTTTTGTTATTCTATTAAAATATTATAAATACAGTGTAAAAATGATTAAAAGTTTTAAAAAATAAATTTTCTGGTATGAATGATTGTTTGCTGCTATGAATGATGGTTTGAATAAGTATGGTTATTTTTAGTATACTTTGGATAAATTTCGTTAATTTTCCATGCATAAGAAAATTTATATAATTCTGTAAAAATTTAAATTTCTACATGAAAATTTATGAAAATTTTTCTGTGTACTTTTACATGTAAATGTTACATGTTTTAAATTTTAATGATTTATAGAATATGGTAGCTAAATTTAGTCAATTTATGATACATGTTCAAATCAGAGTTATCAGGACCGGACCGGCCGGTCGGACCGGTTCGACCGTGAACCGGTCCAGGAACCGGTCCGATTAGGCCCGGTCCGGTCAATTGGCTAAAAACCGTCCAAACCGCCCGAACCGCGGTTCGACCGTTGAACCGGTTCGGGCCGGTTCGACCCTATTCCCCCGCCAAAAAAAAAATAAAAATAAAAATGGTTTGGTACCCGCCCCCGTCAACTCAACTCAAATCAACCCAGCCCGGCGCGGCGCGGCGCGGCACAAATAAATAAATAAATATATTATTTACTTATATTCAATCAAACTATTTAACTAGACACACAACTCAAGCTTCGACACACAACTCAATCCCACATCCTATGCCCCTTGGGTCCTGACCCAAGGGTGAGCTTTCCAACATATAAAGTCAAGTAAGTTTTTCTAACTTCCAATATGGGACTAAACATAAAGACTCTATTTTCAACATATAAATGAGGATATTTGAATCAACATAAAGGCTCTATTTCCAACAAGTAGTTACAAGTTATTCTCTATATACATGTATGTTTACTTATTTTGATCACTATATCTTATTTGAGTTATTTCTTATTGTATTAGGTTATGGAATCGGGTCGGACCATATATCAATATTATAATGACATTACGGTTCAAATCGGTTCGAACCAACGGTCAAACCGGTTCGAACCGAACCAGCTCATTGTCCGGTTCAGGCACCGGTCCGGTTCTGATAACATTGGTTGAAATACAAGTAATTCCGGGAAAATTTGAATTCCTGCATGAAAATTTATGAAAATTTTTTTGTATAATTTTATATATAAATGTGATATTTAGTAAAAGTTTAATGATCTTTAGAATGTGGTAGGTAAATTTAGTCAAATTAAGATGCATGTTGGAGTATAAGTAATTCTGAAAAAAACTATAATTACGGTCTGAAAAATGATGAAAATTTCTGTATTGATCCTTCCTGTAAAAGTGTTGTTTCTCTGAAATTTCAATACATTCTGAGTTCTGATAATAGAATTAGATATTTTTGATGTATACATGGAGTATAAAGAATTATGGGAAAAATATTAATACTATAAAAAAAATGATGATAACTTTTTGTTTTGATCCTTACTATAAATGTATTGATTCCCTGAAATTTCACTACGTTATGATGTCTGTAAAAAGAAATAGTAAATTTTTGGATATATATATATATGTCATTATATCCGAATAAATTGAGAATTTTATAAAAAAAGAGATTTTCAGTAATGACATATTTTATGTTAAATGTTCATAGTATGCATTTTTGAGTGACAAGTGACATGTGTTTATTGGATATATATATATATATATATATATATATATATATATATATATATATATATATATATTTACCGCACTGTTATTACTATCAAATGGACACTACAAGCATAGGGGGAGATTGGAACTAATCCATAGAAATGTCCCTATGGGGAGGTTCACACTGTACTGGCCCCGAGGGTAACGGGGATTGAAATCCTAGAGGTGGACAAGTACCACTAGTTAAGGTGGAGAGGACTTCTCCCGATTCTGCGTAGTAACCAAGACTCATCACTATTTACCTAGGTGATCGAGTATCGACTGACTGTCCTTCTATTAGTGATTTGGGCACTGTGTCTGGCTAGTTATATCACTGTTATTACTCATTGAATTAAAATTGAAACTACTATTTATTGAACTGAAATTGAAATGACTGCTACTGTTTACTGAGTCATTATTCAAATGACTATTACTGTTTACTGAGTCATTATTGAAATGACTACTACTGTTTACTGAACTGAAACTGAAACGACTGCTACTGTTTACTGAGTCATTAATATAATGACTATTACTGCTCATTGAATTGAAATTAAAATTACTATTACTATTTATTGAGTAATTATTATAATGGCTATTGCCGCTCACTGAACTGAAATCGAAACTACTATTACTGCTTATTGAACTGGTATTGAAACTGTTATTACTGTGCACTGAATTGATATTAAAATGACTGTTACTGCCTACTGTTACTACTCATTAAATCGATAGTGAAATTAGTATTACTACCTACTGAATTATTATTGCATGTTACTGTTATTACACTGTAATTGTATATATATTTACAAATGATGAATTATCATTTACTTTATCATTGATAGAATAAAGTTTTAATGTACATGTTGTATTTGTAAAATGTCAATAGCATGACTTATGATCATAAAAATTGAGATTGGGTTAAATGTATTAACCTTATGTGTTATCTAATTGAAATTATGCCTAAGAATAAATTATGAAATGAAATACCGTAAATCACTTTGGATGTATTTATACATGTTATGATTGGGGACTATGCTAGTCTCTTACTGGGCCTATTCGTAGACTCACACCGTTGAACATTTTCAGGAGAAGCGGTAGAAGAAAGCGAGGAGTGATATCGCAGTAGTCTGATCGAGGCTTGGAGTTACTACGAGTATTGTCTTAGGTAGTTATGTTAGTTAGAAAAAAAAATATGTGTGAAATTTTGGTTATGTAGTAAATGACTTATTAATTTGTTAATCTATATTTTCATGTATGTAGATAAATTCATTTGAATGTAAGATGATGATTCGAGCATTTTCATTTCCGCTGTAATGATATCTCAATGTTTATGTAAAAATTCTCAATCATAATGTATCGTTTGGGTTGTCCCACTGTGACGTCTCGACCAGATCCAACGTGAGTCTTTACGATTGGACCGGGTCTACGAGTCGGGGCGTTACAGAGAATGGTATCAGAGCCAACTGTTGAGAATTTACATAAATAGTCATCAGCTGAATCTACATTCTTAAAAGACATGAACTAGTAGGTTGTTATGACGAAAACTTAGTCGTATAATTACATTTTTAGACCATGGTCGGAGGGGTGACCATAATGGAGAGATTTTGGCGGATGCCTCCATCCTCTTTTAAGGGGGAGAGTCAGCCAATCATGATTGAAAAACTAGCTCCGCGAGATCGAAATGATTTGTTGGGTCATTCGATGTGTGGATGAATATAAGACTAGTCTGGCGGCGTACATGCTGTAGGAGAGAGCAGATGTATGGTGGGCGTCTATTCTGAGGAATCTACCTGACAGACTCGAGCATGATATTTCTTGGGAAGAGTTCAGGCGGCTATTCATGACAAAGTACATACCGGAACATGTACAAGACAAGATGAAGCAAGATTTTCTGGCCCTAACTCAAGGGTTGATGACCGTGCTCGAGTATGAGGCCAAGTCTGCGGAATTATCAAAGTATGCACCGCACATTGTTACGGATGAAAGGAGGAAGGTGAAGAAATTTGTGGCGGGTCTTCGACCGTCGCTTCGAACCCGTCTAGTTGTACTAGATCTTGCTACGATGGAGGCGGCTCTCGGCGTGGCCTGTCGTCAAGAGAGCGACATGGAATTATATCCAGATGAGAAAAGGAATTCAACGAACAGACCATCGGCACTATTTTTCTCTAAATGACAAAGGCAAAAGAGTGATAGAGAATCCGTCGCGATCGTTCGTGACAGGGAAGATCACACCACCTACAAAAAGACAACGACAAAGCAGAATGTAAACACTGCGGCAAGCGACATGGCGGGGAAGTATGTTGGATCGCCACCGGCAGGTGTCTTCGTTGTGGCGAGAAGGGTCACATGATCTGAGATTGTCCGAAGTTGATACAGCCTCTAGCGGCTCTAGTAGCAGCCAGACCAGTAGTAGCGGGACCCGCAGGGAGACCCTGAGTGCCAGCTCGAGTGTTTGCATTAGCTAGAGAGGATGCTGAGCAGGCGGAGGACCGCACAGAAAGTATTACGGAGGAACTTCTCGCATGAGAAGGCCATATGGGAACAAAGGTAGAGATGAAGAAGAAGTACCCTCGATTGTTCGGTATGTGATCTAACCCCAAACTTCGAGGACGAAGTTTTCTTTAAGGGGGAGAAGGTGTAATGCCCTACAAATTTACAGTTTAGAATTTTATTTATTCAAAAAAAAATTGATTATATCTAAATATTTGAATTATTAGTCTCTTTAAATGTGTTTAAGTCGTGGTAAATAATTTAATTATAAGGGAAAGAAAGGTATTTAAAAGTTAATAGAGAAAGAAAAACAAAGGGTTTAAAAGTTAAAGGAATGAAAAAATAATAATAAACAAAAGTTTAAAAATAGTTGGGAGTTAATTGTTTAAAAAAAGAAGAAAGGTATAATTATAATAAATTAAATTAAAAGTTTAAATATAAAAAGAAAAAGGTTAAAATGAAAAAAAATAAAAAAAATAAAAAGGGATGTTGGCAGGGGCCGACCGCCCACGCGCTCCCGCACACCCGCCCTCATGTGCACGGGGGGCGGGCAGGCGGGCAGGCGCCGTCCCCGCCTCCATCTTCGTCGCGTTGCGGCATTTAATATAAATTTTTTTTTGATTAGTTATTAAGCTTTCATACTTGTTTAAACCCTATTCTTCTATTAGTCAAATTCCCATGTGCCCTATGTATAAAAAAAAAGAAAAATATGAAATAGTCAAAAGGAGGAGGCTGGGTGGGTTGGTGAAGGTTGAACGGTCAAATTTTAATGAAATAATATTAAATTAAATACTTTAATCTCCACCATTGATTTAAATGAATGGTTAATATGGACCAGGGAAAATCCCTATAAATAGCCCCAAGGGGGGCTTCATTTGTTCTTCTTGGAAGTTGAGTACATGAGGAGAAGAAGGAGAAGGCTGGAAGGCTGATTATGGAGTTGTTAATACGTCATTAAGGTAAGTGATTAAGCTTTTATCCCCTTAATTAGCATGGATTAGCATGTTTAAGATGATTTAGGATATATTAATTAATATCTTTAGATATAGTTAAATCTAGAGATCCTTATGTCACAATGGGTGATCATAGATTAGTCAAATTTCTATGATATCATTAAGTTAAAATATGTGATTAATGGTATAATTAAGTGATTAATGTCTTAAAATTAGCAACGGTGTATGATAAACTTAAAAACTTTCTAGAATCATGAGATCTAATTTTCTAAGCCCTTTGTAAAAATTTTCATGTCTGATTTAATTTATTTTTACGTTTATGAATATTTTAATATTATCTTAAATGTGTTCAATTATATTAAAATATTAAAGGGATGATATTAAATCACCTCAAATTGTAAGAATGCATCTTACTATAAATCCCATGTGTAGAAAAATTTTCATGATTTCTGGATCACGATATTTATTTTAATGAATTTTCATACATGATAAAATATATAAAAATTATATAAAAATTATAGAAATTAAAGATAATGTTCAAAAAAATATTAAAATTTCACAGAAAGGTTATTACGTTGAGTTTGTTGTATTATGAAAATATCAATAATTATTGATGTGTTTAAGTGATATTACATAATTTTTGATATTTTATTAGAGGTATAAAATTATGAGATAAACAGAAATACTATATGGAAATTCTTGAAACTTTACCATAAGACTAAAATAAATATTAGAACTGAGTGATGAAAATTTCATCTTAGTCTGATAACAGAATCTTTGCTGGTATAATTACCAATGTTTAGGTAAATAATTAGAAAATTAAATACATATAAATATTCTGTGAAAAATCCTGAGAATGTTACAGAATTGATATATAATATTTATAAGTTAGTTCTCAGTATATTTTAGTCATTGTAAGAATTCGATATAATTGTATCTATTTAAAAGCTATCATTGTAAATTATTGTAAATTTTAGAAACTGATATATAAATTTAGAAATTAGACATACTAAATGACAAATGATGAAAGTTTTTATATATGACACTTATGTCTGGAAGAACGTTCTATAAAAATTTAGTAATTTTTTGATCATGTTGGTTATATTTAGTTGATTTATCACTCAAGTTATATTTTTGTTATTCTATTAAAATATTATAAATACAGTTTAAAAAATGATTAATAGTTTTTAAAAATAAATGTTTTGTTATGAATGATTGTTTGATACTATGAATGATGGTTTGAATAAGTATGGTTATTTTAAATGTACTTTAGATAAATTTCGTTAATTTTCTATGCACAAGAAAATTTATATAATTAAGGAAAAATTTAAATTTCTACATAAAAATTTATGAAATTTTTTTGTGTACTTTTACATGTAAATGTGATATGCAGTAAAAATTTAATGATTTATAGAACATGGTAGCTAAATTTAGTCAATTTATGATACATGTTGAAATATAAGTAATTCTGAGAAAATTTGAATTCCTGCATGAAAATTTATGAACAATTTTCTGTATAATTTTATATGTAAATGTGATATTTAGTAAAATTTTAATGATCTTTAGAACGTGGTAGGTAAATTTAGTCAAATTAAGATGCATGTTGGAGTATAAGTAATTCTGAAAAAAATTATAATTACTATCTGAAAAATGATGAAAATTTCTGTATTGATTCTTCCTGTAAAAGTGTTGTTTCTCTGAAATTTTAATGCATTCTGAGTTCTGATAATAGAATTAGATATTTTTGATATATAAATGGAGTATAAAGAATTATGAGAAAAATATTAATACTATCAAAAGAAATGATGATACCTTTCTGTTTTGATCCTTACTGTAAATGTATTGATTCCATGAAATTTCACTACGTTATGATGTCTGTAATTAGAAATAGTAAATTTTTGGATATATATATATGTGTCATTATGTTTGAATAAGTTGAGAATTTCAGAAAAAAAAAAGATTTTCAGTAATGACATATTTCATGTTAAATGTTCAAAGTATGCATTTTTGAGTGGCATGTGTCCATTGGACATGAGTTATATATATATATATATATATATCGCATTGTTATTACTGCCAAATGGACACTGCCATCATAGGGAGAGACTGGAATCAAGCCATAGAAATGTCTCTATGGGGATGTTCACACTGTACTGGCCCCGAGGGTAACGGGGATTGAAATCCTAGAGGTGGATAAGTACCACTGGTTAAGGTGGAGAGGACTTCTCCCGGTTCTGCGCACTAACCAAAGTGGATAAGTACCATTGAATTGAAATTGAAACTATTATTTATTGAACTGAAATTGAAACGACTGCTACTGTTTACTGAGTCATTATTCAAATGACTATTACTGTTTACTGAGTCATTATTGAAATGACTACTACTATTTACTAAACTGAAACTGAAACGACTGCTACTATTTACTGAGTCATTAATATAATGACTATTACTGCTCACTGAATTGACATTGAAATTATTGTTATTGTTTATTGAGTAATTATTATAATGGCTATTACCGCTCACTGAACTGAAATCGAAACTACTATTATTGCTTATTGAGCTGGTATTGAAACTGTTATTACTGTGCACTGAATTGATATTGAAATGATTGTTACTGCCTACTGTTACTGCTCATTAAACCGATAGTGAAATAAGTATTACTACCTACTGAATTGTTATTGCATGTTACTATTATTACACTGTAATTGTATATATATTTGTAAATGATGAATTATCATTTACTTTGTCATAGATCGAATAAAGTTTTAATATACATGTTGTATTTGTAAAATGTTAATAGCATGACTTATGATCATAAAAATTGAGATTGAGTTAAATGTATTAACCTTATGTGTTATCTAATTGAAATTATGCCTAAGAATAAATTATGAAATGAAATACCGTAAATCACTTTGGATGTGTTTATACATGTTATGATTGGGGACTATACTAGTCTCTTACTGGGTCTATTCGTAGACTCATACCGTTGAACATTTTCAGGAGAAGCGGTAGAAGAAAGCGAGGAGTGATCTCGCAGTAGTCTGATCGAGACTTGGAGTTACTACGAATATTGTATTAGGTAGTTATGTCAGTTAGAGAAAAAAATATGTGTGAAATTTTGGTTATGTAGTAAATGACTTATTAATTTGTTAATCTATATTTCGATGTATGTGGATGAATTCATTTGAATGTAAGTTGATGATTCGAGCATTTTCATTTCTGCTGTAATGATATTTTCGCTGTAACGATATCTCAATGTTTATGTAAAAATTCTCAACTATAATGTGCCGTTTGGGTTGTCCCACTGTGACGAATCGATCGGATTCGATGTGAGTCTTCACGACTAGATCAAGTCTACGAGTCAGGACGTCACAGCTGATCCTCTAACGCCACTTTAATTTTTGGGACAAATGAGTCCCAAGAGGCTCTATTTTATTTCTTAATAACACTGGTTGGATAAAGCAAGTGCATCACACATCAGCAAATACTCAAATTGCCAATGACGGAGCACTATGTATGGCATCAACGACCCATACCAAAATCCAGAGCCAGCAGATTAGTGGACAATCTACTTTCCTAATCTTAATTTTAAATATATATATATATATTTGGATTTGTAATCTAATTAACTTTGTTTTGACATCGCCCAGCAAACTTTTCAAAGTTGTCAGGCGATTAATTAAAGCGAGTCCTTTCGATGCTTTGACTTGACTACCGCTGGCATAATAAATCTCTTCCACATGCTTGCAAAATGGACTCTTTTCCTCTAAATCCGGTTAAGTTGGCCTTGGTATAGCATGGCTTCTTCTTCTCCTTTACACATGCCGAGTCCAAGGCCTCGTCGTTTAATTGTCTCCAGGTCGACTCAGGGCCGGAGAGAGGATGCTACACTCGGGATCCGTCTCTGCTGCGAGCCTACTCTTACATATGAACATATACAAACCAAATGCGTGATAACATGTGATCTTCTATATATATTGACAAAGCGCACTGGGTCGTAGCCACAGAGCAACATCAGTAATCTTCGAACATGAGATCCTTCTTGGGGGCAAATCAAAAAACCCACTTTGAACAGTACACTAATAATCTTCCGGCCGGTTCCCGACGTACCTCGTCGTGGATTTGGTGAATTATACGAGAGAAGCTGAGAGCCAGAATTCGTTCAGCAGTACTTGGCGTAGAGTATCCATATATTGTCAACGTTCAGCCGCAATCTGAGTTCGACAATAACTGTTGCCAAGTTTGGAGGTAGTTGAAGAAAAATATGCCCCTCATTAAATTCAGAGCACCGAGAGATTCCTAATTAATAAAACCGCTTGCATAATTAATTCCCAGATTTTGATTCTTGTTAAGGGCAACCTTTCAACGTTCTCTGGGAGCGCCAAGTTGCTCACCCACAGTGCATGCAACTTTTGTTTGCTAGAGGACGGGACCGTCCACATTCACCACTTCATCAGGATCATTAACATATACACGTAGCAAATTATCTACAGCTTAATTCCTATATAAAATGATTTCAAAGATAAGACAAACTATATATTTGTATATGAGTACAAACGGCCCTTAGAGTTAATGGAAAAGCAATATTCATGGATGGAAGTAAAGACATGTCGGCCTGTTAAATTAACCCAAATCGCATGCCAATCCATAAAAAAGTACTTCCAGATGACATTTTGTGAAGGAGATATACATACGGTGTTAAGTACTTCCAGATGACATTTTGTGAAGGAGATATACATACGGTGTTCGTAAAGCTAGCTAGGGTACTACGACATCGCCGTGGTGGATCGTAATATATATAATTTCGCCATTTCAATTAACTTTTAGTATTAGTTTAATGCAGTGCTCAATATCGATCGGTATTAAGCATCTAGTGTGTTTAAAGCTCCAGTACTGAAGATTAGATTCTTGATATTATTACCTAACCTGCTATATATCCTTTTGACTTCCCGAGCAATCCTTTCAATGCTGTCCACAGACAAGCACCACTTGTATTCAAGTCAAAGCGCGTTCTAGACTGTGTACTTCCCACCCACAAAACCCACACCAATCTCCTCCATAGATCATCAGAGCTCGATCTCTCTATAAAGAGATACGGCCAGGCTTGCTCTTGCTGCAGGAAATTAAAGAGCACAATGGAGCCTTCCCCTTCGAATCTCATGAAGTTGATCTTGGTAGCAGGAGCGTTTCTCCTTGTTTACGCAAGCCAGGTCAACGGCCTTGTCACACGTCTACACGTCGATCCGAGGCCGGCGGGGAGGATGCTAAGCTCAGGCTATGGTTTTGTTGGGAGCGGGCGAGCGGCCGGTTATTGCGAGGGCGGAGTGTGCGAGAGCAAGAGGCCAACACTGCGTTCCCCTCCTACCCCAAAGGCGGGCTACGGTGGCGGATATGGCAGCGGCGGCGGCGGCGGCGGATCTGGCTCCGGCAGCGGATATGGAAACAGTCCTCCACCTCCCGGCTTCTACCCGGGCTCCAGCTACGGCGGCGGCTTTCCTGGAAATCCTCCAAGCTTTCACCCAGGCTATGGTAATATTGGGATTCCTGGCAACCCTCCGAGCTTCGACTCCGGCTTTCAAATACCATCGGCTCCATCATCTGCGTCCTTCTACATCGGTGGGACTCCCACTGCCATTTCAACGCGTGCAGCCACCACTCCTTAGTCCATAGTAATTTTCCAGGAGTTCTTTACAGACGAATCCACAGCTGCGGTCCTTAGCGAGTGCTACTCATACTAATACTGTCGCGCGGCCACCTTTGCTCCTGCGAAGTGATTCTCCCCGCTTTTACGTCCGTTTGGCAACAGGATACATACTCTCTCTCTCTCTCTCTCTCTCTCTCTCTCTCTCTCTCTCTCTCTCTCTCTCTCTCTCTCTCTCTCTATATATATATATATATATATATATATATATATGATCGTCCGGTGCGATCCTTCATTCTTAACCATATTTTATAGGGTAATTCTATTCATATTCCTTTAAGGTACTCCTTTAATGTACTGTCATCACCACCCTCTATAATTAAGGAAATAAATTAATGATCCACATGCAATAAATTAATGAAGATGCATGGTTGAGTCACAAAGAGTATATACTATGGGCGAAATACTCTAATTAACCGAGTACAAGGCGCTTTTCCGTATTTATATATATATCTTCTCTAGATTAATCCAAAGTGAGACAGGAAGGCAGTAAATAATTAAAACTCATGATCGCACGTTCATCCTCTAACGCCCCTTTCTTTCTGACAAATGAGTCCCAACCAAGAGGCCCTATTTTGTTTCTTAATGACACTAGTTGGATGAAGCAAGCGCATCACACGTCACCACATACTTAAAATATTGCCAATTAATGACGGAGCTCTATGTATGGCATCAACGACCCATAATCAAAATTTAGAGCCAGCAAATTACAAATTAGTGGACAATCTATGTAATGACTCGGGATCCGAGTACCGAAAAGGAACCGGCGCAACTCGAAACTCGGCCCGCCACTCACGAGTCCGAAGACTCGGAAAGGTTAAAGGATGGTGTGAGGCTACAAGAGAAGCTAAAAAAACTACAGAGCTAGCACACTAATCTAAATAATAATGCAGGAGATTAAATAAATAATAAAACTGCTACAACATCCAGTGCATCTCATGTCCAAATTAAGTACAGTCAACAGAAAGAAAAGTACAAGTACACGGGACATATCCCGGCTCTGGCAAACTGACGACTAACCCTGGCTACTAGAACCACGCTGAAACTCCGCCGCGCCTCTCGATGACCCTGCCTCACCTAAAAATATAGGGGTGAGTCTCATTTCATTGGTCCAGTAGGGATCCCTCGGACCCCCACCGCACAACGAGGAAAACGAGACAACAAGGCGCGAGCAATCGCAGAAAGTAACACTACCTAGCAGGAGTATGGTAGAAACAGCAAGCAGTAATAAATAAACCGAAAAGCTCCCTACAACTAGCCGTACCAAATCAACCGACCTCAAACCGGCGGAAAGACAAGTCCATACCTGCCAGGAGACAGGAGCACCACCCACTAGAAGCAAGGTCGGATGCGTCCACTGACGACTTAGTCCGCAGCCTCAGGTATCTCGCTACCACGCCCCAGGCGGAGACTAAGGCACAGTTCAAGTAACCAGGAACTCAGAACAAGGACTAGCTGGGGTCGCGCTCGTCAGAGGGGTCCTCTGCCCCCAACTACGTGTGCACACATAGACCAACTGCTCTAGGTCAGGTCCTCTAGCCGGTTTCCCCCCCCCCCCAGTCGGACTCAGGCTGCAAAGGCAAGGGGCCCTACGGAAACCAGCCTAAAAACCGTCTCTCGCGGGTAAGCCGCTCCACCACCCCCGGGTGGGTCAGCACACGCATGCCGCAAGAAGGCTATGACTAGTGGACGTGTCACTGGAGGTGAGACTCGACTCACGGAAATCACCGAACGGAAGGAAACAGAGTGGCGGTCCTCTCAGGATAGCCCCAGAGCCTAGCGGTCCTCTCTGGACTGCAAGGTAGACCTAGCCGTCCTCTCTGGATCGCTAGGCAGAGTCAAACGGTCAGCCCATGACCGCAAGCGGCCTAACGGTCCATCGCCATGCCGTTATCCCCAGTCAAACGGTCCACACAGGACCGCAAGACATCCAGAAACGGTCATGCCATGACCGCTAGCCAACACGTGGCCCTCAACGGTCGGAAACACGCACCCCAAGGGTGCTCGATCAAATGGGAAAAATGGTCGCCTGACGACCGCTAATCCGAGGGTAGCAGTCTATCGCGTGACCGCCACCCTGACCCTAGCGGTCTCAGGAGGACCGCTAAGGTCTACCGACATTCAAAATTGCCTAGCGGTCTCCCTGAGACCGCCAAGGGGGCTCAAAAACGCCTCTCTTGACCTCTCCACGGCCTACAAATCAAGGGGAATGCAGTAAAGAGGGCAAGGATCCATCCCCCTACCTTAAGGATCGAAATCCGCCGGATCGCCGCCGATCTCCAATTCTTGGCCGAACACGAACCCACTCCCCACGCCGCAAGAAAAGCGCCGCCACAATCACCACGCCGTCGCCGCCGCCTCGGTCCGCCGTCAGCAGTCGGAGGAAGAAGGGACGTCGCGGCCACGCCGGGAGGAAGCAACGGTCGAATAGGGGGGGGTGCGCACACGGGAAGAGAAGAAGAAGAAGAAAGAAGAAGAAAAGAAAAAGGGAAAAAGAAGGGGATATTTATAGAAAATCTGAAAAATACCAAGAATACAAAAAATTGGAAAAAATCATTACCTCGATCCTCGAAACTGTTGGCATTAAAAAAATGGGCCAAACCCAACTTCAAAAAAAAGAATGGAAGAAGCAGATGATAAGTGGGCCAAGGCCAATCCAGGGAGATGGAAGAAGGGGCGCAGGAGGGTATTTGCGCAAATAGAAGAAAGAGAGGGGGAGAAATGTAAAAGGGGGATTTTTTTTTTAAAAAGAAAAAAAAATAGAAGGAAAATCGCGGCACTATAGCCGCGAGTCTGTGTCCCTCCTCGCGATAGATGCTACAGTGCACCGCGAGTCTCCTTCTTTTCCGCCACGGCCACGTCCGTCTTCTCCCCCTCACACGAGCATTCAATGCTCGGACAAGCATCCGCCTGCGTGGCCGACGGTGCGAACGCCACCACCTTCGACCGCAAGGCCACCCCGTTCGCCGTCTCCCTCACGCAGGCCTTTGCGTGGCTTTGACCCACGGGCACAAGACCTTCTTGCCGGAGTTACGGTGGCATCCTACCGGTCCCCCGTGGTGACCAGCGGTTCGAGCAAGAATCCGGAGTGGGTTTCCCCGGCCCTCCGGGCACGATGACGACAACTCCAGCTGCCACCGGGATAGAGGGGATCCTGTCCTTCCGAGATCCCTCTCGTCCCATCGCCAACCCCTTCGCACATCCGTTCAGCCGCAAGCCTACAACGGTAGCAGCAGCAGTAGCATCCGGCAACCACAGCAGCAGCATCAACGGCAAAACGGCAGCAGCAGCGGCAGCAACGTCAGCGGCGTCCAACCCCAGCAAAGCACGACGACAGCCACGAACAGCAGGCGATGACGACAAAAAAAAGGAGTTAAGAAAGGTGGAGCAGAAGGGAGCCTCCCTTCGAAACAGGGGCTCCGGCCCCCTATAAAAGGCCCACAGTGGTGAACCCTCAGGTCTTCTTCGGTCTCTTGGAAGCTTGGACTCCTGAAGGCTTGGAAGCCCTTGAGAGTTTTTGAAGCCCGAAGACCCCCCGTCGAAGCCCTTAAAGAGAGAGGGAGAAAGGGGAGAGCAGAGAGTGAGGTGAGGGAGATGAGCTCCCCCCCCCCCTTTCTTTGTTTTGATGCTATCCCCCCTTTCTGTATTTTTTTTGGTTCTGTAACTCCCCCGTGGTGAAATGAAAATGCTCCTCTGGGAGACTCTTTTTACGACTTTTTTCTTCCTTTCTTCATCATCTTCTTGGATCTCTGCACCCCCGTCTATATATGTGTATGCATTTAACTATGTATAGATATATAATACACTCAGTTGGGTCCCTCCCCATGATATACACCTATATGTACAGTGCATCCAATCTCGGTTCGTTTCTTTGGTTCTCACAGTAGATAGGGTAAAAACTCCTTTTGATTTCTTTATAGCCACCTATTCGGTGATTTTTTTATCACGATGGCCACCGACCCGGGGTCTATCTAAATCCATAGATGTCTCCGAGGTTGCCAACCATTGGAAGCCCAATGTTCCTCGCGTCCCTATTCCGGTTTTCTTAACCACTTTTGGACCGCCGGGGTTCCGCTCCGTCATAGCGTGTTCCCCGGCGCTCCTCGTTTTGAAGGTGGATATGAAAAGCCTTATATGGCAATAAGAGAAGGAAAAGAAGTCCATGTCTCGGCGACGAGTCCGTGGTGACCCGTGGATTGGTGGGGTCCCTCATAGGCTAGCCCTCGGGATCTCCGCCCCCACAATGGGTGACGGGATGTTGTCGCTTCTGCGCATACCCCGGGGATCATGTTGCCTCGCGCATATCCCTTTTGTTCGGGGCCGTCGGAGTTTTCTCCATAGGGCGCACCCCACTTTACATCCCCTACGCTCCGGTCTAGGGGAGGTGCTGTCGAAATTTCACCAGGACTAATGACAAAAAGGGGGGGTTAATACCACTCTGACTTAATTAAAAGATGTCATTGAACAAAAAAAAGACATTTAACACAAAATGATGCATAATTGGCATGAAATAATAGAAGACATAAAATCTTGATGCAACACCTATTCTCTGTACCAAACCATCTGAACAAAAAATGTCAACCAATGAAGGACTCACTGTGGTGCAATGGTAGAATAACTTTTTTTTTAGAACTGCTGAAACTGAGCAAGCAAAACAAGATAAAAAGATAAAGTAGAAGGGCTTGGAACCCAATGCCTTGGATCAAATCTGAAAGTTTAATCAATACAAGTTAATGCATGACTGAACTCCAATGAGGAGGAAGGTGAAAATCAATCCAATTCCTGAACCTCTGAGATCGAAATGGATTAAAAGAGTGAATGATAAAACATAAAATCGAATTCCACATAAGAGGGTCTGGTCTGATGTATATAGGTGCATACACATCTGAATTTAAGATGAGTTTTCATGAACTCACCATCCTTGCCTCACAAAAAACTCAATAGCTAATAAGTCTAAAACAAGATAAAGAAAACAATGACCAAGCACAATTCTGAAAGTGCTAAGGACGGAATAAGCAAAACAATGAAAAGGGTGAAAGAAAATGATAAAAAAGAATGAGTGCGGAGTCGGAACTTCCTGATTTGGAAATTCTCTCTCTCTCTCTCTCTCTCTCTCTCTCTCTATATATATATATATATATATATATATATATATGATCGTCCGGTGCGATCCTTCATTCTTAACCATATTTTATAGGGTAATTCTATTCATATTCCTTTAAGGTACTCCTTTAATGTACTGTCATCACCACCCTCTATAATTAAGGAAATAAATTAATGATCCACATGCAATAAATTAATGAAGATGCATGGTTGAGTCACAAAGAGTATATACTATGGGCGAAATACTCTAATTAACCGAGTACAAGGCGCTTTTCCGTATTTATATATATATCTTCTCTAGATTAATCCAAAGTGAGACAGGAAGGCAGTAAATAATTAAAACTCATGATCGCACGTTCATCCTCTAACGCCCCTTTCTTTCTGACAAATGAGTCCCAACTGTAGACACGCCAAAATTGACGTCATTTTGAGTATATTTCATATCGCTCTGCGATGCCCCATTTGACCCTCAAATCAGCTTATTTGAGTGGTTTTCCCACTTTTCTTGAATTTCTCCTATTTTTCCCCATTTTATCTCATTTTCCTATTTTTTTGGATTTCTTGGACATTTATCTCTATTTTCTGAATTCACGCCCTCATCAGGGGCGTGTTTTTTGAAACACGCCCTGGTCTAGGGCGTTTCTTTCCCATTTTATCTATTTCTCCCCATTCTATCTATTTTATGAATTTTATGAATTCACGACTTGGGTAAGGGCGTGTTTCTCTTAAAACATGACTTCACCTAAGGCGTTTCTTAAAGAAAGGACGACCACACTTGAGGGCGTCAATTCTTTTGGTTTGACCGACTTCCCCATTTGAGCTCTTGAAATTAACGCCCTTCCCAGGGGCGTGTTTTTGAAACGCGGCTTTGATTGAGGCGTGTTTTTCATGTTTCAAATATGGGGAGTTTTCATTTCTAAAAATTTGGTCTTTAGAAACGCCCTTGTGCAGGGCGTGTTTTTGAGAAACGCCCTAGGGTAGGTCGTCAATTCTTAAATTAACGCCCTGACCTAAGGCGTGTTTCACCTTCTGGCTTCGCAGCCCTTTCCCCAGAGAGTCCTTGCCTCGTTAGACTCCTCCTCTATTTGGGCTCTTGCTGTTCTTATCCATTCCTCCTTTAATCTCTTCCCTTCTTATCACATTTTCCTAACCTATTAATAGAGACTCTCGCCTCTGTTAAGGGGTTGGTTCCGATAATTTTTATTCTCCCCTGCGTTCTTCCCCTTTTCTTCTTCCTCCCTTTCTTCTTCCTCTTCTTCTGTCTCCTTCTCTTTTTCTCTTTTTTTTCTTCTCACAGGGTGCCGCTGCTGCATTGCCTAAGGAGGGGCTCCCTCTCGCGACCAAGCCTTCATCTTCTGAAGCCTCTCCCCCTTGAATATCAAAGCCACAAGCACAGGATCCTCTTTCCCCTTTTATCCCTCTTTTATCCTATTTTATTAGATTCATGGCGTATATGCATGCATGTTCATACACTTTTTTTTCCATCTCAACCACGTTGAGAAACTCCCCTTAGTGCACTCTTGCACTCTTTCCCCTCATTTTTTTTATATTTTTTATGCATCCATCATCTTTTACCTACCCTTTTGCATAGGGGTTTAAGGGCCACCCCTTAAGGTGTGTTCATAATCAATTTTCATGCTCATCTATCTAAGAATTTGATGCTACACTCACCTTTATTCTAATCCATATCTTTTGGTGTTGTTGTCTTTGTTTTGAAAGGGTAATAAAAGTGAAGAACTCTCTTCATCGGCCGGCCGATTTGAAGAGAAAGGAAGCACTCACATCCCCCGCATATTTGAGGTATTTTGCGATCATCTCCCCATATTATTTTCCACTTGAGACCCTCGCGTCTCTGGCGATCACACAACCTCCTTTTAGCACCTCGTGCTATTTTATTGCTTTCATCATATCCATTGCTTTTTATATTTAAGTGTGGATTTTAAAGAGATCTACAAATTGGCGATCACGGTGGGACCCTTTGTGTTCTTCTTTCATTACCCCTTTCCCCTTAGGCACCCGCGCGTGCCATCTCCCCTATTGCACCCTCGGTGCGTCTCCCTTTTGTGCCCCTTGGGCACCCTCCATTGGTTTTACACTCTCCCCTAAGTGATTGGTCAGTTTGTTGATTTTTCTTTAAAAAATTTCCACTTATCTAAAATTCTTGATGAGCATGCTTATTTTATTGATTGCCATGATGCTGTGATTGAGTGTTAATATTGCTGGCCGTGAAGGTTTCCTGGAGAAAGTGAATTCACGCCTCTGGAAGAGGCGTTTTTATTGATTTAACGCCCTAACCAAGGGCGTCTTCTGAATATTTTACGCCCTCTGACAGGGCATTTTCCAGCGTACTTCCGGGCTTTCTTGCTTTATATTGCTGCCTGTGAATTCACGCCCTACTACAGGGCGTCTTTTACTTGATTAGCGCCCCAAGTCAGGGCGTGTCTTTGGATTCGACGCCCTCTGGACAGGGCGTCCTTTTATGGATAGCGCCTAACCCTAAGGCGCGTTTTAATCTGCCCCTGCGCCCTTCAGGTTGATTCACGACAGTCACACCGTCGTGTCTTTTTTTATTAGCGCCCCCTGCCAGGGCGTGTTTTTACTGTGGGTTTCCAGAACCCTTCTCGTGGGTGAGTTTTCATGCTTATCTTTGTTGATTGATCATTATTGTGCTGTTTGGCCTAATTTCCCCTGTTGCATTCATATTTGCATTTGGTTTGGGAGACCTCCCCTCCTCTTCATTAGGATCCACACACCCTCTTGGAATCGGGACGACCCTCCATTGAGCATTCCGTCTCTTTGGACTGGAAATCCCTTTTCCAAGCCTCCATAAGCCCCCGCACCCGTGGATTCCCTCACGGACGCCGGGCAGGTTGTACCCTTTGAAGTCCCGATATAGTTGGCCTAATACGTGGTGAGTGAGAGTTCCTAGTTGGCATTGGAGTTCAACTCATATTGAAACTAGGTTCCTCCCCCCCCCTTGTGTGAATCTTTCCAAACTTTATTAAAATTCATTAATTCACCAAGGATTAAACAAATCAAAATCACGGTAACCATTCCAACTTGTGTGCTTCTTTGCAATTATTGAGAACTTTGATTATATAATGGCTTACCATGATAGAAACATGTTCAATTCAATTAATGAGGATGCACAACCTAGCACTTCATATCCTCAATTTCAACATGTTAATCATCATCATTCTCACCATTCTTTCAAGGGACCACGTCCTTATGGTCATGCCCGACCCATGGGCAATGTCCATCCTCATGGTCCCCCTACTCAAGTTCGAGCCACTATTCCTACGGGACCGTCTCCTCCCAATGATGAGAAGGTCTCTCAAATCTTGCATGCATTAGATCATCTTACCCCTCAACAGATCCAAGCCCTTAAGGCTGCCGTTGAGGGTACATCTCTTGCATCTCCCCCTCCTTCCAATTCTATTCGGGTGGCCCATCACCCACCTCCTTCCAATTCTATTCGGGTGGCCCATCACCCATCTCCCTCCAATTCTATTCGGGTGGCCCATCACCCATCTCCTCCTCCTTCTATCCCTATACGGGTGGCCCATCACCCACCTCCTTCCAATTCTATTCGGGTGGCCCATCACCCATCTCCCTCCAATTCTATTCGGGTGGCCCATCACCCATCTCCTCCTCCTTCTATCCCTATACGGGTGGCCCATCACCCACCTCCTCCTTCCAATCATATTCAGGTAGCCCATTACCCATCTCCTCCTATTCATTCTACTCGGGTGGTCCGACACCCGCCTCCTTCTATTCCTCCTCCAACACGGCCCCGAGGCCCATTTACTCCTTGCAATCCGTTCCGTCCGGGTTCTTTTACGGGTCGTCCCGTCAACTCCCCTCCACGGCCTTTTTATACGACCCCTCCTCCTTCAATGCCCTGCCAACCTTCTGTTGCCCAAGTTACACCCCTCCAGCAAACTCTCCTCGATAAGATTACTTTGATGGAGGAACAAATAAAGAGGGTCACGGCTCCTCCTACTCCAGTCAATCCTCTCCATGTCGCTTTGGACGACATTACAAGAATGGAGAGAGAATGGAAAGATAGGATGGACGACTACGGCGTTGATATTCCAAGTGAGCAAGAACCGACATTTGAAGAATCTGAGGCAATATACGATGATGAAGATGTGCAGGCACCCCTTCCGAGTTTCCTTAATTTCCCGCTCCCTCCACTTTCATTCGATGAACCTCCCGCTCAGGATGAAACCATCCCCGATCCAATCCCTATTTATGAGACTAACTGGTGTTACGATGATGGGTCGATACTCCAATCACCCACACCGCCACATTGTAAGTCTCCTCCTATCCTTGACACCGCATACATTACACCTCCTCCAGTTACACCATTAACCTCCGCAACACTGGCCTCCCCTAAACCTTCCATTAAACCTCCACCAATTACACCTCCACTCCTTAAGCCATCTACCTCCACACCATTAGCCTCCATCGAACCCACCATTAAACCTTCCCCAATTAACCTCCCATTACCGCCACCTCGGCCTTCCATTATCCCTTTAAAACCCACTTTGCTTATTCCTCCACCATATAGCCTTACGCCTTTGCCCATGGTTAGTCCTGAGCAGGATCCACCACTTTTTGCATCCGAGCTAATCCCAACTACTTCCGAGCAAGGGGAGAAGCTCGATGTGTTTGAATCTCCGCCCCCATTCACCCATTTGCCAACACCTTCCATTATAACTCCACCATTCACGGAGCCTCCCGCCTCCGCCTCACCTCCCTTTGTTACTCGGAAGGGGCGTGCTTCTGCAGCTAATTGCGCCAAGGATAAGCAAAAGGCGGGCAAGAAGACTTTGGCCACGACCGTGCCATTCAAGATGCAAGAATTCATTTACCGGATGTCAATCCGGGTTATTGTGCCAAGCATGGTCGGAGAAGCTAAGTCATCACCGTTGCTCAATAGATGCCAAGCATTGACGCCGTTTGAAGGCCGGGCAGGGCACCCTTTGTTCAAACCTTCGAATTCCGAATTCATTACTCCTTACAAGGGGCGAATGCCCATTTTATTCAACATTCCATATTCATCACCACATTCAATGGGCAACCTAATGCTTCATGTTCCAACTCTACGACTCCCTCACCTTATTGATTTTCGCTTTCCAAGGGGGTTGTCATTTATTGAAGCTTCGTTTATTGGGCCAATTGGTCATACATGTTCACTGCCGTGGAGGAGCAATTATCTTAAGGGGCCGTCCCCTATTTCTCCCACTCTTGTTCATTCAACTTCATCCACATCTATTTCTATCACCTTTTCTTCATGGGCCACTCGAAGGGTAAAAAGGAGGATCTCACCTTCTCACCCTTCACATTATTCATCTTCTTTGCATCTCCTTGCATTCACGCATTTCAAGCATTCATCGCATCCATCCCATTGCATGCATTTGCACCTCCTGCTTCCCGGGTTTCCAAACCTGCATCTTCCCCGCCTTCCGGCACCGCCGGATATTCAGCGTTTCCCATCTTATCCATATTCATCCTTTTATCCACTCCCCTCGGGGCATCGCGTCCCCCTTCCTGCTATTTCCCTGGAACCACCAGGAATTTTATCCCTCCTCTTTGGGCATCTCACCCTTTCTGATTCTATTTCTCCGGAACCTCCGGACCTTTCTCTCGGGCACGATATCCCTTTCCATCTTCTCCTTCCTGATTTCATCCCTCCGGAACCTCCGGATTCTTCCCTTGTCCTTTCAGGGCATCGCGCCCCTTTCCATCTTCTCCCTCCTGATTTCATTCCTCCGGAACCTCCGGATTCTCCATCTTATTCTCTCTATCATCTCCCAGGGCATCGCGACCCTCCTGATTTCATTTCCCCGGAACCTCCGGAACTTCCATATTTCTTTCGATTTATCTTCTTGCTCCTCCGGGACTTCATATCTTTTATTCTCTTCTTCCTTCTCCGTCACTTCTTCCATCATCTTTTTCCCTATCTTTCCCCAGGGCATCGCGTCCCTTCTTTCAATGTCCCACCAGAGCCTTCGGATTTCTCCTCTCATGATTTTCCTCCTCTGCTTCCGGACCCTCCGGATCCACCTCTTTCCATCTACCAATTTCTTCTTCTGATTCCTCCTAATTCTGGGTCTGACCCAACTTCTTCCACATCCACTGCCTTGGGCATCTGCCCTTTCTCCCACTGCTTCCGAGGCTTTAGTCCTCACTCCACCTTCTAATTCTCCGCTTCTTCTGTAGACTGTTCCATGTGATCAGGGTCTCCGCACCTTAGTGAGGGAGTTCTAGCCCTCGCCTCTTTTCCTTTTTTCCTTATTCGTCTGAGTCTGGTTTGAGCACCACTCATTCTTGTTAAGCCACTTTCAAACCCTTTGCTTCCAATCCTTTTGACTGCCAAAGAGGACAAATCCCATGATGATCAACCTCTCGCAGCAGCTGCTTCTACAGAGGTTGCAAGGTAACATATTGGCGTAAGTAAGCATTTTTATGATATCATTTCCTCATTACTTCACGCATGACATTCAAAATGAAGTGCTTCTTAAACGAGATTAAGAGTGGTGTTTTAAACCTTTATCTTAGGCTTTTGTTTAATTAAATCACTCTCAAAAGAGTCTTTAGACTTTCTTTCGCAGCACCTTTGGTTAATAAGAACCCGCGCTGGGAATTCTACATTCTCTCCCCGCTTGTTAAGAGTACCCCTTAGCTGGGCATTCCACACACTTCACGGCGTCCTTAGCCGGCTCCTTTGGTTAAAACACCGTTCCTACTTTGGCCATGCCATGAGAATTTCTGAAAGTCTTTTTCTCTTCTTTACTCGGCCGAATGCAGGTGCAAGAGGTTGACGGATGAGATGACCAACCTTGGTAATCCCCAATACGAGAGGAGTCTCAAATAGGGGCAGTCTTGACCCAAAATCAATATGAGTTTTCATATGAGCTTTCATGATATACATCTCGCCACAAGGGCTGTTATGAAAATCAAATCAAAATTTCAATAAATTCAAAATTGTGAATTATGGCATGTCAAGAGTGGCAAAGTCCCCGCAGGGAAAACCCTGGTCGTATGCATGTCAAGGGTCTAAAAATCAAAGGCACAAAGCCCCGGCGCAACAGACTACCTCTTTGAGGGTTAAAACCTTGGAAGGAAATCAAATCCTGATATCTCCCATCCTGCTTTAAGTTTATCCCCAATTATTCTTCTCTTCTCCCTCCAAGACCGAATGTTTCTCGGGTATGGCCTTGGTAGGGGCATCGTTAATCAAGGGCAGTCAGTTATAGGGCGCCACCCTTTCAATGCACGCCCGGCTTTGGGCAGTTTTAAGCAAAAAGGGAGGAAACGAGGACCCCTAGCCAGTGGTTCAGAACACCCTTTGATGCTGCATTAACAATATTTCCAAAATCTCCACAAAAATTTGAATATTTCCAAAATCTCCACAAAAATTTGAATATTTCCAAAATCTCCACAAAAAAACTTGAATATTTTAAAAATCTCTGTAAAAATTCAAATATTTTCAAAACCCATAAAAATTTGCATATTCCAAAACCCATAAAAATTTGCATATTCCAAAATCCAAAAATTTTGCATTGTATTTTCTGATGGTGTTTTGCAGGAACAGCTTTCCAAGGACCAAGAGCACGGGATGAGTCCTATCTCCACTTATTGCTATCAATCTATTGATTCTCCCCGATATTTTATAACATGCCACCCAGGGGCATCTTGATTGTCATCTCCCCCATATCTCCTGATTATCATTTATCTCCAAATCAACTCCTGCTAATTACTCCGCCAATGGGCCTTATCAGATCTTGATCTTTCAACTCCAAATCTTGATTAGCCAGGTTGTCTCCTCATAACAAATAATGATGCTTTGCAATGCCATGCTATTCATGTTATCCATGCTTTACCCTACTATGTGTTATTCATGGCTGTGTTTGCTATGCTTTGAGTCATGCCTTATTCATTGTTTGTTATACTTTTTATATCTTGGCTAATGAATTTTGAGCGCAGGATAAGAAGCTCTTGGTCCCATCGTCCGGGCATCATCATCCAAGCCCCACGGTGCCTGCACCTCATCTCTCAGTTCCCCCCATACTTATTGCTTCACCATCTCCCTGTATGCATTCTACTTATGTTACATATGTTACTAGATTACATCAAGGACCTTGTGACTTTGATAAATCTGGAATTTGAGTTCCCCTTCATCAAAAACGATGACGATTCCAGAGGCATCTTAGTCATACGGATAGGCCGTTGAGCCGTCCAAGACTGGGGACGATGGTTCCCTCTTTGCGAGTTGGTGCGCGGATAAACGGGCTTCGGCTTAGTATCAGCTCGCAGAATTGGTTTCTTGACCCAGTCTGGGCAGTTTAACAATATTATCCTTGATTATATTATATTTTTATTTGATTTAATTTTTTCCTTTAGCCCAGCATGCATTCATGTAGGAATTTGAAACAATTGTTGAAAAATCATTCTGATAAGCTGATGTTGAGAGTTGAATTGATCTTAATCTTTCCCGATATGAGATTTTCATTGCCGAATTGAGTCCTCAGTTCGTTTTGTCGCTGTTTTGGGTCTTTTCTCGAGAGCTCCTTGTTTGGATTTTTATCATCTTATTGTCCAACTTTCCCCTTGATCCACCTTGGCTGCAGCACGTCCACATTGGCTGGTAACCGCTCCCCGATGGTGAAATCTACAGGTTTGTGACCTGGGGTACTTCCACCGCGCTGGAAGTTGATCATTTTATTTTATCTCCTTCGTGCACCACGTGCACATCTCCCCCTTTTATCCAAACATTGTTGATTTCGTTGGATTTCCCGAGATTTGCTTCATCTCGTGTTTTTGATTTGATTCTCATCAAGTGATGTTGATTGCGTGTCTCATCACACCTTGACATCTACTTTTCAGTTTGCTACGCTTCCTTGCAAAGCAGACGCCAAGGCGGGGCAGCTGTAGACACGCCAAAATTGACGTCATTTTGAGTATATTTCATATCGCTCTGCGATGCCCCATTTGACCCTCAAATCAGCTTATTTGAGTGGTTTTCCCACTTTTCTTGAATTTCTCCTATTTTTCCCCATTTTATCTCATTTTCCTATTTTTTTGGATTTCTTGGGCATTTATCTCTATTTTCTGAATTCACGCCCTCATCAGGGGCGTGTTTTTTGAAACACGCCCTGGTCTAGGGCGTTTCTTTCCCATTTTATCTATTTCTCCCCATTCTATCTATTTTATGAATTTTATGAATTCACGACTTGGGTAAGGGCGTGTTTCTCTTAAAACATGACTTCACCTAAGGCGTTTCTTAAAGAAAGGACGACCACACTTGAGGGCGTCAATTCTTTTGGTTTGACCGACTTCCCCATTTGAGCTCTTGAAATTAACGCCCTTCCCAGGGGCGTGTTTTTGAAACGCGGCTTTGATTGAGGCGTGTTTTTCATGTTTCAAATATGGGGAGTTTTCATTTCTAAAAATTTGGTCTTTAGAAACGCCCTTGTGCAGGGCGTGTTTTTGAGAAACGCCCTAGGGTAGGTCGTCAATTCTTAAATTAACGCCCTGACCTAAGGCGTGTTTCACCTTCTGGCTTCGCAGCCCTTTCCCCAGAGAGTCCTTGCCTCGTTAGACTCCTCCTCTATTTGGGCTCTTGCTGTTCTTATCCATTCCTCCTTTAATCTCTTCCCTTCTTATCACCTTTTCCTAACCTATTAATAAAGACTCTCGCCTCTGTTAAGGGGTTGGTTCCGATAATTTTTATTCTCCCCTGCGTTCTTCCCCTTTTCTTCTTCCTCCCTTTCTTCTTCCTCTTCTTCTGTCTCCTTCTCTTTTTCTCTTTTTTTTCTTCTCACAGGGTGCCGCTGCTGCATTGCCTAAGGAGGGGCTCCCTCTCGCGACCAAGCCTTCATCTTCTGAAGCCTCTCCCCCTTGAATATCAAAGCCACAAGCACAGGATCCTCTTTCCCCTTTTATCCCTCTTTTATCCCATTTTATTAGATTCATGGCGTATATGCATGCATGTTCATACACTTTTTTTTCCATCTCAACCACGTTGAGAAACTCCCCTTAGTGCACTCTTGCACTCTTTCCCCTCATTTTTTTTTATATTTTTTATGCATCCATCATCTTTTACCTACCCTTTTGCATAGGGGTTTAAGGGCCACCCCTTAAGGTGTGTTCATAATCAATTTTCATGCTCATCTATCTAAGAATTTGATGCTACACTCACCTTTATTCTAATCCATATCTTTTGGTGTTGTTGTCTTTGTTTTGAAAGGGTAATAAAAGTGAAGAACTCTCTTCATCGGCCGGCCGATTTGAAGAGAAAGGAAGCACTCACATCCCCCACATATTTGAGGTATTTTGCGATCATCTCCCCATATTATTTTCCACTTGAGACCCTCGCGTCTCTGGCGATCACACAACCTCCTTTTAGCACCTCGTGCTATTTTATTGCTTTCATCATATCCATTGCTTTTTATATTTAAGTGTGGATTTTAAAGAGATCTACACCAACCAAGAGGCCCTATTTTGTTTCTTAATGACACTAGTTGGATGAAGCAAGCGCATCACACGTCACCACATACTTAAAATATTGCCAATTAATGACGGAGCTCTATGTATGGCATCAACGACCCATAATCAAAATTTAGAGCCAGCAAATTACAAATTAGTGGACAATCTATGTAATGACTCGGGATCCGAGTACCGAAAAGGAACCGGCGCAACTCGAAACTCGGCCCGCCACTCACGAGTCCGAAGACTCGGAAAGGTTAAAGGATGGTGTGAGGCTACAAGAGAAGCTAAAAAAACTACAGAGCTAGCACACTAATCTAAATAATAATGCAGGAGATTAAATAAATAATAAAACTGCTACAACATCCAGTGCATCTCATGTCCAAATTAAGTACAGTCAACAGAAAGAAAAGTACAAGTACACGGGACATATCCCGGCTCTGGCAAACTGACGACTAACCCTGGCTACTAGAACCACGCTGAAACTCCGCCGCGCCTCTCGATGACCCTGCCTCACCTAAAAATATAGGGGTGAGTCTCATTTCATTGGTCCAGTAGGGATCCCTCGGACCCCCACCGCACAACGAGGAAAACGAGACAACAAGGCGCGAGCAATCGCAGAAAGTAACACTACCTAGCAGGAGTATGGTAGAAACAGCAAGCAGTAATAAATAAACCGAAAAGCTCCCTACAACTAGCCATACCAAATCAACCGACCTCAAACCGGCGGAAAGACAAGTCCATACCTGCCAGGAGACAGGAGCACCACCCACTAGAAGCAAGGTCGGATGCGTCCACTGACGACTTAGTCCGCAGCCTCAGGTATCTCGCTACCACGCCCCAGGCGGAGACTAAGGCACAGTTCAAGTAACCAGGAACTCAGAACAAGGACTAGCTGGGGTCGCGCTCGTCAGAGGGGTCCTCTGCCCCCAACTACGTGTGCACACATAGACCAACTGCTCTAGGTCAGGTCCTCTAGCCGGTTCCCCCCCCCCCCCCCCCCAGTCGGACTCAGGCTGCAAAGGCAAGGGGCCCTACGGAAACCAGCCTAAAAACCGTCTCTCGCGGGTAAGCCGCTCCACCACCCCCGGGTGGGTCAGCACACGCATGCCGCAAGAAGGCTATGACTAGTGGACGTGTCACTGGAGGTGAGACTCGACTCACGGAAATCACCGAACGGAAGGAAACAGAGTGGCGGTCCTCTCAGGATAGCCCCAGAGCCTAGCGGTCCTCTCTGGACTGCAAGGTAGACCTAGCCGTCCTCTCTGGATCGCTAGGCAGAGTCAAACGGTCAGCCCATGACCGCAAGCGGCCTAACGGTCCATCGCCATGCCGTTATCCCCAGTCAAACGGTCCACACAGGACCGCAAGACATCCAGAAACGGTCATGCCATGACCGCTAGCCAACACGTGGCCCTCAACGGTCGGAAACACGCACCCCAAGGGTGCTCGATCAAATGGGAAAAATGGTCGCCTGACGACCACTAATCCGAGGGTAGCAGTCTATCGCGTGACCGCCACCCTGACCCTAGCGGTCTCAGGAGGACCGCTAAGGTCTACCGACATTCAAAATTGCCTAGCGGTCTCCCTGAGACCGCCAAGGGGGCTCAAAAACGCCTCTCTTGACCTCTCCACGGCCTACAAATCAAGGGGAATGCAGTAAAGAGGGCAAGGATCCATCCCCCTACCTTAAGGATCGAAATCCGCCGGATCGCCGCCGATCTCCAATTCTTGGCCGAACACGAACCCACTCCCCACGCCGCAAGAAAAGCGCCGCCACAATCACCACGCCGTCGCCGCCGCCTCGGTCCGCCGTCAGCAGTCGGAGGAAGAAGGGACGTCGCGGCCACGCCGGGAGGAAGCAACGGTCGAATAGGGGGGGGTGCGCACACGGGAAGAGAAGAAGAAGAAGAAAGAAGAAGAAAAGAAAAAGGGAAAAAGAAGGGGATATTTATAGAAAATCTGAAAAATACCAAAAATACAAAAAATTGGAAAAAATCATTACCTCGATCCTCGAAACTGTTGGCATTAAAAAAATGGGCCAAACCCAACTTCAAAAAAAAGAATGGAAGAAGCAGATGATAAGTGGGCCAAGGCCAATCCAGGGAGATGGAAGAAGGGGCGCAGGAGGGTATTTGCGCAAATAGAAGAAAGAGAGGGGGAGAAATGTAAAAGGGGGATTTTTTTTTAAAAAAGAAAAAAAAATAGAAGGAAAATCGCGGCACTATAGCCGCGAGTCTGTGTCCCTCCTCGCGATAGATGCTACAGTGCACCGCGAGTCTCCTTCTTTTCCGCCACGGCCACGTCCGTCTTCTCCCCCTCACACGAGCATTCAATGCTCGGACAAGCATCCGCCTGCGTGGCCGACGGTGCGAACGCCACCACCTTCGACCGCAAGGCCACCCCGTTCGCCGTCTCCCTCACGCAGGCCTTTGCGTGGCTTTGACCCACGGGCACAAGACCTTCTTGCCGGAGTTACGGTGGCATCCTACCGGTCCCCCGTGGTGACCAGCGGTTCGAGCAAGAATCCGGAGTGGGTTTCCCCGGCCCTCCGGGCACGATGACGACAACTCCAGCTGCCACCGGGATAGAGGGGATCCTGTCCTTCCGAGATCCCTCTCGTCCCATCGCCAACCCCTTCGCACATCCGTTCAGCCGCAAGCCTACAACGGTAGCAGCAGCAGTAGCATCCGGCAACCACAGCAGCAGCATCAACGGCAAAACGGCAGCAGCAGCGGCAGCAACGTCAGCGGCGTCCAACCCCAGCAAAGCACGACGACAGCCACGAACAGCAGGCGATGACGACAAAAAAAAGGAGTTAAGAAAGGTGGAGCAGAAGGGAGCCTCCCTTCGAAACAGGGGCTCCGGCCCCCTATAAAAGGCCCACAGTGGTGAACCCTCAGGTCTTCTTCGGTCTCTTGGAAGCTTGGACTCCTGAAGGCTTGGAAGCCCTTGAGAGTTTTTGAAGCCCGAAGACCCCCCGTCGAAGCCCTTAAAGAGAGAGGGAGAAAGGGGAGAGCAGAGAGTGAGGTGAGGGAGATGAGCTCCCCCCCCCCCTTTCTTTGTTTTGATGCTATCCCCCCTTTCTGTATTTTTTTTGGTTCTGTAACTCCCCCGTGGTGAAATGAAAATGCTCCTCTGGGAGACTCTTTTTACGACTTTTTTCTTCCTTTCTTCATCATCTTCTTGGATCTCTGCACCCCCGTCTATATATGTGTATGCATTTAACTATGTATAGATATATAATACACTCAGTTGGGTCCCTCCCCATGATATACACCTATATGTACAGTGCATCCAATCTCGGTTCGTTTCTTTGGTTCTCACAGTAGATAGGGTAAAAACTCCTTTTGATTTCTTTATAGCCACCTATTCGGTGATTTTTTTATCACGATGGCCACCGACCCGGGGTCTATCTAAATCCATAGATGTCTCCGAGGTTGCCAACCATTGGAAGCCCAATGTTCCTCGCGTCCCTATTCCGGTTTTCTTAACCACTTTTGGACCGCCGGGGTTCCGCTCCGTCATAGCGTGTTCCCCGGCGCTCCTCGTTTTGAAGGTGGATATGAAAAGCCTTATATGGCAATAAGAGAAGGAAAAGAAGTCCATGTCTCGGCGACGAGTCCGTGGTGACCCGTGGATTGGTGGGGTCCCTCATAGGCTAGCCCTCGGGATCTCCGCCCCCACAATGGGTGACGGGATGTTGTCGCTTCTGCGCATACCCCGGGGATCATGTTGCCTCGCGCATATCCCTTTTGTTCGGGGCCGTCGGAGTTTTCTCCATAGGGCGCACCCCACTTTACATCCCCTACGCTCCGGTCTAGGGGAGGTGCTGTCGAAATTTCACCAGGACTAATGACAAAAAGGGGGGGTTAATACCACTCTGACTTAATTAAAAGATGTCATTGAACAAAAAAAAGACATTTAACACAAAATGATGCATAATTGGCATGAAATAATAGAAGACATAAAATCTTGATGCAACACCTATTCTCTGTACCAAACCATCTGAACAAAAAATGTCAACCAATGAAGGACTCACTGTGGTGCAATGGTAGAATAACTTTTTTTTTAGAACTGCTGAAACTGAGCAAGCAAAACAAGATAAAAAGATAAAGTAGAAGGGCTTGGAACCCAATGCCTTGGATCAAATCTGAAAGTTTAATCAATACAAGTTAATGCATGACTGAACTCCAATGAGGAGGAAGGTGAAAATCAATCCAATTCCTGAACCTCTGAGATCGAAATGGATTAAAAGAGTGAATGATAAAACATAAAATCGAATTCCACATAAGAGGGTCTGGTCTGATGTATATAGGTGCATACACATCTGAATTTAAGATGAGTTTTCATGAACTCACCATCCTTGCCTCACAAAAAACTCAATAGCTAATAAGTCTAAAACAAGATAAAGAAAACAATGACCAAGCACAATTCTGAAAGTGCTAAGGACGGAATAAGCAAAACAATGAAAAGGGTGAAAGAAAATGATAAAAAAGAATGAGTGCGGAGTCGGAACTTCCTGATTTGGAAATTCTGATTTAAAGATTAAGATCCAGTTCAGACTGATATACTCAAAAGAAAGCAGAACAAGGATTTGTGCAAGGTTTCTGGGCGTGCCCCTGACCATAAAGCTTAGACCTCTCGTATCAAAGCTGGAAAATTTGTAAGCCTTGTTGAATAATATAAAAAAAAATGAAGCAAGGGTTAGTGCTCAATCCCTCAATCCAACTCATTATATGTGGATTGATGCATATTGAACTCCAAGAAGAAAAGAAACATGATCGCTGAACTGCACAAAAAAAAGGGGCAGAATAAACAGAACAAACAATGTATGATAAATATGAAATCAACACTTCCCAGATCAGCAACAGAAATCTCTCACGCATTGGCATGTGCATACTCATCTGCTGCATGAGGTCCTCTGCGCCTGGGGAGTCTTTCGAGCATTTGCACCCCCCCTAAACCAACATCAGAAGAGTTTTGCATGTAATCACAAAGGTGGCATTCACATGTATAGAGCCTCATGGGTGAATTTCAAATGCAGATAAGAGTTTCATATGTATTTAGTTCCATTCCTTGGAGTTATCCGTAAGCCCTATACAAACTCCATGCACATGCACCTCCCCTTTTCTTTGCATATCTGAATATAATGTCATGCAGCTTCATAGCAAAGGGTGCTGGGAACAAGGGGGGAGCAGGTCGACCTACCCTAGGTCCCAGGTCGACCTGCTGTCTGCCAGCAGACTGCATTGGCCCACTGGCTGCCCCTCTTCGGCAGCAGGTCCTCTCTCCCTCCTCCTCTTTCTACATATACGTACATGCATATGCATATATGCATGCCTTGCATATAGAAAGAGATCTAATAATTGAAACACAACCAACAAGAAAAAGGAGAGGAAAGATAAATGATTCATGAAGAACATGAGGAAATGAAATGCCAAGAATTAAAGAGGGAGAAGCGAAGAGACCAGACAAAAATGGAATGACGAAGAAGAGATGAACAAATGAATCAATGAACCAAGATGAAATAACGAACCAGAGCCAGCCCAAGGAAACCCATGATCTGGGGCTAAAAAAGAAAATGACTCAAGGATTTAGAAACCAAATGGAATGGATGTTAAGTAAGCTTGGGGTCTTTGAGATCTACTATGATGGGGCCACAAGAAACAAAAAAAAAAAAAGGAAGCCATCACCAAAGGGGATTGTTGGGCCCTCCGAGCTGCCCTTCCCTGGGTCGGTAAGCCCGAACTCATTTAAATAAGATCATTCACCTAAAAAAAAAAAGGAGAAAGTAATAAATAAACAAATGAAACATAAACAAAGGTTCCAACGGCATTCGTCCGGGCTCACTTCCCTTTGACCCCACATGAGGCGGAATAATGAATGTGCCTTCACGAGGCGTGCTTAGCCCCCGGGGATCACCCCATTACGGCCCTAGCCCCGCTTTGCATTTTTGCCGATATTTCGCTGATTTTGAACCGTCTCGATCGGGATTTTACCAAATGCTTTCGTTTTCTCCAAACAGTAAATTTGTCGTGCCCCGGCATACATATGCTCCGGTTTCCCCGCAATGATTGTGATGTTTCTAAACCGGACATTCGTCCGAACATTAAATGGTCGATTCATGACCGAAATGACTCCAAATATCCTTCTACATCCCAGAGTGGGGAATTTCGATACTTTTCAATATGCTATTTATTTCTTTCATTAAAAACATGACGTTTAGGCCATGAGGCCCCTTTTCTTGGCTATTAATCAGAAGTTTTCCCCTCTCCGAGGGGATGTAATTAACGCCGTAACCTTTATGGCGCGGCGGGTTTTTAGTCCTCACCCGATACCCACAATCGCCTGATTAGTCAAACGGAGCGCACTACGGGCTTCGGACCACTCCAGTCTCGAAGCCCGAACACATTGTCACCTAGGTGGCTGGCACGCAATCGCACTAGATAAACCGATAAACCGATGAAAGAACACCACGATATTATTTTACCATCCATCGAATTTTAGTGTGTTCCACAGGAACACGCTCAACACACTGGTACCGTCCTAGAGTAGGAGAACGCAACGGTTCACCCTATACGGGGTTCCGTAGGTCCGTCAGGAAAAAAATACGTGTAAACCACAAAACACGCTCCGGGACCCCCGAAACTGATCCGAAACTCACGGATCCAAATCTGAAAAATATCCGAAAAATTCGAGACATTACAATCTATCTACTTTCCTAATCTTAATTTTAAAAAATACGAGTAATGTTATGTGCATCGAATCCGATGCACAAAGTCATGTCAAAATATAACCGTTGATCTCGTTGGTCTAAAAAAAGTTGAAAGGACTCTCTCTGAACAGAAAAAGACGCCCGCGTCAGATTCGTACGACGCATTTTTTTGAATATTAAATATGGAATGCGCTCAGCGAAAAAACGTAAGAATAAAATATTTTGTGAAAGAGTGAAATATTTTGTAGATGAATAAAATATTTTGTTATATGAATGAAACATTTTGTTTGACTTCAGAAATAAACTAATGAAATATTTTATATAAATAAAATATTTGAACGTAACATTTGTTATAAAGATAAAATACTACAAAAATGAAATATTTTATTACGTGAACGTAACATTTGTTATAAGGTTAAAATACTATGGAAATAAAATATTTTGTTATAATAACAAAATTTAACAAATTATTTTAATTCTATACTAAATATTTTATTTGTGAAATAAAATATTTTACCCTTTCAGAAAATATTTTATTCTTACATTTTTCGTTGAGCGCATTCCGTATTTTATGTTCGAAAATAATGCGCCGTACGAATCTGACGCGGACGTTTTTTTTTATTCAGAGATAGTCCGTTCAATTTTTTTTAGGCCAATAGAATCAACGGTTGTATTTTAACGTAAATTTGTGCACCAAATTCGGTACATAAAATATTATTTAAAAATATATATATCTAAATTTGTAAGTCTACTGTCATTGTGTTAGATTAACTTTTGACTCCACCCAGGAAACTTTTCAAAGTTGACAGGCGATATGATTAAAGCGAGTTCTTTAGATGCTTATAATTAATTGTCTACCGTTGGCATAATAAATCTCTTCCACGGATTGGATCCCTCTCTATGATATACAAGACACGGTATTAATTTTGCCAACGCGCACCGAACAAAATGGACTACATATTTTCCTCTGAACCCGGTCAAGTGGGTCTTCATTGGTTGCAAGGGCATGGAATCCGAGCGAGCTCAAGAGGGGTGCACCCGGTATGCGCCGCCCAGCCCAAAGGTAAGCACCGGCTTTCTACCAGCACAATGATAAATCAGATTCTTCTAAATCATATGTTGATTTGAGTTAATTTGGGGTTTAAAATATTATTCTTCGAAATAATTTAATTTAAAATTAAAAAGTATATACGAATTACTTCATTTTAAATTTATAAAAATTAAATAATTTATTTAATTTAATTTTTATAAAATTTATTTTGTTTATATTTATTTAATATTTTTATTTTTATTTTTAATATAAGATCTTTCTAGACATTCCGTATGTAGTGACGACGGAGATAAAGAGGACCAGGAGAATGAGCACATCCAGGATATTTTAAATAATTTTGGTCGCTAATATTTGTGACGGATTTGCGATCAAAATAATACGATGGACTCATTCTGTCATTAATCAATCGTAAATTCGCTGCTAAAATAGTTTGAGATAGATTAGCGACGAATGTGCGACGTTAATTATCTATCAATAACTCTATTTTTTCCTATAGTGGATGGCATTTATGTACGGTATATTAAATTAATGATAAGATTGCTAATATATTTTAATAGTATTTTTTACTAATTTAATATTAACAATAATTTATGTATAAAAACTTTCATTAATAACAACGTCAGCCTATCTGGAGTGGATAAATTAAGTGCATCCCAAAATGGGCGTGCGCCAAATCCTCTTTTTGGTTAGTTATGATTTTTTTCTACATAAAAATATTGTGAATTTTTTAGGCGTTCTAGTGAAGAAAAGACGACCATCTCATCAGTAAAGTATACCTAGAGCTAAAAATCCTATCGATAGTGGAGCTGAAAATCTAGAAGAAAGTCCTCTTGATAATGAAGCATATATATTCTAATGAATGCTATCCATCTAATGGAGTAGATGAGAGAGATTCTAATTAATGATGTACATGAAGATAATTCTAACAATATACAAGCATCCTCAACATCTATTTCTAAAGTGAGAAAGACAAGCAAGAGGGTCAACTCAAAAGATAACATTTGATCTCTCCCAACGAATAAAGTGGACATGTATGTTCATTAGAAGTCAGTCAGTTGGAGAACCAGCATCAAAATTTGCTGGAACACTTGGATTATATGCACGAAATGAGAGTTATTTCTCTCTCGATAAAAAGTGGAAGCAACAGTCCATACAAAGTTTTAATGATGTCACGAAGGAAACAATGGTATGTTACTTGATTTTTCATTTCATGTTTGTGTATATCTCTTTTTATTTATGTGTATATTTATCGATGATTTAATTATAATAGGTAAACTTTGAGTTTGTGAATCAAGAGGGAATACCTGCAAACATGGAAGATGTCAATAGATTTTGCTTGAAGTCAATACAGACTAAACTAAAAGAATGGGGATACGAGTCGAAGAAAAAGGGATATATGAAGGAAAACAATGAAGAATTATCTATGGAATCACCTGAATAAAGGAAAACTCAAGCAACTTGAGATTGTCTTGTGCAGTATTGGGGGAATCGACTAAAAAATTCGAGAAGATGAAAGAAATCAAAATGGTGCGGACACCAGGGCGATCACGTGACACGTCGGCGAACCGACGTGTCATACGCGGAGCGCCAAGTGGACTACATCGGCTTCCCATCGAATTGGGGATAATTTGGCTTCAATTTGGACACTTTTGACATTAAAGTTGGGCTTGTATTGAAGATTATACATGGATTTTCATATTGGGCTGGTTGCTAGACCCTTAAAAGGCCAAGTGGTTAAAGGCCTTAAGCTTTCCTTAAGAAAGGAAAGGCCTTCGACCAATATAAAGAACCCATTAGCCTAGTTAGGCCCAATTGGGCTCCCTTCCTATATGGGCTCTCTAAATGGGAGAGACCTTATACAAGCATGGGCTTCACTCATGGGTTTACAAGGTTGGAAAGGGCCTTAAGCAAGAGGAGGAGAATGGGCTGGCCATGAGCCAAAGTGGCCCATTCAAGGCCCATTGAAGGGGGCGCCCCCTTCCTTGGCTTATTAGGCTAGAAAATTCTTAATTTTCTTCTTTCTTCTCTCCATTTACCACATGGGAGGCTAGAAAGGTTGCTGGTCAATTTTCCAATGGATGTCACCTCACATTTTACAAAAAAAAATTCAAAGTTAGGTGAGCCACCATTGCCCCTTGTTTCCCCCTTTCACTATCACATTGTAATGGGTTCCCCCACCCTCTCTCATTGTGTATCCCACGCAGCCCCCTCCCCTCCATTGCCTATTTAAAGGCTTGTACAATGTGTGTTTAAGGATTGATGAAAATATTTTGTGAGAAATTGCCTTAAGTGAGTGATTCACTTCTCCTTCTTTGGGTGTGACTCCCAACCCTGTCTTGTGATTGGACAGCATTCAGGTCGTGAGACTCGACCCTCTACCCCCCTCTTCCTCTTATCTTCTGGTTCCACCTGATTTATTCCTGATACTATTACGAGTTAGCAAGGATTCAGCGCTGGTTTCGTGACGATCCGAGTTCGGGAGCTCCGGTGGCGATTTTCCTCGTGGCGGCGCGCAGATCTGTCCCAGAGTGCAGTCCAGATCTGAAGATGTCTGTGTATTAATTCTTGGAGCCCAACCCCGACGCCATATGCAGTTGATTTCTAAATAGAAGTCGTAGTGTTTCAAGTCCTCTTCGTGTTGTCGCTGGTTTCGCCTCGATCCGTGACCGGTGCTGTTCGTGCCAACATATCTCGTGGGATCACGCAGGCAGGCCTGAGCAGGTCCGGCTGAGATCTGAGTCGACTTTCAGAGCCTGCCCCATCTTCATCCGGCCAAGATCCGTGTGAGAGGTCTTCAGAGTATTTCTTCCTCAGGGCGTCGCCGACGTTCTCCCATAAAGAACGCCCCGATCCGACATCGGCAACCATTATTTCATATTTTTACTGTGTTTCTGTGTAGTTCTGTGAGCACAAAACCAGAACCAGAGAAGTTTCGTTGCTGCGCCCAGATCTGAAAGCATCTGATTGCGCCCTTCGGAGTGAAGATACTACATCCAGTCGTCGACATTCTCCAACAAACGGCGCTCCGATCGGGTATCGTATCTAGTCGTACCAACCTCCGCAAGCTCGCTGTGCAGGGTGACCAGCGCGGGCAGAACCGGGTCGGCTTTCCGTCGGCGTACCCGAGCGGCTCCGGCACGCATTCTTCGCCTCCTGCGAGTGTGGCCCATCAACCCGGGTTCCAGTAACCCCAACATTGGCATTTGTAGCCCTATACCTCCCTACTTGGAGTGGGCAAATATTTCTGAAAGTGTAATCTTATTGCATTTGTATATCAGGGTTGTTCGGAAATCGACCGGGAATCTTCCCCACGCCTAGGCGTGGAGGTACGTGCTCATTCCGATCCTCACATTTGCTGTTTAGTATACTTTCTATATTGCTGCGTTTGTGAGATTAGGGCCGTTAGCCAGTTCAAATTCACCACGATTGTGAGTTGTGAGCGCCCGTTCCGTGGCTCCAATCGAGCACCGAGCGCGAATTAGCACCCTAGGCGACGGTGGTTTCTTAATCGTCGCGATCCCCACGTTTCCCTCGCAAGGGACGATCGTCGGGCTCCAGAGAGTCGCTGTTGAGAGACGTCTCCACCCGGAGAATACCACGGTGGTCAGTCGCCCAGCTTGCCTTAGTGTGCTAGTGTTGGTCGCACATCGAGTCGGCCGTACGTCTTAGCCCGAGTCGGTCATCCGTCCCGCATCGCAAAAGAATTGTGCACAGGAACAAGCAACATATACTCTTGGGGTACAATTTATTGCCCGTCATAATGAAGAACAAGTATGTTATATTTTATTTTATTTATAATATTTATTTTCATAAAATTTTTACTAATTTGGATGCAATGGGAGAAATTAAGAGAAAATTACACAACGCTTGAGACATTCATTAAGGGTCATCAAATAAAAACTAGACATTATTGTTGGCGTTAAAAGAAAATTGGGCTGAACCAAATAAAAGAAAAAGAAAAGAAGGAAGTTTGGGCCCATTTCAGATGAGATAGGCCCAATACAAAAGGGGCGCAGGATATATATATACACAAATACAAGAAGAACGGGGGGCAAGAACAAAAGAGAAGGAATTTTTCAAACTCACCCGTTGCATAGTATAAGGAACTCAGTAGTCTTTTATTCGTTTGTTTGCTTTCTTTCAATTTTTAAAAATATTTTTTAAAAAAATTATACATCATGTGGGAGATTATTAAATGCGATTGATATAAAAAATTTTAAAACTTATTTTTTTTAACTCATGGACCATTGCAACGTTCACACGAAATGAACGTTGCAACATAACGTTTCTAGCAAATGGAAACGTTAAACATTAAAACATAAAGGAATTAAAGGGGCGGCCATCAATATGTGAACATTGGGGAGGGTCTTCTAAGACTTATATATAGACCCCCTTGGCCAACCTAAACGTAGTACAGCTACATCAGCAATATACGTCAAGGAGACGTGAAAGTTTTCTCTAATTTCTCTCTTCTTCTTTTCTCTCCCTCACAATTTCTATTTCCTTTATGTTGAGTTCTTGAAAGTTGGATTGGAATCTATTCGCTAAGGTTCTCTTCGAAAATGTGCCGATGAGAAAGAGGAGATCACTCACCCGAGGGTCGTTGTATCTCTAAGATATCTTTGCCGTGAGATCAACACGTCGAGTGACAATAGTTTTTCTAGTTCTAGCAACTATGCACTTCGACTTGACATACTACGTTTCTAACTTTATTTTTAAATCTAATTATTTATTGTTACTTCTTCTTAATTAATTTCCGCATAATATTCCTAACATAATATATATAATTTCGCCATTCCAACTTTTGGTATTAGCTTAATGGAGTGCTCAATCGGTAATAAGCATCTAATGTGTTTAAAGCTCCAGTACTGAAGCTTAGATTCTTGAGATGATTACCTAACCTGCTGCTATCCTTTCACTTCCCGAGCAATTCTTTCAAAGCTGTCCACAGACAAGCACCACTTGTATTCAAGTCAAAGCGCGTTCTAGACTCTGTACTTCCCACCCACAGTACCCACACCGGCCAATCTCTTCCATAGATCATCAGAGCTCTCTCTATAAATAGATACCCAGGCTTGCTCTTGCTGCAGGAAATTAAAGAGCACAATGGAGCCTTCCCCTTCGAATCTCATGAAGTTGATCTTGGTAGCAGGAGCGTTTTTCCTTGTTCACGCAAGCCAGGTCAACGGCCTTGTCACACGTCTACATGTCGATCCGAGGCCGCCGGGGAGGATGCTACGCTCAGGCTATGGTTTTGTTGGGAGCGGGCAAGCCGCCGGTTATTGCGAGGGCAGAGTGTGCGAGAGCAAGAGGCCAACACTGCGTTCCCCTCCTACCCCAACGGCTGGCTCCGGCGGCGGATATGGCTCCGGCGGCGGATATGGAAACAGTCCTCCACCTCCCGGCTTCTACCCGGGCTCCAGCTACGGCGGCGGCTTTCCTGGCAATCCTGCAAGCTTTTACCCAGGCTATGGTAATGGCGGGATTCCTGGCAACCCTCCGAGCTTCGACTCCGGCTTCCAAATACCATCGGCTCATCGTCTACGTCCTTCTACGTCGGTGGGACTCCCACTGCCAGTTCAACGCATGCAGCCACCACTCCTTAGTCCATTAGTAATTTTCCAGAGGTTCTTTACAGACGCATCCACAGTCGCGTTCCCTAGCTAGTGCTACGTATTCATACTGATACTATCGCGCGGCCACCTTTGCTCCTGCGAAGCCGTTCTCCCCGCTTTACGTCCTTTTGGCAACAGGTTACGCATTATATATATATATATATATATATATATATATATATATATATATATATATATATATATATATATATATATATATATATATATATGATCGGCCGGTGCGGTCCGTCATTCTAAACCATATTTTAATGAAGATGCATTCTTGAGTCACAAAGAGTACACACACATATATATATATATATATATATTACGGGAGAAATACTCTAATTAACTGAGAGTACAAGGCGCTTTTCCCTATTTTTATATATATCTTCTCTAGATTAATCCAAAGTGAGACAAGGAAGGCAGTAAATAAAAACTCATGACCGCGCGCTCATCCTCTAACCCCACTTTCTTCCTGACAAATGAGTCCCACCCACGAGGCTCCATTTTGCTTCTTAATGACACTAGTTGGATCGATGAAGCAAGTGCATCGCACGTCACCACGTACTTAAAAATATTGCCAATTAATGGCGGAGCTCTATGTATGGCATCAACGACCCATAACCAAAATCTAGAGCCAGCAAATTACAAATTAGTGGACAATCTACTTTCCTAATCTTAATTTTTAAAAATATGAGTAATATTTCATGTCAAAATACAACAGTTGATCTCGTTGACCTAATAAAAGTTGAAAGGACTCTCTCCGAACATAAAAAGACATCCGCGTCAGATTCATACAACGTATTTTTTTGAATATTAAATACGAAACGTGGTCAGCGAAAAAATACAGGAATAAAATATTTTGTGGAAGAGTGAAATATTTTATATACGAATGAAATATTTTATTATAGAAATGAAACATTTTGTTTGACTTCATAAATAAACTAATAAAATATTCTGTACAAATAAAATATTTTGTTAAGTGAACGTAACACTTATTATAAGAATAAAATATTACAGAAATGAAATATTTTATTACGTGAACGTAATATTTGTTATAAGGTTAAAACACTATAGAAATAAAATATTTTATTATAAGAACGAAACTTAACGAAATATTTTAATTGTATACGAAATATTTTTTTTGTGAAATAAAATATTTCACACTTTCATAAAATATTTTATTCTTACGTTTTCTCGCTGAACGTGTTCCGTATTTAATATTTAAAAAAATTTGTCGTACGAGACGCGGATGTACTTTTCTATGCAGAGAGAGTCCTTTCAACTTTTTTGAGTCAATAGAATCAACCGTTATATTTTGACATGACTTTGTTCACCAAATTCGATACATAATAGGGTGTTTGGGAGCACTTTTATTTTTGAAATTATTTCCCTCTAAAAAATTAATCTATCTCAAATTTTGACTTATTTTTTAAAAATGATGCAAATAACCGCTAATCTGTTTAGTAAAATTGATATAATTTTTAAAACTTACGTAGAGTTGTTTGGCATTTTTTCAATAAAATAAATTTGTAAAAACCACCGAGCTCTTCCCCCTCACTTGCTCTCCCTCCCCCCCCCCCCTCGGGCGACCTCCCGCTTCCACGACGGCGAGTTTTGCTGCCCCACCGGCGTGCCACCTGGAGAAGAAGGGGACGAGATCGTGGGTCGCCCCGAAGCCATCTCCGGCAAGCCCAAAGCTTCGGTGGAGGGGAGAAGGAGAGGTCGGTGGACGTAGGGGGCCGGCGGACGTAGGAGGAAGGGGGGAGGAAGAGGCCGGCGCACGCAGGGGGAAGGGGGGGGAGGGAGAGGCCGGGGGGCAGACGTAGGGAGAAGGGGGGAGGCAGCCGCCGCACGCAGGGGGCCGGCGGAAGCAGGGGGAAGGGGGGAGGGAGAGGCCGGCGGGCAGACGGAGGGGGAAGGGGGGAGGTAGGGAGAGGGGGGGACGGAGAGGCCGGCGGGCGGACGCAGGGGGAAGGGGGGAGGCAGGGAGAGGGGGGGAGGGAGAGGCCGGCGCACGCAGGGGCCCAGCGGGCGAATGAAGAGGGAAGGGGAGAGGGAGAGGAAGGGAGAATACGTGTGAGAATAAGTCTGGAACCGTCGTGTGCGCTTTCAAAAAAAAATTGTTCGGAACCTACTTTTATTTTGAGGAAGTTTTACGCGAGATAAGATTCCTTTCTAAAAAATAGAATATAACTTACCAAATATATTTGAGTATCCTCTTCCTCTTTATTTTTTTATTTTGAGAGAATAAAGAGATAGAAAATTACAACCAAATATCTTATAAAATATTACTCAAAAAAATATATTTAAATTTATAAGTCTACTATCATTATGCTGCATTAACTTTTGACTCCACTCAGCAAACTTTTCAATGTTGACGGGCGATACGATTAAAGCGAGTTCTTTAGATGCTTCTAACTGATTGCCTACCCCTTGCATAATCAATTATCTTTCCACAGATTGTATCCCTCTCTGTAACATATAAGACACCGTACGTATTTTGCCAACGCAGCGCACCGAACAAAATGGACTACATATTTTCCTCTAAACCCAGTTAAGTTGGTCCTGGATGCATGGCTGCGAGGGCATGCAATCCGAGCGAGCGCAAGAGGGGTGCACCCGGTATGCGCCGCCCAGCCCAAAGGTAAGCACCGGCTTTCTGCCAGCACAATGATAAATCAGATTCTTCTGAACCATATGTTGATTTGAGTTAATTTGAAGTTTAAAATATTATTCTTTGAAACAATTTAATTTAAAATTAAAAATTATGTATGAATTATTTTATTATTTTATTTTTAATATAAGATCTTACTATACATTCGGCACGAAGTGACGTGGGAGACAAAGAGGACGAGGAGAATGAGCACATCCATAATATTTTCATTCGTCATCGATGTTATATTTTATTTATTATTTAAATAATTCTTGATATGTTAATAATAAAATATTTTTTAAAAAATAACAAATTAATGATGAATGCACGATAGTCATGATCGGTCGCAATTGCGATGGATTTGAGCCGTCCATATATATATCCATCAAAATCAGTCGTAAATGCGACGACTAAAATCAATCGCAAATGCGACGGACATGATAAGTCACAATTGCGATGGATTTGCGATGCTAAGTTTCAATCATAATTGCGACGAATTAACGGTCGGCATTATTTCTATCACCAAATTAAGGTTGTAATTTTTACGACTGATTTTACTATCGATAATTTTTTTGTCACAAATAATTCAGTGGCGAATTACTGACAAATAATTGATCTGTTATCGAATAATATTTCCAAATATTTAAAAATGGATTTGAGACGAAATAATTTTAGTCGCTAATATTTGTGATCGAAATAGTACGACGAACTTATTCCATCATTAATCGATCGTAAATCTGCCGTTGAGATCTTCTGAGATAGATTAGCGATGAGTTTGTGACATAGATTATCCGTCGATGATAAGTCTACTTTTTATCGTAACGAATGGCATCTATATACGGTATATTAAATTAATGATACGATTATTAAAATATTTGTTATAATATTTTTTTAACATTTTAATATTAACAATAGTTTATTTATAAAAACTTTTATTAATAACACCGTCAACCTATCGGGAGTGGATAAAGCAAGTGCATCACACATCAGCCATCACTTGAATTGCCGATGACGGAGGCACATGGCATCAACCCGTACCAAAATCTAGGGCCAGATTAGTGGAAAATCCAACGTTCCCTATCTTAATTAAAAATATAAATGGATTTGCAACCCCACCATCTTACTAATTAACTTTTGACTTCAGTCAGCAAAGTACTTTTCAAAGTTGGTCAGGCGATGTAAAGCGAGTTCTACGATGGGATCGAGTCCTTTCGTTGCTTCCTGCCTACCCCTGGCACCGCGAATCCCCTCCTCCACAGACTGGAGCGCTTCCTATAAAGCAAGTCCTTAATTTCCTCCCGATGAGTTGTGTACAGATCTTAAAAAGGGGGTTCAATATCTCACATTGTATGTTATAAAAATAGAATTGTGCTCATAAAATAAGGTCTCAAGTCTTCTCTCAAAAGATGTTCTTTTTGAGCTCTTGTTTTAGCGCCATAATCTCCCGACATAATATAATCTCCCGAGATTTTCTGAGATTTCAGGTAACTTTTCCATTCTCCAAACAATCCACACATCCTACAAATGTGTAGGAGAAGTGAGATTTATCATCATTTAAAATCCTCAAAAATAACTCTGAGGTTGATTTGAGAGATTACGAGAAGTGAGTTTTTTTGTGTTCGATTCTATCTCTTCTTTAAAATCTAAACTTTACGAAAGTCAAGAATCAATGTGACCATCCGAGGGAGATTAATACCTGTCGAGAGATTATCCATGGAAAGTCACACCCAGGTGAGTTATCGAACGCAGCCTAAATATAAGAGGAGAGATGTTGTAGACACTTAAAAGGGTGCTCTATTGACGATCTTCAAAAGTAAATATAAAGAGGATTTTTAAGATTTTTCATGATTACTAATCTAAAAGGAGTCAGAGATTCGTCGGATCAAGGGATTTTCAAGAGAATGAAAAAACAGAGGGAGTTGCCAAACGCAGCCGTATAAGAACAAAATCCGAGAGCCAGTACCAGTTAACGGCGATAGACAATGTACCGAAGAAGACATCTAACTAATAAAAAGAATGCAACGCTCGAGATGTGTTATCTATGGGACTGAGAATGATAGTCCAGGCGGTCTCTGCAATTGTTGGGTCCAGCCCATGTGAGATTTTTTTAACTTTAGATGTGCATCACACCCCCTCCCACTTAACCTAATAGCCCACCTACCATCGCCAACGTGACGAGTGGGGTGTCCCCTTTGTGAAAGGTGGTTCCTATAAGAAACAGACCCGAGAGAGAGCAACAACGAAACGCAGCAGTGGCATATATGATAGCAACTTTGCAGCGTTGAGGAGAAAGTGAAGAAGAAGAGAGAGAGAAAAAGGAAAGGAGCTCGACGTGGATTAGGTTTTGACATTCTTCTTGTTCTCTTGAGATTGTGTTCTCTTCTATTTGCCTCATATTTGGGAATTTATCCTGTGTAATTAAGTTAACCCCATGTATCTTCGTTCTCTCGCTTGTATTTCTTAAGATTTGGATAAATCTTGAGAGAGAAACCCTATGTTACTATTTTCATATAGTGGATTGCCGTCGATTTATCTCGTAATTTTTTCCCCTCCATATCGTGGGAGTTTTTCCCCTTTAAAATCGGGTGCATCGACCGTGTGTGATTGTGTTCTTATAAAGTTTGGTGATTTTATTCGACTCGGGTAATTACGTGTGGATGCCGTACACAATTATTATGGTTGCGCAGAGTCGTCAAAGTTATACGGATAAATTGATTTCCTTGTTGATCCTCTGATTACACATATATTTGTGTCTAGATTTAATTTTACAGTTCCCCAACAAATGGTATCAGAGCCTAGTTAGGCTGAGTCGGAATGCAAGACAATGGCGCCTCTAGCAACATGATAAAATTAAAGAAGTATAATTGGATTATTTGCAAGCCGAAAATAGAAGACATCCTATATTGTAAAGATTTGTATGACCCGATTGATGGAGATGGAGCCAAACCGGAGGGCATGTCCGATAAAGAATGAGAAAAGTTGAACCGAAAAACTATTTGCACAGTCAGACATTAGGTAGATGACAGTGTGTTTCACGATGTTTCGAGTAAAACCAGTGCACAAGCATTGTGAAAAAAAATAGAATCTTTATATGAGTAGAAGACCGTAGGGAATAAGGCTTTTATTATCAGAAAACTTGTAAATTTGAAGTTCAAAGAAGGTAATAGTGTTTCAGAGCATCTGAATGAGTTCTAGGTTTAATTTGGTAAATCAATTGACTATACTGAAGATGCCTTTAGAAGATGAACTCCAAACTTTGCTGCTTTTAGAGTCTTTGCCAGACAGTTGGGCCCGACTATGATTCAAACAATATGGTCATTGTAGTAGTAGGCATGAAGCTTCTACAAAAAGTATTATATCGGACATATAATTTGATTCCACAGTTACCTATTTGTTGTACCATGCAATTGAATGCATTCTTTGGGTGCATCCATTGTGTTTATTGTTACCATTAAATAGATGATATAGCACTAGTCTAGAGTTAAATTTAACTTTCATTCTATTTGAAATTTATAGGAAGATGGGAGTGTATCTCCGTCAGGATATAATGTTTAGAAATTAATAAGGTAGAGAGACACTTACAGCTTAGTTATGCTCCTCAAAGTAGAATAGATAGTGGAGAAGTCATCTTTATGTCGAATCATAGCAGTCCAAACTTGAAACTATGAAAAACATGCTGGAGAAGAAGTGGAGAAGAAAAACAAGCAATCAAGGTTTGTACTAACAATCAAGGAAATCACAAAGGAGAAATTAAGATAATTACAAAGGGGAAAACTCACCTGAATCCTTAGTGTTCTTTGAGATGTGTTGGACATGTCGTCTCATTTGAATAGCTCCATGGTGTACGGTTATCATGAGATAACCTTGAACCATCAAAATTAGCACAAGTAGTTGAAAAATCAACAGACTAGTTATGAACCCTATAGTTTCTAGAATCTATTTCAGATATGCAATCTTGCCATACTAAAATGCCGCTTGTCCATTTCTACCTCCTCAGATCAGATTCATCCATTCGTGTCTCTCGCCCAACAAATTTGTGAGATGATACTACATTGTATTATTAAGATAATGATTGATAATGGGTCAACTATTTTCCTAAAGTGGGAGAGGTGAACAAAAGATTTTTTGTCCTAAAGATGACTGCCCCACTATGTTCAGACAGGTGATTAATAAACAAGGGAAGGTTCAAAATATATTTTTGGATTTTGCCATCATGATCCAAACAAAAATGGAATCAGGCAAACACGGGCACTGACAGTTCAAGAATTCGGCATCAATTAGTTTCTGGGCTAATCCAAGAAGAAATCCCAAGTTTTGATGCATTATTGCCACCATAAAAAAGAATAAAAAATAGATAGTAAGTTCATAAAATGACTTTGGTACATAACCCCAGTTCCTTTTGGATCCACATACTCTCTTTCCACAGATTACTATCAAGAGCAACCTCTGCAAAAATTTAGGATACCTTAAAATCATCTGGAGCCAAATGGAAGGGAGTTGCATATGGATCTGTTTACATGATAGATACAAGAATTTGTTCAAAGCAAATGAATGGTCACAAGTTGCAAGGTGAAGTTCAAATAGCTCTAACAAAGATTGTAGAAGATCAGCCAGCCAAATCTTCCCTGGCTGATCCTAATCTTGAATGAATTAGATCAGACAAATTAGCCAATTTAAGGACAACCACCGGATCCTAATCTCGAATGTGTTGACCTTGAAAACCCCCAAGAAATGCCTAGCATGGAAAGTAGAGGGCAATGGTGTGACGACCCGGATTCCGGATACCAGGTATACCCGGTAGGACTACCGAATACACGTGATATCACTTAGAACCCGCGAGGCCTCCCAAGAGCGGTAAAGCTCCGAAGGGAAAAAGGACTGTCGTGTAGTACATTGAACTGACAGATATAACAGTAAGCAATTAAATTTTCATTAGATCGGGCTGCTAAAGTAGCAGAAATAAAATTACATTTTTATTAACAGATTTTAAGCAATTGTATACCCAGAGTCAAGTCCAAAGCTAAAGACAGCAATCTAGCAGTACAGTCGACAGAAAGAAAAGACGTACCGAAAAGTCGGGGGAAGCCCGATGGGGGTACCAGCTGGCAGCTACGACTCGAACTCCAGGATCCACGGAAGCAGAACGAGCACATCACCCCACCTGAAAAGCAGGGGTGAGCCTCGTGTCACTGGCTCAGTAGGGGTCACGCGGATCTCCACTGAAAAACGCGCAGTAACACGGAACAACAAGAACAGCAGCGAGGAACAGCACTAGAAAGCTGTAAAAGAAAGGGAAGCAGGAGTAGGGAACAGGTAAGGACGAGGGGAATAACCCGAACATGCAAGCAGGCCTAGAAAGGGAAAGAGGAGTAAGGAGCAACGAGGAAAAAGGGGAAAAATTACGCACAAATGTCCCAACCTACACCTACAACATGCATGCAAAAGAAAGTCTAGAAAAGACCTAGACAGGCACAGACCTCGAGTACAGCCACGGAAAGGCCAACTCGGACAGGTCACAACACAGGAAGAGCACGGGAGTCGCGCGCCACGCGACAGAAAAACCCCCGCACCGGGAGAACGACCAGATGCGTCCACTGACGTCTTACACTGCACCAGAACACCCACCACAAGTGTCCCGACCACCCGCCAAGCGCGACCAACACGGACAAGGCCAAGTCGCAGACCCACGTGGAACCACTGATACAAGTACTAGTCAGGGTCATGCCCGTCGGCGTCAGTCCTCCGCCCCTGACCACGTGTGCACACACTGGCTCCTGCCAAGAGCCAGGCCTCTAGCTAGTTTTCTCCCCCCGTAGGACGCTACGGTAACCGCAGGAGCCGACGGAAACTAGCTTACAAACAGGATATCGGGGTCACCTTTCGACTGCTGCACGTCTAGGGCGACGCAAGGAAGAAGCTCAAAACGCGGCGCTGAAGTACAGACAGTGGAACATGCACTGTCACCCGTACCTCAAACACCAAAATGCAGCACAGGAAATTGTCGATAGACTCGGAAACATAATCTTAGCCTTCATAGGAGCATCAACCGATGTCCACGGGGAGAGCGGCCAGACCACGGGAGCAATAGACATCACCCTAACATAGACAGACACACACACAGACATGCCACAAAACAACCCCTAATGTTACCTAAGATAGATCCACAACACACGACCACACACCAAAAAGTCCAACGGCCATCACGGCCACAATATGACTGTAACGGCCTAGCACAGGCGCGTTACACGGGCCTAACGCACCAGGGCAGGCGCGTCAGAGACAACAGGCACAAAGACTCTATGCGAGCCACGTAACACACCAGGGCAGGCGCGTTATGGCAGCCTAACGCACGAGCACAGACGCGCTACGCCCACCTAACGCATGAGGACAGGCGCGTTACGCCAATCGACCCAAAACTGAAACTCGGACAAACAGCACGTAACGGTCCACGGCGGACGCATTACAGCACTGTGACGCAAGGGGGCAGGGCCATTAGAGACAGCCGACACAGCCACCCAACACAACCAAAACAGAGTGTAACGGCTTGGGGCAGGCGCGTTACATAAACCTGACGCACCAGGGCGGGCGCGTCAGGGGAACCGACTCACCCAAAACGCTAGACGACAAAACAGGCGTGACACGTCAGAGAGCTGTGACGCGTCTCCCCTTGGCCGTCACACTCCCAAAACCACGAAGAACTAAAAATGCCCAGACGCTGTGACCGTCTGTCGTAGGGCCGTCAGAGACATGTGACGGTCTCTGAGACGACCACTACACCGGTCACGGTGGGAAAATAGTGGAAACGTCAAATCGGGCCGTTCCACGCCCCATTCACGCCGAAGCGCAGGGGAAACAGACCTAGACGACAAAAAACAACTCTAGGAGGCTCAAAAGCCCACATGCAAGCCCTAAAACGAGATATCGGGGCGATTTAGATAAATCGACCCTAAATGGGTCACCGAGGTTCCCGGACTCCTACCGGTCTCGAATGACAACCAATCGACACGAAACTTACGTGAATGAAATCCAAACATCCCAACGGTCAGTTTGACACTAACCACATCGCAAATGGTTGCCTCCAGAGTTGACTGCAGAAAAAATGCTTTCCCAATGTAAAATTCAAATCAGAAACACAAGGCAAACAAAATAATCACTACAAAAGCAATATCCATTACCAGGCAAAACAAATGCCGGAGCACTAAAACATGCATCTTGAAACCTGGCTTGTGAAATGTGTCCGTCAAGACTGCAAAAATCTCTTGCTCAATAGTCAGAAAGTATGTCCTGTGGAATTCATTGCAAAACTTCGATACCTGACAGTTGAAAGCACTAATAACAGTCAAAAGGCCAGACAAATTGCACCAACACTTTCTAAATAACAAAAAAGGGGCCAACCCTGGCAAGGCCCAAGGAACATGAAAAACAAGGATAACTTGCACTCACCCAGGTCAATATGAGGAAACACATTTGAGTGAGAAAAACCAATTTGTACCATGGATCTAACGTGTACCAACCACAAAAGAGATGGAAAGATCAGAAAAATTACCTGAACATTCTTCAGCATCTCCAACAAAAGATTGAGACCAGTCTCAGCAATATTTCTTTCAGTGTGACGAAATGCCCGGGTTATAAAATCCATGAAAAGCTTCAGTTGCTATTTTTTTGAAGTGAAAATTTAGAAAATGAAAAAAATGGCAAAGGTTAGGATAAACATAAGAAATAGAATATCTCTAAACAAACCTCACTAGACAGCTGACACAATGCTGGAAAACAATGGGTGGCTATCGCTCGTAGTAAAGAGAAGAATTTGAGGCGGTGCTCTGGATAATCCTCAAAATTCTTCGTAATCATCTTTGCTCTGGCCACAGGGGTTTCGGTGCTGCTGTTGGCGCGCGGAGGCCGCAGACGGCGGCTGCGGTGGCCCGGGGACGGCCGCAGGCGGCGACCAGGAGAGGCTGCAGGCGGTGGCAACCAGGCGAGGGATGGCCCGGCTGTGGCGGCGCTGGCCTGCTGGGCTCGCCGGAAGCCTCACGGGAGGGATGAAGACGACGGGCGGCAGTGGCGTCGCGAGTCTCCGCGGGGCCGTGGCCGCGTGTGCAGTACCCCGTTGCGGTCGCACGAAGGATAGGAGGGAATCAGAGGAGAGATGTCGACGAAGGGTTGAGGGGGATGGAGAGAGATGAGGATGCGGAGGGAATCAGAGGGAGAGAGAAGCGGGATGTGGGAGAGGTCGTGCGGGTGACTGCAAGCGACACGGCGGGAGAAACAGTTCAGGGAAATTTAACAACGGGTTTAGGTTGTTATTAATAATAATAATTTTTATTTATTAACAACAATATTTAACTTTCATTTTTATATCCAATTTATTTGTTATTATTTACTCAGAAATAACAACTAAATTATAACCTTTGTTACTAATGATAACTTTTTTATTTAATAACAACAATATTCAAAATTTGTTTTTATATCTCATTTATAACAACAAATATTTGTGCCTTGTAATTTTTTTTGTTGTTATTAATCAAATTTCTTGTAGTGAATTAATCATATGAACTATTTTTTTTCATTGTCTACTGTGTGTTAAGAGTTAGACCATTGCCCTCTATTTTCCATGCTAGGCATTTCTTGGGGTTTTCCAAGGTCAACACATTCGAGATTAGGATCTGGTGGTTGTCCTTAAATTGGCTAATTTGTCTGATCTGATTCATTCAAGATTAGGATCAGCCAGGGAAGATTTGGCCAGCTGATCTTCTACAATCTTTGCTAGAGCTATTTGAACTTCACCTTGCAACTTGTGACCATTCATTTGCTTTGAACAAATTCTTGTATCTATCATGTAAACAGATCCATATGCAACTCCCTTCCATTTGGCTCCAGATGATTTTAAGGGATCCTAAATTTTTGCAGAGGTTGCTCTTGTGAGTAATCTGTGGAAGGAGAGTATGTGGATCCAAAAGGAACTGGGGTTATGTACCAAAGTCATTTTATGAACTTACTATCTATGTTTTATTCTTTTTTATGGTGGCAGTAACGCATCAAAACTTGGGAATTCTTCTCGGATTAGCCCAGAAACTAATTGATACCGGATTCTTGAACTGTCAGTGCCTGTGTTTGCCTGATTCCATTTTGGTTTGGATCATGATGGCAAAATCCAAAAATATATTTTGGTAGTGTGCATCTTCTTCCGAAATGAAGGGATGAACCCCCTCTCCCATCTCCCACCTTGCAAGTATTACCTTCAATTAAAAAAAACACTGGAAATTTGTCATTATAAAAGGCTCTAGAGCTAAGGGTGAGCCTTCCTGCCTGCTCAACCAAACCTTTCATAACCTTGGGATGGCAATGACCCTGCAAGACAGAAGCCATGTACACAACATGATCATCCAGGTAAATTAAAAGACATGTTGATTAACTCCTTTGAGCATATGCAACATTAAAAACCAAAAACGCAAGTCCCCCAGAAATGATTTCTCAACATTGTTCAAGATTATGTCACTGTCAGCATCGATGTGTACCCAAAGAAGATTACACGGACCTGGTTGACTGTAGAGTAAGCATAAAGTAAGTCTATGTACTTGTTTCCCTCGGGATACCACACACAGGAACTATACAATCACGGTAAAGCTGCATGGAAGCACGTGAGTAGTGGATGGGGTCGCGGTGGCAGGAGGCTGATGGGGTGGGTGGTCCTGTTCACGCGTTGAAGCGGAGGGGAGGCTGCTGTAGTGGGGAAGGAGGGCAGGAGCGGTGGTCTGGCGGCAAGCAGGCGGCGGTGGCTGGTGAGGCCGGCGGAGAGCGCGGCTAGGGTTTTAGTGGGGAAGAGAATGAAGAAGGAGAGGCGACGATCAGAGGGAAAGGGGTTGTGGCTGGGTATGAGCAGGCAGTGTGGTCTACACAATCACCGTAGAGCTACGTGAAAGCACGTGAGCAGTGGATGGGGTTGCGGTAGCTGGAGGCTGATGGGGTTGACACTGTAGGCAGGGGGCCAGTGAAGGTGGTTACGATGCAACTTCATAGTTACTGGGTCTGCGAGCAAATACAAGACGAAGAAGAGGAAGAAGGGGGCAGCATGCTGAGGGAGAATGGCCGAGGGTGAGAGGGATTGGGGTTGACGGTAGGTGGTTGCAGGGTCTGGGAGCAAATAGAAGAGGAAGAAGAAGAGGAAGGGGGCAACATGCGGTGGAAGAAGAAGAGGAAGGTGTGGCAGGGATCTCGACGGTCGGCGATGGGGCTGGGGGGCGGCGCGAGATTGCAGGGAAAAGAAAGGGGGAATAGAGCGAGCACGTTGGAGGCAGTGCAGAGGTAGCCCGCAATGGTGGCGACATGGCTACTATTGTCGTCGTTTGCGGTGGAGGGTAGGCGGAAGGCCGGAGGCGATGGCGGCTCTGGGGAGTAGCGGCGGCCGAAGTCATGTTCACGTGCTGAAGAGGAGGGGAGGTTGCTGTAGTGGGAAAGGAGGGCAGGAGCGGCGGTCCGGCGGCGAGCAGGCGGCGATGGCGAGTGAGGCCGGCGGAGAGCGCGGCTAGGGTTTTAGTGGGAAGGAGAATATAGAAGGAGAGGGTGACGATCAGAGGGGAAGGGGTGGCGGAGGAAGAGAAAGAGGGAGAAAGCTCGGCGTCAGCATATTAAAGCTCGGGCGAGAGTTTTGCCGCCTTCGAGGGCAGAGGCTATTCCTACGTTTTTTATTTTTTTAATATTTTTTTATTGTTACGCTTTATTAAAAGCGAAACAATATATAAGGTATACTATCACATTTACTTAAAAAACATCGGAATATGTGATCTTTGTCTACATTTTTAAAAAAATCGTCGGAATAAGATTACCATATAACTACACTATAATGAAACATAGGTAATTTACCTATGTATTTTTAAAAATGTTGGAATATGTCATATATACCAACGTTTTTTGAAAGCGTAGGTAAAGTTCGTGACTATAGGTCCCATTTCTTGTAGTGGATAAGTCTCCGACGACCGACCGTTGCCCCCACACGACTCTGGTCTCGACTCCACTAAGGGCGAGCATGCCCCACGGGCGCCGTAAGACTCGTCTAGGAACCAGCCGACCCCGGGGTAACCGCCCCTCAATGGGAAACTCCCGCCACGACCGTGGGGGATATATTATCCCACGACTTATGCCCTTCCCTCTCGAGGGATCGACCGTCCCTACCAGGGGAACTCCCTATAAAAGGGAAACCAATGAAGGACAACCCACGGTGGATTTTCCTACCAAGAGCTACACTTAGAGAAGAGAGCTACCCGTCTTGCTACTGTGAAGAGAGGTCACAATTGTCTACTCCCTGAGAGAGGATCCCTTCTGAGCGATCCCCCCGCCCGGCAATCACTCACCGAGTGGTCTCTGGTCCGGCAAGCACTCGTACAGAAGCCTTACAGCTCTCTCAGGCCTCTTACGGCGACCTCCATCGTTCTCCCTACTTCCTACTCTTCTCTGTTAATTTATTAATTCCTTGCTGATTTAAGCATCAGAGGGTTGTCCCCTGGGGTAGCGCCCAGGACTCCTTCTGACGCTCTATCTTCTAGTGCTTGCAGGCTTCCACGAGTGCCAGACGATCTTCCACAACAAATAGATAGAGAAGTGTGGTACGTGGCATAGGAACCAGATTCCTGCCGCTATAATACTTATATTTTGTCTAGTCAAACAGAGGTAATTCCTATTGAGCCTCTCGCTCAACCAATTTTATTTAACATTTTTCAAGTAATAACAAAGATGAAACACATTCTGACGGGGAAGGGCAAGAGTGACCGAGTGCTTCTGGAGTTTATTAGAAGATCACCTGAGCCTTTTCTATTTTATGGAGTCTAGTTTAAAAGTTTGAGAGTCTTATAGTTGAGTTTTTCTTTTCTTTTCTTTTGAGTATTGTAATTGAGTCTAGATAAATTATATAGAGATTTTAAATATTAATAAAAGTATATTTTTGTCCAATTCTTATCTTGTCTTTTGTGGGTGTTATCTTTTAGCGCTCTGATTGACATGAATGTTCGCTACCACATTCCGAGTAGTTTCCATTGTTACTGGTTTGGGGCGTGACACCCCCCCACCCACTTAACCTAATACCCCACTTACCATCATCAACGTGATGAGTGGGGTGTGTCTTTTGTGAAATGTGGTTCTTGTAAGAAACATATATGAGAGAGAGCAGCAGCGAAACACAGTAGTGGCACGGCAGCATCTTTGTCGCGCAATGGAGAAAGTGAAGAAGAAGATAGAAAGAGGAAGATGGAAAGGAGATCGACGTGGGTTCGATTGTGATATTCGTCTTGTTCTCTTAAGATCATGTTCTCTTCTATTTGCCTCAGATTTGGGGATTTATCTTTAGTTAGGTAATCTCATATATCGTCGTTCTCTTGCTTATATTTCTTAATATTTGAGCAAATCTTGAGAAAGAAATCATGTGTTATTATTCTCACGTAGTTGATTGCTGTCGATTTATCCCGTAATTTTTTTCCTCCATATTGTGGGAGATTTTTTTACGTTAAAATCTGATACATCGTGTGTGATTATGTTCTCGTATGATTTGATGATTTTATTCGACTCGAGTAATAGCGTGTAGATACCGTAGACAATTATTGTGATTGCGCAGGGTCATTAAAATCATATTAATAAATTGATTTCTGTGTTAGGCAGCCATTCCCTACTTCCCATATATAGTTTTCAGTAATGACGGAGATCTAGCAGCCCCTAACTAGCTAGGGCCATCGACCATCGCTAGCCGTAGCTAGGCAGACATTTCCCACGTAAATGTGCGTCAGTTTGCTATCATAACACAGACGCGCACACACACACAGCGGTCCTTCCCCTGAGGAAGTGTTGCCCTTCATGACTTCATAGATTTTTATTGTAGTCATGATTAATTAGTCACAAAACTTAATTTCATTAATCAATCGCCATTGGTTACCTAAAAGGTCCTATGAGATATATCGTTGGCTAGTTAATTAATTTAGAAGCGAGTAGATGCAAAAATTAATTTCTTACTGGAAAGAGTTTTGAAAGACGATATAATTAAAAAAAAATCAGAATAATCGAGACCATGAAGGATCAAGATTATTCCTTCCTGAATTTATTAAAAAGAAGATATATAGGATATGAACATCCTGATCCGTTGTCCATATATCTCTGTCCAATGAAAAATATCTCGTCAATGTATATGTCAAAAAAAAATAGACAAATTTGGTCTTGGAGAGGCATGCAGGGCGTGCAGAGGGGAATTAAGCTGCATGTTTTTGGAAGTAATATGAAACGACGTAACCGCGTGGTTAATTAAGAGACTTGGATATATAATAAGCCGCCGACAGATCGACCGACCACCACCGGAACAAATTTATGAGCCAAAATGAGAGAGTCGTTTGCTGCTGCTCTTGCCAGCTTGCCGGTCAAGGGTTACAGCAATATTGGACGTGCAACATCGAGTGTTGTCTGCTTTCTTGTCGGTATCTAATGCTGCTGTGTGCATGGTTGGCCGAGTGCAAATCCAGCACGACTCGGACTTACCAGCTGTGTCACTTCTGGAGTGCTGATCTTTTAATCACTGCAGCAGCATTGAGGGGAAAAAATATATATGTGAGAGACATGTCAATCAATTAATTAGGGTCTCTTTGACAACCTAGTGGAGTGACGCATTCAAGGAGGTGGGCGCTAATATATCACCTGACACTTGTTAACTCCAAATGTGTGCGAGGAGAAAAGATGAGATCTCACATTACATCTTTTATCTTTCATCGGTTGATTATTTGGATCTCATATTTACCTATTTTGACGTATTTTTCTCGATCTCGAGAATCATGAAAGAGGACCATGCACGTTCCTAATACGAACTCTAGTCACCATCTACACTGCGAGGATCCGAATAACTCCGCTATTAGGGTCCGCACCGATGGACAGGGTTTCCTCTCCAATACAGGGGAGGGGGGGGGAGAGGGGGTGGAGAGAGAGAAAAATGGAGAGAGAAAGACACAGGGTTCAGAGAGCTTGATAGTATAAAAATTATATAGATTTATTCAAAATTTGATCAGATTATATAAGGCTTGTTTATAATTAAAAATCCTTAAGTTCTTATTTTGAGGTGCATCAGCTTGTTGTATTTGTTACTTAATCTTAAAATTAAGTATCCCCATATTATAAGACAAAGTCAAGTGGCATCCCATGACTGTACGTACGTGCTATATATCCAGATGCAGTACGTGCAACCAATGAAACTCATGACTTAACGATTAAATATACTCGAATGTGAATGGTGTGCCCTTCATATATATAAATAAACTCTCTGTTTTGAATTTTAGAGAAGGTCGATCGAAGCTCGCCGCTGAGACACTTGTCTAAATAGTTCAAGAGCAACGTACGGTGAGAAGAAATGATGCATGGCAGAGATTGAGAAACTGAAAAAAAATATAGTGTTCGCATGCAGAGACTGAAATGTATCGTGAGTGGTCGAAAGCGACGAAGGGCACCAATTTCTGGCGCCAGCCCTAGCTACCGTTAGTGGGCCAATAATTAATTTGGGTTGCCCTGATGGCTCTATCAAACTTTGCCTTCTCTACCTTCTTCGGCTGCCCCCCCCTCTCTCTCTCTCTCGAGGCCCGCCTCGGCGGTGTCCGCCGGTGTGGTGGGGGAACTCCCCCCCCCCGGTTTGAACCCCCCTTCTCTCTCTCTCTCTCTTCCCCTCCTCTCTCTAGATCTCTCTCCCCCTGCCCACTTCGAGACACACGTACGCTCTCTCTCTCTCTCCACCTCGCAACTCTCTCTCCCCCTTTCTCTCTGCATTTCTCTCTCTGTCCCTGCCCAGCAACTCTCTCCGCCTGTATACCGAAGAGGGAACTACTCCATCCTTTCCCCCGCCCTGGTGGGGTCCGCCGGTGAGGAGGGGGAAGCACCTGTGCGACCCCGCTTCACTCTCTCTCTCTCTTTATATATATATCTATCTCTCTGAATAAGCATAAAAGGATAATCTATAAATATTTAGTAATTGAAACCATAGTGAAGCCGTGAAGGTAATGAATGTTAGACTCATCGTCGTAAAGTTAACGGCATAGACGTATCTGAGAACAAATGGAGGAGTTTTCTGATATTTTGAAGATTACTGAAATTTATTTGGAATTCGACTAGACTACAGAAACTTACTTGTAAAAATCCCTAAAACTTTTAGTATATTGGAGATGGCACCCCATACTTGACTGAGACGCTGTAGGAAAATAACATCAATATTCCTGATTAGGAGCTCCCAGCGTTTGGTGCTAGAGTTGTGGGCGTCGAAGCTGTCGGTGGTGGTGAAGCAGGACTTATCACCGGTGTGAGTGGAACCGAAGAAGGATCTGTCCCGAGGAACGGCAACGGCGCTGGCGCCGGCGGCGGAGGCAACACTGGAGGAGGACTTCTCCGACGGCGTTGCTTGACAGGGGGTTCAGGAGGCTGTCGCTTGACACGCCTGTTTGCGGTGGGGGCCGGAGGGGAAGAGCGTGCCGACGTCCGCTTTCTCTCACATAGCATCGACTCACAAAAGCCGCCAGGAGGGCTTCTGCCAACTGAACCGTGGTCTAAGACCACCAACGTTCCTGCTGTGGTCGCATCATGCAGGAGTACGCGTCCGTGCCCTCCATACATGTGGGCATGAAGAAGCAGCAGGCAGAGCAGCAGCTTGTTAATGAACAGAGGAGGAGGAGAAGAAGAAGAAGAAGAAGAAGAAACAGAACGAGGGCAAGAAGCAGAAGACGACGATGGCGACTCCATTGCCTCTGGGGTGGAGAGATAGAGAGAGAGAGAGAGAGAGAGAGAGACGCCCTTTCGTGGCTATTTATTTATGAGGGGTTCCTTGAGGGCCCTCAGCGAGACTGTAATGAGAGAAGTTTGGTGCACGAAAGTCAAAGTCTTCACATTGTATAAGGTTCTGGATGGTCTCGTTTGTTCAGACTCCTATTCCACATCTCTGAACGAAGAAACGCGGAAGCCAGCCCAGAGATGGGTGGGAATCATTGACAGCCCAGAGGTTGGGGTGACAACCCACTCTCCTACTCCACTAAAGATAATCCAGTGACCCAGTTGGTCTTTTTAAATCGCGGGACTTTTACATATTAGTCTCCGTAATCTTTTCTAACTATAAAAAAAACTCTACACGCTTTGATATGTTAAAATCAACCACCTTCCTCGGATAAATCCTTGCGATTAAGATTCTTCTAAAAACAGTGTTTTTCATGGAATATGTCTTCTCCTAATAAAAGAAAGATTAAAATACCCTTACTAAAATTGAAAATTTCTCCCCAGGCCACTCTCTTTCCCTCTCTCCCTCTTCCACTTCCGGGGGCTACTGTAACTGTGTACATGTTAGGTCTGTAAACGGATCGGATACGGAGCGGATAATGTGATATCTGAATTCGTATCCGATTAATAATTGAATTATTCGATTACTAATCGAATTATTCTTGGGATACTTTATTCGGATAATTATCAGATTAATACGAATTCGAATTAGGTTCGAATTTTACACGGGTAATTACTAGACCTACTTAGAGGTGAGTCATGTGAGCTATGTGGGAGCATCATAGATTATTTTCTTAAAAAAAGAGGGAAAGTCATTTTTATTTTAGGAGATCTTATCAAAAGATTAGACTTCATCTTAAAAAATAAGAGATAACTTATCAAATGAGTATAAGTGGAGTTCTTATTTTAAAATTATATTTTGAGACAAAAAAGGTATAAAAGAGTAATCAAACAATGTATTAACATTTGAATTAATTATATATAGAATATGTGTATCTTTAGATATTTATCTAAAGATTTATATTCCGTCGGATAATATCCAACACGGATATCTCAATATCCGAATTCCTATCCGATTAATAATTGGATATCGAATATCTGATTAAATTATCTATCGAATATTTTATTCAGACAATTATCTAATTAAACGAATACGAATTCGAATTCAATTCGAAATTTAAACAAATAATTACCTGACCTAATACATGTGTTGGGCAGGAGGGGTCGACAAAGTCAGGTAGCTGTTGCATATAAACAACCTCCTCCACGTGCCCATGCAGAAAGGCATTTTTGATGTCGAGCTGTCTAATAGGCCAGCTGGTAGAGAAGGCGAGAGAGAACTGTTCTAATGGTGATGAGCTTAACGAATGGGCTGAAGGTTTTCCTGGTAATCGACGCCTTCCAACCGATGAAACCCCTTGGCGTCGAGGTGAGCCTTGAACCATTCGATGCTGCCGTCAGCCCTATGCCTATTGGGAAAAACCCATTTGCAGCCAATAGTATATATGTTGTCCAGCTGAGGGTGGGACGAGGGTCCAAAGTTCCATTAGAAATGAGGGCATGATACTCATCATACATTGTTGCATTCTAGTGAGGATCACGATGTGCGTCTGAATGGAGGTGGGAGTAGCTATCGTGATCGAACCGGTGAGTGCAAATGGATGCTTGTTGCTAAAGCGACGAAGAGGCAGACTTTGATCGGATGGCCATGCCATGAGTGTACACAGTTGCAGAGGACATGCCAAAGGTGGGGTGTGCTGCAGACGTCACAATGACATCAAGATCAGCAGGAGACGAGGTATCGAAAGTCGACACACCAAGAGAGAAGGTAGCAAGACTAGGAGGTGTAGATGCAGAAGATCTTGACGTCGATGATGTACTGAGGGCAGAGGAATGAGCATTGTGACGTGCCGAAGAGGGTGACGGTGTAGAACCTGGTGGCGCCGGGGAGACCTCGTGCTTCAGCGGGGAGATTCGCTTCAGCAGTTGAAGCTAGGAGAGGGTCATCTACAGCCTGCAATATAGATGGCAGTAAGGGCGATACAGTTTAAAGTGGGGATGGCGATTGAGAAATGGACGACTGGGTAGTGGACAGATGCCATAGATGATCAGGAGATGGTGTTTTCTGCCGAAGAGGAAAGGTAAGCTCATCAAAATTGTTGCCATATATATGGGCATGCGACCCATTAGATGGGTGCCCATTATGGGTAACCCATGGGAGGTGCGAACCCAAGTGCAGTCGAGACCTGGACTTCTATCGGCAAGCCCACACGAGTCCCACTCGGGTGGGATTGTGGTGGACTAGCTAGGGAAGAGAGGGTTTCCACCCTTTGATCTCCAAGTCAAGTTTGGACTTGTACCACCCGTAGCTGCCCTTCCCTCTCTTGATCTCCTAGTCCCACTAAAATTGCGTTCCTTGGGAGCCTCCATGTCCAAGCTGAGCTTGGATTTGGCCTCCTCCACACCTTTATAAATAAGAGGGTAATAAGAAGAGAAGGAAGCATACATGTTGCAAGTTCCCATCACCCTTGAGAGAAAGAGAGGAGAGCGTAGCCCCCCCACCCCCCGAGTTCGCCCAAGAGGAACACTACCGCGTTCCTCCCTGCTCGCTGCCGGCGCCGCTGCTCACCGTTGTGGTAGCATCTGGAGTCCCTATTCACTGCGCCGCCATTGGACATATGTGGCCCTGCTGGCTGCTATCGCTGCCCTACCTCACCACTGCACCATGTCGACCTCTTGTGTGTGTGTGTGCGCGCGCGCGCCCACATAAGGGAGAAGAGGGAGCTGACCCTACTCTATCCATGAGAAGAGAAAGAGAGTGTAGCAACCTGTTGTTGCCGCTCCCACACTCGTCCCTCTCTCCTTGCTCCTCCCATTGCCTCCTCCCTGTTACGCTCTGTGCACCGGTCCGTTGTGCACTCTGCCCTTGTCTTTGGGAGGAGCTGCCATACATCATCTCTATGGGTGAGCCATCATCCCGCATGTTATCTCGGCTTCGACTTCTAAGAAACATCATCGTTCATCCTTGGGTGCTGGAGTGAGCAAGAAGGGCAAGTACCATATCAACTACATGGCGATGCTTGCATTCAGCCATCTCATTTTGCTAGACGATGGCCAGCCGATTCGATGATGGGTAAGGTCTTGTTGAAAAGGAGCAGACAGAAATTCTTTAGCGTCGTCTGTTTGAAGAAATTTATCTGGGTGTGAAGAATGTTTTCGACATGTGTATGGAAAGTGGTGAAGATCTTGACTGCACAGATCAGCTCGATTGCGGGACAAATAAAACCATGTGGATTGACTAAAGTCATCAATAAACACATTGTAGTATTTAAAGCCACAATAAGACTTAACAGGAGCAGCGGCCAGATATCCACGTGAATAAGTTCAAGTGGGGAGGAACTTTGAAATGGAGACGGATAAAAGGGTAATGCATGGCATCACGGTGATTATTAGATGGCTCGTCAGTGGAGCTGCTATTTTTTTGTGGTGCGGTTGTTGGTTCCACGGTGAGTGAAGTTGGCAGATGGCGGAATACTACTTAAGGCGCCTATAGTTTTTGTAACGTGATCGATCTACTGTAGGGATTCATCTTCCATAAGAACATCATGCAATTCATCGAAGCATGATTTGTCGACTCAGTCTAACTCGGGTTAACTCGGGCGTGTCGTATCGTATATAAAAAAATTCGATACGGTACAGATCACCCCGAGTCCGGCTGAATCGGGTCGAGTCACAGTGAGAGAGAGTGTTTTTGAGAAAGGGAGGAGATGTCATACTGGATCAGAGAAGATCCAATCCGATACGGATCACCGAATCGACGAACCCTAGGCCTGAATCAAAAGATGGTGCCATACATCCCAATGGCAAGCAGAGTACCGCATAGGCCATCATAGTCACCAACCAATCCCAGAAGAATCTGTTGTCTGTGATCTACAGCCAGTACTGGATGCTCGACTGAAGCAAGGCTCTCGCTGATTCTCCTAGCTAGAGGGAGATAGGCTGACGTGGACTTCTCTCCTTGGGTTAGTGATATGAGAACCCGAGCCATGTTTCTATGGTTCATCATCTCCCCCACGACAGAGAGGTCGCAGGTTCATAAGCCAGGAAGCTTCCCAAGTATGTTTATCAATCAGATGAATCATCATGTTGTCGAATATTGTATTGAAAATTATGTCGAGAGCTGTTTTATCCTAAACATCCCATTTGCCATAGTCAGGGTTTGCCACTACTATCTTCTGATAGTTGGACGTGATGGTTTGAGGAGGGGACTCGCACAAACCATCAACGAACCTCCATACTTGGTGCACCGCTGTTGGATGCACACCGACCACGGAAGATAGTTGTCGAACTCCATACGACGAGTGATGGCACTATTTTTACTTCTAAATTGGAAAAATAAAACAAAAATGAAAATAAAAAATAAAAGTTCTTGCTTCGACTATCCCTCTACACTGCTTAAGTAACTCTATGTCACTACTTTCATCTACTTCCAAATTTCAATGAACATTTTTAAAAAAATTAAAATTCAAAAGCTACAAGGTCACAAATTATATAAACTCTTCGGGTCTATTTATCGGCCACAACAAAAAATCATGAACTTAAAAAAAATCTAGTTTACTTCTTTTTATAACCATTGGATGTGAGATATGGGCCACAATAAAAGCGAATAATTCGGGATTTGACAACTAGTATATATGTAATCTCTCTATTCCCTTCCCTATTCGTGCACGATGCATTTACAATGAATACATGGTGAGGAGCGGTAAAGTCGCCAAGCCTAGCACGCCAGCCTAGTAACACCAAATCTAGTACGGCCCGATTTCATCAAGTCCATAGCGGTCATCTCTATTCGACTCGCAGTTTAAGAACACAATCCGATAAGGTCTAGTCAGGATTGATTAGCCCACAGACATGATCCCTGCGCACGTGCGTCCCAGACGGCGCCGTAAGATTCACCAACCAGTGAGCGTGGAGACTACGGTTACGGGGCTCATCTCGACGGATGCCAGATAACTCCCACGCCATCGTAAAACCGGTCATGATGCCCTTCCTCAAAGAATAGGCTAGTGGGTAATGGATGATCCCCACGATCAAGTAGGGTATCACGCTCCACTAACCATGTCCTCGTTAAGTCAAGAAAGAGACGATGTCACTACAACTAATATAAATAGGTCTCCGACGAACCTTGAAGAGAGGGACAGAGGTATATACACAGAGCCAGAGAGATATCCAAAGAGAGATCTACACGCACGACGATGACAAAACTCCATATCACTCCAGTTTCCTTGCCTTAGAGAGAGACAGTGAGTTCTTTATCGTTCTCCAGACCCCGGCCACACTGTTGAGCACTCACCACATTGTCGAGTAATCATTTTCTCCCTCAAGACTCTCTTCTCCTTCTCTCTCTACTCTCCTTTTTGCTCTTACATTCGTCTCCGACTTAAGTATCGAAGGGTTATTTCCAGGGATCACTTCCATGACTCCTCCTGACGCATTGTGCAGTGTCTGTAAGTTTTCTCGAGCTAGTCAGATGATCTCCCCCCCCCCCCCGCCCCTCCCAAAAAAAAATAAAAATAAAAATAAAAATTTTAAGGTGTAGTACAAGATCCAACTAACACTTTTTAGCCTCTACAAATGGCATGCCCGGTTTAAATTTGTAAGTCAACTCAATCTTTATAAACCCAACCCTGTGAGCCAAAGATTGACCCGTAGATATTGTGTGCATGTGTTTGTGTTGTATGGAAGGTTCCCCCCAAATTTTGACCGTGTAAGTAACATTTTTTACTCTCTACACATGGCATGCCCGGTTTAAATTTATAAATTTATAAGTCAACTCAATCTTTATAAACCCAAACCTTTGGGCCAAAGGTTGACCTATTGATCTTGTGTGCATGTATGTGTTTGTGTTGTATGAAAGGAAACACACACACGCACATATATATATGTATCGGACTATATCACAGTCATCCAATTTTAATTGGACGGCACCTATCTTCGAGAGAAAAAAAAGAAAAAGAAAACAGGCAGAGTCACCCTCTCATGAACTGCAAGCCACTTCTGATCTTCCAAATTGGTATACTTTCTATAAAATGAGTGGCTTCCTTCTTATGCATCATGTGCCATGTGGGGCTGTTAATACCCACGTTAATCTACTTGAACTGTCCTATCATGTAATTAATAATAGATGAATTTGTAATATTATTAAGCAAAATTGCATAGTATGACGTGCAAAAATTATTACTAGAGCTAACTTGTGGGTTGGACAACTTTCAAAGGAGGGAGACAATGCTTGCTTGTTGGGCCAAATAAGTGGCCCACAACAACAGCCAGCTTGCCCATTCCGCCACTGCTCCAACTCCTAAAACGCGCCCCCCACCCCAAAACCCCCAAATCCTTCCCATTCGACAAACGCGCCGAGCACCTCACCATGGCTGCGGCCGACACCCCGCTGCCTGCACAGGTCTGGGCGCGAGTCCGCCTTGCCGACCGCCGCGACGTCCCCCACATCCACCGCATGATCCGGCAGATGGCCGAGTTCGAGCGCCTCACCCACCTCTTCTCCGCCACCGAGTCCTCCCTCACCTCCACCCTGTTCCCCCAGGACGACCCCCTCCCCCCTTTCAAATCCTTCACCGTCCTCATCCTCGAGGTCTCCCCGGAGCCCGTCGCGGCCAGGGACGAGCCGGAGGACCCGTCCTTCACCCCGATCACCCGCCGGGTCGACCTGGCCTCCCCCGTGTCCGATCCCGAGCCGGAGGCCTTCGCCTCACCCAGCGGCGGCGGGAGGGTGGTGGCCGGGTTCGTCCTCTTCTTCCCCAACTACTCCACCTTCCTGGCCAAGCCCGGGTTCTACGTGGAGGACCTGTTCGTGAGGGAGGCGTACCGGCGACGGGGGTTCGGGCGGATGCTGCTGTCGGCGGTGGCGGCGCAGGCGGCGCGGATGGGCATGGGGAGGGTGGAGTGGTGCGTCCTGGACTGGAACGTGAACGCCATCAAGTTCTACGAGGAGATGGGGGCGGAGGTGCTCCCCGAGTGGAGGATCTGCCGGCTCACCGGAGGTGCCCTCCAGTCCTACGGAGGAGATGCCAAGCAGAGCAATTAGCGCAAAGGTTAGGCCTTTCTTCTGCAATAAAAGCAACAGACGAACTGGAGTTTCTCCTCTGGTAGGTGGGAAGTGAGAAGTATGGCTTTTGCCGAGTGTTGCCATTTAAATTCCTACGACATTGCTTTGTTTTGGACTTGGCAGCTGGAGGATGGTATTGGATTTTGGATTTGTCTAATCTTTGTACTGGTCTTTTCCTGATTGTCAGTCCTGTGCTATGACCACCGGCTATTATTTCTTACCCTCGTTTGCTTGGTTGATAGGACAGTGAGATCAGTAAGTAAGGAAGAGAGATTTTAGTCTCTCCGATCATTAGAATTTCTCCTTCTCTAAAAATATTTTTAAATGTCTTAATATCTCATCATCATTTATTTTATGACGATTTTTGAGATTTAGAAAGAGATATAAAAGAATAGAAGAGAATTGAAAAATCTTCAAAAGATATCTAAAGGTGTTTCTTCTCTCTCTAAGATATTTTGAAAAAATCTCTCCAATATTAAGAATTATTTTTGGATTCATGAGATTATGTAGAATTAAAATTTTATTTATTTTTTAAAATAATTTAAATTTTTTATTCAAAAATAATAGTTCAATAATCTCATCTGACAATGTAATCAATTGTGAATGAATTTTGTAGGGACTTATCTAAAAAATATTTACTTTTTTGCATTCAAATTTCAAATCCTATGGATTTCATTATTTATTCACCCATTTTTAAAGATTTTCTTTTCATTCTAACGATTGAAATCTATTGTAATCATTGAAAATGTCACAAAATTCTTTTTTTGAGATTATCACTCACTTCAACTTTTGAGTCTATATCTGTCCTACTCATCAAAATCCACTTTTCACGTATACTAATGTGCTTACATTTTGTTTAAAAAAAATTGTATCATATCAAATATTTCAATGATTGAAATCACTCTCACATTTTTTTTCTAAAAGAAGCATAAATTCAATAATTTTTTTACAAATAAATCATTGTTACCGATGAAATTATAGATATATCATTTTTTGAATTATATTAGCATATATATCATCAATGTCCTGAAAAGTTTCCACAAATGTCACGAAATGTCGTCGACGGGATTTTAAATATTCCTCAAAGATTTTAATACTCTAATTATGTGATGGTCAAATGACCAAAATATCCCTCTCCTTCACACCAGAGAGAGAGAGAGAGAGTTTCTAGGCCGACCGTGCGAGGAGGGGGAAGGGGGCGATAGGGGGAGGGAGGTCAGTGGCGAGCTTGTGATGGCAGAGGGAGGAGTAGGGGGGTTTTTAGGCCGACCATGGGGGAGGGGGGAGGGGCCCCAGGCCGACGACGGACCAAGAAGGGGAAGGCGTCGACGGGGGAGGAGGAGGGGGAGGGGGGAACCAAGCGAGTGGCGGACTCGTGGTGGCAGAGGGAGGGGCAGGGGCGGGGGTTTTCAAGCCGACTGTGGGGGAAGGGGAAGGAGACGACAGGGGGCAGGGGGCCCAAGCCAGCAGTGGACCAAGAAAGGGAAGGGGGCACCATGTCGACCATGGAGGGAGGGGGAAGGAGGCTGCAGAGGGATGGGGGCACCAGGCCACCGACAAGGGGAGGGGGGAAGTGGTTGGCCATTGCCATTATCTTCTTCTTCTCGTCCTCATGTCGTCACCACGATCCCGCCGCCCCTCTCCCTCCCCACCACTGCGCAACCATCGTCCTTGGCAGGCACCAATAATCTATCGCCGCCATGAGATTTAGAGTTTGGGAAACATAGGAAGAAGATGACTACGTTTTAACCTTCAATTCTTAGTTATTTATTTATATACCCCTAATAGATGTGTTATTTCTAATTTAAGATTTTATTTAAGAATTTTTTGCAAATAAATCAAACCTTAAGAGAGAGAACCATGGGTATTTTCATATTCTCTCACGTGTGATTAAATCTAACTATAGTTAAGTTGACCAATGATAACGGGAGGTTATGACAATGACATATCTATAAATTTTTTAAGATAGTGAGGATATATATGTCAATACATTTTTAAGAGTGATATATCAATAATTTTACCTGTAACAATGATTTATTTGTAAAAAAAATCTAAATTTAATTTATAAATCTTATTTCAAGTTATGAATACATTTTTGTTGAGCTTTTTGGACTTTATTTGAAAATTAAATTCTTGACTTAATGAGTTAAGTAAGAGTTTCGTTCGCGAATTCAAATCATGAGTCAGTGGTCGTCAATTTATTTTGAAAAAGAGATCTAAATATGAGGGAATTTAATTCATTTCTCTTCAAAACATGAATTAAGTACTTCAAAATTTTTCTTTAATCTAACTTTTAAAAGAAATCGTATAATTGTAAAGAAATATGATTTCCAAGTAAATACATACTCCTATTAACAATGACTTTAAATTCCCCCATCTTGACAATTAGCCTAACCATCCTAGAAATTTGCAACCATCTTGTCACATCCAAATATTAGAGAACTTATAATCGGAAATATTTTTTGAGCCTCCACTAATATGGTATATTTGAAGAGAGTGGATGATCTAAAGAAGAAAAAAAAAAGGAGTGGATGGCCGATGAATCTCACCTACCATTTCTCCTGTCATAAAAGGTGAAAGAATGACTTGGAAGTGAGGGATTGGGTTTTGATCGAAGACCGAAGGTTTTGCCAGTCTCTCACCTACCATATACTTGCTAGGTGATGATGCATATACGGATTAGATTTCATGGACCCACAAACATACCTCAAAGTCGTGTCGTGAGGGATCTTACACTGTGACTGGATTAGATTTCGTGGGCCCACAAACTTATCACAGAGTTGCGAGGGATCTTACAGCAGGGTGGGTGACTCATGTAATTATAATTTACATGAGTCTCTCTCTCTCTCTCTCTCTCTCTCTCTCTCTCTCTCTCTCTCTCTCTCTCTCTACCCACTTTTGACGCATTGGATTCATACTGTAAAATGTAGGGATTATACCAAGGCTGGCTGAAATTTCCAGGGCTCAGCCTCAAAAACATATTTAGGGCCAACTCAGCCAGGTTTGGATTTCAATTGGATCTGGCTCTGTCTGATCCTTCACTCTTATCTTTGAGAAGGTTAACATAAAGGGGGTATAACCTACTTTTTCAGCTGCCGTCGCTATTTTGCGAGGCTGCTCCTCCTCCTCCTCTCCATCCCTCTCCTCCATTCCTTTTTCCCTCCCTTCCCTCTTAAAAAGTTCAACCCCTCTTCCTTTTCCCTTCTTCCTCCTCTGCCATTTGTCGAGCACCACAGGCGCAACTGCATGGTGCCCAGTGACCACGTGCAAACGAAAAGGTGATGTCCTGATAATAATTTATTTGAATCATACAAGTTCGAATGGATGATACAGAGGGTGTCCACTCAGATGTCTTCTATTGCGTCGAGTAAGTCAAATCTCTCCCACAACTGAAGAGAGGTGACGGGTGGACGACGCCAAAAACAGACATGGTGACGGTGGCGAGATGATTCATGGTTGCTGCACGATGGCTGCATTGCTGGCCCTCCCCGTGCCGTAAGTTCCCTCCCACTGGGTCGGGTAATTATTCGTTTAAAATTCAAATCGAATTCGAATTCTTATTCTTTTAATCGGATAATTATCTGAATAAAATATCCGACGAATAATTTAATCGGACATCGGATATTCAATTATTAATCGGATACGAATTCGGATATTGAGATATCCGTGTTGGATATCATCCGACCGAATATGAATCCTTAGATAAATATGTATGGATACATATATTCTATATATAATTAACTCAAATATTAATATGTTGTTTGATTACTCTTTTTTACCCTTTTTTATCTCAAAATATGATTTAAAAATAAGAACTCCACTTACATCCATTTGATAAGTTATCTCCTATTTTTTTTAAGATGAAGTCTAATCTCTCGATAACATCTCCCAAAATAAAAAATAATTTTCTCTCTTTCTTTTTTTTGAGAAGATACATTACGGCGCTCTCACATGACTCACCCGACTCGCCTCTAAATAAACCTTACAATTATCTGTTTAAAATTTGAATTCGTATTAATCGAATAATTATTCAAATAAAATATTCGATGAATAATTCGATTATTAATCAGATATAAATTTAAATATCACATTATTTGCTCCATGTTTGATCCGTTTACCGGTATACCTCCCACTCCCCCAACTCTATCGATAATGGAAATCACACTCCCCCCTCCAACCTCATCTCTCACCTACGTAACCGGGCTTGCGCTCGGCCAAAAACGGGCTCGAGATATTTGGGCCGAGTCAAGCCTGGGCTTCTTAATGTCTAACTTCATCCAGTCTCTTGACACCTCGGCATTTACTTTATCGTGAATACTATTAAATATTTTTAAACCTTATATCTTATACGTCACATAAAAGGGTTATAATCTCGTAATATATTCCCGTCAATTCAACCAGCGTTGGGCAAACTCGAGGGTCTACCTTGCCCAACTTGCGATGACATCCATGCCATCTGAAGTGACGCTGGGACACGTTAGAGACCAGATTTCTCAGAAAATTTTTCGAAGGGAATCGGGGTTAACCCTAATAAACATTTTTCTTCACTGAAAAAGGCCTCACTAGAGTTTTAAGACCTTCTCGAAAGAAATATTGCAGGGCATTATTTGACGGTTGTTGCGGTCTCATATATAGTTCTCTAATCTCATAGTCAACCTTTCGTATTTAATGACTTTTTATTTAAAATTGATAAAACTTTGTTTAAAATGCCCATGTGAGATATAAGCCCCCTTTGTTAACGGAATAATATGTCACTCACCCCGAGTTGACTCATTCTCCGATTCTCAGCCGATTCCTCTATTTATTGGTCGGTACACACAATACCCGTCCTTGATAAGCACCGATCTTAACCGGGTTTCACCGAAAAATTTTGATGACTTCGGTCCAATGAATCATTCGACCAGAAGAGAAGAGATCAAACGACTTTTCGCCTCCCCTCAAAGAGAGGTGGGCTACTCTCCGTGGTCCTAACCTTTTAACAGAGTGAAAAGTTCCTCCGTGTGGTCCAATGCCTCGTGCAGCAAACCGAAACCAGGGGGGATCTATAGATTTTAAAATAGGACAAATGATAAAAACATAAGAAAAGATATTATAAAATAACACTTTATGATACTTCACAGCATTTTACAATACACGAAAGCAACACTCAGATGGGAAAAGAGCTCATCACTCACGTCACATTCTTGAAGCAGCTTCCTATAAACTTGGCAATGTTTCAGTTTTTGACTAAACACACTTTCAAACGGCTCTCTTGCGTTCTTCTCTTTCTCTTCTCTTACCTGCATTGTGGTACTCCCACGGCTTCTGTTTGTGAAGGGGGGGGGGGGGGGGGTTACACAAAGATATGCTCCTTATTCTTCTACTAGTGATGTCAAACATTGCGACTGGCTCAAGGTATATTCCTTTGATAGTTAAGTTCCTTGGACTCATTAATCCACACAAAAATCAACTTATGTTTCACTATTGCAGAACTATAAAAAAAACACATGATACATAAACAAAGCTTGAGTCCACGTTTCTGAAAATAAATTCTGAATTCCTAAACATGATATATATTGACGCCTCGTTGCAAATAAGAAGAACTGTCATTCATTAAAAAAAAAGTATCAGCTAACCATGAGGTTCTATAGGATGTCGAATAATTTAACAGCATGCACTCTGCACGTTGTTTTTTTTATACAAATATTAAGAATTTAAGCATGCCCACTCTCATGCATTGTTTAAATGGTTAGGGTGACTTGGATAATAAATTAGGATAAGTTAACCCGAGTGAATATGGGATGAGTTATTTTTATATTTTTAATTTTGGTGCATATTCTATCCAGAGTCGGAAAGAGTATTTATGTGAGAGAGGTGAAATGAGTTAACCTCGAGTTAAGAACTTTAACTCTATTATATTCCGATTTTTAAACTTGAATAATTCACTCCCCCCACCACACCAATAACTCATCCTTACTCTTCTCTTTACAAACAATTCGCCTTCTAACATTCAATGAATCCCTTATACCGCTCACAAGTTTGAATGCCGTACGTAATATGTATGCCGCATGTGAATTAACGTGGGTGCCAAAATTGCAATGTTAATCTGGGTGGCAAAATTGCAAGAGATGTGTGTGGTTAACCACAATTTCCACCGTAAGAACTATCTTAGATCGACCGTGTCAGGATAAGTCATCACTGTAATAATCAGCCGATAGTGATCAGGTGGATTTCTAACTTATTTGCACAATAAAGAGACGCATTCATCGTCGAAGAAGTTCAAGAAGACGAGTTTGACTGAATTCCAGACATTTAAAAATCGATTTGAGCTGACAAAGAGACATTGATGACCAGGTTACGGGCTATCGATATAGAGGATGTGACTACCGAAGTCAGGGGGCTAGGAGGTGGTCTATAAGTAGAGAGACCGTTGGAGTGAGCGAACAAAAGGGCTGCCTAAGTGAAGGTGGGGGGAGGATAAAGTGAATTCGGATCGAGTCGACTCGAGTCACATGCGACTCAAACCTATCGTATCAAATTAAAGTAATCCCGATTCGATACCGATAATCTGAGTCAAGGAATCTTGATCACAATGTGATCGTAGAAGCTCCCTGCGAACCGTAGGATTGAATTTTAGCGGAGGAAGTAAATCCTTGATATGTCAAGGCACCATATTACCGGACGATTATGCAGTATCCCCACCACCCAACCGTGCTCCGAATGTTCATATAAGTCATGACCCCTGGATAAATATATAGCTACTAGTAGCATCACCGGGATTGAGACTCCACAAACTACAAATTTTTATTAGACAAATCGTCGCCACCAGAGCTATGCTTTCATCCAACTGAGGGCATTTTTATCGCTTACCAACACCACGGCGCGCAGTTCTGTTGTTCTCCGAGACGTCTTTATCACAAAATCGCTATTACTGCCCGTCATCAGGAGCAATCGGACAAAGTTAAACGAATAAAAAAAACCCCAAAATCCGCGTCACTTCCGTCCCGTCGGAGGGGGGGAGACGACGCGGGACGCAGGCCAGGTCCTCCTCACCGGGGGGCCATCGACACCGTGAAGTCGGCGGGAACGCCGACCTTCTCCGCCCAGGCCCTCGACTGCAGGAGCAGCCTGGACAGCTTCCCAGCCACCCTCACCATGTCCGGCCGCCGCGGGGCCTCCGTCCGCACGCACTCCAGCGCCAACCCCGCCGCCCTCTCCGCCACCTCAACCGGGAACGAGTCCCTCAGCCGCGGGTCCATCCACCGCCTCAGCCTCTGGTGCCGCTCCTCCGCCAGCGCGACCTCCCTGGCCACCTCGCCCTCGTCCTCCTCGCATACCATCGCCTCCCTCGCCGTCTCCATCAGGGAAAACCTCTCGAACTCCCTCCTCTCCCGGTTGTACTTGTACTTCAGCGGCTCCTCCCCCGTCAGCAGCTCCAGGAGGACCACGCCGAAGGCGAAGACGTCGGACCTCTGGGTCGGGGACCCGCCGTCGCGGACCTCCGGCGCGATGTAACCCCTCGTCCCCTCGAACCTCAGCTTACGGCTGCCGGACCTCTGCAGCTTGGATGAGAGAGGGGTGGCGGGTGGGCTTTCACCGATCTCGTGGATCTCGTCGTCCTTGCAGGCTCTGCTCTTCCCCTCCATCTGGTCATCTTCGGAATCAGAAGAACTGGGGATCTCCCCTGCCAACTCCGCGGCGCCGAAGTGGCAGATCTTGGCGCGGTGTAGGGGCTCCGTGATCATGACGCTGGAGCTCTTAATCCGGTTGTGGACGGGGCGGCGGCGGGAGACGCCCTTGTGGCCGTCCGACTTGCCGGGCATCGAGGAGGGCGCCACCGCCATGCCGGTGGCGGTGGCGGTGAAGTGGTGGATGTACTGGAGGCCCTGCGCCAGGTCGGTGGCCACCTGCATTCGGTCGACCCAGGCGGCGAGGGGCGTGTAGGCGGGGTTCATGGGGTTCCTGAGGCAGTCGGCGAGGCTGGCGCCGTGGATGTACTCATAGGCGAGGTAGATGTATTCGCCGCCGAGGGCGGCGCCGAGGAGGCGGACGATGCTGTTGTGGTGGATCTTGGAGGACGCGGCGAGGCGGCGGCGGAGCGCGGCGGGCTCGCCGCGGAACCGGCGCTGGAACACGACGGCGTCCTTCCCCCGGAGGTTGCAGCGCCAAGAGTTGGAGGTGGAAGAGGAGAGGCGCTTGCCGAGGAAGTTGTTGGTGGCGGCGCAGATCTCAGAGAAGTCGTAGAGGTTGGGGGGCTCGGGGAGCATCTCCCGGAGGCTGCCTATGGAGAAGTGGCCGGAGGAGGTGGAGGAGGAGGAGGGCTTAGAGGAAGACGAGCCGGCGGGGGGGGCCCCGCCGGTGGTGTCGGCGTCGCTCGTGGTGGTCGGGAAGCTGGTGCTGATCGGGGCGGTGGGGGAGTGGGGAGGGGGCAACGTGGCGCCGGAGGGGTTAGTGGAGGAGCGCGTGGGTGTGCGGGGCTTGGGTCCGGGAGCGGCGGCGAGGGTATCCTTCCTGGTTTTGCACATGCGTGGACGCCGCCACTGCGGGCTACGGCGCGCCGGCGACTCCTGCAGTGAGCCCGGCGAGGTTGAAAGGAGAGAGAGAGCGCGCGGCAGCGGGGAGCGGGGGAACGGGGGCTCGAGGAGTAGGTTGTTCCGGGGGAACAAGGACGGTGTGTGCCGCCAACCGTGAACGGCACCCACGGACTTTTCTGAAATGCCGAACTCCCTTGGTGCAAATATACCAGCACACGCCACCGGGGACGATGACCTGGCCGAGACGGTAGAATTATATAATTTTGAGGGTGATATATGTGACAACTGAATAAAGAATAAGAATATTTGATGGGATAAGATAGATTTTAAAGAATTGTACGTGATTCTCTGTATAAATAATACTCCTATTTCTTCACACTAACCATGCGGGTTTTAAAGATAGGTTTGAATATTATGTTGAGCACGGACGGGTTCACACAGGAAAAAAAGAATAATCGTAATTTGTCGGAAACATTTCTGTTATGATAGAATTTTTTTTCTTTTTCTTTTTTTTTCTCAAATCGGACTTCCCGAGTTCGTGCGACTCGCGAGTCGCGACGCGGGCACGCGTGACGTATGGGGCACAACCAACTCTTCAAACAGAAGAAAGAAACCAAAAAGGGCTGCGCGCTTTTTAATCCGCATCGCGGAGGGGGCACCCACCGTCGGACTGCAAGGGGGGCGTGAAGACAAGACCGGTTTTGCTGCCGTCCCGTCATCCGGAACAGCAGCGCAAAGAGGGCTTCTTGTGGTAACGGGCACACTTGAAGGGATAACGTTTACAGGCTGCTCAAATTCATGTAAAAATGTTGAAATGTGCGGTAATTCTTTCTTAAAATTGATTTCATATAAAGTTACGATCTTTTTACACATATATCTCTATAACCATATGTTTCTGCAAATATATCTCTGAATTGCATGATTTCTCAAAAATATCTCTAAATATATCTAAATAGTCAACGTCATACCCTCGTCATAATATGAGTATAGTTTAATCGTGGAAATTATGAACCTATTCTCGAGTTGAGTGCTATAGAGATCCGATGAGATCACATGGTCTTGAGAGTATTTTAAAATTTTTGTATATATTAACAGTTTTTATGATATTTTCAAAGTTGATGGTCTAAGCATCAAAGTTGTATAAATGACTATTTGGATCGATAAATTCAGGATATTTTTGACAATTTATGTAAATCAAAGATATATGTGTAAAAATAGAATATTGTAAGCAGAATGCATGCAAAAAAACTTATAAGGTATTTAGAATTTTTATTTATTTTTATTTTTTAACTAGTCATTTTTTAAACGACGAGAGATAGTGCAAGATTAACTAGAGGAGGGAGGTGACGAGACCACCACTCTAAGTTGTGAGGTCTTCATTTGTCTTTAGTTCCCATAGTGGTCGAGAATTGATTGTCAAATCATGAATCACACCTCCAAATATTTATTTCACTGGGAAGAAAAGAGCATTCACCGGGGAAGGACCTACAGCCACAAACAAAGGGTTAAAAGAGTACAACCCTCCGATAGTCAAGTCAGGTAATAGTGGGGGAAGGCGGCGAGCACCCGAGAGAGTGGAAGAGAGGGAGGGAGACCAGAGTGAGAGAGTGAGGGCTTGAGGGGATGAGGTCGCATACCTCTCTAGTCGTTTGAGCCAGAACTCTATTTATACCGTTGCCGAGGAGCTGACCGTTGGGTTGTCGTGACTAGAGGAGACGTGAGCTGCCTGGCTCGCGTGCCTGACGACACAGGGAGGTGTAGGCGCTAGCTCGTCGTATCTTCACCGGAAGAGCAGCTCCACCATTAATGCGGTAGGACGCACTGGTCATTAATGCGGCAAAGCTCATCGGAGGGGGTGTGAGTATACTTTGTCAAAGATAGCGGCATGGGTGGTGTTCTCCCTTTCTGTCATCGGATTAGTGCGCCTTCCGCCATAATGCGATGTCGGGGACGTTCGTAGTGGGCGTTGACGAGAGAGGCACACGCAGATACGACGCATGTGTCGGGCCTGCGATGGAGCAGGAAAGGTGTTGGGTTGACGTGTGGGATAGCGGGCCTAGATAGTTGGACCTCCCTGGTGGGCCGACCAGGCGAGCCCTAATAGACTGGCGAGATATACCCTCCTCAATTTCATTAACCGCATATATAAATTTGCGATCAATATCCACCGTCACATGTAAGAATTTTTTACTTTAATTTGCATTAAAATGGTCTTAAACTGAGTTTTTTTTCCAAAAGTTTGTAAGTAGTCCTCCTTGTGTAGTTGTTTGCATCTTCTTCACACAAACCATGATGTAAATGAATCAAGAGAACAAATGGTCTTAAATTGAGTTTTATTTCTCAAAGTTTATGAGTAGTCCTCCTTGCGTAGTTGTTTGTGTCACCATGATGTAAATGAATCAAAAGAACATCACAAATATCACAAATATTCCTACAAATAGTACGTAAGTTTCTCTACGATTAATAATGGTGTGTATGTGTTAAAAGATTATGCTAGCCAACAGTATTACTTTAATCTCATTTTCCTATTTCGCGAGTTAGCAACTAGGCTTGTGTGAGTCGTGTGTTGCCGGGCATAAAAAATTCTGGCAGCTGCTCGTACGTGTACAACCTGTGCGAATAACTTCATGTGACAAGTTAGATGGCAACATGTTTACATGCAATCTCCCTTTCATAATTCTTCGTGACAAAAAATAGTATAAGATCGAGCGCAGGAATATATGAGTTTCATGAGCTCCAGTTTTGTAATAAACCTTATTTCACCACTTCTAATCTTATAGTCACCTGTTATTTGTTTATCTTAATGTCAGATAGGTTAAGAGAAGACCTCACTAATATAATACACCTCTAAAACATTAATTACAAGTTTTACTGCATAGATTAGAAAAATCTTCTATTTTATATCTCAGTCATATTTCCATCAAACTATTTTTTTGTTCTGACGGTATTCTAAACATGAAGATACAACTATTACTTATCACAAAAATATAATGGCAAATAAGAAATACAGAAATCCCTTGTAAAACACAAGAAATGTTCAAGATATATATATATATATAAGGGTTTTTTATAAATATCTCTATAAATATCAGTTATGTAAAATATATTTCTCATTTAAGTATATTATCAAAAATATCCTTCATTTACTATTAATTGTTACAATTATATCCCTACGGTAAATTCGGTTGAGTTAACTTGAGTTAAGCGTGAGTTAAAAGATGAAATTATTAATCTACCATTGAATTATCTCTCTCTCTCTCTCTCCCTCCCAATGGACACCCTAGAGTTGAGGAGGGAGGGGGGGCAGAAGAGGGGTGTAATGTCCCGAGTTTTTCGAACATTTTTCGGATCTGGATCCGTGAGTTTCGGATTAGTTTCGGACGTCCCGGAACTTGTTTCGTGGTTTACATGTATTTTTCCCTGACGGACCTGCGGAACGCATTTGCGGGCGAACCGTTGCGTTCTCCTCTTCCGGGACTGTACCAGTGCGATGCGCGTGTTCCGAGGATCGCAGGAATGTATTTTTCTAATTTTTCATATTTTAACATTTTCTGAATTTTCTATAAATACCAACCCTTTTTCCCATCTCTTTTTCCCTTTTTCTTTCTTCTTCTTCCCCCTTTCTTCTTCTCGTTGGAGCGCCCTCCCCACCGCGGCCATCTTTCCTCCCCGGACGACCTAGACGCGGCCCCCCTCCACTCCGGCAGCGGCATGCCGGCGGCGACGACGACGAGACGAACGCCGGAGCGTGCTTTTCACGGCGAGAGGCGGGGCGTGCGAGGGTTTAAAAGCTTCTTCTTGCGATTGGCAGCGATCTGGCATAGCTCGTGCTCCATTGAGGTAGGGGGGCGGATTCCCATGCTCTTTATTGCATTTCCCGTGATTTGTAGGCCGAGGAGAGGCCCAGTGGGGTGTTTTTGAGTCGGGTAGGGTAAAAACCATGAATTGGGGTTGAGCGTCGGATCCATCGTTTCGCGAGGTTTCGGACCGCATCGAGGCCTTAGATGCATGCTAGGAGGGTTGGGGGAGCTTCCCCCTTGATTTCCCCATCATCGGGGGATGATCGGGCATGGAACGGCATTTTTGGGATTTTCCCGCCGTTCCGCGCTCGGGTGAATTTAGTTGTCCTTCCAGAGACCGCCACACTCCCTGGCGACCTAAAATAGGACCGCCACACGTTACTGTTTTGTCGGCAAATGCTAGGCGTTGGTTAGCGGCCGCACGATAGACCGCTAACCGTGGGGTAGCGGCCGTTCTTTCAACTGTTTCCCTATTTTTGACAATTGCCCCTTGGGGCGCGTGTTTTTGACCGTTGGGAGTCACGTGCCCTCTAGCGGCCGTAGGTACGGGCGCCTGAGGACGTTTAGCGGCCCAACAATGGACCGTTTGTGTGGGCTAGCGGCCTTACGATAGACCGTAGGCCCTCGTGACTCGCCTTCTAGCGGGCCAATGTTCGGCCGCTAGAGTCCTTATAGCGGCCCAAGGTATGACCGCTTCTTTGGGCTAGCGGTCCATGATAGGACTGCCAGCCACTGGGCTACACCGAGTAGGTGGCAGTCCCGTTTCTCTTCGACCCGTGATTTCTGAGAGTCATTTCTTACCTCTTGTGACACGTCCACTAGTCGTAGCCTTCTTACGGCACGCATGTGTTGACCCACCCGGGAGTGGTGGAGCGGCTGACCCGAGAGAGACGGTTGTTATGCTTGTTACTGTAGGACCCCCACGCACAGTCGAGTCCGGGCTTCGGAAGAATAACCAGCTAAGGGACAGGCCTAGGGCATATGGTCTGAGTGTGCACACGGGGTTGGGGGTGTCGGACAGCGCTGACGAGCGCGATCCCAGTTAGTCCTTCTTTGTGGTACTGGTTACTGTTGAGTGTCTCAGTCTCTGCCTGGGGCGTTGTAGGGAGACACGTGAGGCGCGGTGTAAGACGTCAAGGGACGCATACGGCTTTGCTTCTAGTGGGTGGTGCTCTTGTCTCCGGGCAGGTACGGACTTATTTTCCGCCGGTTTGAGGTCGGTGGGGTGGGTACGATTAGTTGTAGGGAACTTTTCCATTTATTTATTACTGCTTGCTACTTCCACCGTACTCTTGTTGGGTAGTGTTACATTCCGTGTTTGTTCGCGTCTTTTCGCCTTGTTTTTCTCGTTGTGCGGTGGGGGTCTGAGGGATCCCTACTGGGCCAATGAAATAAGGCTCACCCCTACTTTTCAGGTGAGGCGGGGTCGTTGAGAGGCGAGGTAGAGTTTCAGCGTGGTTCTTCTAGCCAGGGTTAGTCGCCAGTTTGCCAGAGCCGGGGTATGTCCCGTGTAGTTGTACCTTTCCTTTCACTTGACTGTACATAATTTGGACATGAGATACACTAGACCTTGTAGCAGTTTAATTATTTATTTTATTCTGTGCATTTCATTTATATTATTATGCTATCTCTGCAGTTATTTCAGCTTTTCTTGTATTCCCACACTATCCTTTTTAACCCTTCCGAGTCTTCGGCCTCGTGGGTGGCGGGCCGAGATTCGAGACGTGCCGGTTCCTTTCCGATACTCGGATCTCGGGTCGCTACAAGGGGGTTGTAGGGTGTCGGCAGCGTGGAGAGATGGGAGGCGTGACGGCCTCCGGGGGGGGCGGTGAGACATCGACGGCGTGGGGCTTTTCCTCCAAGCCGAAGGAGAGAGTAATGCCACGACTAGGGAGGGGGGTTCCAGGGTGGGGTCTCCGACTAGGATGGGCGTGGGGAGGGGGCCGAGGAGGGGAGGGGGTTCCACGGTGTGGGGGTGAGGGTTCCGACAGGGAGGGGGTTCTAGGGTGTGGGGGTGAGTGAGGGTTCCAACAAGGAGGGGGGTTCCAGCGTGCATGGGGAGTGGGGGAGAGGTGGGCTGGGAGACAAGGGGCGCTAGAGGAGGAGAGGGGGGCCAGGAGGGTTGAAGGGGGATGCGAGCTAGAGGGGGAGAGCGGGGCCGGGAGGGTTGGGGGGGGTCGGGGTTGCTCGCCGGAGCCAGAGGGGATAGGGAGGGGAGGCATAGATCGCGACAGGGAAGGGGGCGCAGGTGCAGCGATAGTCGAGCATACAGAAGGTGGCGACAGCAGCAAGTCCTGCACGACGGGGCTAGGGTTCCCAACGCTGGGATTTTGAGGTGCCTACAGTGCCTGCTCCTCCTGCTGCTGAACATTGTGGGGGTTCTTCGAGGGTGGGGTCTTGCAAGCACTCAGGGAGAGGAGTGTAATGCCCCATGTTTTTTTCGGATCTTTTAGTGGGTCTCGGAGTGTATTTTGTAATTTACACGTGTTTTCCCTGATGTGCCTTCGGAACTCTGTGCAGGGCGAACCGTGGCGTTCTTCGACTCCGGGACAGTACCACTGCGTTGTGTTCCTTCCAAGGATCGCGGAGGTAATTTTTCATAATTTCTTGAATTTCTGTAATTTTTAGGTTTTTCTATATATATTAACCATTTTCTCTCTCCCCCTCTCATTCTCTCTTTCTCACTCTCTCTCATCTATTTCTCTCCCCCTCTCCTCGGGCAGCCGAAGGTGGCGGAAAAGGGCGAGGCGACGATGGCGGGAGGCGAGGAACGGGGAACGGGTCGAGGATCGAGGGCCGGTGGCGCGTGGAAGCTCAGCCGTGGGTTCGTGGAGCGGCGAGGGTTTCACGGCGTTTTCTTCGTGGATTGGGGAGCTCGGCGCGTCGTTTCTTCGGTGGAGGTAGGGAGATGGACCCCCAGCTCGTGCACTTCTTTTCCCGCGAGTTTTGTAGGCCGTGGTGAGCCGAGCGGGCGTAATCGGGGATTTTTGGGAAAAACCCATGTTTTAGGGCTCGTGGGCCGATCTCCTGTTTCATTGCGTTTTTGGCCGATCCGAGGCCTTAGATGCATGCTAGGGGCTATTTGAGGGCTTCCCCCTTGTTTTCCCCCACTCCCGTGGAGGTATGGGGGCGTGGGACGTTTTTCCGGTCGTTTCCCACCGTTTTACGCTCGGGCCGGTGTGACGGTCCTTCCAGTGACCGTCACAGCCTGTGACGCCCCAGGGTGGGTGCGTCACAAGGCCCGTTAGCCTTTTTGGTGGTCTGTGGGTGTGACAGTCCCACGATAGATCGCCATGACGCTGTGACGCGCCTGGGTCCGACCGTTACGTCCATTTCCGTGGTTTCGAACCGTTGGGGTCACGCTAACGCACCAGGCTTGGTCCGTCAGAGCACTGTGACGCCCTCATTTGGGTGCGTCAGAGTTGACGTATTCCCTCTTCTAACGCACCTAGGTAGGTCCGTTAGGGGTTGTGACGCCCCGAGAGGTGTGCATCACAACCTGTCTTCTAACGTGCCAGGCTTGGTTCGTTAGAGGTGTGACGCCCCAGGGTGGGTGCGTCACAGCCAGTTTTGCTCATTTCGCGTAACGCTCCTGTGTTGGACCGTTAGATGGCTGTGACGGTCGGGCTTGGACCGTTACATACTGTGATGACCCAAGGCCAGACCGTCAGGCTCTATGTTGTGCCGAGGTGAGTTTTCGTGTTCTCCGCCGTGTTCCGTGATGTGTGGATCCCCGGTCGACCCGGTTGGGACCCAATGGTCGACTTGCGGTCTTGTGAGTGCCCCAGACACCCGTGGGATTATGTGTCCATGTTTTGAGGGTGTCGGGAAGACCGTGCTACCTCGTTTAGCGTGCCCATGGGTTTGAGAGTCCGGGAGACTTCTCGCGTGTCGGGCTTTCGTGCTACGCTAGACTGAGGCACCGGGTATCGGTGTGTGTGCGGTGGGGCTCCCCCGCATGTTGTGAGTTTTCCTGGAAGATGATTCCCGAGTGGGCCATGTGTTTGGCCTTGGACTGCGAGTCCAGTTATCGGCGTTGCGGCTTGGGCGCTGCCTTGGGAATCGTGTTTTTCTGCTTTCCACGTGGGCCGTGTGTGTGGCCTTGGACTGTTATTCCAGTTGCCCTGCCTGGGGCTGGAAGGCTTCTTAGTTCCCTTCCCGAGGGAATGGTCTCGGCGGCTCGTGAGCTGCCTCGGTATTCGTGCTACTGTGATTTTAGACCGAGAGTTTGGACTAGATTGGCGGCCTTGTGCTGTTGCGTCCGACAGTCTTGACCCCGAGTCTTCTGACTTAAGGACAGTTGGTTGTAGTGCGTCTAGAGGACTGCCCAGAGTCCAGTGGCTTAGCGTCACTTGGGTTTTCTCGATTCTCGCGTAGGGTGCGTGCGTAGCCGTGAGCTGCGGGTCCCGTTCCTTCTCCGACTGTGGTCGTCGTGCGATGGTGTCGGTACGTGGGATGGTCCCCGTACATCGTCGGATTCGGACGTTGTTTTCTGCTGACTTGAGAGTCTACTCCGTTAGTGACCCTCCACTAGTCGTAGTCCACCAGTACGCGGTGTTGGTCTCACCAGGGAGTGGTGTACGGGCCGACCCTTAGAGAAGGTTTGTGGACCGGTTACCGTCGGGCCCCACGTCTAGCAGCCAGAGTCCGACTGAGGGGAAAACCAGTCAGTGGACCAGACCAGGGATGGACGGTCTGTGTGTGCACACGTGGTTGGGGGCGGTTGGACCCACGTCGACGGGCGTGACCCCAGCTAGTCACTTGTTTGTGGTTACTTGTTCGGTGTCTCAGTTCCCGCTGGGCCGGAGGGAGACACCTGAGGCGCAGACTAAGACGTTAGTGGATGCATTCGGCCTTGCTTCTAGTGAGAGGTACTCCTGTCGAGCAGAGAGTGATAGACTGTCAATTTTCGTGACTTTGACCTTCGGGTTCTCGGTCGTGTTGACCATCGAGTTTCGGTTGTTTCGCTGTGACGCGCGTGTCGGTTTTCGCGCCGTGAGACTAGTGCTAGTGGCTTTACTAAGGTTGCCTCTTGTTGTGCGGTACCCGCGACCGGATGGTCGGGGTTGCACCTTGGACAGTGTGTCCAGGTTGGCCGTGCCCTGGGAGACAGGCCTCTACGGCGTGGTTGCCGTGAGTTTTTCTTCGGTAAGCGGTATTAGTGTAGTTTGGTAGCCCTCGACTGCGAGATCAGGGTGTGTTTCTGGTACAGTAGGAGTAGTTGTAGCGCCGGGTTTCAACCGGCCACCGGGTTTACTGTTCCTGCTGTTGCGGTTGCTCTTGTAGCCTTCCTTTCCGCTACCGACGTTGTTTCCGGTTAGGGTTCCGCGGGATCCCTGTTGAGTCTCTGTTTTGGAGACTCATTTCCTACTTTTTAGGTGTAGCGGTTCTTCCTCGATGTTCGAGGGTGCTGTTCGAGGGTTCTCAGTTGTCAGCTCGTCGGCCCGAGTATTCACTCGGCATGTGGTACATTTTTAGTGCTTTAAACTGTACTTTCTGTTGGACTGGACTCTGTTGTAGCTGTAGTTGTTCTTTCTTTCAGCTTGTTGTTGTTTGTTGTCCTGCTTTATTTCCTATTTCTTTGTGCCTCCACACTCCTTTTAGCTCTTCCGAGTCCTCCCGGCTCGTCGGCGGCGGTTCGAGTCTCGAGTTATCGGGCCTTCCCGGTAATCGAATTCTCGGGTCGTTACAAGGAGGCTGGGAGCGATGGGGGCAGGGGTGCTTGCAGGGAGGGGGAGGGGGGACCAGGTGCTCATCGGGAGGGGGAGGGGGGGCCGGGCGTCACCACCGAGGTGGGTGGTGGGGACACCGGGTCCACTATCGGGCCCACTACTCGGAGCCAACGCCGCACCGCCCCGACTGTACCGAGCTTATGGCTCGGAGACTCGATTGAAGACCCGGCATACTGAGTAGATATACTTGTGTGTATTTATATATCTTTGAGTATTGAGTATTTGTACGTGTGTAAAATACGTGTTTTTACTACATGTATTCACTTTTGTTTTATTAGGCAAGGCTGATCAAAGTTATTTGTATTTTAATTTTGTTATACCCACAAAGTCATTAGTGTGTTGGTGGGTTTGTCTTGTTAGGCTAGGGTATAAACCCAATTAGTGGAAGTTAGATGGTATTCATGTTATAGCCTCTCCTATAAATAGGAGGCTAAGGGTGTGTTACGAGATATGATGAATTGAAGAAAGATTGTTGTACGTGAGAGAGATCCTCTCTTGTGCTATTCCCTTCCCTCTTTCTCATTTTGTGAGTTTGAGTGTCGCCCGGTGTGAGACCGTCCGGCGTGAGGCCGAGCTATGTGAGATAGCAAGTTATCTGTTCCTGTCTGTGCCGTCAGGAGTTACCGTCGATCTATTTCCACATCGCCGCCGCGTCAGATTTGGTATCAGAGCTCAACAACGGCGTCTCCGACGACCCCGACGTCTCTCCCTTTCTCTCTCTAAGTTGTTAGAAGTGAAAAAAAAGAAAAAAAAGAATAGCAGAAAAGATATTAGTTGAGAGAAGCATAAGAAAAAAAAGTGAAAATTTTTTTCTCCCGTGTGAATCTCTTTCTCTCTCTTAATCTCTCTCTGTTTCTCTCTCTCCCTCCCGTGAATCTCTTTCTCTCTCAAATTCTCTCTCTCGTTCCCTCTCTCTAATTCTCTATTTCTCTCTCTATTACTCTCTCTCTACTTCTCTATCTCTCTATGTTAACCTATCTCTTACTCTCTCTTTCGGTTGAAAAGAAAATAGAAGACTGAGAGGAAGAATTAAAAAAAAGAAAAAAAAGAAGGGGGAAGAGAGTTCGCCGCACGGGCCTCGTCGCCCGTGCCCTTTTCAAAGAGGAGGGGCGGCCGCAACGGTCACGACCGCCCCGCCCTTCGCCGCCGCGCAGGGCCGCCCGCACCCGCGCCGTGCCTACCGCGCCCCTGCTGCGCCCGGCCCCGCCTCCGCCCGCGCACCAGGACCGCGCCCGCAGGCGCCCCCGGACCCGCCTGGGCCATCGGGCGCCCCGCGCCCTCCCATTGCTGGCACACGCGCCCGCCTACGCGCCCAGCCACTGCTGCCGACCCCGCCTGCTGCCGACCCCGCCCAGCGCGTCCAACGCACCCGCAGGCACGCCCGCGCCCGCAGGTGCCCTCGGACCCGCCCGTGCCATCGGGCGCCCCACGCCCTCCCGGAGCACCTGCCGGCCAATCGCGCCAGCACCAGCTCGCCCACACGCCCCACCCGGTTGCGCCCGGGCCTGCCGTGCCAGCCATCCCAGCCCGCCCACGTGCCCGCTGTCGCCTCAGGCCCGCGCCCTGGCCAGCTAACCACGCGCACGCGTGGACCCCCCCCCCCCCCCCCCTTTCTTCTTTGACCGCCTGCCAACGCATGTTACGGAGAAAAGAGTATGAGAAAGTCAAAAAAAGTAGGTAGTGTTTAAAAAAAAAGAATTTGAAAAAAAGGAGTTTTCGGAAGCTGAAAAAAAGAGAGTTAAATATATATTAACATATATATGATATGTATTATATACATACCTATATATTTAATCAATTGTGGCATTACAAGTCAACAACAACGGCCAGATCGATACCCGAGTCGTCCGAAAGCTGACAGACGACCCGTAATTTTCGGGACGTGGGTACCTCTGAGTCTCCTTGCGCGGAGAAATTAGACTAATTTGTTCCCCTGCGTGGGAATTTTTTAAGTCACGTGGTTTTGTAATAATTGTGACCTCCCTGCGAGGAGTGAATTCTTTGTAACCGGTGAAGCTTCTTCGACGCCGTGCGGGCACGCACGTCCCCGCTCGCCTTCGTCTCCGGTCGGAGTTAGACTTTTCAGTCTAGCTAGGTACGTGCTCCCCTCACTTACTCATTTAGGATCCTTTCAATTGTCGCGCGAGGTGAGAGAGTGCCCGATCCATACAGCCAGTCTCCTGAGTGCATCAGTGTGGACGGAAAGCGAGAGCTTGTATGTACCCATCCTTAGGCCCTAGACTGTCGCATTAGGGCACCCTAATTGTCAGGAGGTAGTTCCACAACTACTTCGCCTACGGGCAAGCAACTCTCCCTGACCGGTCCCTTCAAATTGGCCCTTTGCCAATTAGCCAACAAAATTCGGGTCTATAGCTTGCTAATTATCAGTTCCAGGACTGCATCATTTAGGTCCGAGGTCGTGCATGCCACGTTGTTCTAAGAATTCATCTGACCGTCTAGAGCGCCGCTCAACGCTACCCATGGATTAAGAGAGCGTGACTACTATGCTAGTCCAGCTCGAGTACAATCTCGTGGCCCACTTTGAAGAATCCATAGGCCAACTGCGGATGGAACTCGATAAGAGGATCCGAGCCTTAGAGGATCGACTGAAGGGAGTGGAAGGAAGAGTGAATGGCCACGGCAATCCCGTAGCTAATCTTAGGGAGGAAAGAGAGCAAGCCGGCCAAAATCAGGCTCCCCAAGGTGGAGAGTAAGAGGCATGTGCGTCTCGAGAGAGAGACCACGACGATGAGGATATCAACCTATGGAATGTCAAGATTGACGCTCCGAGTTTTGATGGGTCCCTCAACCACACTACATACCTTGATTGGGAGACCGGGATGGACCAATATTTTGATTGACATCCCCGCATGACCCCTGCTACTAGGGTGAGGTTTGCCAAAATGAAACTCCTAGGTCAAGCCAAAACCTACTAGTGTAACGTTGAGAATCTCCTACCAAGGAGACGAGAGGAACCCATAAGTACGTGGGAGGAAATGAAGGAGAAATTAAGGGAGAAGTATCTGCCACCTTCCCACTATCAGCGTCTTTTATACCAATGGCAGAAACTCACCCAAGATGGAAAGCCTGTGGACGAGTACATCGCCAAATTTGATGACTTCTTCCTTCGGAGTCGAGTCATGGAGGATGCCTCTGTCACCCTCTCACGATTTAGGGCTGGCCTATACGAGAGTATTCAGCGAGAATTATTCTTGCGGGAGGTTAACACCCTCGAGCACGCCTACCAGGTTGCACGAGATGTTGAGAGGTTTCAAAGGGTGGTCCCACCTCGGGTTCCCATCTACCGCCAACCTGAACCCCGAAACACCATTGTCCGCTATACTGAGAGAGCTGACCCCTCCACCTCCTACGTCCCTACTGCTACCCCACTTAGGGCCGTTGCCCCCACTGCTCCTTTCCCACGGAACCCCTTACCTGCACCCGCTGTTGTGCCTAGGCTGGAGTATACTCCACCAGTTGAGAGGAGAGATGACAAGGGAAAGGGAGTCGTCCCTAGCACCTCCCAACCAGCCCCTGTCTCGGGAGTTCACTACTTTAGGTGCCATAACCTAGGGCATATTACCTCCAACTGCCCCACCCGAGCCTTAGTCATCACCGACCCCCAGCCTGTGGAGTTTCCACCTCAGGAAGAAGAATCCCTTGAGACATATGAGCCTGACCCTGATCTTATTACCCAGTTTGAGGAATGAGATGCGGGGTTTGATAGCACGCATGTCGAGTACGTGCAAGTGGAAAACATTGCTGAGAGTTATGACCATGGACGGTTGGGTGTAGTTCGCTGCATCCTCGCACACCCACAGGAGGACGACTGGCGTCGAACCTCCATCTTCTAAACCTACGTCATGGTCAAATCTCAACCCTGCAAGGTGATCTTTGACAACGGGAGCTGTATCAATGCAGTCTCTTCAGACTTTATCTCCCGTCTAGGTCTACCTACCCATCCTCATCCGAGGCCATACAATGTGGCTTGGGTTGACGACACGTCTATCCCAATCACCACTACATATGTCATTCCCATCCAGTTCCAGTCCTACCAAGGACAAATCCTATGCGATGTAGTGCCTATGAAGGTCGGGAGCATCATCCTAAGACGGCCATGGATCTACGATGTAGACCTTACTACATTCGGTCAGTCCAATCAGTGTTCCTTCTCCCACAATAGAAAGATGATTCAGTTGTGCCCGACACCCCCAAAGGTGGCCACGGGAAAGAGTCATACCTCCACACCCGCTGCAGCCTCCAAAATTCAGGAGAATGCCCCAACCCCCACCAAAGGGAAGCTTCTCATTCCCTCCTCTCCTACACCTGTCATATCCATCCCTAAGGCCCCTAAGGTTGACCATGACCCGATAAGGCGCCTTAACTTCATAGGTGTTCGTGAGATGAATAGAGAGGTTGTCGAGGGTGCTCCTGTTTGGGCTGTTGTTGTCACCATTACCCCTGAGGAGTCCCAGGTCTCCGTCCCACCAGAAGTCCAGGCAATCCTGCAGGACTTCCAGGACATCTTCCTTGAGGACTTACCCTCACACCTCCCTCCCATGCGTGATGTACAACACGCCATTGATCTTGTCCCTGGGTCCACCCTACCCAACCTTCCCCATTACCGATTGAACCCTAAGGAGAATGCTGAGCTCCAAAGGATTGTCGAGGACCTTATCCACAAAGGTTCCCTCAGGGTGAGCAAGAGCCCATGTGCTGTCCCTGCCTTACTCACACCCAAGAAGGATGGCACCTGGCGGATGTGTGTTGACAGCCGCGCCATCAATAAGATCACTGTCACGTATAGATTTCTCATTCCTCGTCTTGATGATATGCTTGACATGATGAGTGGAGCCACCATCTTTTCCAAGATTGACTTGAAAAGTGGCTACCACCAGGTCCGGATTCGACCAGGGGATGAGTGGAAGACAGCCTTCAAAATAAAAGAAGGTCTGTATGAGTGGCTTGTCATGCCGTTTGGGCTATCCAACGCCCCCAACACTTTCATGAGACTTATGACAGAAGCTCTTCGTCCTCTCATTGGTCGCTTTGTTGTCGTCTAATTTGACGACATTCTCATCTATAGCCACAACCCTCAGGACCACATTCACCATTTGAGGGAAGTCTACGAGACTCTGAGGAAAGAAACCCTGTTTGCCAACCTGACTAAGTGTGAATTCATGACAGACCGGGTCACTTTTCTCGGATTTGTGGTTTCAAGTCATGGAGTGTCTATGGACCAATCCAAGGTCCGAGTCATAGTAGACTGGCCTGAGCCCCAGAACGTCCATGACGTTCGAAGTTTCCACGGGCTAGCCACTTTCTACAGACGCTTCATTCAGGGATTTAGTACCATTATGGCACCCATTATGGATTGCATCTGTAAAAGGAAATTTGAGTGGACCAAAGTCGCCTCCCAGGCTTTTCATGCCATAAAGGAATTCATGACCAAAGCCCCTGTCCTCCGCCTGCCAGACGTTTCCAAAGTCTTCGAGATATCCTGTGATGCCTCTGGCGTAGGAATAGGAGGAGTGCTTAGCCAGGAAAGCCACCCTGTGGCTTATTTCAGTGAGAGGCTTTCTGATGAAAAGTTTCGTTACTCCACCTATGATAAGGAGTTTTATGCCGTGGTCGAAGCCCTCAAACACTGGAGACACTATCTCTTACCACAAGAGTTTATCTTATACTCGGACCACGAGGCTCTGAAATTCCTTAGCTCTCAGAAAGGCTTAAACCCTAGGCATGGTCGGTGGGTAGAATTCCTCCAGTCTTTCACATTTATCCTAAAGCATAAGGCTGGAAAGGAAAATAAGGTGGCCGACGCCTTGAGTCGAAGGGTCTCCCTTCTTTCCACTGTTCGGGTAGAGGTCACGGGATTTGACCGCATGAAGGAACTCTATGGAGATTGTCCTGATTTTGGCCCTACCTACTCTGCTCTGTCCACTGGACCATCGACAACCTTTTTTGACTATCTACTCCAGGATGGTTTTCTATTTCGAGGGCAGCAACTCTGTGTCTCAAGGACTTCTGTTCGGGACTTCCTGATTTGGGAAATGCATGCTGGAGGTATTGCTGGTCACTTTGGCCGCAACAAGACCATCCAGTCTGTGGAGGAGCACTTCTATTGGCCTGACCTGAAGAGAGATGTGTCCAAGATTGTAGCCCAGTGTAGGACATGCACGATGGCCAAACAGGTCAAACAGAACACTGGTCTCTACACTCCTCTCCCTGTTCCTGATCGACCATGGGTTGATGTGAGTATGGATTTTATCCTTGGTTTACCTCGCACTGCTCACAAGCATGATTCCATCTTTATTGTCGTTGATAGGTTCTCTAAGATGGCCCACTTCATTGCATGTTCCAAAACATCTGATGCATCTAGAGTAGCCCATTTATTCTTTGATGAAGTCGTGCGTCTGCATGGTCTCCCCCAAACCATCGTGTCTGACCGAGATGTCCGGTTCACTAGTTACTTCTGGAAAACACTTGGGCACCTAGTTGGCACCAAACTCAAATTCTCCACTGCCTATCACCCACAAACCGATGGACAAACATAGGTCGTCAATAGGAGTTTAGGGAATCTCTTGAGGTGTCTCGTAGGGGATCATTCGGGCACTTGGGATCTTCTTTTGTCCAGAGCCGAATTTACATACAACAGTTCGGTCAATCGGTCCATCGGTATGAGTCCATTTGAAGTCGTGCATGGCTACCAACCTAGGAAGCCTGTGGATCTCATTCCCCTTCCCCTCGAGTCTAGGATGTCCAAGTCAGCTGAGGAGTTTGCACAGCATGTCAAGAGTTTGCATGAGTCAATTAGCAGGCAAATCAACCTCAGTAATGAGACTTATAAAAACTTGACTGATTCACATAGGCGTCACCATGACTTCCAAGAAGGTGACATGGTTATGGTACGGGTTTGACCCGAACGACTCCCCTCGGGAGCCGTTAAAAAGTTACTCGTAGTGATGGACCCTTCCCAATTCTGCGGAAGATTGGCTCCAACGCTTATGTTGTGGACTTACCTCCCGAATATGGGATTAGCTCGACTTTTAATGTGACAGACATGGTAGCCTACAAGGAACCCACAGCGATTCCGAGTGACCCTTTCGAGCCTTCTCCTCCCATTGAGAGTGAGCCCACCCCTGTGCGTCCCACAGCCTCGAGAGTACCGCGCGAGCACATTGAGAGGATACTGGATGAGTAGGTGACCACTACACGATGCAGGGTGTACCAGCGCTACCTTGTCCGCTGGCGGGACCGTCCACCTTCTGATGATTCCTGGATCAACCGGGAAGATCTCCAGCGTCTCGATCCAGATCTGCTGGAGTACTACCACAGCAGTTGTAATGCCCCGGGTCTTTTGGATCCTCGTTCGTGGGTCCCGGATCTGGTTTTTTGGAGTGTCTGACTCCGTTGTGTCCGAAATTTTGTTTCGGACATCTTTCGTGTTCGGATCGGCGCGATCCGGAGTCGTTTCGGAGGTCCGGAGGCGTTCCGCGACTTTTTCCTCGTGTGTTTTCCGATTCCCGGCGTGGGTTTCGGCTTTCCCTTCGGAACCTCGTTGCGGGTGAACCGGGCCGTTCACCTGGGCGCGAGTGGTACCGTTGCGATCGGTGCGCTCCGAGGATCGCGAGGGTGTAATTTTCTATGTTTCTGGATTTTTCTGATTTTTCGGATTTTCCTATAAATAGCTTTTTCTCTCTATCCCCCTCTCATTTCTCATTTCTCTCCCTCTCTCTTCTCACGCTCTCTCCTCTCTCCCTCTCTCTCCGGCGGCCGACGGGGCGGAGCATGGGCGAGGTGGGGATGGCGCGGGCGAGGCACGGGCGAGGATGGATGAGGATCGAGGCGGTGGAGGCGCGTGGAAGCTCGGCCGCGAGTTCGTGGAGCGGCGAGGGTTTCACGGCGTTTTCTTCGTGGATCGGCGTCCACGGTGCGCGAAATCTTCGGTGGAGGTAGGGTGATGGACCCTCAGCCCGTGTACTTCCTTTCCCGCGAGTTTCGTAGGCCGTGGTGAGCCGAGAGGGGTAAACGGGGCGTTTTGGGCAAAATGCATGTTTTTGGGGTGTGAGCCGGATCTCCCGTTCTATGGTGTTTTTGGGCGATCCAGGGGTTTAGATGCATGCCTATGGGGCTTGGGGAAGGTTTCCCCTTTTGTTTCCCCTTCACCTGGGGGTGAGCGGGACGTGGCATGGCTTTTCCCGCGGTTTCTACAGTTTTCGGGCGCGGACTGAGAACGCGCTATACTCCAGTAGCGCGTTCTTGAAGGTCGCGCTGCCCCGATAGGGCGCGTTCATCGGAGAAGATGAACAGTAAGGCGGTTCGGGTCGCGCCTTACGGCCCCAGCGCGTTCTGGTTGTCGCGCTATAGGATCATAGCGCGACCTGGCCTGGTCGCGCTATGGTTATGTAGCGCGTTCGTGTTGAACGCGCTAGGCACGTATAGCGCGCTCTGGCTGAATGCGCTATGCATGTGTAGCGCGTTCTTGGAGGGACCAGCCGGGCTGCCCGGGGCGGGCGGTCTGCGGCTGATCGTGCTCCCCTTGGGCCGTGTGTGCCTTGGACACCCAGTGGAGTTCCGTGACCATGTTTTGGGGTGTCTGGAGGGATCGTGTTACCTCATTTTGCGTGCCCGTGAGCTTAAGGGTCCGGGTGACCTTTAGCGTTCCGTTCGCATTGTGTTGGTCACCGGTCGACCCGGTTGGGACCCAGTGGTCGACCTACGGCCTTGTGAGTATCCCGGACACCCCATGGGTTCTGTGTCCTGTTTTTTGGGGTGTCGGAGGGACCGTGTTACCTCGATTAGCGTGCCCGTCGGTGTGGTGGGTCCGGGTGACCCCACGTGTCCGGGCTTTCGTGTTACGCTCGATCGAGTCACCGTGTGTCGGTGTGTGTGCGGTGGGGTCTCCCCGCATTCGTGGGTTCCTTTGGAAGGCGATTCCCGTGTGGGCCATGTGTTTGGCCTTGGACTGTGAGTCCAGCTGTCCGGCCTGGGGCTGGAGGTTTCCCGCTTGTTTCAAGATGGGAAATCGTCGTGGCGGCTTGTGTGCTGCCTTGGGAATCGTGCTTCTGGTTTTTCGTGTGGCCCGTGTGGGTGGCCTTAGTCCCTTGCGTTCCCTTCCCGAGGGAGTGGTCTTGGCGACTCGTGTGTTGTCCCGGTACTCGTGCTACCGCGATTTTAGACCTAGAGATTGGACTAGATTGACGGCCTTGTGCTGTTGCGTGCAACGGTCTTGACCCCGAGTCTTGTGACTCAAGGACCGTTGGGTGTAGTGCGTCCAGAGGACTGTCCAGAGTCCAGTGGCTTAGCGCCACTTGAGTTTTCTCGACTCTAACGCACGGTGCGTGCGTGGCCGAGGACTGCGAGTCCTGTTTCTTCTCCGACTGTGGTCACCATGCGACGGGGCCGGTACGTGGGGTGGTCCCCGTACGTCGTCGGATTCGGACGTTGTTTTCCGTTGAGTTGAGAGTCTACTCCTTCAGTGACCCTCCACTAGTCGTAGCCTACCAGTACGCGTGTGCTGGTCGCACCAGGGAGTGGTGTACGGGCTTACCCTGAGGACGGTTAGACTGGTTTCCTTCGGGCCCCTCGTCGTAGCCAGAGTCCGACTGCGGGGGAAAACCAGTCAGAGGGCCAGACCTAGGACGCGTGGTCTGTGTGTGCACACGTGGTTGGGGACAGTGGACTCACGTCGACGGGCGTGACCCCAGCTAGTCACTTGTTTGTGGTTACTTGTACGGTGTTCGCGCCTCGGGTAGGACCTACCACGTCAGGCGGTTCACCTGCGGTGCGGTATAAGACGTCAGGGGATGCTACCAGCTGTGCTTCTAATGGGTGGTACTCCTGTCGAGTACGGAGTGACAGACTGTCAGTCTCTGTGTCTTTGGCCTTCGGGTTTTCGGTCGTGTTGACCGGTGAGTTCGGTTGTTTCGCCGTGACGCGTGTGTTGGTTTTCGCGTCATGAGATTAGTGCTAGTGGCTTTACCGAGGTTGGGTCTTGTTGTGCGGTACCCGCGATCGGATGGTCGGGGTTGCACCTTGGACAGCGTGTCCAGGTTGGCTGTCCGGGGGACAGGCCTCTACAGCGTGGTTGCCGTGGGTTTTCACTTCGGTAGGTGGTGCTAGCGTGGTTCAGTAGCTTCGACTGCGTGATCGAGGTGTGCCTTCCGGTACAGTAGGAGTAGCTGTAGTGCTGAGTTTTTGACCGACCACCGGTTTGCTGTTCCTGCTGTAGTTGTAGCTCTCCTTTCCGCTACCGCCGTTGTTTCCAGTTGGGGTTCCGCGGGATCCCTGCTGAGTCTCTGTTTTGGAGACTCATTCCCTGCTTTTCAGGTGTGGCGGTTCTTCCTCGAGGTTCGAGGGTGCGGAGCGGAGGTTCTCAGTTGCCAGCTTGCCGGGCCGAGTGTTCACTTGGCATGTGGTACGTTTTACTACTTTAGACTGTACTTTCTGTCGGACTGGACTCTGTTGTAGTTGTTTATATATTTCTGTTATTTGTTGCGTTGTCCTGCTTTATTTCCTATTTCTTTGTGCCTCCACACTCCTTTTAGCCCTTCCGAGCCCTCCCGGCTCGTGGGCGGCGGTGCGAGTCTCGGGTTATCGGGCCTTCTCGGTAATCAGATTCTCGGGTCGTTACAGCTGGTATCAGAGCGGTGGTTGTGGACGTACATAGGAAGTCGAGATATTGCAGTGATCAGAGTCCATAAGGTCCAGTACAGTTGGCAGCTGGCATAGGGTTTTGTGCTTGTTTTTCCGTTTTGTTTCTCGCTTGAGAGCTTGAGTGCGCTGTGCGGCGCTGAGAAGGTGGTTGCTGTCCGCGGTTTTTATGCCAGCGTGGGGTCTAAGGATCGAGGTCGAGAGCCTTCTCCCTCATCGGTGGTGGCCCTGGTTGTGCTGCGTTGGGCAGAGGTTGCTGGCAGGCGTGAGTTTGCGGTGTTGCGTTCGAGGAATCTGAGGCGTGGTCAGGTGGCTGGAGAGGATTTTTCGTGGTTAAGTGGCCGTGAGCGCGCTCTGAGGGAGCTGCTGTCGGTTTTGGCCACTCCAGCTTGAGGTTTGTCCAGCCCCTGAGGTGTTCTGATCGAGAAGTGTGCTCTGGTGAGCGGAATGTCTTCTCGGTGAGCTGTTGATTTGTCGAGCCTGATGTCCTTGTCGTGCTCTGTGGCGTCAGAAATGACGTGTCGGTCCCGATTGTTTTATGGATTTCGAGGCAGGATTGGGCTGTGGTGTCCCACTAAGTCTTGCTCCTGCGCTCTTGTGTGCGAATGGGGTGTGTTCACCTTGGATTTGGTCTGAGGTGTGAAGATTCCGCGGTGAGTTTCGGGACTCGAGGATGAGCGTTGGCGGTCATTGTTATGGCTCGTGTTGCGGCTCTTGGCATGGCGTGTTGCAGTTCGAGGAATTGCAGCGGTGGTGCATCGAGGGATGCTGTGATTGTGGTCCGACGTGACACTCGTCGAGTGTGTCGGAGGCGCTGACCTGATGGAAGCGATGGTTTTCCTTGGTGCTGGATGGTGCTGTTTCCAGCGTGCGCGAGGTTTGAGGTCAGGTCGAGCGTGGAGTCCTTCCGTTGGTCGGAAGTGCGTTTGGTCTCCCCTTGGTTGGAGAGATTGTGTTGGGTTAAGGTTCGTCGTCTTGCATTACGTGTTCGGATTGGTTGGCCTTGTATGCCATGAAGTCCGTGCGAGACGTGCTCCTTGTCTTGGCAAGGCGGTTGCCTGTGAGAAGTCGTGCCCATTCCCTTGTCGTGTGAGGGTGCTGGCGCTGTTCCGGAAGGACGAGTGCTGGGTGGGCGGTGTTCGCTTTCTCGGCTGTGCGCGCGGATCAGAGTGCGCAGCGGAAGCGTGGTGGGCTTGTGACCCATTGGTTCAGGATCGTAGCGTTGGTTGCTACGGGCGGATTTCCTGAGTTTGCGTTGAGCATCGGAAGATTGGTTCCTCTGTGCGAAACGTGTTGTTGTCGTGCCGTTGCCCGAGAAGTCCTGATTCTTGGCACTGGTAGGATGGAGTGTTGGGAAAAGTGCTGGCTAGTGCGCCGCATGAGTACCATGTTCCTGTGATGGAAGCCGTGTCAGGCGTCGGTGTTGGACCTGGATGAGGTCGTTGAGGATGTCGCCTGACGGTGGTCGAGGACGTGATGGTCAGAGTCGGTGGCTTGGTGGCCGACTTGTGTTCTCAGTCATGTCCTCGGATGAGATCATTTTTGGAGAAGTGATCTTTGGCAGGCTGTGGGTTCCCGTTGGTTCTACGGTCTTGTCGGATCGTGACGGTGAGATGTTTGTTGCTTAGGTCGCCGTGAGCACTGTTCAGGTGGTGTCCCGTGGCTCTGTGGTAAGGGCGGAATCGGGATTGGCGGGTGTCCACTTGGATTGATCGAAGGATTTGATGAGACCAGATGGAAGGGTGACGCCTTAGGGCGGAGGCCTTCTGAGAGGTTGGCATCAGTCTGTGTGTGAGTCGACGGATGGCTTGCCGAGGTTTGGAATGTTTCCTTTGGACCCGGTCGAGGACCAGGAAAGAAGGAAGAAGCTGAGCAAGCGAAGGTTTCCCGTTGACGAGCAGTTGGTGACCAGTGGATGGTCTTTTCAGAGACAGAAGATGCTGGTTGTTGGGGCTCGAGCGTGGCGAGAGCCGTGTGCCAGCGAGACCTTTGGTGGTCGTTTCTGTGATGTGCCTTCCCGGACGGGATCTGGGCTTTGTCGAAGTTTGTCTTCTGACAAGAGTTGGCACAGTGTTATGTCTGGCTTTCGGCTTGCCATGTGTGAGGTGTTTCTTGGTGCTGAGCCGATGTTCTGGTTGTGGTCTGCGGAGAGGACTGCTTGAGCTGGTGGAGGCTCTGTATTGGTTGTCCCCTTGAGAAGGGTGTGCGACCTGTCAGCGGGCTGCGAAGCTGGTGTGCAATTTGTCTGCCGACCATAGGTTGGATTGGTAGCTGTTACTCGTGTCGAAGGTTGTGATTCCTCGGTGAGCGAGATCGTGGCTGCGGCGCCATGGTGGATTCCCGCGTTGTCTGAGGTGATGCCAGACTGTGTCCTTTGGTATATGCCTGCTCTGTGGCCGGTGTGCTCGGCGCGAGGAGCGAGGTGTTGTGTGTGATTGTGAGTCTGGCTGTGTCCCTCAGGACTGGTGTTTTTATGAGAATCGAGGTTTTCTGTGCTGGGGCTCTGACAGCGTTGTCAGTTGGTTCAGTGTTCTTCCCCTGTGACTTCGTGCTTGGTCCTGAATTTCGAGGACGAAATTCCTTTAAGGGGGGAGGGCTGTATTGCCCCGGGTCTTTCGGATCCTCGTTCGTGGGTCCCGGATCTGGTTTTTCGGAGTGTCCAACTCCGTTGTGTCCGAAATTTTATTTCGGACATCTTTCGTGTTCGGATCGGCGCGATCCGGAGTCGTTTCGGAGGCCCGGAGGCGTTCCGCGGCTTTTTCCTCGTGTGTTTTCTGATTCCCGGCGTGGCTTTCGGCTTTCCCTTCGGAACCTCGTTGCGGGTGAACCGGGCCATTCACCTGGGCGCGAGTGGTACCGTTGCGATCGGTACGCTCCGAGGATCGCGTGGGTGTAATTTTCTATTTTTTTGGATTTTTTCGATTTTCCGGATTTTCCTATAAATAGCTTTTTCTCTCTATCCCCCTCTCATTTCTCATTTCTCTCCCTCTCTCTTCTCACGCTCTCTCCTCTCTCCCTCTCTCTCCGGCGGCCGACGGGGCGGAGCATGGGCGAGGCGGGGACGGCGCGGGCGAGGCACGGGCGAGGATGGATGAGGATCGAGGCGATGGAGGCGCGTGGAAGCTCGGCCGCGAGTTCGTGGAGCGGCGAGGCTTCACGGCGTTTTCTTCGTGGATCGGCGTCCACGGTGCGCGAAATCTTCGGTGGAGGTAGGGTGATGGACCCTCAGCCCGTGTACTTCCTTTCCCGCGAGTTTCGTAGGCCGTGGTGAGCCGAGCGGGCTAAACGGGGCGTTTTGGGCAAAATGCATGTTTTTGGGGTGTGAGCCGGATCTCCCGTTCTATGGTATTTTTGGGCGATCCAGGGGTTTAGATGCATGCCTAGGGGCTTGGGGAAGGTTTCCCCTTTTGTTTCCCCTTCACCTGGGGGTGAGCGGGGCGTGGCATGGCTTTTCCCGCGGTTTCTACCGTTTTTGGGCGCGGACTGAGAACGCGCTATACTCCAGTAGCGCGTTCTTGAAGGTCACGCTGCCCCGATAGGGCGCGTTCATCGGAGAAGATGAACAGTAAGGCAGTTCGGGTCGCGCCTTACGGCCCCAGCGCGTTCTGGTTGTCGCGCTATAGGATCATAGCGCGACCTGGCCTGGTCGCGCTATGGTTATGTAGCGCGTTCGTGTTGAACGCGCTAGGCACGTATAGCGCGTTCTGGCTGAACGCGCTATGCACGTGTAGCGCGTTCTTGGAAGGACCAGCTGGGCTGCCCGGGGCGGGCAGTCTGCGGCTGATCGTGCTCCCCTTGGGCCGTGTGTGCCTTGGACACCCAGTGGAGTTCCGTGACCGTGTTTTGGGGTGTCTGGAGGGATCGTGTTACCTCGTTTTGCGTGCCCATGAGCTTAAGGGTCCGAGTGACCTTTAGCGTTCCGTTCGCATTGTGTTGGTCACCGGTCGACCCGGTTGGGACCCAGTGGTCGACCTACGGCCTTGTGAGTATCCCGGACACCCCATGGGTTCTGTGTCTGTGTTTTTGGGGTGTCAGGAGGGATCGTGTTACCTCGATTAGCGTGCCCATAGGTGTGGTGGGTCCGGGTGACCCCACGTGTTCCGGGCTCTTGTGTTACGCTTGAAAAAGTCACCGTGTGTCGGTGTGTGTGCGGTGGGGTCTCCCCCGCATATCGTGGTTCCTTTGGAAGGCGATTCCCGTGTGGGTCATGTGTTTGGCCTTGGACTGTGAGTCCAGTTGTCCGGCCTGGGGCTGGAGGTTTCCCGCTTGTTTCAAGATGGGAAATCATCGTGGCGGCTTGTGTGCTGCCTTGGGAATCATGCTTCTGTGTTTTTCCGTGTGACCCGTGTGAGTGGCCTTAGTCCCTTGCTTTCCCTTCTCGAGGGAGTGGTCTTGGCGACTCGTGTGTTGTCCCGGTACTCGTGCTACCGCGATTTTAGACCTAGAGATTGGACTAGATTGACGGCCTTGTGCTGTTGCGTGCAACGGTCTTGACCCCGAGTCTTGTGACTCAAGGACCGTTGGGTGTTGTGCGTCCAGAGGACTGTCCAGAGTCCAGTGGCTTAGCGCCACTTGAGTTTTCTCGACTCTAGCGCACGGTGCGTGCGTGGCCGAGGACTGCGAGTCCTGTTTCTTCTCCGACTGTGGTCACCATGCGACGGGGCCGGTACGTGGGGTGGTCCCCGTACGTCGTCGGATTCGGACGTTGTTTTCCGTTGAGTTGAGAGTCTACTCCTTCAGTGACCCTCCACTAGTCGTAGCCTACCAGTACGCGTGTGCTGGTCGCACCAGGGAGTGGTGTACGTGCTTACCCTGAGGACGGTTAGACTGGTTTCCGTTGGGCCCCTCGTCGTAGCCAGAGTCCGGCTGCTGGGGAAAACCAGTCAGAGGGCCAGACCTAGGACGCGTGGTCTGTGTGTGCACACGTGGTTGGGGACAGTGGACGCACGTCGACGGGCGTGACCCCAGCTAGTCACTTGTTTGTGGTTACTTGTACAGTGTTCGCGCCTCGGGTAGGACCTACCACGTCAGGCGGTTCACCTGCGGTGCGGTATAAGACGTCAGGGGATGGTACCGGCTGTGCTCCTAGTGGGTGGTACTCCTGTCGAGTACGGAGTGACAGACTGTCAGTCTCTGTGTCTTTGACCTTCGGGTTTTCGGTCGTGTTGACCGGTGAGTTCGGTTGTTTCGCCGTGACGCGTGTGTTGGTTTTCGCGTCATGAGATTAGTGCTAGTGGCTTTACCGAGGTTGGGTCTTGTTGTGCGGTACCTGCGATCGGATGGTCGGGGTTGCACCTTGGACAGCGTGTCCAGGTTGGCTGTCCGGGGGACAGGCCTCTACAGCGTGGTTGCCGTGGGTTTTCACTTCGGTAGGTGGTGCTAGCGTGGTTCGGTAGCTTCGACTGCGTGATCGAGGTGTGCCTTCCGGTACAGTAGGAGTAGCTGTAGTGCTGAGTTTTTGACCGGCCACCGGTTTGCTCTTCCTGCTGTAGTTGTAGCTCTCCTTTCCGCTACCGCCGTTGTTTCCGGTTGGGGTTCCGCGGGATCCCTGCTGAGTCTCTGTTTTGGAGACTCATTCCCTACTTTTCAGGTGTGGCGGTTCTTCCTCGAGGTTCGAGGGTGCGGAGCGGAGGTTCTCAGTTGCCAGCTTGCCGGGCCGAGTGTTCACTTGGCATGTGGTACGTTTTACTGCTTTAGACTGTACTTTCTGTCGGACTGGACTCTGTTGTAGTTGTTTATTTATTTCTATTATTTGTTGCGTTGTCCTGCTTTATTTCCTATTTCTTTGTGCCTCCACACTCCTTTTAGCCCTTCCGAGCCCTCCCGGCTCGTGGGCGGCGGTGCGAGTCTCGGGTTATCGGGCCTTCCCGGTAATCAGATTCTCGGGTCGTTACAGCTGGTATCAGAGCGGTGGTTGTGGACGTACATAGGAATTCGAGATATTGCAGTGATCAGAGTCCATAAGGTCCAGTACAGTCGGCAGCTGGCATAGGGTTTTGTGCTTGTTTTTTCGCTTTGTTTCTCGCTTGAGAGCTTGAGTGCGATGTGCGGCGCTGAGAAGGTGGTTGTTGTCCGCGGCTTTTATGCCAGCGTGGGGTCTAAGGATCGAGGTCGAGAGCCTTCTCCCTCATCGGTGGTGGCCCTGGTTGTGCTACGTTGGGCAGAGGTTGCTGGCAGGCGTGAGTTCGCGGTGCTGCGTTCGAGGAATCTGCGGCGTGGTCAGGTGGCTGGAGAGGATTTTTCGTGGTTAAGTGGCCGTGAGCGCGCTCTGAGGGAGCTGCTATCGGTTTTGGCCACTCCAGCTTGAGGTTTATCTAGCCCTTGAGGTGTTCTGATCGAGAAGTGTGCTCTAGTGAGCGGAATGTCTTCTCGGTGAGCTGCTGATTTGTCGAGCCTGATGTCCTTGTCGTGCTCTGTGGCGTCAGAAATGACGTGTCGGTCCCGATTGTTTTATGGATTTCGAGGCAGGATTGGGCTGTGGTGTCCCACTAAGTCTTGCTTCTGCGCTCTTGTGTGCGAATGGGGTGTGTTCGCCTTGGATTTGGTCTGAGGTGTGAAGGTTCCGCGGTGAGTTTCGGGACTCGAGGATGAGCGTTGGCGATCGTTGTTATGGCTCGTGTTGCGGCTCTTGGCATGGCGTGTTGCAGTTCGAGGAATTACAGCGGTGGTGCATCGAGGGATGCTGTGATTGTGGTCCGACGTGACACTTGTCGAGTGTGTCGGAGGCGCTGACCTGATGGAAGCGATGGTTTTCCTTGGTGCTGGATGGTGCTGTTTCCAGCGTGCGCGAGGTTTGAGGTCAGGTCGAGCGTGGAGTCCTTCCGTTGGTCGGAAGTGCGTTTGGTCTCCCCTTGGTTGGAGAGATTGTGTTGGGTTAAGGTTCGTCATCTTGCATTACGTGTTCGGATTGGTTGGCCTTGTATGCCATGAAGTCCGTGCGAGACGTGCTCCTTGTCTTGGCAAGGCGGTTGCCTGTGAGAAGTCGTGCCCATTCCCTTGTCGTGTGAGGGTGCTGGCGCTGTTCCAGAAGGACGAGTGCTGGGTGGGCGGTGTTCGCTTTCTCGGCTGTGCGCGCGGATCAGAGTGCGCAGCGGAAGCGTGGTGGGCTTGTGACCCATTGGTTCAGGATCGTAGCGTTGGTTGCTACGGGCGGATTTCTTGAGTTTGCGTTGAGCATCGGAAGATTGGTTCCTCTGTGCGAAACGTGTTGTTGTCGTGCCGTTGCCCGAGAAGTCGTGATTCTTGGCACTGGTAGGATGGAGTGTTGGGAAAAGTGCTGGCTAGTGCGCCGCATGAGTACCATGTTCCTGTGATGGAAGCCGTGTCAGGCGTCGGTGTTGGACCTGGATGAGGTCGTTGAGGATGTCGCCTGACGGTGGTCGAGGACGTGATGGTCAGAGTCGGTGGCTTGGTGGCCGACTTGTGTTCTCAGTCATGTCCTCGGATGAGATCATTTTTGGAGAAGTGATCTCTGGCAGGCTGTGGGTTCCCGTTGGTTCTACGGTCTTGTCGAATCGTGACGGTGAGATGTTTGTTGCTTAGGTCGACATGAGCACTGTTCAGGTGGTGTCCCGTGGCTCTGTGGTAAGGGCGGAATCGGGATTGGCGGGTGTCCACTTGGATTGATCGAAGGATTTGATGAGACCAGATGGAAGGGTGACGCCTTAGGGCGGAGGCCTTCTGAGAGGTTGGCATCAGTCTGTGTGTGAGTCGACGGATGGCTTGCCGAGGTTTGGAATGTTTCCTTTGGACCCGGTCGAGGACCAGGAAAGAAGGAAGAAGCTGAGCAAGCGAAGGTTTCCCGTTGACGAGCAGTTGGTGACCAGTGGATGGTCTTTTCAGAGACAGAAGATGCTGGTTGTTGGGGCTCGAGCGTGGCGAGAGCCGTGTGCCAGCGAGACCTTTGGTGGTCGTTTCTGTGATGTGCCTTCCCGGACGGGATCTGGGCTTTGTCTTCTGACAAGAGTTGGCACAGTGTTATGTCTGGCTTTCGACTTGCCATGTGTGAGGTGTTTCTTGGTGCTGAGCCGATGTTCTGGTTGCGGTCTGCGGAGAGGACTGCTTGAGCTGGTGGAGGCTCTGTATTGGTTGTCCCCTTGAGAAGGGTGTGCGACCTGTCAGCGGGCTGCGAAGCTGGTGTGCAATTTATCTGCCGACCATAGGTTGGATTGGTAGCTGTTGCTCGTGTCGAAGGTTGTGATTCCTCGGTGAGCGAGATCATGGCTGCGGCGCCATGGTGGATTCCCGCGTTGTCTGAGGTGATGCCAGACTGTGTCCTTTGGTATATGCCTGCTCTGTGGCCGGTGTGCTCGGCGCGAGGAGCGAGGTGTTGTGTGTGATTGTGAGTCTGGCTGTGTCCCTCAGGACTGGTGTTTTTGTGAGAATCGAGGTTTTCTATGCTGGGGCTCTGACAGCGTTGTCAGTTGGTTCAGTGTTCTTCCCCTGTGACTTCGTGCTTGGTCCTGAATTTCGAGGACGAAATTCCTTTTAGGGGGGAGGGCTGTAATGCCCCGGGTCTTTCGAATCCTCGTTCGTGGGTCCCGGATCTGGTTTTTCAGAGTGTCCGACTCCGTTGTGTCTGAAATTTCGTTTCGGACATCTTTCGTGTTCGGATCGGCGCGATCCGGAGTCGTTTCGGAGGCCCGGAGGCGTTCCGCGGCTTTTTCCTCGTGTGTTTTTCGATTCCCGGCGTGGGTTTCGACTTTCCCTTCGGAACCTCGTTGCGGGTGAACCGGGCCATTCACCTAGGCGCGAGTGGTACCGTTGCGATCGGTGCACTCCGAGGATCGCGTGGGTGTAATTTTCTATTTTTCTGGATTTTTCTAATTTTTCGGATTTTCCTATAAATAACTTTTTCTCTCTATCCCCCTCTCATTTCTCATTTCTCTCCCTCTCTCTTCTCACGCTCTCTCCTCTCTCCCTCTCTCTCCGGCGGCCGACGGGGCGGAGCATGGGCGAGGCGGGGACGGCGCGGGCGAGGCACGGGCGAGGATGGATGAGGATCGAGGCGGTGGAGGCGCGTGGAAGCTCGGCCGCGAGTTCGTGGGGCGGCGAGGGTTTCACGGCGTTTTCTTCGTGGATCGGCGTCCACGGTGCGCGAAATCTTCGGTGGAGGTAGGGTGATGGACCCTCAGCTCGTGTACTTCCTTTCCCGCGAGTTTCGTAGGCCGTGGTGAGCCGAGCGGGCTAAACGGGGCGTTTTGGGCAAAATGCATGTTTTTGGGGTGTGAGCCGGATCTCCCGTTCTATGGTGTTTTTGGGCGATCCAGGGGTTTAGATGCATGCCTAGGGGCTTGGGGAAGGTTTCCCCTTTTGTTTCCCCTTCACCTGGGGGTGAGCGGGGCGTGGCATGGCTTTTCCCGCGGTTTCTACCGTTTTTGGGCGCGGACTGAGAACGCGCTATACTCCTGTAGCGCGTTCTTGAAGGTCGCGCTGCCCCGATAGGGCGCGTTCATCGGAGAAGATGAACAGTAAGGCAGTTCGGGTCGCGTCTTACGGCCCCAGCGCGTTCTGGTTGTCGCGCTATAGGATCATAGCGTGACCTGGCCTGGTCGTGCTATGGTTATGTAGCGCGTTCGTGTTGAACGCGCTAGGCACGTATAGCGCGTTCTGGCTGAACGCGCTATGCACGTGTAGCGCGTTCTTGGAGGGACCAGCCGGGCTGCCCGGGGCGGGCGGTCTGCGACTGATCGTGCTCCCCTTGGGCCGTGTGTGCCTTGGACACCCAGTGGAGTTCCGTGACCGTGTTTTGGGGTGTCTGGAGGGATCGTGTTACCTCGTTTTGCGTGCCCATGAGCTTAAGGGTCCGGGTGACCTTTAGCGTTCCGTTCGCATTGTGTTGGTCACCGGTTGACCCGGTTGGGACCCAGTGGTCGACCTACGGCCTTGTGAGTATCCCGGACACCCCATGGGTTCTGTGTCTGTGTTTTTGGGGTGTCAGGAGGGATCGTGTTACCTCGATTAGCGTGCCCGTAGGTGTGGTGGGTCCGGGTGACCCCACGTGTTCCGGGCTCTTGTGTTACGCTTGAACAAGTCACCGTGTGTCGGTGTGTGTGCGGTGGGGTCTCCCCCGCATATCGTGGGTTCCTTTGGAAGGCGATTCCCGTGTGGGCCATGTGTTTGGCCTTGGACTGTGAGTCCAGTTGTCCGGCCTGGGGCTGGAGGTTTCCCGCTTGTTTCAAGATGGGAAATCATCGTGGCGGCTTGTGTGCTGCCTTGGGAATCGTGCTTCTGTGTTTTTCCGTGTGATTCGTGTGAGTGGCCTTAGTCCCTTGCGTTCCCTTCCCGAGGGAGTGGTCTTGGCGACTCGTGTGTTGTCCTGGTACTCGTGCTACCGCGATTTTAGACCTAGAGATTGGACTAGATTGATGGCCTTGTGCTGTTGCGTGCAACGGTCTTGACCCCGAGTCTTGTGACTCAAGGACCGTTGGGTGTAGTGCGTCCAGAGGACTGTCCAGAGTCCAGTGGCTTAGCTCCACTTGAGTTTTCTCGACTCTAGCGCACGGTGCGTGCGTGGCCGAGGACTGCGAGTCCTGTTTCTTCTCCGACTGTGGTCACCGTGCGACGGGGCCGGTACGTGGGGTGGTCCCCGTACGTCGTCGGATTCGGACGTTGTTTTCCGTTGAGTTGAGAGTCTACTCCTTCAGTGACCCTCCACTAGTCGTAGCCTACCAGTACGCGTGTGCTGGTCGCACCAGGGAGTGGTGTACGGGCTTACCCTGAGGACGGTTAGACTGGTTTCCGTCGGGCCCCTCGTCGTAGCCAGAGTCCGGCTGCGGGGGAAAACCAGTCAGAGGGCCAGACCTAGGACGCGTGGTCTGTGTGTGCACACGTGGTTGGGGACAGTGGACGCACGTCGACGGGCGTGACCCCAGCTAGTCACTTGTTTGTGGTTACTTGTACGGTGTTCGCGCCTCGGGTAGGACCTACCACGTCAGGCGGTTCACCTGCAGTGCGGTATAAGACGTCAGGGGACGCTACCGGCTGTGCTTCTAGTGGGTGGTACTCCTGTCGAGTACGGAGTGACAGACTGTCAGTCTCTGTGTCTTTGACCTTCGGGTTTTCGGTCGTGTTGACCGGTGAGTTCGGTTGTTTCACCGTGACGCGTGTGTTGGTTTTCGCGTCATGAGGTTAGTGCTAGTGACTTTACCGAGGTTGGGTCTTGTTGTGCGGTACCCGCGATCGGATGGTCGGGGTTGCACCTTGGACAGCGTGTCCAGGTTGGCTGTCCGGGGGACAGGCCTCTACGGCGTGGTTGCCGTGGGTTTTCACTTCAGTAGGTGGTGCTAGCGTGGTTCGGTAGCTTCGACTGCGTGATCGAGGTGTGCCTTCCGGTACAGTAGGAGTAGCTGTAGTGCTGAGTTTTTGACCGGCCACCGGTTTGCTGTTCCTGCTGTAGTTGTAGCTCTCCTTTCCGCTACCGCCGTTGTTTCCAGTTGGGGTTCCGCGGGATCCCTGCTGAGTCTCTGTTTTGGAGACTCATTCCCTGCTTTTCAGGTGTGGCGGTTCTTCCTCGAGGTTCGAGGGTGCGGAGCGGAGGTTCTCAGTTGCCAGCTTACCGGGCCGAGTGTTCACTTGGCATGTGGTACGTTTTACTGCTTTAGACTGTACTTTCTGTCGGACTGGACTCTGTTGTAGTTGTTTATTTATTTCTGTTATTTGTTGCGTTGTCCTGCTTTATTTCCTATTTCTTTATGCCTCCACACTCCTTTTAGCCCTTCCGAGCCCTCCCGGCTCGTGGGCGGCGGTGCGAGTCTCGGGTTATCGGGCCTTCCCGGTAATCGGATTCTCGGGTCGTTACAGCAGTGTTCCCCCTTACTCGACGGAGTTGAGTTCCAGCCACCCCGGGAGGGTTGGTGGGGACACCGGGTCCACTATCGGGCCCACTACTAGAAGCCGACGCCGCACCGCCCCGACTGCACCGAGCTTATGGCTCGGAGACTCGATTGAAGACCCGGCATACTGAGTAGATATACTTGTGTGTATTTATATATCTTTGAGTATTGAGTATTTGTACGTGTGTAAAATACGTGTTTTTACTACATGTATTCACTTTTATTTTATTAGGCAAGGCTGGTCAAAGTTATTTGTATTTTAATTTTGTTAAACCCACAAAGTCATTAGTGGGTTGGTGGGCTTGTCTTGTTAGGTTAGGGTATAAACCCAATTAGTGGAAGTTAGATGGTATTCATGTTATAGCCTCTCCTATAAATAGGAGGCTAAGGGTGTGTTACAAGATATGATGAATTGAAGAAAGATTGTTGTTCGTGAGAGAGCTCCTCTCTTGTGCTATTCCCTTCTCTCTTTCTCATTTTGTGAGTTTGTGTGTCGCCCGGTGTGAGACCGTCCGGCGTGAGGCCGAGCTGTGTGAGATAACAAGTTATCCGTTCCTGTCTATGCCGTCAGGAGTTGCCGTCGATCCATTTCCACGTCGCCGCCGCGTCAGTGGGGGTGCTCAAGGGAGAGGTGGGGGGTGTTCAGGGAGAGGGCCGAAGGCGGAGGGGGCCGAGGGTGTAACGACCCGAGAATCCGATTACCGGGAAGGCCCGATAACCCGAGACTCGTACCGCCACCCACGAGCCCGAAGACTCGGAAGGGTTAAAAGGATGGTGTGGAAACTACACAAGTATCACAAATAATTGTAGAAATTAAACAGTTATAATATTAAGCAGGAAATAAATTAACATTTATATGGTCCACAATATAAAATAGCAATAACGACAGTCCACGACTAGTACAGTGACAAGGAAGAAAAGTACAGCTACACGGGGCATCCCCCGGCTCTGACCTCTGGCACTACCTCTGGGCACCCGCGCCACGCTGCCCTCCTGACACGCTCCCCGAAGGTGGCGCCTCGCCTGAAACACTGTGAAAACACGCAGGGAATGAGTCTCGGAACAAGACTCAGTAGGGATCACTCGGACCCTACCTCGTAAAACGTGGAACCACTACACTAGCGGTAGGAGAGTACCTCGGAAGGGAAAGCCCTGTACTCTACAAGACAAGACCCTACGGCACGCAAACCGACACACGTGTCACGACAGAAAGACCGAAGCTCAACGGCCAAACCGATAAAACCCGAAGGTCGGAAACACACGACTAACAGTCTGTCACTCCGTACTCGACGGGAGTACCACCCACTAGAAGCACAGCCGGTAGCGTCCCCTGACGTCTTACACCGCACCGCAGGTGAACCGCCTGACGTGGTAGGTCCTACCCGAGGCGCAGACACCGCACAAGTAACCACAAACAAGTAACTAGCTGGGGTCACGCCCGTCGACGTGGGTCCAACCGCCCCCAACCACGCGTGCACACACAGACCTTGCGTCACTAGGTATGGTCCTCTGACCGGTTTTCCCCCGTAGCCGGACTCTGGCTACCGACGAGGGGCCTACGGTAACCGGTCCACAAACCGTCTCAAAGGTGAATGCCCGTACACCACTCCCAGGTGAGACCAGCACCTCGTACTGGTGGGCTACGACTAGTGGAGGGTCACTAAAGGAGTAGACTCTCAAGACAACGGAAAACAACGTCCGCATCCGACGACGTGTGGGAATCACCCCACGAACAGCCCCGTCGCACGGCGACCACAGTCAAAGTAAAAACGAGGTTGCCAACCTCATTGGCAGCCAAACAAGTGGCGGTCCACCCCTGGGCCGTCACAAGCAAATGGCGGTCTAACGCAGGCCGTCACACGGCCAGAGGAGCAAGGGAAGTAACGCGCCTGGTCCAGCGCGTCGCTCGAAAGCAACGCGCCTGGCCCAGGGCGTCACACGCAAACGACGCGCCTACCCTGGCGCGCTACTCGCGCCCAGAAACAACGCGCTTGCCCCCGCGCGTTACACGAATGTAACGCTTCGGGCTCGACGCGTTGCAAGGATGTGACACGCCTGCCCTGGCGCGCCACACGCGCCCTCGCACCTGGTATAACCCGGGAAGTAACGCTCTCGTCCCAGCGCGTTACACGGATGTAACACGCTGGCCAAGGTGCGTTACTCGCGCAGACCCCAACAGAAAAATCAACGGTCGAAAAACCAAGCGACGGCCTGGCCCAGGCGCGTCACTAGCAAACGGCGGCCAGTCGTGGGACCGTCGCTATCCTGGCCAACCCCCAGGGAAGTAACGCACCCCTCTAGGGGCGTTGCAAGCATGTGACGGTCACTGGAGTGACCGTCACTCACCCCCGAGCACGCTACAGCAAGAAAACCCCAAAAACTTCGACCACGCCCCCGTACCTCCACCGGAGAGGGGAAAATCAAAGGGGAAGACCCCTGGGGACCCCTAGCATGCATCTAAGCCATCCAAATGTGAAATCGCGAGATAAAACCATAGATCGGGCGAGCTCTCCCCAAATCATGGAAAAACCCCAAAATGCTCAATAACGCCCCTCTCGGCCTCCCCGCGGCCTACAAACCACGGAAATGAACGGCATGAGGCTAAGGAACGTCACCCTACCTCAATGGAGCGAATGCTCCGCCGAATCGCCCACAAACCACGAAGAACACCTTAGAAAACCCTCGTTCTTCAAGCTTCCCACGCTCGCCGCACGCCCCCACGCTCGCCTCGCCGCCGCCCACGTCACCGCGCCGTCGCCCCGCCGCCGTCTGCAGCCGGAGAGAGGTCCGCCGCGGTCAACCGGGAGGAAGAGAGGGAGAGGGTTACGGTGGAGGAGGAAGGAGGAAGAAGAAGAAGAAAGAAAAGGTGGAAAAGAAAAAGGAAAATAGGGGGGTATTTATAGAAAATCTGATTTTTCGGAAAAATACCGAAAATTAGAAAAATTCATTCCCGGAATCCTCGGAATGCACCGATCGCAACGGTACGACTCGTGCACGGGTGAACCGCCCGGTTCGCCCGCAACGAGCTTCCGAAGAAAAAGCCGAAACACACACCGGAAATCGGAAAACACACGCGGAAAGTCGCGGAACGCCTCCGGGCCTCCGAAACGACTCCGGATCTCGCCGATCCGAACATGAAAGATGTCCGAAACGAAATTTCAGACACAACAAAGCCGGACGCTCCAAAAACCAGATCCGGGACCCACGAAGAAGGATCCGAAAGGTCCGGGATATTACAACCCTCCCCCCTTAAGGAATTTCGTCCTCGAAATTGAGAACAACCCAAGGGGAAAGAAGAGGAAGACTCACTCAAACCGGTACGGGAACTGCTGACGCATCTCGTCCTCACGTTCCCACGAAGCCTCACCCCCAGAGTGTCGTTGCCACACGACCTTTACCAAGGGAATAACCTTATTCCGCAGGCGCTGCTCTCGCCTATCCTCCACGCGGATCGGAAACTCTGGGAGAGAAAGATCTGGAGTCACCTCAGGCCAAACAGAAAACTCGAGCACATGAGAGTCATCGGGCATATACTTCCGCAACATCGAGACGTGGAACACGTCATGCACCGACGTCAACTCAGGAGGTAACTGCAACCGGTAAGCAACCTCACCGATGCGCTCCACAATCGCGAAAGGACCAATATAGCGGGGACTCAGCTTCCCACGCCGTCCAAAACGCATCACCCCATTCATCGGAGAAACTCTCAAGAACACATGATCGCCCACGGCGAACTCGAGGGGCTGCCTCCTACGGTCAGCGTAGCTCTTCTGCCGACTCTGGGCCGCCAACATGTTCTGACGAACCCGGTGCACAACGTCCAGACATTGCTGCACCAATTCCGGTCCCGTCAAAACACGCTCACCCACCTCAAACCAATCAAGTGGAGTCCGACAAGGACGCCCATATAATGCCTCATAAGGAGCCATGCCGATGCTCGAATGATAGATGTTGTTATAGGCAAACTCCACCAATGGTAGGTGATGAATCCAACTCCCCTGCCACTCCAGGCAGCAGGATCTCAGCATGTCTTCCAAACTCTGAATGGTCCTCTCAGACTGACCATCTGACTGAGGATGATACACCGAGCTAAAAGCCAACTCCGTGCCAAGAGCTCGCTGGAAACTCCTCCAGAGTCCAGAAGTGAAGCGCGGATCCCGATCCGACACGATCGAAATGGGCCACGATCCGCTCCACATAAAGACGAGCCAACTTAGACACGCTCCAGCTGACCTTGACCGGTAACAACCGCATCACCTTCGTCAGCCGATCTACTAGCAACTAAATACTGTCCTGCCCACTCGGGGTCCTCGGCAACCCCACTACGAAATCCGTGGTCACATGGTCCCACTTCCAAGCAGGAACATCCAAGGGCTGGAGAGTACCTCCTGGTCGCTGATGCTCCGCCTTCACCTGCTGACAGATCAGGCACCTGGCCACAAACTCTGCGACATCTCTCTTCATGTCAGGCCACCAGAACTGCCTCCGCAAGTTCCGATACATCATCGTCGCACCCGGGTGCACAGTGTACCTGCTCCCATGAGCCTCGCGTAACACCGCACGACGAACCTGCTCCTCCGTTGGGACGTACAGCCTGCCACGAAACCTCGCAGCACCGTCCTCGCCGAGCTCTACGTCAGCCATAGCCAGAATCCGGGGCAACTCAGGGTCCGTATGCTGAGTCTCTGTCACCTGACGACAGATAGCAGGAGTGACAGTCAGACTCGCAAGCACTGCCAACCATGGCTCCTGGGGAATCTTGAGCCTGAACGATACTTCGGGCACCTGTTCCCAGAGCCTCCACTTCCTCAACATCAAGGTACTGACCGCCACCTTCCGACTCAAGGCATCGGCGACGACATTCATCCTGCCCGGCTGATAAGACAGGGTGAAGTCATAGTCCTTCATGAACTCCATCCAACGCCTTTGTCTGAGGTTCAGATCTCTCTGCGAGAACACATACCTCAAACTCTGATGGTCAGTGAACACCTCGAACTTCTCGACGTACAGATATTACCTCCAGATCTTCAGCGCGAAGATCACCGCCGCCAGCTCAAGATCGTGGGTAGGGTAGTTCTCCTCATGGGACTTTAGCTGTCGAGATGCATAAGCCACCACTCTACCATGCTGCATCAGAACAGCACCCAATCCGACCCCGGAAGCATCTGTACACACCACGAAACCTCCCGATCCAGAAGGCAAAACCAACACCGGAGCCGAGGTGAGCAATCTCTTCAGTTCCCTAAAGCTCTGCTCACACTCCTCGGACCAAACGAAAGGCACATCCTTCCGCGTGAGCCTAGTCATCGGGGTCACAATGCGAGAAAAATCCTGAATAAACCGGCGATAATAACCCGCAAGCCCCAAGAAACTCCGGATCTCCGTCACCGACCTCGGCCTCGACCACTGCATTACTGTCTCGACCTTGGCGGGGTCCACGGAAATACCATCACCAGAAATCACGTGCCCCAGAAAGTGCACCTCGCTGAGCCAAAACTCGCACTTGCTGAGCTTCACATACAACTGGTGATCTCGCAACGTCTGCAGCACCACACCCAAATGGTACACGTGCTCCTCGGCAGACTGCGAATAAACAAGGATGTCATCCACGAAGATGACCACGAACTGGTCCAAATACGGATGAAACACCCTCTGCATCAAGTCCATGAAGGCTGCAGGGGCATTGGTGAGCCCAAACGGCATCACCAGAAACTCATAATGCCCGTACCTCGTACTGAACGCAGTCTTCTCCACATCGGACTCGCGAATTCTCAGCTGATAGTAACCGGACCGCAAATCAATCCGCGAGAACACTCGCGCAGACTGCAGCTGGTCGAACAAATCATCGATCCGTGGCAACGGATACTTGTTCTTAATGGCCACTTCATTCAGCTGCCGATAGTCAATGCACAACCACAGACTACCGTCCTTCTTCTTCACGAACAACACAGGCGCACCCCAAGGGGAAAAGCTAGGACGAATATACCCCTTGGCCAACAGTTCCTGCAACTGTGCCCTCAACTCCCTCAACTCAGCGGGGGCCATACGGTAGGGAGCCTTCGCCAAAGGTCCCATACCAGGCACAACCTCGATCACGAAATCGATCTCCCGCTGGGGAGGTAATCTAGGCAACTCCTCGGGAAAAACGTCAGGAAACTCACACACCACCGCAATGTCCTCGACATCTGGCTCCATCCGGTCCGACACAACCACGGACGCGAGAAAACCCTGATAACCTGAATCAAGCAATCGACGGGCTCGAATTGCAGAGATAAGGAATCGAGAAGAGGTGGAACGGATACCTTGGAAATAGAAGGTCCTCTTGCTCGGATGCTGGAAGTAGACCCTCATCATCCCACAATCCATCACCGCTCCATGAGTCTCGAGCCAATCCATGCCTAGAATCACATCATAATCCTGAAGCTGCAACGCATACAACCTGCCTGGTATACTCCGCCCATCGATCCAAACCGGAACCTGATCAAAGCAATACGGAGTGATCATAAAGTCACCCGATGGCAACTCCACTGCCAAATCACAGGACAACTGGGTCACCGGCTCCTCGACGCTCGACGCGAAATCCTCCGAAATAAACGAATGAGACGCGCTAGAATCAAACAAAACCCGAGCCGCACAACCCAAAATCTGAACGGTACCTTCCACGAGCTGCGACGCCACTACCTCTGCCTTGGTCATGTATGTGATTTGGCCTCGAGCCCTCTGCCTGCCTCCCACGCTAGCTAACCTGGGTAGTGGCGGATACTGTCCCTGCTGCTGCTGCTGCTGCCTCTGCTGCTGGGGAACCTGCTGCTACGGCGGCCTCTGAGGACAGTCACGCGCCATATGCCCTGGCTGGTCACACCGAAAACAGATAATCGGCGCCGTGCACTGCCTGCCTGGGTGAAACCCACTACACCGTGGACAAGGTCCTCGCGATCCACCCACTGATCCCTGACGCTGCAAGGGAATCGGCTGCTGTACACTGCCCGATGAAGCCTGTCCCTGATCCTTCTGCTTCTTACGGAAACTCTTCTTCAAGAACTTCTTGACCTTCGAGCCGAAGGACGCAGATCCTGTCACCGAAGCTGCCGATGCCGGTACTCCTGAACCACCCGACGTAGACTGAAAGAAACCCTGCTGCTGGGTAGCCGACTGCTGGCTGCGACCTGACAAGGACTGCCCCTGACTGATCGGTCCTCGCATCCTCTGCATATCCAACTCCAAAGAAACCGCAACACGAGATGCTGTCTCAAGGTCAGTGGCCCCGTTCGCGATCAAATGGTGCCTCAGCTCCAGCCTCAAGCCCTACACAAACTGCGTGGTCCTCACCCTCTCATGCTCCATGATATGAGGTGCGTACCGACCCAGCTCGACAAATCGGGCCCTGTACTGCAACACGGACATGTCACCCTGCACCAGCTCCAGAAACTCCCGCATCCGCTGCGTAGCAACAATATCTGGACAGTACGTACGCTCGAAAGCACTGACAAAGTCATCCCACTCGATCTGCTCAAGTGGACGAAGCTGAAAGGACGTCTTCCACTCGGAAGACCACCACCTCCGAGCCGCACCCTGCAACTGGTTGTAGGCCAACACTACTCTGTCCTCGGCAGCACTCTTCGCGGAACTGAACACCCGCTCCATCTCATCAAGCTAATCACGAGCCGCATCAGGGTCTGCATGGCCGCTAAAGTAAGGCGGATGGAACTGCATGAAGTCCCTCACTGCTCGGCCTGGCCCACCCCTAGCAGACGAGCCCTCACCGGCCTCTCCGCCGAACTGCTGAGACATAAGCTGGTACATGCCACGGAAGAAATCCTCGGCCTTCGGAGCTCTCACAGCATCCGCGGCCTCGGTAGCCCCTGGTGGCGCTCTACTATGCTCCTCCTGGTCCCTCTGGACCCCCTGCTGGATCTCCTGACCTCCAGCCGACTGCCCCTGCTGAGAGCGAGAACTCCTCCTCGGCGCCATACTCTCTCCTGAAGCAAAAGACAGAAAACACGAAAACGGCAAGGTCAAGATAAACACGCGGTGCCCAATGCCAGCGTCGCCTGTACATCATCGCTGTGGACTAGTGGACCACTACAATTACCTATGATTCTCATGTAATTCCACAACCGCGCTCTGATACCAGCTGTAACGACCCGAGAATCCGATTACCGGGAAGGCCCGATAACCCGAGACTCGTACCGCCATCCACGAGCCCGAAGACTCGGAAGGGTTAAAAGGATGGTGTGGAAACTACACAAGTATCACAAATAATTACAGAAATTAAACAGTTATAATATTAAGCAGGAAATAAATTAACATTTTACATGGTCCACAATATAAAATAGCAATAACGACAGTCCACGACTACTACAGTGACCAGGAAGAAAAATACAGCTACACGGGGCATCCCCCGGCTCTGACCTCTGGCACTACCTCTGGGCACCCGCGCCACGCTGCGCTCCTGACGCGCTCCCCGAAGGTGGCGCCTCGCCTGAAACACGGTGAAAACACGCAGGGAATGAGTCTCGGAACAAGACTCAGTAGGGATCACTCGGACCCTACCTCGTAAAACGTGGAACCACTACACTAGCAGTAGGAGAGTACCTCGGAAGGGAAAGCCCTGTACTCTACAAGACAAGACCCTATGGCACGCAAAGCGACACACGTGTCACGGCAGAAAGATCGAAGCTCAACGGCCAAACCGACAAAACCCGAAGGTCGAAAACACACGACTGACAGTCTGTCACTCCGTACTCGACGGGAGTACCACCCACTAGAAGCACAGCCGGTAGCATCCCCTGACGTCTTACACCGCACCGCAGGTGAACCGCCTGACGTGGTAGGTCCTACCCGAGTCGCAGACACCGCACAAGTAACCACAAACAAGTAACTAGCTGGGGTCACGCCCGTCGACGTGGGTCCAACCGCCCCCAACCACGCGTGCACACACAGACCTTGCGTCACTAGGTCTGGTCCTCTGACCGGTTTTCCCCCGTAGCCGGACTCTGGCTACCGACGAGGGGCCTACGGTAACCGGTCCACAAACCGTCTCAAAGGTGAATGCCCGTACACCACTCCCAGGTGAGACCAGCATCTCGTACTGGTGGGCTACGACTAGTGGAGGGTCAGTAAAGGAGTAGACTCTCAAGACAACGGAAAACAACGTCCGCATCCGACGACGTGTGGGAATCACCCCACGAACAGCCCCGTCGCACGGCGACCACAGTCAAAGTAAAAACGAGGTTGCCAACCTCATTGGCAGCCAAACAAGTGGCGGTCCACCCCTGGGCCGTCACAAGCAAATGGCGGTCTAACGCAGGCCGTCACACGGCCAGAGGAGCAAGGGAAGTAACGCGCCTGGTCCAGCGCGTCGCTCGAAAGCAACGCGCCTGGCCCAGGGCGTCACACGCAAACGACACGCCTGCCCTGGCGCGCTACTCGCGCCCAGAAACAACGCGCTTGCCCCCGCGCGTTACACGAATGTAACGCGTCGGACTCGACGCGTTGCAAGGATGTGACGCGCCTGCCCTGGCGCGCCACACGCGCCCTCGCACCTGGTATAACCCGGGAAGTAACGCGCTCGTCCCAGCGCGTTACACGGATGTAACACGCTGGCCAAGGTGCGTTACTCGCGCAGACCCCAACAGAAAAACCAACGGTCGAAAAACCAAGCGACGGCTTGGCCCAGGCGCGTCACTAGCAAACGGCGGCCAATCGTGGGACCGTCGCTGTCCCGGCCAACTCCCAGGGAAGTAACGCACCCCTATAGGGGCGTTGCAAGCATGTGACGGTCACTGGAGTGACCGTCACTCACCCCCGAGCACGCTACGGCGGGAAAACCCCAAAAACTTCGACCACGCCCCCGTACCTCCACCGGAGAGGGGGAAATCAAAGGGGAAGACCCCTGGGGACCCCTAGCATGCATCTAAGCCATCCAAATGCGAAATCGCGAGATAAAACCATAGATCGGGCGAGCTCTCCCCAAATCATAGAAAAATCCCAAAATGCTCAATAACACCCCTCTCGGCCTCCCCGCGGCCTACAAACCACGGAAATGAACGGCATGAGGCTAAGGAACGTCACCCTACCTCAATGGAGCGAATGCTCCGCCGAATCGCCCACAAACCACGAAGAACACCTTAGAAAACCCTCGTTCTTCAAGCTTCCCACGCTCGCCGCACGCCCCCACGCTCGCCTCGCCGCCGCCCACGTCACCGCGCCGTCGCCCCGCCGCCGTCTGCAGCCGGAGAGAGGTCCGCCGCGGTCAACCGGGAGGAAGAGAGGGAGAGGGTTACGGTGGAGGAGGAAGGAGGAAGAAGAAGAAGAAAGAAAAGGTGGAAAAGAAAAAGGAAAATAGGGGGGTATTTATAGAAAATCCGATTTTTCGAAAAAATACCGAAAATTAGAAAAATACATTCCTGGAATCCTCGGAACGCACCGATCGCAACGGTACCACTCGTGCCCGGGTGAACCGCCCGGTTCGCCCGCAGCGAGCTTCCGAAGAAAAAGCCAAAACACACACCGGAAATCGGAAAACACACGCGGAAAGCCGCGGAACGCCTCCGGGCCTTTGAAACGACTCCGGATCACGCCGATCCGAACACGAAAGATGTCCGAAACGAAATTTTAGACACAACAAAGTCGGAAGCTCCGAAAACTAGATCCGAGACCCACGAAGAAGGATCCGAAAGGTCCGGGATATTACAGAAGGTGCTCTCCAGGAGGGAGGGGGAGTGCTTCGAGAGGGGGAGGGGGTGGGTGCTCATCAGAAGGCAGGGTACTCGCCGGAGGTGGGGGGAGGGGGGGAGGGAAGTTGCTAGTGGGGGAGATGAGAGGTGGCACCTCTCTCTCTCTCTCTCTCTCTCTCTCTCTCTCTCTCACTCACTCACTCACTCTCTCTCTCTCACTCTGTGTGCGTGCACGTGCGTCGATTATTCCTCATAATATTTCACCTAACATGGATGACAGTAAACTGTAGGTGTATAATCACAACCATTCAACGTATTTGGATAATATTTTTGATAATATGCTCAAATGAGAAGTATATTTAAATTAATCGATACTATAAGAGTATTTCTGTAAAAAATTAAATCACAAAAAAATTAATCTTAGGATAACTTTTGATTAACCCACGACTAACTTCGTATGAAAGCGGGGCTTATTCCTCTCTCTCTCTCTCTCTCTCTCTCTCTCTCTCTCTCTCTCTCTCTCTCTCTCTCTCTCTCTCTCTCTCTCTCTCTCTCTCTCTCTCTCTCTCTCTCTCTCTCTCTCTCTCTCTCTCTCTCTCTCTCTCTCTCTCTCTCTGCGCGCGCGCGTGTGTGTATTTTAACTATTTCACTCCCGAAACATCCCACAATGAAATTAAGAATGTCTCCAAAGCCTCTATTCTGACTTGGATAAGCACTTGTGGAGAAGAACTGAGTCCGTACTCATACAAACTACTCATGAGACACAAATCTGACACGTATTAGTTTTTTCGAATATATGCAAAATCACATTCTATTGTAATTTGTCAAACTCAACCGTAAAACTCCATTCTTCTTTTTACGTATTACCGACTGGTTCCATTACTGAGAGTTTTGACCCCCTCATATTTTTGTGGCCCAAATTTGTTCTGGAGTCGGGGTCTGGACCACGACGTCAACATCACATCCAACCTGCCTAACAAAGAAAGAGCAAGACGAATATGACAGAACCAACGGCGGGTCATTGAGAAGTATCTGTCACACATCGGTTGCACGTCAACTTACGGAAAGGCGAATATATATATCGCGGGTCATCGAGAAATACTTGTTACATATCGGCAGCACATCAACTTAGGGAAAAGCGAATAATCAGACTAAGTAATTAGTAACTGAAAAATACTCGTTACACACCGGTGATTTTGCATTGGTTTAAGCGGGTCATGATGGACCACGATTTGTCGGTGCAGTTTCGATCCGATCATGCGGTTCCATGACCTACGTGAACTAATAGGAACCACGATGTCAGCAATCTAACATACATTTGGGGCTTGTTTGGAAACGTTGTATGTTAAAAATATTTTTTCAAAATCCGGTAGACAAGAGGTGAGATCTTCCGAGATATCTGAAATTATATTTGGTTGAGTTATTAGGCATAAGGGATCACGGGGGAACATGAAACATGTGAAGGGAATAGTTTAAAAAAAAATTCTGACTTTTTATTAACATTTCAATGTCTTTAACCCAACCTCGTCGCCCGTGCGCTATCAAATCTTGCTATAAATATTTGGTTAGAAGATTTCCTGTTATAAATGCATGGTTAGACCATTTAAATTAATGTTGGGTTAAACATGAAATCGCCCAGAAGATGGTTCGTGGGAGCTTCTGGGAATTTTTCTTCTCCCCACCCATTGTTCCTTTCTCTCACTTAAATAAAAAATCCGTAGAATCTTTGCAACAGAGGTGCTATGGTGCATTTGGAACAGATCATGGGGATGTCATAGATTCTAATAATTAGAATCTCTGAAATTCCTCCCATGATTTATACCAAACGTGCCCGCAGAGGATTTGATAATCGAGTCCGGTTAACGTAAGTGATCTCTCTAGCTATTAACATCTTTGTGTGTGAGGAGAGAGGTGAGACTCACCACTTTCTCTCTCATCTGCTCTCTCATCTTAATCCATTCTCAAATTGGCTCTTAATACACAACAAATATTTCTCACTTTTAAAAGATGGTCTCTTTTTCTTTTTTTAAATATTATTAGAGAATTGGAGATGGAGAGATAAAATTCGGGAGCTTGAAATATAGCGCCCACGAGAGACGCGAATAATATGCATTTTTTTTTTTACAAAGAACACGATGACACAGGAGACACTAGAGAATACGAAAGATCTAACTCCACGTGTCGAGGAGAGAGATTGAACTCGAGACCACGTCGTAAGAGATAAGTGAGTGAATCACCGATACAAGTCTCAGTTAAAGAACGAGCATCTCTTTTTAGAACTTAGAACTTGAGTTGGGTCTAATTCTACCTAACTCTTTTTCAATTTATTTTTTTTAAATAAATTGATTTGGCCGCACCTCAACCAGGGCATTCGGTCAGTGGAATTCCAAGTTTGGGGAGGGAGGGACACGGCGGTCTCTTACTCTCATATGTCCTTCGTCAATGATTCCAGTCAACACCGCCACTTTCTCCCACGGGACCCTGCTCTCTCACCCAATAAGATCAAAGGTCCCAAAATGCATATGTTTCTGGTCGCGGAAACAAAAAAGATTCGGTCAAGCCTCAACCATTTGAAATGGGGAATAGTTTGTAAAGTTGGGATCGACCTTATTCCGAAGGGTTTACTACATTTATTCCCATCTTAAAAATAAATTTACATAAAAATCTATATTATATTTATCTTTACATGTACGTTCTTTTTATACACAATTTAATGTCATACATATTCTGTTAGAGTGTGGAGTCGGAACTCGTCATCGTGTGCCCTCGCACGTGGATCAACCTGCACAGATATTGTTGTCTTTTGTACCCTGACTGTTAGACGCCCTAATCTCATTGTATAAAAGGGGTGCGAACTCTCTCATTGTATCGTATCTTGGTGTGATCATTCTAGTGAAAACCCTACTGCGGCCGTAGATGTAGGAAGGTACATCACCTCCGAACCACGTAAATCTTAGTGTTCTTGTGACTTGATCTTCTCTTCCTCATTTCTTCTTCTTCCTCTGTTGTTTATCCATCTCTACAGGTACTCCGATTATAAACATATTCTTTTAGTAAACTCCTACCAAAAGATCCATAAAATATTATGCCATCTTCTTCGTCATTACTTAAGAGATCTTATCGATCTTCTAACAAAATAGTAATGGTAAGACCCTTAAAAGAACATTCGTGATATTTGATTTATACATAAAAGGTATATAAGTAAATGTAAATACAAAATAAAGTTCACACTCTGAACAGGAATATACGTGCATTGCAAAAATAAACTTAAGCCCCCTTTGATTGGAGGTTAGTCTGAATTTAACCCTAAGTTAACCTTTTTTTTCCGTTTTGATTGATCGGATTTTGTAACTCGATTAGAACAAGGATAAGTCTTGGTTTACCTCGAGTTTACTGACCCAATTAGAGAGGTGGATTTAGTTAGAGGTGGATTAAGTTCATTCGGTCATGTTCTCAAACCAAAAGTGAGTTAAAAGTGAAATAATGTAACCCGAGTAAGTTATCCCGGATGAAGGTTAACCCTCTAGCGGGGCTAATGGAACAATGCGCTGTTCTTCTACTCCCGATGCTGAAGCCCCATTTTGATTCGAGATTTAAGACAATTTGGTTAAAGTTAAATAAATATATATTATTTTTTATTTCTTTTTATTTTGACATATCATCGAGTTAACTTAACACACCCGTGGATGTGAAATAAATTTATTCGAATCGACTCAAGTTAACTCTTACTTAATTTGATTATCTAAATTCGATCCTATCAAATCAAAAAAAAATAACTCTGAACTAAAAAAATGGGTGATATTATATATATATATATATATTATAGGATGTCAACACATGCAATGTGATGCCATCATCACTCACCCGGGCACCTATAAAAAAACACCCGTCACTCACCCAACCAAAGTATACGTGACCGGGCCGCTTGATTTGGACGAAAGTTTCGAAGTCAAATAATTCGCTTTTATAAAGGACAGGAAAATATAATTGATGTTTATTATAATATTGCATTATCGGAGTCTTAATTATATATCTTTTTTTTAATTTTCACTTCCTCATATATAAAATTAAGAAAACAGATCAGAAAAACAGAAAACTGAAGCACTATTTGCACCCTTAATTTCCTGAAAAGTAATTTCAATTAGTGCTTGTTTGCATGGAAATGTTTTCCACAGGTGAGTCCCTCGGAATGCTGATCCCACAATAGAGAAGGAAGACGGCGGGGTTTTCAGAAGATGGAAGAAAAAAATGAAAAATAACAGTGATGGAGAGAGAGAGAGAGAGGGGGGGGGCCGATGGGGTTCCATGGAGAAGAGGCCGACAGGGTTGGGATCCAATGCCCACTCGATCATCTTCTCTCCGGCGACACACACAGCCGCCCTCCCCGTAGCCGTAGGCTTTCTCTCAAGTCAAAACTCAACTTGCATGTTGTAGGTACGGACCCATACGGTGAATCAGAGGAATAAGTTGTCTATACTGTTTACACATGCAGTGCGTCAGTGCGGACAAAGTCAAACTGTTTTGTGCGGTCTACGCTTCCATTTGAAACGATCAGATTGTCCGGTCGCAGGAAGACGTCTGAAAAAAAAAATGTATTGACTCTAAGTTCGTGGGATTCATATAAAAATGTTTTTGCTATCATAAAAATTAAGATTATGATCCGCGTCGTTGTCTTTGCAACTCTTTGACGAGGGGTTAGCCCGGAGTTAACCCAGAGAGTGCTTTGATAAGAGGCATTAATTAGTTGATCGTGTTAGGTTGGGGATAATACAAGATTAACTCTGGGTTTCGAAACCCAGACAGTAAGCTTCGTTAAATTAACCTGGCATTGCATGGCGCTTTTGCCCATCGAACGACGCGCTCACCGGCCATCGTATGGACGGTTCCCCTTCATCTTCTCCAGTTCCCCCTTCTCCTTCCTCCCAGCAAATGGCGGCAGCAGCAGCAGCAGCACCGTGGGAAACCGCAACGTCACCACGGCGAACATCGTGGCGTATGGCACCAGGGATTCGAGCCGAGAGAGAGGATGCGAACGGCAGCAGCAGTAGCACTGCGGTGAACGTCGTGGCGAACGGCAGCAACAGCAACAACATGGATTCGAGCCAGCAGAGATTCCACTGGATCCGCCGGATTCTAATAACCCCCCCCCCCCAACCCCTGCCCTCCCACCAGCCGCCCCTACCTTCCTACCGGAGCCGCCAGATTCTAATCCCCCCTCCCTGCCGTCGGCTGCCGCCGCGCCCGCCCTCCCATCGACCCCGCCTCTCTCTCTCTCTCTCCCACACACACACTGTAGTGCACTGTTCACATGTCCTCGGTTACTATTCAGCACAAAAAAATCATTACTCATATCCCACATTGCTAATGAATATTAACCAATGGCTATTTAAGTAATTTGAAAGCAAAAATGAGTTAATCTGTCAGAGTTATCCTCGGTCCCCTCTATCAGATTAAAAATTGGTTAACCCGGAGGCAACATGTCCCAATTGAGTTAACTAATTTTTAGTTTATCCCACTATCAAAACGGTGCTTATTCTATATCTAGCATTCAATTAACTGAGTCAAGCTCGTTTGTTAATCATTGGTCAAGCTAGAGTTGTGCATCAGCAAGCTGACGCAAATAGATGGGACACGCCATGATTTCTCCCCTTGGGAATTCGCCATCAGGTCTTGTGGCCATCTGAATGACAATCCCTAAATTAATTGTAATTTAAGAAATTATGTTAGACTAATCTTATTTTAATAAATAATCATTCAAATATGTATAATTTTAACATCCTTATAAAACTATACTTCTTCCTTGTCAAGTGAGTAATCTTGCCACCTCCTCATGTGTGCCATACTATTCTATTGCATTTATAAGTTTTTATAAGCACAGATAAAAACATATTTACGCAATTGCTCTGCAGCTTCCACACTTGCAACATAGATTTGCAAAAATGTGTAATACAACATATTTACATATGTAAGTTGTATGTTACACAAATAAGAATATATTTATACAATTGTGATACAATTTATAAATTATGATATAAATTTAAACAAATACACAAACAGTATCATATTTATAAAATTATGGAAGAGTTCCCGTGAGCTGGCTTCTAGCTAGTGGACAATCCCAAATTAAGTGGCTTCTAGTTGAAGCAACTCCCGCTAATAGCCAGTGGACAATCCCAAATACTGAACTTCAGATGATATTTCCGACGGAAACTATCCGTCGGAAGTTATGACAAGATTTTTGATAGATATTTTATCGTCTTAAATATCGACGTAATTTTCGACGGTACACTATCCGTCAGAAACATCCGTCACTAAATTCATCTTTTCTTGTAGTGTTTGTTGCACAACTAATGTTATCTTTGGTTGTCGGCCCATTTGGGATAATCTTCTTCATTAATGTTTTAAAACTTGACTTAAAATTTGACCCGATTAAGTTAGTGGGTCACATATCAATGATTTAATCGTTCGGATTGACTCGTAACCCGTAAGACTAAAACCGTTTATATTTTATAATAATATTATAAATTATCATAAAATTTTAAGATATTTTAAGTTAGAAATATGAAACAAACACTTAAACATATATTTTTGGAAACGTCTGAACCTTCGGGATAAGTTCAGTGAAACATTGTGTTCCCAAAGTGCTATATTATTTTCTTCTCTTCTGCCAACACCTTCTATGTTGATTTACAGTTTACACTTTACAGTTCATGGAATAATATAATATTCATGTGATGTGGTAGATCGGGAAAATGATCACACCATCACTGACACAACCGCATGCAACAATAGGTAGAAAAAAATTTAAAACTACCAAATAGCAATCACAGATGACAAAACTACTGCACAGTCTGCACTTTTGGCCTACCTTTGCGATACAGAAGAAGCCTAGAAGGAAAGAAACTTTGTAATTTGTACAGGCAGTGGCCTACAGGTTGGGGCCGAACCTGTTCACCAGGGTTTTTTGTTCCTCGGCTTCCATATGTTCCGTTGTTTCGCAGACTTGCAGTCACGATCACGAAGATTCAACCGGCCTCACACAATGTAGAAAGTTAGAAGATTTTTCTGTATTCCTAAACCCTTTCAACTTCCAGAAGATAGAAAGTTAGAGTCTCAAAAAGATTATACGTCTGTAACTTTAAAGAGAGGAGTTAGAAGACTCTTCATCTTCTATATTTTTTCATTCTAAATTAAAAAATAAAAATTAAATAATTAAAAAATATTCTTAGGAGTCGGACCCGATCGAGTCACGTGAGTTTTAGCGGGTCGGTCGGGTTGCACCGGGTTGCACCGGGTTGACTGAGTTTTACCGAGTTTTGGGTCTAAAATGGTTTAGACACTATTCTAACCCGATTTTGAGACCGGGTCGCGGGTTAACCGGTCGGACCGGCCGATCCGGGCAGGGTTTTAAAGCAGTGTTCTTCATAGTTAAATGATGATCAGGCGAGATGTAGGAGCCATTCGTATTCGATCGGACCTAAGAGAGAGGGATGATGTCCTTTCTGGAGTTTACTTGCACCGGCCAAGATTAATTATTATTTAAGCATGAAAACGTTTCACACAGGTAACCTAGAAAATTAGAGACACAGTTGACACTCCACATTCCCCCGAAGTTCTCTTAATTTATACCATCATTGAGTAGGCAGTGATCATCCTCGTTAATTAATTATGAGATAGAGACTGCTGCCCATGCCTTCGTGATATATATAGTGCTTCGAGCCTCTGTTGCATAAAATCCCATCACTTGGTGATGGCAAATCCAGAAGAAACCATGCATGAACTTACATGAAGAAGAGATACCGGAACTCAAACTCATAGGGCATCACATCCAAGGTCTCTGCCATCTTCTTCCGGTTGTGGCTCCTCAAACATTCTGTCATCGACTTTCTAAGCGACCCCGATGCCGGCAACTGGTTGCAAATCCACTCCACCAGGGACTCCTCGTCCTTTGCAAACCCATGCATGTTCGAAAGCAAAAGCTTGGGAAACAGAAGCTTTCTCTCCCCAGTCACAACTACCGAAGCTTGCAAGTACTCAAACTTCGCCTTCTCTAACTCGGAATCGACGCCATCAGCAGTGTATATCCTCACCTAAACATACATACGAGAATTCGAACCCGATCATATCTTGCATCCACCGTCAAAATAACTCAAAATTTCTCTTACCTACAGCAACGCAAGTTTTCTCTTACCGCGGGAGAAGATTTACTCCCACAACACAACGCGAATGCGATGTTGGGCTCTGCCTTCCCAAGTCCATAGATCCTCCGGACTCTGTCCTCCCTCTCATCTTTTTCACCTTTCCAGTTCTGCAATCAAAGTTCAGATGACTTTGAGTGACTATGATCGATATACAATTAAGAATGTCAAGTCCTGTCTGTTTTATAAGTTAGATGACTCACGTCTTTCCCGGTAGATGGCTGTCTAAGGATGGAATGCTCTATCGCTAGAGAAGTCAGCTTATTGCCTCCAATGTTGAGCACAGCCTTGTTCAAATTAATTAATCATAATTCCAGAGGGAAGAAACGTACGTTAGCAATGTATAATATAGAGAGCTCGATGTGTCTAGTTGACTGATCGATGAAGTATAAGTATATTTATATACACCTTGTTACGTAACGCAAGCACCTTCTCTGGACTGGAGGCTAAACCATGCTGCAGGAAACCCTGAAAAAGTTCACGAAAACTAAAAATTAAATGTACATCAGTGTGTTTTTATTTAAACCATACTGAAATTTAAACTTCAAGCGTGTGTAGACATTGCGGAAGGGCTGCCATGTACTGTACATTCATCATAGAAACGTTGTACATGTTGATCCAGAATGCTAACTTCTGGTGGTAATTCAAGAGCCGGCTGGGATCTACTTCTTGCAGGTTGTTCATCAAGACCCTGGAATATAAAAGAAACAACAAACCTTGTTAAGCAATTCTGCGGGTATCTACATAACATGCATGCATGGGTGATTTCGTGTGCTTATGCCTATACATGGGATCAATATTTTGTCATGGCCTGTCGTTGCTATACATGAGTGCAACCACACTGACCTAAGCTTTCGCAGGAGAGGCATAGAACTAGACAGGCCTTTTGCGTCCATTGAACTAGACGTAAAGCTGACCAAGTTTTTGTAAGGTCCAATGTCCCTCACGACAGAGCCTTCGATCTCAAAAATGCCGTAGGGATCCTGCCTCGCTGTCTCGCGCTGCATTGTGAGGCTTGGCTTGAGATTTAAACTGCTCTCTAAATAAAAGCCTCTCAAGTTTAAGGATGAATGGGCCGATTTCGCTGTTAAGCTGGATTTCTCTAGCTCCATTGATCTTGATGTTCTCATCATCCTTAAGAAGATGCAGATCAGGCACTTCATGATTCTTTCCGAGAGCTTGTTTGGCTGCATGGCTTGATTGCCCTTTCCCGGGGAACTTGAACTGAGGGGGGGCTCTTTTGAGAATTCGAAGGAGACATTCTGCTCATGCCCGAGTTTCTGGGGCAAATAAATTGGACAAATTAATAACGCGATAAAATCGATCGGATTAGAAAATAGACATTGAGCTGTCAGGATCAGAAGTATATATCCTCAGGGCATAAAATTCTCTTGACAAAAGTGAAAAACTGGGTTGCTCATCAATTAAGTCTCTTACAGTCAAAGTGGGTACATACAATACCCAATATAATCTTGTCTAGTTATAAACTTATAATGAATAATGTTATATGTAGGCTCCCTGTAATCCAATTAATTTTTACGTCGGTTTATTGAAAAAGTTTAAACCAGCTCTCCAACTAGCTAGTTAATTATTACGAAAATTAAGATTCGTCTGAAATAATTGTTTTCATGAAGATTTTTAAGTCAGATTAATTAAGTCATACCTACAACTGTTGAACTCTAGATATGCTAAGGTTTGGTAATCACTTGTTTCAACTCCAAGTCTAATCATTTAGGCTGAATGTACACCAAGGCTTCAAATAAAAGCTATCATGATTGCGTGCATTAAAGTGAATATGAAAGAAATACTCTGCCTATAAAGTTGCTTCCTTCTTCTTGCATACGTAGAGCTAGATATAGCCGTATGGCACCAACTAACGAACACCGAAAGATGTATCACACCAAACCAGAAGTAAGTTTCTTCCTTCCATGCATCTTTGCCAAAAAGTTATATCAAATATATGCATATGCCATTTGGTAACCAAATTAACCTGCTTATGGATTAAACAGATTATTTATCTATCATGAATCACGCATATAAACTGCTCTCATGGGGGGAAAAAAAAGGCAAGAGGTATGTTTCAAGCAGAAGCTTACATTCGACGGCAGCTGCTTTGAGGGGAGATCCGGGGTTATCGCCTTCTCTAGCACCCCAGTACTCATCCTTGTAGCTTTCCCTTCGAACCCCGACATCCGCGGGATCTCCTTCTTCTCAGGGGCTCCTCCTAAGCTTGCCGACTTTGTTTTGCCGCTGAAAGCTTGGACGATGTAATCCCCTTTTATGGCTTGGTTTATGAAGAACATGGGCTTTGTTTCTACCGTCAGCTTCTTCTGTATCGCCTTGTTCTCCAGTGCTCGAACTGGTGCAGCTGGTGCCGAGATGTGGTGGGTCGGCGGGGCTAGGTGTTCTCCTACGTGTTTGTATTCACCAGGTTTTGGCGGTGTCTCGGGAACCTGCTCTTCGGTGAGGGCTAGCTGAATCTTGCTCACTTCGCGTTCTAGCCGGGTTATCTCTTCTTCCACCATAGCTAGTTCTGCCAGTAATTCCTTTGTCTGCACACAGCTCATTCGTGAAGTTTCAGGGACAAGAACATCGATCACGAAGACCCAGAAACGCATGGAAAAGGACTTACGATAAACGTAGGTATAAAGGCAAGACAGACACACATACGAAGAGAAAGGGGACGGGAGGAAGTGAGGGAGAAAGGGTAACAGACAGATATACAGGTAGTAGGTAGGTTGACACACACACACACACATACACACAGAGAATGTCTCTCTCTAAGATACTTGTTATGTACGTGTAGTAGCACAATTTCTGATGTTTATCGACCAGTTAACGTCATTCGTCGGAGACGTTTAATGTTACTTATGTCTCCAAATCCTTTTAAGGAGCCAAGAAATTTCTAACGGTACTTGTCAGAATGCTTGAGACACATAACACCTGATAATGAAATAAGCACCTATATATCTCAGGTTTCTTTTAGATTAAAGCCAAAGCGTGCGTGCAGCTTCCACCTTTCTTTGAAAGCAAGGGATCGAAAAAAAATTGAAAAATAGAGATAGAGAGAGCTACCTGATAGGAGGAGAGACCTTACCTTCTGTGGAAGAAAAGCTGGGATTTCTAGTGTGGAACCAGGACTAGTACTACTCTGCAATGCGCTCTCCAGAACTCCGCGCACTTTTTCCTCGTGATCAAGCATGTTCAAGAGGTTTTCCACCTACCAAACAAAAACTCCAACAACTCAATATGCCCATCAACAGGAGTCTTTGTGCACCCATGTTTTATTCCGATTAAGTAAAGGGTGATGTTATTTCTACTCCCTCAAGATATATACTCTCTTAATTAAGAGCGTGTCTTTTTTTTTTTTTAAGAGCGTGTCTTATGGGATGATAGAAGTAGCATTTCCCTTCAATAAAGGCTTCCACTTTAAGAGCATATCTGGCGTCCCGTATACTAGTAAGTACTTTGGGTTTTTACAAACTTTACTCTAATTATTTTCTGGAGGTAGCAGCATTGGAAGCTATGATCTGTGAACGTTTGGCTTTAAACAGAAGCTGCAAAATGGAGAAACGGGGTTTGACGGGGAAAAACAGTTGACTTTTTTGACGGTCTAAAATCAAGTAGACCTGTTCCTTACTAGCAACAGTTTTCTATATATTTAGCGAACCGGAAGACAGAAAATAATAATAATTAAAGATTTTCCCAAATATGTACTGAATTTTATTTCGCTGGGTTAATTAGGGCCAACCATCTAGCTAAATGAGACTTTAAATAGTTTGGTACTATTTGGTACGATATAATCGCGCGCTAGACCTTTTGGATCCTTACGGGTGTCTTAATTTTTCGCATCCATTCTCATAAAATTATCCTCAGTTAAATTAACAAATAAGCACACTGAAATTCCTTTGATAACTCTTCTAGGATAATCGTAATGAGAACGAAGGGGATCATCCTGAAGAGAGTGGGAATGTCTCAGAAATCTCCTTCTCACAATTAATTAAAAGATCTTCTCTTGAAAAATCTCTTAACAGTGATTTAATTAAAATGGTATTCTTATTCTAAGAATAAAGAATGGAGAATGCCTTCCTGTTTCTCAGAATGACGACTGCATGAGATAGATCACTTCCAATACCGGAAGCCAAAGATAGCCTAGGGTTGCTTAGAAGTCCTTTTTGCAGCTATCTTTTCCGTAATATTTCTAATGCCAGCCAAGGTGGGCGTGAAATCCTTGATCTGCACCCAAACAGTAAACTGCGCCCCTCAATCATTTAATCAAGTTACAACATTAATTACCGGCTCTAATTGGTATCCAAAGGGGATGCAGCTGGCAACTGGTACCTACATGGATGACAGATTATTGAAACGGAAGTTTATAGTTGGAGACGGCAAAACTTGGAAGCACTACACCTATATACGCAGGGGGTTCCCATTTTACGTACCTCATCTTCGAGCTCAAGCCTTCTCTGCTGCATGCTAGCACTGTTGTTCTTCTGAAATGAAGGGAAAAGGTGAGCAGATATATAGCACACTCACATCTCTGACATGGTAAGAAGGACACGGGGTGAAAACTGAAAAGAAGTTCTACCCATGTTTCAAACATGTTTTTGCAGACAATATATGAAGTATTAATTAACAAACACTAGCCAAATTAACCCAAAAAACTGGTGGGAAGAACATTCACATCACTACTTTGTTATGAAGAATACCACACTTTGATTGAAGCAATAAAATTAATATTGAAACTGTCTCCGGTACTGTTTCCAACTTCTAGAGTACTGCATATTATCACATTCCAAGTACTCCAGGTTCCGGAGAATGGTATACCCCAGGCAAGAACACGAGCAAGCAGAATCACGTACAACTCTCGCGGTGCCACAGATATCCAAGACAGGAAGTTGCTCACCTTCGCCGAGTGCGCTCGGACCACGGCTTGCCCGTTGCCTCCAGTACCTGCCATCTCCGAGAAGACAGAGAGCCGGAGCCTCACCCGGAAACACCAAAAAAGAAGGCACACATTTAAATGGCCGCGCTGGGGATGGTGGTGGTGGTGGCCGGTGACGGTGGAGTGCTGGGCTGTGCGAGAGTCGACGTCAGGCTTAGCACCCACGGTATCGGCTGTTGGAGGATGGGGAGGAGCTTTCCCAAGAGGTCAGTCTCCGGGGGAGGATCTGATAACCGCCCCCGAACGCCGTGGGTGGTGGTGGGGCATCGTGGCTTAGCTTGCAATCGCAGCTTTCTGGGTTATGCGGGTGACGGGGTGACGAACCCCAGAACTCACCAAGACTTAAAAAAACAATTAACGCTCTTGTTATGTGTATTATCTCTCCATCTTCTTCTAGTCTCGTTTTAGACAGATGAAAAGTTGTTGCCAAAGTAGTTGGGATATTATGGTCGGTGGGCACAGCAAAGTGTTACCGATACCGTCTTAATTAAGTACTTAATTTAATGAAGCTAATTCCTTATATATTCTTTCTTTGGATGCAACTAATCCCGGTCTTAATCAAGTAACCAGCACATTCAGGTGCACGAGATCTTTTCAAGTGGTTTTTTGGACTCGGTGCAACTCCTTGTAGAGTTTGTTTGGCGAAGAAGAAAGGAAAAATGAGAGGTTTAAATGGAAAGTATTGATGATTTTTGAATCTAACTGTCCAGTGTAATTGGTTCGTCACTCTCCTCTATTCGAGAGATGTCCCGAGTTGTAAGTAGATTATCTCTTCTCCGTAAAAAAAATAATAACTAGGGGAAAAATTGAAGATCGAATATGGCTTCCTGTGGTTTGTTGAGTAGAATGTGGTTTCTAGGTATGAACACTCGATTGTGATTAGAGACAGGATGTTCATGCTTCCATGGGAGAAGTGCTCGAGCAGAACGGTACTGTGGTTTTTCAAACCATTTGCCCATGTGTGCCCCTAACTGTGAGGATTCCTTAAAAGAAATATGACTGCTTGCAATCTTGCATTTTTCTTATTTTTAAGAATGGGATTGCTTCTTAATAATTAGAGTCTTAGACTACGGCCTTTGAAACGCAACATGGTAGGTTGAGTTGGAACAATATTGGGTTTTCTTTGCGTATATACCTCTATAAACTACCATATTTATTTATACCTTTAATTCTTATGTATTGTCATAAATATCTTTGATATCCTCAAAAAGATTGCTAATATCCTTCCATGAAAATGATGTTAACTTCGACAGAATATGTTAAGAAGATTCCATAAATTTCAGTGAAATCAAAGGTATATATGCAAAATTATGGTGAATTAAAGATATACATGATTTTTACAACGTTCTTGACAAATTCATTTGAAGTTGACAGCGTTTTGACAAGGAGGATATAGCCGCAATCTTATTAAACACATTTGAGATATGTGCGACAATATGTGAAAATAAAGAATATCTATATAGAAATACGACAGTTTATAGAGGTATATGTTCCAAAAACCTTAAATAATTAGCTATATATGTACCAATCGAATTCTCTGTTATTCTATAGAGAATGCTCTGTAACGGTCATCGGTGCATGAACACGAGTTACTTTGAGCAATTTCCATTTATGCAGTGCGAAACTTGAAGTTAAGTGAGAGTTTTGTCCATGTTTAATGATTAGTGAACATGGATTTGTCTCGGGAGAAGTTCTAACTTCTAACTTCTAACTTCTAAGTGAGAAGAGGATTGCATTCTTACCCATTTAAGGTGTGAATTTAATATCTCAAATTTTTTCTTTAATTTGACTTAAGACTTGTACTTCCCTAATTAGTAAAATATAATTGTTGACTAAACATATAAGATTCACTAACAAGGAGATTTAATTCCACACATATTGTTATAAATTTTATCATGGTTAAATTTTAAGTTAGTAGTATTACTAATATTTTTATCAAAAGTTTTATTATTATAATAATATATTTATCACATATAATCTATAAAAATATTTATGAAAGTTAAAAAATAAAGATATTAAGATAAATAGTATCTTTTTAAAAAATTTAAATATTAAAATAAAATATTCTTTAAGATGAATAGTAAACTCGTAATTAATATCATGTTTGACCTTTAAATTTTAATTAGTGAGATTATTGATGTTATTTATAAAATAAATTAATTACATGGTATATTCAATTTATAAAATATATTAAAGATATTTAAAATCAAAGTAAAATAAAATTTATTTAATATGAACAATAATCAAAACTCATAATTAATGATAATCTGTGTTTTGAATTTTAATTAGTGCGATTAATTATGTCGTTTATCAAAAATATTTTTATTTTTATTTTTATAACATATTCAAATTATAGTATATATTAAAATAATTTAAAATTAAAATAACATAAAAATATTGATGAATAATAGCTTAAACTCATAATTAATGTGTGTGAGAGAGAGAGAGAGGGGGAGTGAGGTAGAGACTAGAGAGAGAGAATGAGAGATATATTAAAAAAATATTAATGGGAGAGATAAATATGATAATCTGGTTATTATTATTAACGAGATAATTCACTCTCTATCAAATCACATTGGAATAAAAATAGTTTAACCCACTTCTTTATTTTCGGGTTAACTATCTTTCTATCAAACTAAAAACGGGTTAATCTAAGATTAACTTAAGCGAGTTGACTTAACTCACAAAAAAATGATAATCCCTTTCCAAAGTGAGACTTAAAGAATTAAACGTTCTATCTCATTAACCCTCCTCCGTCGGCCAGATTCATGTCCCAAGAGAATCACAAAAAGTGCAAATATTTTTTGGTAAATTATCCTGTGGATCAACTTTAATGGGAGGGAACATTAATTTATTAGATTGTGAACAGCAGCGTGCTATCTCCATCGTTAAAACAAAACATCAATTTAGATGCCCTCAAACGCAGTTAGATATGCCCCTCCCCTAACTTTTTAGTGTACCTTTAACAACCGAATAGGTTAATGTGGATAAATTATGCTTCGGTAGCATATATCATAATCAATAACTATTTTGTCGTTTTGATAACAGAACAGTACTTTAATTAAAGTAGAGAAATAAAGTAATATTATGCTAATGAATTTAGTAGAAGAGCTTGAATGAAACACAAGATAGATAGGAACGAGTTATTTTGTTAGATCTAGTGAGAGTAGGTAAATTCAATTCCTGGAGTCGAATGACTTAACTTCGGATTAGTCATTCCCAACTCGAACAACTCACTCTAGTAATCAGATCGAAGCTGAGGAATAAGCCCTAGTCCATCGCCTTCTTGTACAGTTATAGAAAGGCCCTATTTTCCCTATTATTATCGAGAAAGACTCTGTTGCACGCCCACGGTGTGCTGCACACTCTAAACGTGCAATGTCTATAATCTTTTTTAAAAAAATAGAGTAACTCTTAAGTTGATACCTTGGTTTTAGATGTAAATCACATTATTATTAGATTATCTAAAAAAATAAAAAAGAAATCACGTTGAATGAATAGTATTAGGTTATTCTTTTAAAAATTGACTCGTTTTATTTTTAATTTTTTTAGATAATCGAATAATGACGTGACTTATATTTTAAGTTAAAATATCTTCAGAGATTACTCTAAAAAAATTAAAAAAAATAAATACACTACACACCAGATGTGCAACACACCTAAGTGTGCATCAAGCCTGTCTTTATTATTTACAACTCCTTAGAGTTGGAACATGAACTGAACCAAAGCAAGCCGTAGGCTAGCAAACTAGTGTTATTTGGAAATTTATTATAGCATGTACATATGTAATATGTCTTAATATTAATTTTCCCCACCTTTTCGTTAGTATGGTAAACATGTAATCCTCACCTCTTAAGAACCCTAAATATGAGAAGTAAAAAGGGAGAAATACTTGTTGCAATGCAAATGCGCTACATGAATTGAGGGATGTTAGTGAGCTGAGTCTACTGAACCCAACGGGCTCTCGAGACTAGCTAGCTCGACATTGGGCAAGGCTGCGACATTATTTTCAACCCGTGAATTTTTTATCGGACTTAGAAGTCAGGACCTACTAAAGACTTGGGCCAGAATTGGGTGTTTGGGTCAGCCCAAATCATGGGTCCGAATGATTTCAGGAGCCGATGAAACCATGAAAGCCTCACCAGAAAACCCAATCTTCAAAAGGTGTGGCACAATGAACAATGCGAGCACGGCGTTGTGCCGAGCATGACGACACGGTGATAGCCATCAAGAACCCCAAAATTGCAAGCATTTAAAATCTTACATGCCCTTTTAAATTTTTATTCTCTTTCTCAGTTTTGGTGGGCCAAGCTGGGTCAAAGCCAGGCCTTAAAATGTGATGCAATGTTGGGTCTAGTCCGACTCAACAAACAAACTACTTGAATCAGGGCCGGGATTGAACTTAGAAAATAATGCCATGGGCTTATGTTGGGTTGTACAGAGTCTAACCCAGACCTGACCCATCGACAATGAAGGTGACACCCCATTTCCCCGAAAGTGGTACAACAAGTACTTCTATGACAGCGGCCAATCGTGGGCCGTCCTGCTTCCAACCTCAACGCTAAACGGGCCGATGGGCTTCTCACGTGAAACCCACCCCCACCGCCCCGGAGAAATCCGTTAGCCTGGCCGCATACGCGTCCATCGGCAAAGGAAGCAGCGCGGCCTTAGCAGCACCCAGCAGCGCAGGCTCCCCAGCCGCGGCGCCCGATCGAAGTTGGACCTTCAAACCATCGACACACCCCTTCCTCAGATGAAAGCCCGCATGGGTTGATTACTTGATAGGTTTCTTCTCTCTCTCTCTCTCGCTCTCTCGCTCTCTCTCCTGGCTCACCACAGAGACGGGGGGGCGCGTCCCCGGAAGAAGGAAGCACAAGGAGCATGGCTGCTCGCGGGATACCCTCCATCACCGCCTCCCTCTCCGTCTACAGGTTCCCGGCGAGGGATTCTTCGGCCGCCATGGCTCTCGCCTCCTGCATGTCCAGGGCGGGGGTCCCTTTCCACCGGTCGTGCGCATTTAGAAGCTTTAGCTTCGCCTCCGTCCGCGTCGTCAGGAAGCCACCGCCTGCGCGGTCGTTTCAAGGTGGGTTCTTTCTTTTTATGTTTGAGATGTTTATAAAAACGGAAAGCACTGCGGTGAAATTTGTGTATATTTCGGATTGATGAATTGATCCGCATGCCCGAGCACAATCATCTGAATGTCCCGGTTTCTTCAATATTTTCGTTGTCTTTAGCGTTGCCTGATAATTGGTTTTCACTCTAGTGAGTGTGAGTAATGTTGTGTGAAGAAACCCGTTCTCTGTGGTTTTCCTGCTGGCTTTTGTTTGTTTCGTGTAACTCTCCGGTCTTAAAATGGGTGTATTTTTCTTATTTTAAAACCAAAAGTATTTTGTTTGGATAATCACAAAATAAATTAAGATATTTTGTTGGTCTGTTGTGATTTAAACTTATGTCTTCTCCAGTTTTGGTTTCCAGTGGATGTGTACCGTAAACCAAAACAAGAGTATCTTTAGTGTCACATGGACCCACGTAATCCCATTTGAACTATTTTATAATCAAACAAACAACCAGAAAACATTGTAAAATAAAACAACTGCAAAGTTTTACAGTGTTTCACAATGAAAGAAACGGGCCCTTGCTTATGAAATTGGGAGTCGAAGGATAGCATGCTCACATGAAAATACGTCTATCTGCCAGTAGACGTCTAAATGTTTGTGAAATGTCAAAGCTGGAAGAGACTTAGGGGCATGTTTGGCGAAAATTTTAGTTGGAAGGGGCTATATATAACAAAGATAAAATAGAATTCTTTTCTGAAACTAAGTAGGCAATATAAGCTTTGCAGTTAGGTCGGTTGCCAGTCCTGCAGAAAGTGTGGCAGGATTTGAGGAGATGGCTGCGGGAACCCAGAGAAAGTACTACATGCTGGGTGGGAAAGGAGGTGTTGGAAAGACAAGTTGTGCAGCTTCCCTTGCGGTTAAGTTTGCAAATAATGGGCATCCCACCATTGTAGTCTCCACGGATCCTGCACATTCTTTAAGTGATTCTTTCGCACAGGTATGTCATTGCATTTATCTTATAAAAAGAAAACCAGTCTTTGGTATTAAATTGGTTTCTTTTATTTTCTTACGCTATATTCATAAATCATTTGTAGGATTTAAGTGGAGGAACGTTGGTGCCTGTTGATGGAATGGATTCTCCACTCTTTGCCCTTGAGGTATGCGCTAGTCCCCTTTCTTGATCATCTATGGACCTATGGTTGGTCCTTGCATTTTTCTGCCTCATACTAGCATGCTTGCCCATTAGTTTTCAACTACCGAGTACATCTTCACAGATAAATCCTGAAAAGGCCAGGGAAGAATTTCGTTCTGCAAGTCAGAGAAGTGGAGGGACAGGCGTCAAAGACTTTATGGACAGCATGGGTCTTGGAATGCTAGTTGAACAGGTATAAGACGACAACCTCTATGATGTTGTTCAATGGTCTTCGTTGTGCACTTAGCATAGCTTCATTTTAAATGCATATGGTTATTTTAAAGTATATATATTCTTCTTCACCATGTTACCTTACCCTACTATGGCCTTCACAACCATCCAATACTAGAAGTGAAATAAGTTGAACTGTTTACTTATTCTTCACATTATTTTGTATTACCATCCAATAGCATCTTGACATAAAATTTGTGGTTAACTAATTGGTTTTCTTGTAACCCATTAAGCTAGGGGAACTAAAGCTGGGTGAGTTGCTGGACACACCACCACCTGGACTTGATGAAGCTATTGCAATTTCCAAGGCTCGTAATTTTTCTTGTGTTTTTTTTCAGGCTGTGATTTCATTTTTCAATTTGTTATTAAGCCCTTCCCCTAGTCAATTTTTCATTTTACTCTGTTACTATGGTTTATGTTTTCTAACATCAGTTCTTGTATATCCAGGTTATGCAATTTGTTGAAGCAGAAGAATATAAGATGTTCAGCCGTATAGTTTTTGATACAGCTCCCACGGTAATCAAATTAGATTTCTACCTGTTTTTCTACTATTTTTCATAATTGTTTACTCACAGAGATCTTGATTGTTTTTTCTGCTTCTGTCTCTGATAGGGTCATACCCTTCGTCTTCTGTCCTTGCCAGACTTCCTGGATAAGTCCATAGGAAAGATTATGATGGTAGGCATCTTAAGCGAGTTCTTTTTAGCAAGTTCTGCAGTAGTGTGCTGTGTGCATGCTGTTTTATTCAAGTTGTGCACTCATACCTGTGTACCAGTTCCTGAAGATTTATCTGCATCAGTATTTTACTCCCTAGCTACTTACAGAAGAAAATACAGTGAAGAAGCCATCATACAAAGGGTCCAACAACAGAAAACAGACTTTGGTTACTCCACGAATGCTAAATAAATAGGAAAATCAAGAAAGTGCCAAGAGAAACAATGAAAGTCTGTATTTCTAACTGATCAAGATATCCATTTGCAATAAGATTTGGCATTTTTGAACCACAAACACATGGCCTCTGTGACTTTGTCTTCACTGTTCTTTGACTTTTTGAACCACAAACACTGTTAAGTATTTATCTTGATCTCCATGTGTGTTATATTCTATTAATTTTTGCAAACTTCAAAATTCTGGTATCTATTACCTTTTGGGGACAGGTGAATCAGTTCTGTTATTTTTGTTCTTTTCTTTGCCTTGCACAATGCCTACACAGCTGAAAAAGAAGTTGGCTTCTGCAACTTCAGCCATAAAATCTGTTTTTGGACAGGAAGATCCACGCCAAGATGCTGTAAGCTGTGTTAACTGAAAACCTACATGATATTTTATTCAAAATTCTGCAAATCATTGATTTGTTTTTAATTTTTTGTAGTCCGACAAACTAGAGAAGCTAAGAGAAAGGATGATAAAAGTCCGTGAACTTTTTCGGGACAAAGATTCAACTGAGTTCATTATTGTGACTATCCCTACGGTAACTTACTCCTCATTATTCTTTAACAAATCTGAGTTGTAGAACTTTCAGTGCATCTTGAAGGTTACACTTTGCATAGATTGAATATCCACATCATAGAGAGGAACTTTCTTAATGTCCATGTTACACTGCGAGTTTTCAATTCGCCTGTAATGTTGGTACATGTTAGCATAAGGATTAATAGAGCCAAAATTAATAATTATGTTTATAATGTACATGGAAGAAAGGATAATAAAAAGAAAGGTAATATAAATTTAAAAGAAAGCAAAACAAAAGTAACTCATCCTATCTTATATAGTGGGAAATGTGCATCAAGGATATAGATGTAAAAACAATAAGATAACTGAGAAACATAAGCAGTTCGTGAGTTTTGGACCATTGTAGGAGCTATAATACCATGCCCACTTGTTAAAACGTGTCTAAGTCATGCCGATCATATTGCTTGTCAACTCTCATAAGTCTATGAATTCTTCTGAGTCTTCTTCTACCTTGCTTATCCAAGGCCTTTTGGTCTCCCCCTAATTTCTATGGCCTTTATATTTAACCCTCTCTTAATTGGTGGAACTTCTTGTCTATGGTTATCATAGCTAGATCATCTAATATTAGTCTTATTTTAGTCCCAATTTGTGTGACCAAGTCTTGTTACATCCTTGTTAGAATAGTCCCATATTGGAAAGGGACAAGATTATAATATGCTTATAGTAGTGGAGCCCTCTCTACTCAATCTCTTAAGGTTTCGAGTTGGATAACCCGATCCAATAATTTAAATATGGTGTTAGAGCCCATGTTTTTGATCTTGGTTGCACACCCCATATTTGTCATGGTCCACGTGATAGAGTCTAAATCAGCCTATACATGAGGGGGCATACTAGAATAGTCCTATATTGGAAAGGGACAAAATTAAAATATGCTTATAATAGTGGAGCTCTCTCCACTCAATACCTTAAGGTTTTGAGTTAAGTGGCCGAATCCAATAACTTCAATAATCATCATTTGTCATCATGTCGCATAATGTTCTGTTAGTTCTCAACTTTGCCTTTTTCTAGTTGTTCTCACATGCTTTCCTTGCACCTGGCACTTAGCCAGCCAAGATACATGGCCCTGTGGCCAATTTGTAAAATTTTACTTCTGCTGTATATGCTTCGCCCAACAAATAAGGATTGATATGATGCCATTAAGTTTATTGATAAGCTATACTCCTCCCGGTCATAGGATAGAAAACCCTCCTGGTTGAGGGAGTACTGGATGTTCAATTTTCTACACATCACAGAGCAGTAATTCTCCCACGCGTAAATTTGAGAGGTGGGGGAGATTGTCTTAAGGGTGGACAGCATACTTTAAGTTTAGGTGCAGCATATTAGACAGTCTTTCATATTGAGCGTAAGCTTAACACCTTGATCACTATCAATCTTGATTCTTTTCTTTTTATCACACCAATCCTACCATGGATCACTTGGCCCCACATTGGCTGGTGGATTTGGTTACCTACATTTGAATACAATGTTTAAATAGGGAAGGTTTCTTTATGAAGGGAAAAATTGTAGTGATGGAAATACTTAGTATTGCTCTTTTGCCCGTAGGGGAGAAAATTATAGTGAGTTGTAGACCTCCCGTGACCTCACCTCTCTCTCTCTCTCTCTCTCACTCTTTGAAAACTTGTAGTGTTGGAAATACTTAGTATCGCTCTTTTGCCTATAGGGGAGAAAAATAGTGTGAGTTGTAGCCCTCCCGTGATCTCCCCCCCCCCCTCTCTCTCTACACACACCCTGCGGGTTGCTGGTGCCGGAGGGAAGCTCTCTCTCTCTCTCTCTCTTGAGTGGGGAGGCACGGAGGACAGTGGGGGGTTGGTGCTTCTCACCAGCGGGCACGGCAGATGGCTGAGGGTGTCTGCATTCGCAGCGAAGGACGGCGGCGGGCCAGCACGAGGTCTGCCACAGTGGGGCGAGTGATTCCGGGGCAACCAATAAGACGATCTAAAATGTGATCCGAAAAGATCTGCTTTTTTACATTTCAGATCGGATTTCTGATTGATCCGAAATCAGATATTTCAGATCACACGTGTGATCTGATCCTATTATTTATTTCAGATCCGGATCGGGTTTTGGATCTTTGTGATCTATTGACACCCCTATGTATCGTCTCTGTCATTCACTGGGGGGAAGCATTGAAGTTGGGTTGAAGAGTATCTGAAAAATGGGGGATCAAACAAGCTTAACATTCTGGTGGAAAAACTTTAGCACTACGTGAGAAGCTTCAGATGGATTGAAAATATGATAGCTGACATATTGCTAGGAGAAATAAGGTTTATTCAAATCAAAAAAATGAAATGAAGTTTTACTTTTAATGCTTATTAACTCTTAAAATAAGATTAGACTTGGAGATTAGATGTTGCATTGCCAACCTATTAAGCAGAAAAATAGATGCAATGGTGAAACATTATAAGTTGTTCTTTGCTTGCTTTCTGGCTAATTTCTTAGTTGTTTTTGCACTTTCATGTGTCGATGTCCAAGTGCTCATGATTAAGCTAAAGTAAGCTATGTTATGTTTTGTTAGGTTATGGCTGTTAGTGAATCTTCGAGATTACGTGCTTCCTTGAAGAAAGAAAATGTTTCAGTCAGGAGATTAATTGTCAACCAGGTTCTACCACCATCTGCATCCGACTGCAAGTTCTGTTTTATTAAAAGAAAGGTATGATTCCAAAGCTTCTCAGTAGCATATACATCTTAAAACATATTTCAACTCCCAATTATTAGCCAGCATAATCAGCGAAATAGATGTCTTAATGGATTCTCTGCCCCACTCAAATGGATATTTAGTCTAAGCGGTATCTGGAAGTTTGTCAAAAGGAATGCAGCCTCAGTTTCTGTCCTGTGCTTGGGTACATTGTCTGTGCTAGTATAGTGAGGTTACCCGAAGATTACTTAATAATGAATCAAAATAGCTCTTATGTTTCCACGCCCTGCTTTCTAAGTTCAAATGCTGTTTCAAACTCTATCGCAGCATTTGGTTGACAATTCATTTTGATTTGTTGTAGGATCAAATGCGTGCCCTGGATATGATACATAATGATCCCGAACTCATGGATTTGAATGTAGTCCAAGCACCGCTGGTTGATGTTGAGATCAGAGGTACCCCTGCCCTGAAATTTATGGGTGAGATGGTGTGGAAATGAGTTAGAGGAAAGTATCAGCTACGTTAGTTGGGTCGGCTTTCTCCAAAGAAGGCTGGATGTTTGAACATTTCTGTCGCCCCTCGCTTGATCAGTGAGGCTTCCCTCCATTGCCATTTTCAAAGAATTATCAGACACCATTTATTCCAGTTGCCACGCGAGTCATTTGTGGTTCGATGCCAAAATGGTTACTTTGCTCGGACAAGTAACAACGAAGGTAGAGCCCGTCTAACCCTGGATCGTAACATTGCCCAGGATTTTTTGTTTTGCCAAGTGTGTAACCACAGAATTACGGCACTAGGAGAAAATTTGTTGTGTTCAGAATATTTAGCAGCAGTTGATGAGTATGGCATAGGATATTTAGCACTTGCTATTATGGAACGCGGCGAAAATATACTTGGACATTATCATGCCTTTTTGAGGGTGATCCACATGTTTGTGCAGCGAGGTAAACTCTCAATGTGTCTGAAATCTCACATAACGTAAAGGTTTGTACACGTCTGAGCTGGGTTGCCCTCCCACCTGTGAAGTCGGAGAAACCTTGTCAGTGGATCTAGACTCCGATTACTCGGGCTCTCGGGGTGAGCAGCCTTCAAAGAAAAAACCAGGTACAGGTGTTCCCGAGTGCTGGTGTTTGCTTCACAATTTGAGCGCCTGCTGGTATGCCCGTTTGCGATTGCTTGGTAGGAAGCTAATTCTTCCACTATGAGGCCTCTGCAGGGAAAGCAGTTTTGCGTCCGGTTTATCTGTCTATGCTCGTCCCAGAAACACTCTCTTTTCTAATAGCAAACAAGATGGCACCGTTTCTACAAGCCTGTGGCAGTCCATTGGGGTTGGTAGTCTCTCAAGGGGACTTTGCTGCCCGAGCCCAATTAGCGCAGTTATGTGTGAGGAGGGAGCGAGGTTCACTGCACTCTCTCTCATCTGTCGGGTTAATCTAACCCGTTCTCAAACACGCCCTTAAATTTTAAACTACCCCATAAATCTGCGGCGTTCTTCAAATTAGGAAACTGTTAGGAAATCTTTCCCAGCACGATCAACGATCTTTGATCATCCGGTGGGTGATACTCAATTCAGAGAGAACTAAACCCACCCAAAGTGACACTCCAGCCAAGCTTTAGGTGGCATCTCTTGGGTGGATTACTCGTAATGTCAGGAGGGGATTTCCCTTGGAAGAAATTGTAATTTTAGCTGATACAAATAAAGGAGCTATCCTCTACATGTCCACCTTCAACACGTCTCCAGCAACTGGTAAGAGCACCAGTTCTAGCCTTCGTGACCGTGGTAATGCTCACAGTCCATCCAACCGATGCTAGAATTACGATCTGTAAGGAGAAAACAGAAGGATCTCTTGCTAAAAAAAAATTAAGCTGAGGGGGGGGGGGGAACCTGGCCGCTGATAAAAATATGGCACTACCAATCAAGAATTGGCCTTCAAGTTGAAACATCAAAGGGAAAGGCCTCTAGAAACTCCATCATGTAGACCTGATTTCCTCATGTAAAGTATATGCCACGGAACAGTACAGAGAATCCGACGAGAACATACTCAAAATCCCTCGGGCACTTTGTGGACGATACCACATCATATGGGGGGAAAAAAAAAAGAGGAAAATGAAGCAAGCAAGTGACCTCTTGAGAGAGGGGTCACAGTAGCATGGGAAAGGATCCTCAAGACAACGCTCAGGTTGGGAAATTTGGCTCTTCTGAAATTAAGCTTCGTCGCTGGTTTTTGTCTCAGATGCCAGGCCTCGGATCTTGACATCATAAAAAACTTCTTCAACCCTTCTCAAGTCATACTTCATGCCTACAAAGTGAAAAGGAATAATTTACATTCAAGAAGATGGGTGGTATAATCCTTAATTAATGACGGTATATGCCTCATCTAAAGATATAGTAAATAAGATAAACATCCGACGAGTGTGAAAACAAAAATGGCAAACAATTGGAGCAAGAGCTTACTATCAAACTTCTTTCGCAGGAAATCATTTCGAAGGTTAAGCATCCGGAAGGATGCATGCAGATCGGTTAAGAATTTCAGCACCTTTCTTGGGCAATCATAATCTCCTGCCGTAACTTGGTTCACCACATATCTAGGCTGGGATAGCATCAAAAACGTCAGAGACGAGGGTTCTCTCTTTGACCATCATATTAAACCAAGCAAGACAACACAATACAGTTTTCTTAAAGGCAAAAGCAGAGAGAGCAGTCAAGTAGATGATTCTAAAGTTGGTCCAAGATGAGGATTGTAAATTGGTGTTGTCCAGTTGAAGATACGGACAACAAGGATTGTAAATTGGTGTTGTCCAGTTAAACAAAGGCATACCGTTACCATAAAGTTACTCTGATTATCATTGTCAGAAGTTTTATTCTTCCCCTTCCCTTTAATCTTACTCTGGTTTGGTTCTAGGTAGATTGTACTATCATAAAAGTTCTAAACCACAGAAGCAATTCCCACAAAACCAGACTACATAAATTGGGCAAGCAGATGTTCAAGACCACATTACACCAACTAATGGTAGAATATTGGAGTAATTTTCCCTTTTCTTTCAGAAAGCAAACAAACAATGAGTAAACAAAAGGGAAACATTATCTTACCATTTCATTGGACATGAAACATAATCCTGCAAGAACAAGAACAAATCCCGAGTCAATTCATCGTGGAGTAATCCGTGTATTTCAAAATATATGTGCACTAATCAGAAAGCTTAAGAAGTAAATGGTAGCCGGCAAGAACATGCCTGAATCTAACTACATCCTTTTAGTGTCCCCCGTATCAAATGTAAATGCAAATTCATAAGCATGTTAGCTGTTTTTCATTCTGGCAAGACTGTGGCTATTGTCGATGCCTCAACTCTCAAGGAGAATAGGAAAACAGTCAAAAAAAAAAGCATCAAAATCAAAGATGATACTAAAAATGCAACTAGAGTTCAGATTCATTTCGTCCTGTACTGTGCAGTGCACAGAAAAGCCATGATGTTGTTTAGACAAACACTAAAAGATTAGAGGGTAACTTGAAGGCACACAAATCAGACACCAGTCAACTAAGCTCGGCCATGTATCCTGTAAAATAGATCTTCCATTCCATAACCAAAAGATTTTGCATGAATATAAAAATACACTGTACAATGCCTCGCGTTGATTCAAGAACGAACATGAATACCTCTATCAGGAGGTTGGTATTCTTTCTCAGCACAATACCTTACCAAGGTGACTCTTAATTCCACCACGATGAAAAACATCGGTATTACATAAAATCAATTTATGCTGAAGAATAACCAATAGAATGCAGTGGATCCAAACTCACCGACAAGATAATCTTCAATATCCAGACCAAATTCTGACGCATCCACTGAACAATTATAGGAGATATAGTTATGACTTTTGCATGCATCGATCAAAGAAAGAACATATATTATGTAATATTTGTCCTCGTCCGTAGGTAGATGACCCTAGTAATCCTACTTTACTATTCCACAGTAAAACCTTGATAGATAAGTCAAAGCATATGTAGCTAAAGACAACAAAAATAATACACAACAAAAGGGTATCATATCAGGTATACACTTGACAGGACAAAAGGGGACGAACACATTACAACTAATGTATGTTTAAATGATAAACACAATCACGATGTCAGTGAAGAAGTATGATCCAACATTTACTAAGTTGTGATGACCCAAACTTGTGTTCTAGGGGGAAAAAAAGTTTGACAACAATGATGGATCGGAATTTTGAATCCAGTTGGTCCCCACATGTAGAGAAGAATGACCAGTCGGGGGCCAAACAGCCTCTATGTGCAATTTTCCAAGACAACTACTCAGTACATCAGGAGCAGGGGAAGTAGTAGCTGACTAAACTTGGACAATAATCATCTGATTCTAGGTTGCACTCATAGCGTAGTAAAACAATATCGATAGAAGGACTCTCAAATTGTTTAGACAAAAAAAGAAAAGGGACTCACATCCAAGTTTCTCTTCCACCTCCCTGTGCATAAGCAGGTTCCCCGTCTCCAACCAGTGCAGCAAAGCAAGCAGCGAAACCACAGTCTGCGCCTCGCTTCTCCAATCCCCATGATACCTATCCACCACCATCCCCCCACCCCACATACATACAAGGAGGGAGGAATAAGAACATAAACACCAAAAAGAAACGACCTTTAGCCAAACCACCGCCATCGTCCCCCACGTACCTGTAATACCAACCGGGGCACTCTCGGAGGATCTCTCTGAGCCGCCCAAAGAGCTCCTTCAGCACTCCATTCTGGACACCAGCTTTCGCCAACACCTCTGATAACCAAAAACCGAAAGCAACGGGTTCAAAACGCATAAAACCCTACCAAAACCCTAGCCCAACGAATCAAAAGAACAGAGCCCAGTGAGAAATGAGAATGGCGATTTGGGACATCCACTCCCCCCGGCCTGCTTCAAACCTGGGACTGGGAGGGACTGGTGGAGGAGGAGAATGGCGGACTGCATGATCCGGATGGCCGCCTCCATTTCCGCCACGACCGCACGGATCCGCTCGCGGATGGTCCCCGACTCCTCCAGCCGGGTCTGGAACTCCACGAACTGCTTCTCCATCGGTACGATGGTGAGCGTGGCAAAGGTATTACTCGTAGAGGAAGAAGAAGCGGGGCCCGACGGCGGGGGAGAGGATGGAGGAGAGGTGGCTGAGGAGGAGAGGCGGAAGCGGAGAGCAACAACACGGCGTCGTCGCCAGAGGCCGAAGAGCGACGCAGGAGCGGGGACGAGAAAGGGGGAGGCGGCGGTGGGACAACGGGTCGAGGAGAGGAGGGAGGCCGAGGTGAAGGAGAAGAGCGCGGGAACGCCGTCACGAAGCGCCGCCGTTAGTCTCATCTCATCCGGATTCCGGAATCGTCTCCGCTCTCCACCTCCCTGAGCCCGGCCGCCTTCTTGTCTGCTGGCTGTCCTGTTGGAGTTCCGGATCCACTTGGTGGCGGATCTACTTCCGGTAACCTGCTGGTGAGGATCCGCAGCCCCCCGGTGGTTTGAGGTTAGATGGACCATACACCTTGGCCTTCTCCCGCCCTGCGTGACGAGGTGATGCCCTTCCGTTTCGCGTCGTTTCCGTTTGATCTTTGCGGAAAATGCAACGTCAGCTGACGGGACCACGTGACATTACGTAACAACGGCAGGACTCGGTTGGTAAATTCAAATGACTGGTTAGAAATCTGGTCTCAATATGTTGAATTAAAAAATATATAATAAAATTGACAAATATTTCAGTTCAAATTTAAATTTTTAAGCAAAAATATGTATATTTTATTTAAATTCTACTTTTAATTTTAAATCTATTTTTCAATTGAAAACCTTATTATTTAATTCATCTCGAACGGGGTTAGATTTTCACAATGTCACGTAGATCTGTGAATCAAATCACATTGTCATTTCGTCATATCACACGGTCCAATTAAAAGACCACGAAGATCTTGACTAAATTTTAATACACAATTTTTTAGTAATACTTTGTGCAACGAGATTGTTGCACTTACGTCACGTCAACCCGTAACACTCAAATTAGTTCAGGGAGATGTGACATGACATCCTCTAGGAGAGAAAATGAGATTGTCATGTCCCTTTGACAGTCGCATTAAATGGGTGAAGTTCTCCGTCGTAAACACCTACTAGAAATCTCAATTTTATCCCTCGTCCTCCCTCGGGGCTACAACCTCGGCGGGAAAACCCCGAAATGAAACCAAACCAAGATTTTTTCATTTTATAGGTGAACTCCGGTGTGTGACCCGTGACGGGGAGTTGGTGTGTAAGGCTAGCAACAACTCATTGGCCAATCAGAACTGTGGGTGAAGTTGCCGTTTATGACGTCCATCGAGGATAGCAAGAACCTCCCCTTCGGTCTGCCTTCGCAGGGCAATTAGTCACAGTAGTAGCCAGACACCCAGTTCAATCAACAGCCGTTTGTTGGGTTTGTGCAACATGTGAGAGATCAAAACAGCCAATAGTCTCTCGTTAACAACACTCCCTTTAACAGCACGAGTTGGAGGGTAGCGGAGAGCTAGACAGCGTTAGGCAACAATGCACGTCTTGATCGATGTTAACGAGAAACATGGAGGTCGTAGCCCAACTTGCCTATCTTCGAGGAGGGCGACAACATGACATGGATGAGGAAGAAGATGATGCCAAGCTCTCGTATGCTAGATTTTGGATAATCAAAAGGGGCGCCACCATGCTCCACCCATATGCATACCGGAGACCCGCCCTGAACTTGTGAAGAACAAGTGACTTTCGTTTTTGGCTTCTATGTATATATGATTGGTCGGATCAATGGTAGAGGCCAAGAATATATATTGTGCTTTGGTAGGGAAAGTGAGAGAAATCAAAATAGTTTATTTGATATTAGAGTGTACGTCATTATTTATCAAGGCCATATTTCTTCTTTACAGTCTAGACATGGAGACTTGCACGATGGAGGATAGATGATTGTCCAAGTCTCCAATATGCACGATGATTGTTTGAGCATTTAGAGACTATGACAGCGTCATCGTCTAAGTCTCAGAGAGTCATCGTCTATTTTCTATCGTATTACATTAGATTGAAACAGTTTGCACTGTAATGAAACGTTACGCATTAGAGTCAAAAGTATTAGGGATTTTTACATAGATACCCTTATAAAGTTCGGTTTTGTCAAATTACCCTTCATCTTAGCATATTATCATAAATATCCTCGAAATATGGATAATGTCATGATTATGCCCTCGCCGTAACTCCTGTGTGTTTAACCCGAGTTAAGTGTGAGTTAAAGAGTAAGATTTTTATATATCTATCCCTGTAAAGTTCAATTTTGTCAAATATATCCTAGATCTAATGACCGTAGATGACATATTTCACGGAATATTCTCCTCTGTCGACGGCAGTAAACTAAAGAGATATAACCGTAACATTTCTGTCTAAATGAAGGATATTCATAATAATATGCTCAGATGAGAGTTATATTTGACAATATCAAACTTTATAGGGATATATATATATATATATATATATATATATAAATCCCAAAGTATTGCACTGGATTGAATGTTGCAATGTAGTCGTAACGTTTGCACTGGAGTGCAGCATATTGCGTTGGACTGAAACATAGTGCATTGTAATGATAGACTTTACATTGGAATGAAATATATTGCATTGGAAGAAAAATTACGATCATGGAGACTTTACAATAGAGAATGGATGATCATCTAAATCTCTAAAATAATAATGAAATATGGACGATGACTTTTTGAGCGTTTGGAGATTTAGACGATGTCATCGTCCCAATCTCAAATAGCCATCTTCCATTCTCCATCATATTATACTAGACTAAAACAGTTTGCACTGTAATAAAATATTACGTAATAAAGTGAAATATATTATATTGAACTAAAGGAGTTTATGTTGTAGTCATAAAGTTTGTACTGAAGTGAAGCGTACTGCACTGGATTAAGACATTATGCACTGTAATGATAGTCTTAGCACTGGAATGAAACATATTGCATTAGAAGAACAGTTGTAGTCATGGAGAATGGACGATCATCTAAGTCTCCAAAATGGATGATGAAACACGGACGATGATTTTTTGAGCATTTGGAGACTTGGACGATGCCATCATCTAAGTCTCAAAGAGCCATCGTCGATGCTCCATTGTATTACACTAGACTAAAACAATTTAATGAAATGTTATGCACTAGAGTGATATGTATTACACTGGAGTTATAAAGTTTGCACTAGAGTGAAGCGTATTACACTAGACTAAAATATAGTGCACTATAATGATATAATTTGCACTGAAATGAAATATATTGCACCATAACATCTTACACATTGCCTTGTATTAAACAATCCCTTGTATAAGAATCAAATTAATTTTATGTGACTAAAATATAAATGTTTACATCCATGACTTCAAAACTTCTTTACATCTATGTTTTCAATAGGGTTCGACGGCATTGGTGCCTCTCTCTTTTCAGCCATTCCTATCTACCCTCTTCCAATGGCATGACCTATAGATAGACTTCAGGAATACGCTATTCATGTCGAAGTTGAAGATTGACACAAGGTCACTCTAGAAGGATAAAAAAAACCGAGGGAGCACACGGTGTAGTTAGGCGATGTCCCTTGATCTAGTCTTCCCTCTCCTTCGGCATGACTCTATATCTATTGTGCAAATCGTCTACATTTAGTGTTGGCACATCAGACAATCACCATCTCTCTCAATCTATGACCTGTGTTTTTTCTTCCCTTAGATATTCAATCAACATAGACAAGTAAAATCAGACTTGTGGAAGATAAACGAGAAGTTCAGTGATTGACCACACATCACAAATGAAAAAGACTATAACTTCTTGTGGACTTACGACACACGAAAGAGCAAATTACATATATCAATTAATCCCTGTGGGGGAATGAACAGCGCATCAACGAGAGTTGGAGAGATGTTGGAAGGGATCATAGCAGATAACACTGATGGTGTCTAGCTCTCCACTACCCTCCAGCTCGAGCTGTCGAAGGGAGTAGTGTTGTCGACGAGAGACTGTTGGCCGCTATAATCTCCCACATGCTACACAAATGTAACCAGTGACTACTAGTTGAACTGGGTGCCAGGCTACTGCTACGACTGGTTGCCCTGCGAAGGTAAGCCTAAGGGGAGGTTCATGTTATCCTGGACGGGCGCCACAAACGGTGGCTTCACCCACAGTGCTAGTTGGCCAACAAGCTGTCGCAACCCTTGCACGCCAGCTCCCTCTCACGGGTCACCAGCTGGAGTTCTACTACAAAATGAGAAAATCTTGGTTTGGTTTCATTTTGGAGTTTTCTGCCGAGGTTGCAATCATGGGGAGGAATGAGAGTAAAATGGAGATTTCTAGCAAGTGTTTATGACGGAGAACTTCACCCATTTAATGCAGCTATTAGAGGGACATGGTAGTCTGGTTTTCTTTCCGAGAGGGTGCCATGTCACGCTTCTCTAGGTCAATTGAAGCATGTGTTATAGGTTGACGTGACATAAGTGCAACGATCACGTTGCACGTAGCATTACTCGTGTGTGTGTGTGTGTGTGTGTGTGGGGGGGGGGATGATTTTAGTTTCGCTTATACATTTTGTCATTATTTGCATAATTTCACTGTATGTTCGTGCATCCATGCACTTCATAATAACCTGGAGACGTTTTTTCATACTTTGTTCCTGGACTCTACAGATCAAATATTTCCCAACAATCTTATTTGTATCCTAACCTCAAAATTTATAGCTTAAAACTTTTAGTTGGAAACCAAAATATAGCCGAAAAGATAGTTTCTATAATCTAATAGCCTTTCCTTCGGGGGGGCGATAGTTTAAAAATACTTCGCGCCAAATACAGCTTGTGGTTGTTTTTCATCTCAAATGCCACCTAGGTGGCTAAAACGCCACCCCCGACGTAGACGAGGCTTTCTGATATTATTAGACCAGAGAACATCAATTTGAACAGCTGACAAGGGCCGGTGGCTAACCTGATAATTGCGATCGGTTTTCTTTGTGGAGCCGGACAGAAACAATCTGTAGGAACCAATTTGAAACACACCAGGCATCGGATTAGAGTTATACTGCTGTTAATCTTCCATGGGTAAAGTCTTGATCCGGCTTCCGAGTAACAAGGTTGTGACATTGCTCAGTTAACAGAACTTTAGATTTTGCTGATTAAACAGCTCAGGTTCTTTACTGGATTTATCTGAAGCTAAAGTCTTAGGACGCATTTGGCGACACAACGGGGGTGAATTTCGAAGAATCTCACTATAAATGCACACTTGTCACGTCAGATTATTATTGAATTTCGAAGAGAGACAAAGAGAAAATTGAACACTTTTCATAATCTACGCAAGCTGATCTCCACCAGTTCTTTCTCGCTGATCTCCACCAGTTATTTCTCTCTAAATCCTATTTGTTTGTAGAATAGGTTAAAAGGGATATTATAATTAAGATTAAGTTATTTTAAAGAATAAACAATTTTACTTTGATCAAAAAATACCATAATTGAAGTTATCTTATTCCATCTTTTCTCTCAAATAACCTAATCGACCCTTAATCTGGATACTGACTCCTAACACCAGATATAGACTAGAATATGAGATCCGCATAGTCAAATTGATTAAGATGGATAAAAGTGAGATAACTGAGTTAACTCGACTTTATTCTACAAAGCCCCGCTTTGAAAACGAGTTATCCCGTAGTTAATCATGAGTTAACCTTGGATTAATTAAATTTGAAGTTTGATTGGGGGCCAAGGCTAATCTGATTATCTGCTGGACTAACCACGGGATAATCCCGGATTTCCAATTCCCCCTCGCGAGATGGGTTAGCCCCCATCGTCTCCCTCCCTTCTGCACAATTTAATGCTCACCCTCCCTCCCCCCCCACTCTCTCTCTCTCACACACACACACACCCCTAATTAATGCACTCCTCTCTCTCACACCCTCTCTCTCTCTCTCTCTCTCACACACACACACACGACCCTCGCGCTCTCTCTCCTCCTCTCTCACACACACCTAATTAATACACTCTCTCTCTCTCTCTCTCTCTCTCTCTCTCTCTCTCTCTCACACACACACACACACACACACACACACACACACACACACACACACACACACACACACGCGTACTCACCCTCCCTCTCTCTCTCTCTCACCTAATTAATACCCACCCCCTATCTCTCACACACACACATATTATTATAAATTTTATCATGGATAAGTTTGTAATTAGTAATATTAATAAAAGAATTTATCAAAACTTTTATTATTTTAATGATATATTTATCAAACAAAATCTATCAAATTAAATTTATTTCCATGATATATTATTATTATAATGATGTTATTTATCAAGTAAAATTTATTTTCATGATATATTATATTAAAGAATATAGTCAAAATATTTAAAAATTAAGATAAAATAAAAATTTTAAAGATAAATAGTAACCCAAAACCAATAATTAATGTCATTTTTGACTATTAAATTTAAATTAGTGAAATTGTTGATGTTATTTATCAAACAACATTTATTTTCATGATCTATTATATTTATAAAATGTATTAAAAATATTTAAAAATTAAGATAAAATAACATTTTTTAAAGATAAATAGTAATATGAACTTGTATTAATGCCATTTTTACTTTCAAATTTTAATTAGTGAGATTATTAATATTATTTATCAAAAAATTATTTTCATGTTTTATTATATTATAAAATATTTAAAAATTAAGATAAAATAAAAATATTTAAAGATGAACAGTAACATAAACTCCTATTAACGTCATTTTTGACTTTTAAATTTTAATTTATGATATAATCAATTTATATTATATATTAAAAATAATTTAAATTATAATAAAATAAAAAAATTTAATTAAAATATATACTCAAACTCGTAATTAATATATGTTTGTGAGTGAGAGAGAGAGAGTGACGTGAGAGAGAAAGAGTAGAGAGAGAGGAAGAGAGATTAAAAAAAATCATGAAGAAGGGATAATTATGATATTTTGGTTGTCATGATTAAAGAGTTAACCCAATTGTTACCAAATCACACTGGAATAAAAGTAAATTAACACTATTTTATTTTCAGGTTAACTATGCTTCTATCAAATTAAAATCAAGTTAATCTAGGACTAAGTTAAGTAGATTTACTTAACCCACAAAATACATAACCCCTTTCCAAAGTGATACCAAACAAACAGGGCTAAAAGAATTTTTAAAAAAATCCATAATCTTATTGTGTTGACTAGCACTCCCTTAAGACTACAGGTGGATAGAAAGATGCTTTCCACTGGGAGGAAATAGTGATTTATGGCTGGAAAAGAAAACTTTTAATACCATCCATCCATATAAAGCGACATGAAGAACAAAATAAGCACATAATTAACACAGGAGCCATACTTGAGATCTGTGAACAATTTACCCCTTAAGCAAATCAGGTAGCCGCCTGTTAAGTGTGAGGAAGAGAGAAAGAAAAGGGCTGCAGTTTAAATTCCCATTAGCGTTCATGAACACAAGGAGAATGCGTGCCTCATCTAAATTAATTACTGGTATGAGGTTTTCGAATTACATCAGACAAAATGGGTTCTATGAACTCCATCAGAAAAGCGTGTGCTTTATTGTGTTGTCAGACACTGTTCCAGAGAGATGTATCCCATCTTCAAAGATAACTTGATCCAAAAAAAAAAAATTTCTGACAACACAAACTGAATATGAAACAAAATATAATTTACATAGTCTATCGACTTTCACATTAGGGTTTTGAGACCTATTCCAGACAGCCTTCGTATATAGGCCATCGACTATGTTACAGTGCATATGAACCCTGCTTTTAATTAATGCAGTCAACATCTAAGGAGCTTACTTCTTTTGGAATGTTACCATACAAAAGAAGGCAATGATACGGAAGACTAGACCATAAACAATGAGGATGAATATACAAAGACCCCAATCATGAATGTTGTAGTTATTTTTTATAAGCGAACCACAACGAGTTACGAGCCATACTCCCGAATACCTGTAATAAGGAACAACTACAAGTGTCAAATACTTCAACACATGGATATCGTATGAACAATGCCTTCTCACTCCCTTCTATTGGTTAGTCTTTGAAGCCTTCATAAAAATGATGGAAAACAGGAAAGGCATTAATTCATGACAGAGAATGCAGGATCGAATGTATACTATTTCCTACAAGATGTAAGCATCATGATCATTGGATGGCAAAATATAGCCAGATCCATGCTTCCCATGTAGAGGGCTAACATCCAGTAGCAGTTTGAGGTAATGAGCTTTGTCTTTTATGGAGACATTAGAAGGATAGATTGATGCTCAAAAAGGGCATAATTCCAATGTTTTCAAGGTTCAATAATGCATTGTCATCCGAGATATTGCTGAAAGAGGATTTTTCTCCCCAAAAGGAGGCAATTTCCATGCATTGGAAATTGAAGAAAATGGTTCTCTCGGCTCTGGAAATTACTCTTCCAATTAGTCCACCAGATCGCAAATCAGTCAGTTTACCAAAAGACCCTTCATGAAAAACAATAACAGGTTGACTATTAATAAAACCATGGCTTGTTGCACAACAGGGATGCTCTGACGCTGCTGAAATCAGAAGAATCATTACATACACAAACTCTATTAAAATGTCAGTAAATTAGTTTAGGGCCTGCCAGAAAGTAAGGAGCAAACAAATAGACTATCAACTATGTGTTCTATTGATAGCCCAACAAAAATGACACTACATACAATTTCTCATACCATATGTCTGCTTCGTTTATCATGCATGCATTAATGAATGGTCATTCCATCAGAATGCATTTTCTGACGTATAATGCTTTATGTTGGGAGCAACGAGTGTGTATCGTTGGACAGTTAGTTGTTTAATATAGATTGTGTGTATGTGTGTAAAGAAAATGAAATATTAGGGGGTATTTCAGAATGTACCACACGTCCAACACCAAAATTATGAATTCTATGGTGAACCATGATGGAAAGTTGTCAGGTCACACAGACCTTTCAGCATTTGAGATCACAAATGCTTCCAATGCCCATTTTGGGTAGCATAAGTTAGCCATGATTCTCACACTTGAACTTTGCTCTTGAGTGGCTATCAAAGTCAAAACAACAGGAAGAAGTACAGACCACTGCAGAGGGCGGATAGAATTGTGTTAATGAGCAATGTAACTACAGAGAATATTAGAACACTGTTAAATTAGTCAACTTATACGCACCAGTTGAGCAGAACCTGGTTGGAAGAAAATAGCAAATGCATATGCAATACCAGTCACACAGTATACAAGTGCGACCAAGATAATATAGTTGTCGGTGATGGATGACCTAGGATTGTTGAAAAAATAGAACATGGAGAGATAAACTATAGGCTTGATGATTGTATTGAAGTGATCTATTGTATCTTTCGACATAAAATAGGCCAATGAGCTCATTCCAGAAGCACTTTCCCGCCAATAGTGCAACTTGTCAAGTGAAAATGATCTCAATGCTGCAATTTTGCACAAAAGAGCTGCAATAAAAAATAAAGAATTAGGCTATGAGGCTTTCGCAAAGTCCCAACATAATCATGTACATATGAAAACAGCCCACTCTTCTAGCATATGGAAGGAAAAATCCTAGATGTCAGAAGTACCTACAGATCCTCCCTGATAATTGGATAAAATGTGAAGGGTGTGATATGATGATAGCACATACAATGATCATTCATGGGTTTCTTCTATTTATAAATTCTACAAGGTGTTTCTACCTACAACATTCTTTAACTGGTGTTGCAAAAGTTGACAGAAAATAGGTCAGAATGGGGGAAAAAACATTGAAGCTGAAATCTAGTTGTGCAACATTCAGGAATTGCCAATCTCATGTACAAGAAGTAGGTATTCATAGCAACACCAAATAAAGCACATAACAGTGGAAGGTCCATGCAGGAGAAAAAAACAAAGATTATAGATGGCTATAATCAGTTATATAGTGCACTAACAGCACGTATAAAAGGTTCACCTCTAGACTTCGAAACTAAATAATGCATTCCTTCTATGAACTCTCAGCAGTCATTTTACATTAGGAGGACAGTGTTTTGACAGTCATCCTACATCTGAGACACTATACGTTATGTGTGGCAAACCCAAGAATTATAGATGGAAAATTTTTGCTATTTCTTTTTAAGCAGGATGTTGCAAGACCATGACAAATCCCTACCAGTGGTTCTATTCTGTATCAAATAACGAGAATGAAGCAAGAAAACAAAATACCGCACTGGATACAGTAAAAAATGCTTATGCTGATACAGCATCTGATGTCACTTTCAAGTTAAACATTCAATCAAATGTGTTCCTCACAATTAACATTAATATAGAGCTGATAAACACGGATGGCAACCTCTGGTCTATCTAGGCAACAACACATCAGGGTCTAGTTTATCTAGACTCAAATAAATGTGAATCTGGAGAACTAGAAACACTAAATGTAATCAAATTGGATATGTACCTAGAGTAAAGATTGGCAACAAATGTGACCTCATGGAAACTACATATTCTATTCAGAAAAACTTCCAAACTGTGAATCAGTCAGGAGGGCCATAAGCCAGCCAAATATATGAGTTCACAGCACCCCCCCCCCCTCCCAAAGAGGTGGGATATAACACCAATCTTATTAACATAGACAGAGATACTAGGTCAGATAAACAAGCCACAGGTGAGCTACTTTCATGAAAACTCTACAAATACTTCATCTCCATATTTGTAGTTAGAAGTACTGGTTACAATTGATTACATCCCTACATGAAGATTGACAAAGGAAATATAAGACTGACCAATTTAAAAGATGGACCCTACATTTCTACATTACCACAGTGAATCACCTCTGGTAAGGGCCTACTAATAGACCACCAGTTCACAGTTAACCTGAGCAATTTCTTTTTTCTGGCACAGGAAACATAAGAAACAAACAGCATATAGGACCTCTACTTGCTTGGATGTTTGTAGCAAATAACAATCTCCCAGTCCTGCTGTGAAAATAATAGTGACCAGGTCACAACAACGTCATAAAGCAATTTTCTGGAGGTTTTGACATTGATGAACAACTTATCTTACCAGTTCTTCATAATTTTGCCCATATTAAAAACTGATCTGAGCTTTCTCAGGAATCAGGGATGTGCATTGTTCAGTTGGATTTGACAGGAAAATTCTAAAACTGGAGCCATCCTGACACTCAAGAAACTGAACCAAACCAAACAGAAAAAATTCGGTTTGGTTTTATCACCGTCTGTTCGGTATGATTCAGTTTAAAATAGTTTAGACAGAAAATATTCGATTGAATTAAAATAACACTTATTTCATTCTAATTTTATAAGCACCCAGGACAGAGCTTGGTGATCCAGGCTCAGCCTATGCAAAAACCATGGCCACACTGGACATGCTAGGCTGAGGCAGGCTACCTTTTACCCCCCCCCCCCCCAATTTCCAATTTATCCAATGTGTCTCAGTCACTGAAACGAGAATGTTGCCCAGCTACCCTGCATGAGTGATGGCCCATTGAGGAGGAGGGTGAAGCACACATAAAGGATTCCCAAATCTTGACCTGGGTGCATAAAAAATAAATGGGCCCAGCCCACCAGACAACAGTCCAGACAAAATTTTAGTTAAAAACATTGTCACACATTTATGATATATGAAAAACATATATACACGTATGTGTAAAATGAAGAATTATATTTGTATTAAAATTCAGTTTAAACAGGTTATATGGTTTGGTTTGCTTTCAAGAATCCTTCAAATGAATTCAACCAGTCTTACGTTCAAACCAAACTGAATGGACAGGATTGGTTGGTTCGGTTTGGTTTGGCAGTTTGTTCTGAATAATGCTCAGTCGTACTTATGATTTTTTGCACCTTCTCTATCTGAATATTTATTATTATCTTCCTTTCATAGACCTAAATAAGCTCATTCCACTGCCAGAGTCACATATAATGTCAAAATAAGAACCACATATCAAGCTTTAACATTTTGATGCAGTCATGAGTTTCATGTTTTAATCTAAGATGAATTACATTTCTTGTGAAAGGTGGAAGGGTGAATTACATATTAGAAAGGGAAATACTTAGGGGGAGGGAGCTAGCTGACAATGTTCTTGCCTAAGCTGCTAAAAAAATGGAAATTATGGATATTTGTCTGCAGCCTTCAGACACTAATGCTCACCAATCTGTTGTCCTGTCCAAGAGTATTGTTCAGCACAACCTGTCTGATTTCTGTCTGAAGGGAAAAAAAAGGTATATTTTAAGGTAGATGCTTAAGCAATAGTCAACCTACGAGGGCTAGTTCACTAAACATGGTCATGACAAATCAGTTAAAAGCTCTTATACAGCCATGAATTTGGAGAATAGTTAAACTTACAGACAGCAATGACAGTGTAAGTGTAACCAAGTGCCCCAAATGTTTCATCATTCACTTTAGCAAGCGTCCCCAAGCATACTCCAGCCAAACATAAAATGAGAAAATCAACAAATTGTATTCTTGCTTCTCGTAGCCGCTGCTTTCCAACCCTAAGAATACAGAAAAGGAAAATCAAATGCATGATATCAGTATGAGTCCAACATTTTCCAATGTGGAGCACTATTATTTCCAAAATAAAATAATATCTAGTATAGTCAATGTGTACCTCCCAAAAAAATATTTATATTGTCGTAAAACTCCAGGAGTCTTGCGGTTCGACAAATCATTTGATCTTGCAAAATTGTGCTCTATATTATCTCGTTTTTGTTCAACTATACATTTAACGTCACCCCACAATTCCCCAGCAATTGATTGTGTTTCAGATCCAGCACCTGTTCGGCTACCTAAACTTGTGCCCCCTCCTAATGTATCTCCAGTAGCATTATGCAGCATATCTGGTGGTATCTCATAACCATTATGCTGCATCCATTTGAGGGGAAGCTGTTTATAATTAATGCCAGAACTTGTGCTTGGTTTTACTATGCCCTCCAAAATATCTATGTAGTGGTCTGGAGGGTTAACACGCTCAGGAACATGGATCCCAAGACCTGCAAAGTATTCTTCAACTTTCTTCACTGATCCATGATAGACAGTGAGCCCACCTTTGGCTAGAAATATCAAATCGTCAAACATCTTGAACAAGGTGTAGCTGAAATAAAGGGGAACCTTCGATTCAATTGATGAGAATAAAGCCCATGCTATGTCATATATAGTTATGCTAAATGTTGCCGTATAATGATAGAATAAATCTAATATGTCGAATATTATAGGGCAAACAAAAATTGTTGATAGATCATAAAAAAGAGAAAATTCAATAACTTTATAACTACTCTTCTATTTCTAGGTCTAGCAGCCATTTGATGCGAGTAAAGCCCATGCTAGGTCATACATAGTTACATTAAATTTTGCTATATAATGATAGAATAAATCTAATATGTTTAATATTCTAGAGCAAAAAAAAACATTTAAAATACACACAATTGTTGATAGATGATAAAAAGGAGAAAATTCAATAATTTTCTAACTACTCTTCTATTTCTAGTGGTCATCCTTTGCTTTTTTTTCTTTTTTCTGCAATTTCTTTGCATGAAGTGTCCCCATCTATGTGTTCAAATGTATATGCAGATATACAGATGCAAACTAAACCATATTACCATATGTGCTTAAAAGAAGACCCGCAACAGTAGTCATGGACATAAGAGAAATGATCCTTTGAATTCTGAGCATAGCTCAGAGTTTTTTCCTATACTTTACAAGAAGGTCAACATCTCTCATTTGGTAAGCCACATTATTTCTGATCACCAGAAGAAAAACATGCATTGTTTCTATTTTTGATTATTCAGGCATGAAGCGCATATTTTAGGTTAAACAAGTGAAGGTGAATAATATAAAGGCAAGAAGTTACTATAAAGAAACTCACAATATTTTGAAGGTGATCAGTACTTCATTTTATTTATGAAATATAAGAAGTTCGTTTTCAATGGCCGACCAAAGAAAAGTTCATGTTCAAAGATTATATCATGCATACCTGGGTTGGTGAAGCACCATAATTATGTTTACCCCTTCAAGGGCCTCACGACGAAGAGCTCTCAAAAGCAACTGAGATGAGGCACTGTCCAAACCAGAAGTCGGTTCATCTAGGATCAATAAAGAGGGTTCCATAACCATTTCCAACCCAACATTTACCCGTTTTCTTTGTCCCCCTGAGATTCCCCGCTTCTCCACTGTCCCAACCAAGGAGTCCCTCACTGCTTGCAGACCTAAAGACTCGATGACTCTTTCAACAACTAAGACTTTATCAGGTTTCGACATGCTATCAGGAAGTCTGCAAAATAAGGCATCACCAAGAAGAAACAATTAGTCAGTGCAGCAAGAAGTATACAGGAATACTTCCTATCGCATCAAGAGAGTTAGCATGTTGTGTGAACACAGAACTAAAGATGCCTCCAATGTTTGCATGATCAGATGAGTTAGAATTCAGATATTAGATGAACGGGTACAACAATTGCTTTGCCAGCTTTGGAACATACCATGTTAAGAAAATAGAAAACAATTAATATGAAGAAGTTGCAACAACTAGAAGCAAAAAGGAGGTAAGATCAGGAATAGTTTGATATTTAAGAAATGCATCACAAGACACAAAACAAAAAGAGGAAAAGTGCAAATAAGAAAATAAATTCTTGTTTATTGACCCCTTTTTTGTTTAAGAAAGAGTGAAATAGATGGTAAGGTTGTGAGCTACACTTGAGGCAGACCTACATTGCCTTCCTGCGTGAATGATACTATAGCTGGTCGAAAATAAGTATGTTAATGATCAGTTTACATGGGAGAAAAATCTGGACTGAAGAACCTTAGAAGAAAAGGCATACTAGTCAGGAGCCTGTACTCAGTAGACATCTTAGTGAATGTAAATTGTATTACAAATACACTTGAAAACAAAAAAAAAGAATGAAATGTACAGCTCTCTAGATGGATATTGCAAAATGTTTCATACCTGCACCTGGCACTGAACCAGAGGTTCTCCTCCACAGTCAAGTTACCATGCACAACATCATCTTGGGGTACAAACCCAATTATTTTCTTGTATGAATGAATGGACTCTATCTTTCCATTTATTAGAACTAAACCAGTCATCTCACATCCTGTAGCTTTTCCAGCCAGTGCATTAAGAAATGTTGTTTTCCCAGCACCAGATGGACCCATGACAGTAGTAACACGTCCAGGCATAATCTTCCCTGTTACACACCGGATGAGATTCTTATTTTTTCCTTTCAAAGTGAGAGTCAGATCTTTGAACGCAATCTCAATTGTTGGCCTTGTCCTGATGTCAGTATCAGTAGCCATAGAAATGACACCAGAAAAGGTCAAGTTCTTGTTTTGCTGCTGCAAAGCCTTTTCCTTTTCAATCTGCCCATATGCATACTTAAAGATCTGACTACGAGTATGCATTTGTTTGCCCTTCGGCATATTCTTTCGTATGTTTTTGTCTCCTATCTCCAGATTGAATCCTTCATCACTGTCAGGATTATCTTCAAGTGAACGCATCATTTTAGTCAGATTACTTTGACCCTTTTTCTGTTGATTGCCAGACATACCTGAACCTGGCATTGGAGGCAATGAAGCATCATCAGATCCAAGTCTATGTTGCCCAAAAACCTTCATCTGTACAGATTTTTTTCTGGAAAATGTACGGGATAACTGTGTCTGCAGCCCAACTGCATGCTTCTTTGCAATATCTTTAGCGGACTTCCATCTTTCACGTGCTTGTGCAGTTTCTCTAGCACTCCTTGCAGCAGCTTCTCTAGACTTGGCTTGTTGCCTTTCCCGGCTAGTGAGTATTTGATCAGAGAAGTTGTAGATGATCAGTAGCAACAAACCCAATGCAACCTACAGCAAACAAAAGAATATGTCAAATTTACTGGCGAATAGATCTATAAAGTGAACTAATTGATCACAAAAATAAAAGAAGTGTTCTTTTGATGCCCACATAACAGGAAAATGATGAGAGAAACAATTGTGGAAAAAAGATAGTTACATAAAGCAAAGTCTAAGAATCATCAACAACTTGCCATCATGTAGCAGTGATGACCTGCATACGAAAACATCCAAATAGATTCAGGCAGGTTTGGTGGCTTTCAGATTGCATTTTGCCTCATAGGAATAGTACGATGGATCTGGCATACACCAGTTGGCTGGTAGGAAAGGATTTTGCAGTTATATAGCTTGTTTAAGCAATTGAAGGTGAGAAAAATCTTCACAATTGCAGGGTGTTTAGTTCTTTAATGTTTCAAGGGTTATCATAATGTGCAAGATTTAGGGGTATAATACCTTTGCCATCAAAGCACAGTCTTTAAAAAGCCTCATGTAATAAAATGAGCAAATAAACTTGGTGGATTTATGCATTTTGCCATCGAGTGAAACAAAAGCCATGGATGTTCCATGGTCTTCAAAAAAATCAACAGTTAGAATGCCAAAGGAAAGATGTAATTACTTACAATAAGCAACACTCCGAAAAGGGTAATGTCTTGATTTGAAGAGTTTGGTTTACAAGAACTCTTCTTGAAGCACCCTGCAAAATTTCAGGAAAACACATTACTCAGTATAAAGATCTAAGGAAGATGTCAAAAGCGCTTGTGCAGTTGTGTACATCATTATACATTGACGCTGTTTGATATTATCGTACCATCAACAGAAGAATGCACAAAAAATAGAGATCTTTCGTAGCATATGATAACATGTTAGAGGAAAAACAAATAGAGGCACACAGTATTGGACCAAATGTTGAATGATATGTTTTATTGGTTATGACAAAAATATTCTTTTGCAATGCCAATGCCTAATTAAGTAGCACCATGTGACTTATTTAAATTCTTGTTCAATGAACAAACACATCAATGCCTGATTACATATGCCTCTGGTGAAGGTCAAAGCAAACATCAAACAGATCTGCAACTTTCATGGGCGCTATAAGGAAGACACAGATCATTTGTTTCTCAACTGTGGAATCATGGAAACAGTCTGGGTACAACTATTCGAGACTATTAATGTGAAGTGGGTAAGAAGGCAAGGCATGGGAGAGATTATGAAAGAATGGACCAAACACAAACCAGTTCAGCAGGAAAAGGAAAATTGGATGATGTGCCTTCCAGCCATGCTGTGGTCAATTTGGAGCGAGAGAAACAATAGAGGTTTACATTAAAAAGGCATGCGACTTTTTTTTAATCGTGGATATGGCATGGTGGGTATATTTTGGGGGACTGATATGTTTTTGTTTATCTCAGGTGTATACCTATCCTTAATGAATATGTTGTACAGTTTACATTAAAAAGAAAAACAACGAAATTGTAATTGTATCCTCTGAGCTACTGTCATCCATTGCTAACAAAATATATCCAATTCACTAACTCCCTCCACTCCCACCAAAAAAGGAGCAGGCAGGACCATGATTATATTAAAGGATATATACAACTTGGTGTTTACAAGGAGAGTGAATAAAGACCATCCGCTACGTACTTTTTTCTGATGTAGAACCCATCCTGCAGTAATGCCTGCAGAATTGTAAAAAGAATAACTGTCAGATAAATAACTTTGTTTACAAAGATTTTTAAAAAAAATAATGAAAGATTCCGTAAAAGTCAAAATTTTGTCATAATATTTTTGGATAATGATGTTTGAATCTATCTTATCTTACCTACAATAGATTGGCATTGGGATTGATGACTTCAGAGTAGGAAAATTCTTTTACTGGACAATGTGGCATGTGCAACATTTGTTACTCTTGCTGGAGAATTTCTTTGTATCCTTCTATGGAGAATCTTATAGTTGTAGTTTTTACACTTTTTTATTAATATGTTATGGGATTATCACATTCAATAACAAAAGAAGAAAGGCATAAATAAAATGATATGGCTTTGGCTTTTAGGATAAAAAACAATACCCACTGCTACAGGGAATCTTTTTTATTGTACTTGGACAGTAATAGCCTGCAGGACAGAATATTTCATTGCTACTGCCAACATCTGCCCAAATATCTGCTCCACCGCAGGTATGGTTTGGTTGTCCAGGAGGTAACTGATAATGGTATCTGCAATGGCACAACCAAAAATATCAAAAATCAACTAACAAACAAAATTTGGCATTGAAGAGATAGGTCCAAAGACTTTACTTACGGGTCACAAACGCCAGAAGTTTTATTGAGTTTTGCGAGTGGACAGTATGCACCCAAGGGGCAAGCTTTATTTGACATAAAACAGAAGCACCACATAGTAGTAAGGAACATCTTTCAGACAATCAGTGCCAAAGAAACATATGCACTACAAATTGCAAGTAGCCATAGGATTATGAATAAAGGCTCTCTAGAAAAATTAAATGAGAAAGGATGGGAGCAATTGTTGCATATTCACAATCAAGCAGAAAACTAAGACAAAATATAAAGATAAAACAATTCCAGCTTCATGAGTCAGAAGAGAAAATTCTGAGAGTCCTTGCCAAAAGGGAGATTTACAGGAAAGTTGCCACTGGTTTGGATAGATGATCCTAAGGAATCTGAAGAAGTTCCATCGTCAAGATTACATTCGGTCAGTATGTTAGTTAGGGTCCATGGTTTTGTTGGTGTGATGCATATAATCAGATAGAAAATAAATGTGGTGAGTTCTGATCCCTACTTTTTATCTTTTAGCTAACATTGAGCCTAAACTCATGTTTGGTCACTTGTGATTTAGTTAGAAAAAATGGAGCACAAGCAATCCACGGTGGTACTGGGTGGCTTCCTCAACCATGCCATCAATTGAGGGAAGGAACTAAGGCCCACGGCCACCGAAAGGTTTTATAACAGGAAAACAATGCATTGAACCCTTATAGACGAACAAAGATATCTCATTGCTTGACTAATTTTCTCCATGAAGAGTTCCCATACGTTATCATTCTACTTCATTAAATTATTATGATTCTGTAAATTGTTAACCAGGAAAGAAAGAGCATACTCTTTGGAAGTGGAACTACAAAATGAAAGGAAAGTAGCATGATTACAACAATAAATTTGACATTCAATCACTTGAAGCTTCTATAAATTGAATTTGTATTTCCTAATACATGTGTCAGAATTTGGAAATATTACTTAAGTGATTTTTTAGAATGTCTGGTATTCCTGACAGAATTTGCAGATGTGAGTAAGTAGATTAGCATAGTTTATTCTTCTTTTTAAACTTCTAATGACAATTGGAAGTCAGAATATCTAATAATGGTGAATATGCACAGCAGATAGAGATTTTTCTATTTCCCCAGACAGATAGGTCCATATGAAGGACACTTCAAAAGGAAATGAAAACTATTGTCTAAGACAAGTGAATTATAACCGAAATTAAATCCAGCAGGACTATCTGAAGTAATGCTTGAGGATGATAAGCAGAGAGCCGACAGGTAGCATCAAGAGAAGACAAAAAGAGAAAAACCAATTCAGATGCTCTAAGAAAGAACAGATAACTCGTTATTCAAAACCAGTTAGTCCATTGTGACAATCTGATGATATAGATAACAAAGACCACAGGAACACAGCAAGTCTACCAAACAAAAAAAATGAGTTACCGAAAACATTTGGTATAAACATGAAAAAAGAAGATAGGGTTGTTTATAATAAATGTTTGCAAGATGGACAAAGACAAAAACTTACGTATCATACAAGTAATGCCATGGGGGCAAAAGAAGCCTTCACAACATGGACGACAGTCCAGAGTTCTAGGAGGCATATCCTTGGCATTGTAAAGATCAATTTTTTGATTTGGACCAACACTGCATGCCCATCCAGGTTCACATCCAGAAGCCCATGAAGTCAAGTTACAGTTCCGGTTAGGCTTCAAGTAGTTGCTCTTGCCTCCATTTTCATAGAAACTACTGAAGTAAAACTTAATTTCTGCTGATGTGCACACCCGTTGCATAAGAGCTCCTGCCAATCCAATTATATACAATATCAGACAAGAGGTATGGGTGCTTGTATCTTTCATGCATCTATAAATAATCAATAGCATAAGGGGACAATTACAAAAAAAAAAAAAAAAACTTCATGCATGCATAATTATGGAATGCCATTCTCAGATACCTCACTAAGTAAACATATGTGCAAAAATATCCTTCTCATTATATAACACCACAAATTCACAAGCCTAATAGTGTATTGTACTTGAGTAAATTGAGCCCATTAAGCTCCCAAGCCCCTTGTGAGTGATGTGAGATAGGGAGAGAGAGAGGCCGAGAGGGAGAAAGAGAGGGTCAGCTCTATCCTGCAGGGAGCCACCCTTTTTCTCTATATAAATTGGTTAATTCCCACAATACAGAAGCATAGAAATACCTTCACAAAGAGGGCGACCAGAAGGAAAAGGGAAAATTACACATCAATCCATTAAGAATAGAAAATTAGAAAACATCCAAATTGCCCCTTTAACTGTTCATTTCTCCACACACCCTCTCAAGCTGAGCATAGATGTCACACATGCCTAGCCTGCTTAAACCCGAAACAAACTAAGTCTCTGTCAAAGCTTTGGTGAAAAGATCTGCAGCTTGATCTTGAGACTTCACATATGGTACTCACAACTCCCCAGAGTCCAATCTTTCCCTAATAAAATGCCGGTCAATCTCACTGTGGTCCAATCATGTTGCACTGGATTGTTAGCAATGTTGATGCTGCTTTATTGTCATAATAGAGCTTCATAGCACCTGAATTCCTAGCTCACCAAGAAGAAGCCTTAACCACAGTAACTAAGTAAGACCATCTGCCATTGCCCTATATTCTACTTCAGCACTAGACCTGACACACACGGTTTATTTCTTGATTCTCCAAGTAACTAGGTTTCCTCCAAGTAGAGTGCAGTATCCAATGGTTGACCTCCTATCATCCTTAGGGCCAACCCAGTCTGCATCAACATATCCTTCAATTTTCAGATGATTAGTTTTCCTGAAAAGAATACCTTTCCTGAGACAAGATTTCAAATATCTCAAGATCTATTCCACAGCTTTCATATGAGACATCCGAGGAGCATGCATATACTGGCTTACTACACTAATATCATATGATAAATCACGTTTGGTTAAAGAAAGATACAAAAGCTTCCTAACCAGTCGTTGATACAGAACACTGTCTTCTGGAGAAACTTTTTCACCATCTTGTTCAGTCAGACTATGATTGAGTTCAACTGGGGTAGTTGTAGGTTTACACCCCAAATTTCTTATTTCAGCCAGTAGGTCTAGAACAAATTTCCTCCGGCATATATAGATCCCTTCTTGTGATCTAGCTACCTCTATTCTTAGGAAATATTTTAAACCTCCTAGGTCTTTTAACTTCAAACTCAGTAGCTAGTTCACTTTTTAAACACCTGGTTTTCACTATGTCATCCCCAGTAAAAATCATATCATCAACATACACAAGAAGTATTGTAACATGACCATTCTTCCATTTGACAAACAATGTGTGATCAGCATTTGACTGTTTGAATCCAAATCGAATCATAGCTTGATGGAGTTTATCAAACCAAGCTCTGGGTGATTGTTTCAATCCATACAAAGCCTTCTTGGGTCTACAAACATTTCCTTTTTTATCAACACTAGGAGGGAGCAGCATATAAACCTCTTCTGACAGATCACCATCTAGAAAGGCTTCACGTCCATCTGATACAAGGCACACGAATGTTGTACAACAAGAGATAAAATCACTCTGATGGATTTGAATTTTGCCCTAAGTACAAAAGTCTCCTAATAGTCAATCTCATAATTCTGAGTGCATCCCTTTGTCACCAATCTTGTTTTATATCTTTGTATCGCACCATCTGCATTGTACTTGATGGTGTAGACCCATTTGGATCCAGCTGGAGTCTTATCCCTGGGCAAATCAACTAACTCCCATGTCTCGTTCTTGCACAGTGCACTCAGCTCCTTTTCCATTGCGATTAGGTATGGAAACAAAAGATATGGCAGATAAGAAGGTATGATAATGAGAAATGTGAGAGTAATTCATAGATTTGGAGATGGGATACTTGGCACACCCATGAACTCCCTTACGAGCAGCAATAGGCATATCTACATCAATCTCTAGATGACTAATCAGGAACTGGGGCCGCAATAACCTCTGAAATTGGCTAATCAGTAGTTGGCTTATTTTGGAATTTCTCCTCTTGAATGTGATTAGAAGCTTTCAGGTCCATGTACATCATCAACAACAGGACCATGAGACTGAACATCTTGTGTGACTAAAGTAGAGGGCAAGAACAAGAGAGGCACAACAGGAGCAATAGTGTCAGTGTCAACAATATCACTGTTTATCTCAAGGAAAAAAATAAAGAATAAAATTTGTGTTCAAAATAAAAGAACAGAAGCGTTCGTTTATTGAACATATGTGCGCAAGAGCCAGCCATGGCATGTGCGTTATTTATTCCGTGGATTGGGTTTATCATACGATTAGGGTTCGGGTACTGGATAATTCCCCACCGACCGCAGTCAATGTTTATTTACATCGGTACTAGCCCGAATACCCTTGATTAACTGCCAAAGAAAATTGTTAACCTACACAACATCAGTCATGATGTTGAAGGCATAACTGCAGGCGCCATGCCATACGGCGCTATGCCGACTGTCAGAAGCGTTTGGAAATTTTTAGAAAAATTTTGTAAGCCCATCCAATGTGGTTATGTAAATTGAGGTGCTTGGTGACCTTTGTACCCATCGAGGGTACACATGTAATCTAGAGGTTAAAGCCAAAAATTTGTTTGCCATTTGACCCCTCAAGGTCAACTCGGTCTCGAACATCATCACCATTTGATCATGATGCAAGACATAGTGTCTCGTGACGGGAACATTCATGCAATCTCGGAAAATCGCGGGCTCACATGGTCACAAACAAATGTTTATGAATCATTGGAGAAAGTACACGGCATTGCAATAATATCTATAATTATAGAGTTTTCTCGACAAGTTTTAGGTTGTACAAGACCCCTTTTTACATGGACAATCAGGGCTTGTGCACATTTCCCATATATATGCCGGGCGTTTACACAATCACAAGGCTCACAAGGGCCTTTGTACAAAATTAGAAGTTTGAGGGGCATGACATCATTTTCCCAGAGGAATACATAAATTACATAAATCACAAAGGAATTTATGATGTACACGGGCCAAGAGAGGGATCTTTTTTATGTCATATCCTCACAGCACGAGCATAACACAGCACAAGCACGAGCAAAACCCAAGGATGGGCCTTCAGAAGCACTAGCACAAACACAAGTAGTCTTTCTCTCTCCTACGCTCTCCTGCGTTCAGTCTGTCTGTCCCCCTGGGTCCCACTAGGGGGGTATTTATATAGTCCTCGAGCGGTTGTCAATAGATTTGGTCCAAACCATTCATATGGGGGGGTTGATCCGGTCCAAACCCTCCAGTTGGGGGTGGATCCGCTCCAAATCCCCCAGTTGAGGGTTGGATCCGATCCAAACCTCTCAATTGAGAGTGGATTTGGTCCAAACCCCCCAATTGGGGGTTGGATCTAGTCTAAACCCCCCAATTGGGGGTGTATCCAATCCAAAAACCCCTCAATGAGGGAGAGAAGGGAAGTCGACCACTATAGATGACCTTCTAACTACTCACCCAACCCATCATTTGGGTACTTAGTATAAGTGATAAGGGGATTTATTCAAATTTGGTGCCCCTGTCACGAGGGAATTCTTAGACATGGGAGTCCACTGCTAAGTAACTTTCATTGTACTTGTTGTCACTGTTGCGGTAACGGTTGTCATTGTTACGGCAGTGATGACTGTCGCTATCTTCATCTTCCTTTGGCATGACCGGACCTTTAAACTGAGCTCCATCAAAGTCAGCCGCATCGTTGATGGGATATCTCTCACTCAGAATGAACTCATTGGACTAGGAAGCATCCAAACAGCCAACCCAGATGTTACCTTCACGGTCTGGAAGAAGATATTATGTTACCACGTCTTCACGCCGCCGTGAGTTTCCTGTCGACCCATCTGGGTCGTATTCGCCAAGAATTTTATCTTGGCACTCTCATCGGACGACCAATCCATCATATAACCGGCCGACCTTCATCCCTTGAGTGGGATTTAATTGGGGATAACATGCCCCTTTTGAGAGTTTTAATTAGGGTAGGAGACCCCTTGTGAGAATTTAATCAGGGCAAAACCCCATAACCCAATGCTCCATCCGGTCCAAGGGACCCAACCTAGGGTATTGACTGGTTAAAACTCCCCAAAGAGGGATGGATATGGTCCAAAAGCCCCCAGGGGAGGTTGGATCCAGTCCAAACCCCCTACTTGGGGGTTGGATCCGGTTCAAATCCCCAAATAGGGGTTGAATCCGGTCCAAATCCCCTACTTGCAAGTTGGATTCGGTCCAAACCCCCTACTTGGGGGTTGGATCTGGTCCAACCCAAGTGGGGGTTTGATTCGGTCCAAACCCCCCATGGAGGGAATAAAGGGGGTGGCCCCTATAAATAACCTCCACTATTCATCTAATCCACGTAGAAGAAGGGATAACGACGTTTCCCACGTGTTTGGTGCATTTATGTATGGTTTGTGATTCGCTGCACTGGTTTTTTTTTTTTTTTGCGCGGAAGGGCTTCATTCTCTAAAGGGCGTGTTTGATAATTCATGTGGGTTTTGGCCTTTTTGAAAAAGCCTCTAGAGAGAGAAGAATCTCCTTTATATGAGCTTTTTTGGGCTTTTCAAAAGATGACTTTTTTGTTCCTATATCTCTCTAAAATTAAAAAGTGACTTTGGGGAAAGTTTGATGTGACAGTGACCCATTTGTTTTGACTTTTGGGGTGTGGTTTCTGAGGCCAAAAGCCACCCCCTAAAAGCCATTCCAAACGCACCCTAAGTCTTTGCCCTCCTCACTCATTTTACTCACTATGTGAGTTACAAAATCTTAATCCCTTGCAGAATTTATTTGTTTTGTAGGTACTTTGGTCATTCCGCGTACCCGACGGAATTTTCCCGAATCACGTACATGTCACCCGACACTGGGACAGCACAGACTCGTGTGTCTTCTCGTGCCTGCCACTAGATTTAAATTTCATTTTCCCTTCATTGCTTTAAGAGAAAAATAAATTCGTTCAACAATCACCTAAAGTCTTTCCGTGATACTGAGTCCAGGGAGAATAGCAAGTCTCAGACTCAAAGAAAGTGATATCCTTAAGAACCACGATACGACCAGCAGAAGTGTCATAACAACGGCAACCCTTCTAAGTAGTAGAATAACCAAGGAAGACACCCCAATCAGCACATGGATCAAATTTGGAACCACCAGGCCCAAGAGAATGAATAAAACAAAAAACAACCAAATACCCATGGTAATAGAGAGAACAAGGGTTTGTTTGGATAAAAGATGGAGAGGGGGAATGAATTTGCAAGGTCTTAAATGGCATCCAATTGATGAGATAATTGACAACCAAGACTGCATCAGCCTAAAAATATTTAAATCGTGAAGATAACATTGAAGCAAGAGTGCCTTGGCCGTCTTAAGGAGATGACAATTTTTACACTTGACAACACCATTCTGCAGTGGAGAATAAGCACAAGAGAACTCATGGATGATACTCTCGTCTTGAAAAAACCATTAATGCTGCGAGCAAAGTATTCTCTGACATTATCAGAGCAAAAAACCTTCACAAGTTGACCAAATTCAGTTTTGACCATGTTGCAAAACAATTGAACAGCACAGGAAACTTTGTCCATAGATTTCAACAGATAAAGCCAAGTATAGTGTAAATAATCATCCATGAATGTGGTACAATATCGATAGCCATCCAAGGATGAGACTAAAAAAAGACCCCACATATCAGAATGGACAAGTTCAAAAGAAAAAGTACTTTTATTCATAAAATAAGGAAAATGATTCTACGATGCTTTGCCAACTAACAGACTAGACACCGACTGACTGAAACAAACAAGGAAACAAGACCTTCAGAGAATGGAAAGAAAGGTGTCCTAAACGAGAGTGTCACAACTAGATCTTCTATAACCTCCTATCCAAGCTGGAAGGTGCAAATGACTAGAGTGCACTCTTTTCACGTGGTTGAAAAACAATGGTCAATTCCAATCATTTGCCTTGACTACAGATCTTGAAAAACACAATGATTAGGAAAGAAGGTTACTAAACAATAATTAGGTAAGACTGTTGGCGGAAAGCAAATTAATGAAAAGGGATAGAACATGAAGGGTGGAGGACAAGGTGGTGAGGGCACCCGAGCGCAGACCCGATTCAACCCGACCTATGTTTACCGTCGTCGGAGGCCTCCAACAATGACACCGACATCTCTTTGGCTTGATGATAGTCCATTAGCTGATTGATGTATTTTTTATTTGATTAGTGGGTCATTTTATTGATTGTGAGGCCCATTAGTGGTTCATTAGTGGTCTTTTTCCATTTTATGTATTTTTGGGTGTGATTTTCGCACTATTTTTAATCCTAGGGATATATTGGTCATAGAGTTTGGAGGAGGACTATTAAGATTTCATCCTCTACAAATAATAATGTAATCTCAATTTTTTAGATTAATGAAGATGTGAATGAGAATTTGCCAGAGAGCGGCCAATTCTTCTCCTCGGAGTGCAAAGCCCTAGGTGGGGTGTGAAGCCCTAGGAAGGCCCTATCCCTACGAACCTGACATCCGCGACCCAACCCCAACCTCTTGCCATCGCCGCCTCCACCGCCCACCACCAGCCACGGTAGCACTCCCCCGAGCACCGCCGACCCCGCCTCTTCCTTCTCTCCCTACGCTCAACCGACACAGGCCGCCTCCTCTGCCATGCGACTGCCGCGCCCACGCCACCATCCACTGCCCCTCAGCGCCAGGACTCCACCAAGAGCTCCCTCCGCACCGGCTGCCAGAGCAACCGCACCCACCTCCGCCCCAGCCGACCATTCAACTTGTTGTGGTCACCCGTAGCCTTCCCTGCGCCCCAGACAAAGCCATTGCGGCCGCACCTCACCACCGTCGAGCTCCAACTCTCTGGCGGCCTATCCCTCCCGCTACAAGTGTGAGGTCGGCACCGCTCTACACAGAGCTCCCGGTCGCACCCCTATACACTAACGCCAACTGCATCCGCAACTTCTGCCACCTCACCCCGGGCTGATGACGCCGCCCACAGCCCCGTCGCCCAATCCAGCAGTCACCTGCCTCATTCCAGCGCCGGCAACAGTAGCCGTTGGACCCTTGCCGCTATAGAGTCCTCCATAGCGTCAATAGCCAGGGCCACCCACGACCTCGTTACTGCTTTCCCTGTAGAAAGATGCCGCCACTTGTGTCTCTCTGCGTCCCAGTTCGGCCACTAACCAGCGTGTTTGCCTCCCATCAGGCGTGTGTTCCTAGTAGTGTGCTCACTCCTCAGCGAGTCAGTTAGTGCTGGAAAGCTACTCATTTGATTTGCTTATTTAGTATCTGTGTTATTACTGCCGTTGTGGAGTGGGTTAGGTTATTCTAGCTTGTTCACTATTTTCTACCGGGCTATGTGCTTGTGAGTGTTCCACCTGAGAGCGTAGTTTTTGAGTTTGTTGCATGTGAGATTGGTACCCTAGGCCGTGGTAGTCCTACCTACCGCCCAGTCTGATGCTTTTCGCTACGAGGGACGCCTTTCCTAGAACATAGCTTCTGTTATTTTCACGTATTATCTCTCTCAGAATTCGTGTGCGTGACGATTTATTTGTCGATTTATTATAGCATATTGTTGATTTTGTTTGGTCGCCTAGCCGGATCCGTTTAGGTTAGCCGTTCCGCATAACAAGGTTAGTTGATGAGAAAGATGAATGAACCCTTTGCCAGTTACACTAGCACGGGTGTCATAGGCGATGGCAAGCTTATCCTAGACAAAGAGCAGTTAACAAGAGGTAAAAGATCTAGAAATACCAACCACATGATCTATGGCACCTAAATCAATAACCGAGGCATGATCAGACAGGTTGGTCAAGGCACTCAAGGCTTCACGATTTATAACTGAGGAGGAAAAAAGAGAAGTGGAAGTCTGAAGTTGTAAGAGAGTGTGCTGTAGTGTAGCAATATCAGAGAAGGAGAGTGTAGCAGAAAATCCAGGAGTAGTGAGAGTTCAAGATCCTCCCTCATGGAGCAAAGGAGGTGGCATAACAACAACCACCTTGACTTCGGCTTGTTTTTCCTTCTTCGTTCTAAATTTGTACGATTTCTGATCTGGAAACTTTTCCCAGCAGAAATTATTCTCATGATTGGTACAGCCATAATACTCACACTTCTTTTCATCCCACGGCTTGCTATCCCCAAGTCAAGGCGTATTGATTGTGGAAGCAAGTGCAAAGTATTCAGTAACATCTGAAGTGGGGAGACTGGGTACCTTGCTGCCCATAACCTAACGACGCTACTCCTCGCTTAGAATCTTGGAATAAATTTCTTCTAAAGAAGGAGCTATGTCCATACTAAGAATCTACCCTCTGAGGACATCATAGTCTGAATTCAATCCACTCAAGAACTTGACAATTTTGTCATCTCCCTGTTGTGAAAAGTAATTCTACTGATCAGCAAGGGAGGTCCATTTTGCAGTCCGATAGAGATCCAACTCACTCTAAAGAGAAGTAAGGGCGCAAAAATACTAAGTGACTAAGAGTGATCCCTACTTCAACTCGTAGATGTTATGACTCAGCTGATAGAGGTTCTTGTGACCGTAGAGACCAACCAAGATCTTCCACATATCTGTGCAATTGACTTACGCAGAATAGTTGGTCGTATGCCAAGACTAACAAAGTTTAACAGCCAGGACATCACCACACTGTTGTCCCGCCTCCAGGCAGGAAAAAGAGGATGCATTAGGTATGGCATCTTCTAATTGCCAGTGAGAAAGCTAAGCTTAACATCCAACGATGTGAAGTTCAGTGGAAGGGAGAAGAGGAGGATGGTGAGGGACCTTGTAAGATGTAAAATAGACATATTGTCCTCCTTCAGTGTAAGATGTAAAATAGACATATTGTCCTCCTTCAGGAGACAAAGACACGAGGCATCAGCTATGGCCACATGTAAACTGAACCTCTTGGCACAAGAGCTAACTGAGCGGGGGGCCTCCAAGACCCTCCCTGGCAAAGTAGCAAAGGATAGGATTCTAAAACACCTACAGGGACTTGACGCTTTGGAGGAGGTAGGCCTACAGGATGAATAGGACAGAATTTAGAATAACAAGGTCAAGGCTGACTTTGAAGGCATCCTAGGGAAAGAAGAGGTATACTCGAAGTAGAGATCAAGAGACAGATGGATTAAGGAAGGGGACAAGACTACCTCCTATTTTCAAAGGGCTGCTTCAAGGAGAATGAGACTTAATTATATCAAGACTATCAAAGTGGGGGACCAACTCATCACTCAGGACAAAGACATTTTGAGACATGCTAGACTCTTCTACTCGCACCTACTATGGGAGGATGAACCACTCAGGCTGTCAATTACTAGTGACCTCCTTCCCCATCTTACAGTGGCAGAGAGTAGTGCTCTCTCCTGCCCTTTTAATAAAGAAAAGGTAAAGAAGGCGGTATCCTCTCTTGCAAGGAATAAGACCCTAGGGCCCAACGGCTTTCCTATGGCCTTCTTCCACCATAGCTGAGAAATTATAAAGCCAGATATTATTCCAGAAATATGGGAGTTCCAAGAATGTATGGCCCACTTAAGAGACATCAACAAGACATTCCTTATCCTCATCCTGAAGAAATAGGGAGTAAAGAGCCTAAAGGACTATAAGCCCATTAGCCTGTTAAGTGGGACCTATCAGATCATTATTAAGTTGATGGCTATGAGACTTGAGAGTGTCATAAATAGGGTCATCAGTGGAATAGCAAGGGACTTTCATTAGAGGCCATATCATACAAGATAATTTTTGGGTGGTTAATGAATGCCAGTTCACCGAGAAAGCACTAAAGAAGAAGGGACAAGTGCCCAAGTTTTACTTTCAGAAAGCTACGACAGAGTTAGTTGGTAATGTCTTTTGGATGTTCTCAGCAAAATGAGCTTTGATGACAGATGGATTGGTGTTGAACCAATTTGTTAACCCCTCAAAGTAGTTGGGGGAAAAGGCATCCACAAGTGGTTAAATTCCACAATATATATGATGAGTGAAATGCGTTAGGAAGGGAAAATCAATGATATGAAAACCCCCACCTAGCACAAAATCACCAAACCACCACACACGTAGGAAACGTCAATTTCCCTCTCCTCATGTGAAAAATGAACAGTAGAGGAGTTATTTATAGGGGAAGCCACCACTTTTTCACCCATTCTAGGGGTTTAGGACCGGGTCCACCCCCTTTTGGGGGGTTTACCCCAGGTCCACCCCCCAAAGGGGCGGTTTACCCCGGATCCACCCCCCTTAGGGGTTTGCCCCGGGTCCACTCTCCCTTTGGGGGGTTTGCCCCGGGTCCACCCCCAAGGGGGGGTTTTGCCCCAGGTCCACTCCCCCTTTGGGGGATTTGCCCCAGGTCAACCCCTCCCAAGGGGGGTTTGCCCCGGTTCTAACCCCTAGGGGAGTTTTTTCTGGCCCGGGTCCACCCTGTACACAGGATTAAAGGTTTTTAGGCTGATTAAATTCTACCCTACTTAACCAAAATAACTGCAACAGCACAGCAAATAAGTTAGCAACAACAGCTAACAGAATTAGCAGCTAACAAAATGGTTGCAGCAGCAGTCCAATTGCTAAAATAGCTGCAGCAGTAGCTAACAAGGGTAGTAGCAGCAGCAAGGCTCTACCCTAATTAATGGGTGATACAAAACATCCCTCAATCAGAGGCCAGGTATAGTCCTTGGAAATTCCCCAACCAGTATCAATTGAATGATGACCAGCAACAATGATAATAGTAGCAGCTGTGGACAGCAATAGCAACAACCCACTGTGAACAACAATAGCAACAGCCCACTGTGAAAAGTAATAGCAGCAGCTCTGCAACAGCAGCAGCAGCTCTGTAGCAGCTGCAATAACTCAGGAGCAGCTGCAGCAACACAACAGCAGCAGCTCAAAGGCAATAGCAGCAGCTCCACAGCAGCAGCAGCAGTTCAAGGATTGCAACAGCAGCTAAATGGCAGCAGCTCAAAGGCAATAGCAGCAGCATGCTGCTCAGTGACAGCGGCAACATCTCAGTGGCAGCAGCATAAGGCAGTAGCAGCAGCTCAAAGGTAGTAGCAGCAGCAACCTAATGGCAGCAGTAGCAATACAAGGCTAACATTGCAGCAGCAACACTAACAAGTAGCTGCAATGGAAGCAATAAACAAAGCTTCTCACTGCAGTAAATGTTTTCCAGTCTACAAGTTCAGGCCAAGCCTTTGGCAAACCCAGCTCCCATCAGCAAAATCAACAAAAAAATGGTAGTGACAGCATGGGTCCACCCCCATATGGGGGGTGTGGACCGGTTTCATCCCCACATGGGGGTTTGGACCGGGTCCACCCCCCATATGGAGGTTTTGACCCCAATTACAGCCCCATATGAAGGATTTGGACCGGGTCCAACCCCCATATGGGGTTTTGCCCCGGTTCCACCCCATATGGGGGGTTTGGACAAAGTCCACCCCCCCAACATGGGGTTTTGCCCCGGTTCCACCCCCATATGGGAGATTTAGACCGGGTCCACCCCCACATGGGATTTGCCCCGGATCCACTCCCAAATTCCCTTGTTTTGGCCCAGATAGGGGGTGTAACTGCCAGAGTCCTTCGAAACTCTATAAATATCCCCAGTGGGTCCATTTGGAAGACACACAGAACACAGAGGAAGACTGCAATGTGAGAAAAGCTAGTGTTTGGTGTTGTGCTTTGTTTGAAGGCCCATCTTCTGGGTTTCATCGTGGGTGCTTGTGCTTGGTTCAAGAGCCTCGTGCTGTGGTTGTGTTGCGAGGGTATGTTATAAACCCATGTGCATCACAACTCATTTTTTGTGAATTGTGTAATCTAGAGAAAATCCCTTTATATGGAGAAATCTTTAAAGTACGGTGATGTGGTTATGTAAACACCCTGGATATGATCAGGACATTTGTGTAAACCCTAATTACTTATGAGCCAAAGGATCATGTGCCATCAAAACCCTAATCGCCTGTGAGCTAAGAGTCATGTACAATTAAAACCTTGATTGCCTGAAAGCAAAGGGTCATGTACAACCAAAACCTTAATTGTCTATGAACAGCGGGTCATGCCACTCCTTGGAGACGGATTATAAAATTTTTTCTTCCAAGGGGCTCCTCCATCAAGGGGCGCTGCCCCCTTGACCCCCGCGACCTGACTGGACAAGTCAATCCCCAGCGTTGCGCTGATGGACGCGTGAAGCTGGGCCCCAACTCATGAGAGCTTAAGAAGGGGAAGCAATCTTCCGAAAGTCTTTGGTCAACAGGTCTTCCGCAATGAGGGACTTACGCCTATTGCCAAGATTATACAAAAACCCATGTTCAGTCCAGATTGTTACCAAAATATCCTTGATCTAGAAAAATTACATAAATACCCCCAATGACGAGACAATTGCAAAAATACCCCGAAAGGGAAAAATTTGCAGAAATACCACCAAAAGTGAAAAAATGTAGAGATACGCATGATAGGTCCGAAATTGACCTGAATGCCTGTGAGTAAAGGGTCATGTACAACCAAAATCTTGATTGCTTATGAATGAAGGGTCATGTGCAATCGAAAAAAACTCGTCGACAAGTCTGTACTCGTGAAATATACTAATGGCCATGTGAGCATGATTCTACAAAATCATGTGAATACTTGAGTCGCGAAATACCATGCTTCGCATATTGCAAAGATAATTATGGAGTTTCGAGACTCAGTTAACCTCATAAAGGTCAAATGGCCAACACATGGCAGCCTCGAGTCTTGAGGTTTCGAATTTGGGGATCTACCTCGATCCTCGTAACTACGTCGGTTAAGCTCGTAGTCCTTCCGGCAATATTCTCAATACTTGGCATCGCCTCGCACGACTTAGCGCCTAGGGCAATGCCTTCAGATCACAACTAACTTTATGTAAATGGTGGATTTTCTTTGGCAGTTAATCAAGGGTATTCGGACTCGTACCGATGTAAATGAACACCGATTGCGATTAGTGGGGAATTGTCCAGTACTCGAACCCTAATCGTCTGATAAACTCAATTCACGGAATATTGAACTTATGCGCTATAACCGGCTCTTATATGCATGCCAATAAATAAACGTGCATGTCTCGAATAGTTTTGTCTCTTTTATCTCCTCCCCCAGTAAATTGATTATCCATTAAATTTTCGTGAGTTAAACAGTTGGCTAGATTCGGGCTTGCATCCAATCATCCACTTTTGCAGTCCTCGTAAATAGTAAACAATCACCTTTCTTCCAGTGGCAAGTGCCTCAGGCAAGGGGACCCTATGTTTCCACTCCTATTTCTACTTATGGCACACATTTTGAGCAAGCTGCGGTCAAGAACTGAATCCTTGAACCGAATCAAGGGGTTCCAAGTAGCACCACAAGGCCATTTCATTACCTATTAACAGTATGTTGATGACACTATCATTTTCATGGAGGAGGGGGAGGAACAATTGTATACCATCAGGCTGATGTTATAACCCCTACAAGAAGTCAGTGACCTCAAGGTGAATTTTGACAAGAGTCAGATCTTGAGAGTTAACATGAATACGAGGGATGACATAGAGGAGCTATCCTTTTGGACTGCCAGACTGCCGAATTCCTTATCACCTTGGACTCCCTCTCACCCCAAACTCTCTAAGGTGCAAATGGATTGACAGGCAATGGTAGATAAATTCCATGCTAGACTGGCAGAATGGAATGGGAGAATGCTCTCCTACGGGCAATGCTTGGTGCTATGCAGGTCTATTTTGGATAGCCTACCTATCTACTTTCTCCACACCTTACGAATCCCATGGCTTGTAGCAAAAAAGCTTGAGTCTATTAAAGCCAACTTCTTCTAGAATGACAATGAAGGAAGAGGCAGAAGCTGGCACTGCATAGGTTGGGGGAGAGTTTGTGAGAGCAAAGAAGTGGGAGGCCTGGGTATTAAGAACATCATAGACATTAATCTAGTGCTCTTGAGCAAATGGCTATGGAGACATGGCATAGAAGAACAAGCCATTTGGGCTACAGTCATTAAGCAAAGATACTACAATAGAGCAAGAGTATAGGACTTAGGCATACCTTCTCAGAACCGCATCTCTCACCTTTGGAGTAGAGTTATGGAGAGCTTAGACTTTGTTAGGACTGGAGTTAGAGTGAATCTAGAGGATGGGCTGAAATGTCTCTTCAGGGAAAACAGATGGTGCATTGACTACCCACTAAAAGAGAGTTTCCCCCAACTTTTCGTAATACCCTCGAAACCATTGGCTATGGTGGCCCATAACTTTGAAACACAGACACCAAGGGGAGCATGGACACCAACTTTAGAAGACACTTGTGAAAGGAAGAGATCCACGTACATGGGGAGATGCTTTCCCTGCTACAAGAACATACACTACATGCAAGCAAGCCAGATGAGTAGAGGTGGAGATGAGGCAAGATAGGGTCCTTCACTGTCAAGTCAGCTTATTAGGTTATAGCAGACGGCAGCATGTGCTTCTCCCTATAGGGACGAATATGGAAGTCGAGGAGTCCGCTTAAAGTCAAAGTGCTGATGTGGAGAATTGCCCATGGTAGACTCCCAACTTGCGACAAGCTCAGTATCTTTATGGAGGATATCCCTACTCTCTGCTACTTATGTGGGGAAGCGGAAGATATCGAGCATTTGTTCACTGGTTACCACTTTTCCCAGGAGGTCTGGTCCCATATGTTGAACAAGTTGCAATGCAGATTGCATAGTAGGGGGAGTGTGCACCACCTATTGAGGGGGTGGAATAGAGAACGGCCACTTAAGGGAGATAGATGTATCTGATGGCTTATCCTCCATGCCACCCTGTAAACTTTCTGGGAGAGAGGAATAGAAGAATTTTCAGAAACAAGGCAACAGTTCTGGAAAGGACCCGGGATTTTGTTGGAGATGGTGTGAGAGAATGGGCTAAGCTCCTATGTAACATGGATTCTCAAAACTTTTCTTTTTTTGAGATGTTGGTGTGGGGAGGAGGGGGGGGGTAAGTGTATGTCACATCCTCTGGATGTACTCTTTTATACATGGAAATTTTGAGAGCTCATTAATTACACTTGTAAATCCTTTTTTTCATTTTATATACACAGTTGTACCATCCAATTTCAAAAACAATATTTTTTATTTAATATGCATATGAGAGTGGCATTTATGCAATTATGCATGTATGTAAGGTAATCTTTGCAATTATCCCAAGAATAAATACTTATGATCTAATCACCATGTCCTCCCCCTAATCATGACAGTAACTCCATGCACAATGCCCAATAAACTATATGCACTAAACTGTTTCCTAAAGATAAAAATTAAGTTGAATTTATACCAATACTAGGATGAGACACTATCCAAAAGGAGCTCCAGGAAAAGGATGACAATTTTTTCAAGACATAAAGGGAAACATTACAGAATGAAGATAGATGAATTCACTGGAGAAACCAAAAGGGAAAATAGACTCCATTCTGACAGAAGATACTAAACCTGGATGCATAAATATCCATTTTCTTCTTTATGAATGTTCCTCGATCATCTGACAGAACACCTTCATTTGAATCTTTTCTTCAAGCAGATAAAAGAAACAACCAGACTGACATCTTGTACAATAAACCCTTGAAATGGGGGTACTGATAAGTAGGTCTGCAGACACAACAGACAATGATTTCCTAGTTTCATCTCGCTAACTTAATCACATAATCATACACACTTTGTTTTTAATGTTTTTTTTTAAAGTCACTTTGTTTTGAATGTTGCATAGTTGATTGGCCAACATATCGGTCTCCATCAGATAAAACAAGGAGATGGATAATGGCAGGAATTGTGTGTCCACATAATATGAAGATTTTAAAAATTCTAACTTTAAAATTGTTATGCAAGGTACTTCAACCAATATTTTTATAAGAGGATATTAGAGTTCATATTAGAAGCTTTTACGTTATGTTTGGTATGGGGTTAAACTGGGGTTGTCCCCTTTCAACCCCATTCTTCGTTTGGTATAGCAAAAATTGACGGAGATATACCGGGTTAAGAAGAATAAGGATAACCCCAAATACGAGGTTAATACGGTTGGAATGAGTTATCCCTCACCTCTAACCCCATTCTCTCTCCCTCTCCCTACCACCGCTCTCTCTCTCTCCTCCCTCTCTCTACATCTCACATAAAATAATATCATTAGTAATAATTATTATTAAAAAATCTTATTCTTATTAATGATGATAGGCTAAAATTATAAATTTAACAATATTAATAATCAAGAGTAGTATAGATACACATATTAACAGATCCTATGGTACTGTTAATTAGGCATCAATAAGAGGGGAATAATTTTAAAATAATAATATCATTGTCATTAATTATTATCAAAGAATCTTATTACTATTGATGATGATTGGATAAAATTATCAATTTAACAATACTAATAATCAAGAGTAGAATTGATAAACACATTAACAAACCTCATGGTATTATTAATTAATCATTAATAAGAAGGAAATAATTTTAAAACAATAATATCATTGCCATTAATTATTATTAAAAACAAAAATGCCTTAAGTACTAGTTTCATTTGTGTTAATCATAACTAATAAAAAAATTAATTCGATAATATTTTTATTACTAGAAATCAAGATCATCAAATATAATTAATTAGGTTTATCATTAGTCATAATCATAATTGCTATTATTAATTAAATATCAGTTGAAGATTTGAAAAAAAAATCTAAGTCATCTTAATCCCAACCAAACGAAGAATAACACTATGTCTTTTAACCCAGAATAGGAAGGGCAAAATAGTCTATTTCTAGCATTTGTTCTCATTCCCATCCTTATTTTTTACCAAACGAATAATAGGAATACTAACATACTTATCCTCTCGCATACCAAACGCATATGAGAATAAGAATAGAAATAAATTAACCCAGAATGACTTACACCTATTCCCATCACAATTTATTCTGATATCAAACATCCCCTTAGGGATAGGTGGCTTGGCGCCAAGGGAAGTTTACTGGCTTTTAGATAGAGGCAACCCCCTGTTGCAATCACTGCCCCTCTTTCAATATTTGTAATGTGAGAGGGACTGGCATTACAAATAGGCTAGTCCCCCCTAACTCCAATTTGGGGAAAAGATTATCTTCAGCCCCATTTCATTTAGCTCACATTGCAATCAGAGTTATGTAGTCTGGAAGCACTCTCTGCAGACAAAATTTTGTGACAGGATGGATTGAAACAAAAGTTGGTCTCATGCTAGTTAGGCTGATGCAAACTCATTTTTGCAACAGCTTGAGCTACCACAAAAGCAGACCACCCAGATCCTTTATTTTCAGTCTGTCTCAACTCTGAATGGTTCTACAACTTTTTTTTTAACGTGGGTAGTACCACTGTATATGTAAAAGAGAAAAAGTATACATAGGAGTGCTCCCACACAAACTCCAAAATACAAAAGCCGGCAGACAACTCTCCGTCTCGGGAGGAAAAGAAAAGAAGTAATGAAACACCGACCCGCTAAAGCTCGAACCCGTACCCAACACAAAATTGCACAGAATGCCCTAGCACCTAAGAGCACCAACCACCCAACCAAACAGCTCCCAACCAACGAGAAATGGAAGTGAATGCACCCCAAAATAAGCAGAAACCTCCCTCCCCAATCCTCCTCGATGCAGACCAAACCTACTCCTCCGCCTGCTCTTACCCTCCTTTCCTACTGGCAGCTTCAGCCTTGGCCTTTCTAGCTATATCTGCCATCCATCTACGCTTGATCAAGCATAATGAGGATCTCAATCCTTTGTCCACGCCTGCATCAGAGACTCCAATTAGCCTAGCAGTCTCACTCGCGTGAGTCTCCATAAAGTTCTCTACCTTTGCTAGAATGTCTATGACCCCCTCCTTGCTGAGACTCCCATTGTCCACCTTGGTTAAAACCTCCCCTTGATAGGCTTCCTCAACCTGCTCCACAGCCACGTGCAAATCTTCCGACCCCCTGGGTGGGGGAGGAAGAGCTAACACTGTATGTTGCCCTTCAAGAACCGCGACAGCTGCCTCCGCCTCCACCACAAGATCTCCTTCCACGAGGCCACCGGTTGTGGGGCCCGGCACCGAGAGGCAAAGCAAAGGCACTTGCCGGAGTTGCTCTTCGCTGAGGAAAGAGAGGGACGGCAGTTGCGCCTCCTCCCTCTCCCCACCACCACTGCAGCCCTCTCGTGCAGATCCCACGGCCGCTGGAAGGCCAGCATCTGGCTGGTCTCCACTCGAAGCGTGCATTATCTCGTGCAATAACCCAGCTCGAACCTCAGACCTCTCTGCCTCCACTCTCTGAGGACCCTCGCCAGCACAGGTAGGTGGGCCACGCGGTTGTCGAATACCACTAGCCGGGTTCTACAACTTGACCTCAGCATTTCCCAACAACTAGAGTTTCGTAAAGATGCCTGATGCTTCTTGGACTGGTAGAAAGCATCTTCGTAGATATTAACTTCCTCCAGGCAAGGAAATGCCTCTTCCTGGTGGGAATACAAAACTGAGACCTTTCCCACTTAATGGAGCCCTCCTAGCATCAGGACACAATTGAATCGCATCCTAAATCTGGCGTAAGGCATCTCCTACTAAAGCAAAGCCTTGGAAGGGCATGGAAGCTCATATTGGGAAGCCTAGCCTAGCGAACTCTGGTTTTCTCTCTTTCTCGTCTACTCCTCACAGTGAGACCTTTCCCATTTGATGGAGCCTTCATAGTATCGGACACAATCGAATCCTAAACCTAAGCTAGGGCATCTCCTATTAAAGCTAAGCCTTGGAAGGGCATTGAGGCCCTTATTGGGCAGCCTAACCTAGTGAAGACGGTTTTCTCTCCTTCTCTCTCTTTCTCATCTACTCCTCACAGAACTGAGACAAGACAGTGGCTCACATCACCACGCTTTTCGAGGAAGCCTAGGAATCACCAGGTAACACTTAAAGGGAGGTGGAGGACACATGGAGGGGGAGCTAGGTTCACTTGCAACTTAGTGGCTTTTTCATCTCTCCTAGGAAGGCAATCTTTATCTGGCAGGTGAATGTCATCCCTGAATGTTTGGATGTTGAAGATCTTCTATTTCAATCTTATGCTAGAAACCAAAACAACTTATGAAGTAATGAAAAAAGGAAAATGAAGAAGAAGAAGAAATCTTTTCCAAATGATTTCTTTTTTTATTTTGTGCAACTCCAATAGGATAATTGATAAATCCTTTGCTTAATCATGGTATTGGATCTGATTGTGGTCACGTAAACTTTAATTATCATTTTAGATTTAATTAAGGCTGGTTGATTTCAGACCCATTGATTGGACAACGTCCATGCAACATTGGTCGATGTCTAATTAAGAAAGAAGCGTAATCAGGGCCTTCACAGAAACACTAACTCCTGTAGTTGTGACTCCCCTATGCATTTAAAAGGTAAAATCAATATATGACCAACAATAGAACATAATTATTATTATTCTCATATTGCATGCATCCTATTTACTATATTCTATGCTATCATTCTGAAATTTTCTGAGAGGATAACAGCAATAAAAGGGACTATTAAAGTGGCTACAGCAGCAAGCATATGTATGATAAATCATGGCTGAGAAAATCTGCCATTGTAGCACCTCAAATAGGGCAAGAACCAACTCAATGTGTAGCACTCTTTAAAGATGAGAGCTAACATGCATGGGCAACAGGGTTAACTTCCTGAATTCAGACCCCAATTTCTGCATGACTCATTAAGTTCCGAAAGTTTCTACACCAACATGTGCATATATGATCACTTCCTTACATAGTCGTTGGATGCATGGCGTGTTTAATTTCAGTGATGGGATGGTTAATATCAATGGTTACTCCTTACAATGTGAATTTTCAATGATTCGCAAAAGGGTCAATGTTATGAGAGACATTCACATGACTTTATTCAAATATTTGTAAATGTAACTGGATCATCGCACAAAACCCCAGACTGTAGACACCAGTCTTCATAACAATGATAGTGATGGTACCGATGATATTCCAATGATGAGAGCTATGATAACAGCATAACCAAAGCACAAGTTCAGGAAACAACAAAAAGCCTGACTATGGAAAGGCTTTTTCTTTGGATGAAAACACAGGAAAATTAAGACTTATTAGTTGCTGAATCTGTTAGTGAAAAGCATGTAATGGCACATTCTTCCACTGTAAGCACTTCACATGGCAAGGAAACAACAAAAATTATGCACCAACCAAAAAATTGCACATTGATGAATATTGAGGTTGTCCACAACTCCACATAACTGGGAAGCCAAGTCCAAATTCATAAGATGTGGGAAACCAAGGAGAGGTCATTAGTTTCAGCTTATCTCAAGAATCGTGACCAGGACACCAAATCAACAATGTTAACGCTTTCACAAGTAAGGCTGAAATTTAGGCATTAAAATATTTATCTAATAGAGCAGTTCATATTAAATCAGCTTGTAAATTTATTCCCACAAAACATCAAAATATTACCAGATCTCAACATAGACAAAGAAGCAGCTTAATAGTATGAAGATGAAACAGCGAATTCCAGGTTTATCCTGGATGCTTATTGTACTAATCTTCAACGATCAATGAGCCACTACATAACACAAAACAAAAAAGATGGCACATCCATAGATTGTTCGTACCGTTTGTCTGCTTAATGCAATTAGTCAGGAATCCCAAATCTGAAGAAAAATTAAACGCTCCGTTCATATCTTTGTGCCTGAAACGCACACGAATTAACATCTTCAAATCGTGAGAAATTCCCGCCCTCGGCGCCTCCAAACTAATCAAAACCAAGAGAAGACAATAGAGGCCATGACGTACGAGTCCTTGATACAGAATCCCAGGCGACCGGTGATGTCCGCCGCGAATGTGTCCGTGAGATTCGAGAGCCTGCTGTAGATGACACCCGTGAAGAACTGGTTGACCCCCGCGTTGGGATTGGGACGGTCGTCGCCGTAGTCGCCCGTGTCATCCTGGCACCTCGCCCCCGGCACGAACGCCGACAGGAGGATCCCCGCGAGGATGGCGAGGGACGCCGCAGCAGCTGCAGCCCTCCTCATCTCGCACTTCTCCTGTGGCAATGGCATGGCATTGCTCCCTGAACGAGGGAATTCGGAAAGGGAGGAGGTGGAGGGGGAGAGGTCGGCACGTAGACCCTCGGATTCCTGGTTGGTGATCGCAGAGGGCGGTGCAGGAAAGCTAGGGTTTGGCTGGTGCGAGGAAAAGGGCGGAAGAAGGAGAGAATGGAGGAGAGGGAGAGCCGGCGAGAATAATGGGGGGTGGGGCTGGGGCTGGGGGTGCAAGGAAGGTGGAGAGAGAGAGATACACAGAGAGGGGGCCTCAGTCAGACGGCCAACGGACAAGTCCCCCGATATCTAACATGGAATGGAACATGCCCCGTCGATCTTTCTCGTGATCACGTCTAAAGCACCTCGCATCACTCTGCTTTAAAGCTCACCCACTTTACTCCTCCCCCGTGTTTTATCTTTTATGCTTGGGCGATCAAATGTTTGCTATAGCAATAAAAAAAACTAGGGGGCTTGATCAAATTAGCATTGGGGTTGTGAGTGTAACGGGGTGTGGAAAATTATTCCAGCAAAAACTAGAGGTCGATAATTATTTGCGTCAAATGAGAGTCCAGTTGAACATCTTGACTTTAAATCAGAATTATATAACTTATATAGTTATATGTAAATTTGAAGAACAGATAAATTATAATAAATCGAGACAAATGAAACTCCAAAGAAACATGACAAATCGTTTTCACAAGCCCAACTGCTGTGCCCCCCCCCCCCGTTCTGCTTCTTCATCCTTAATAAAATTAGCGATATATGTCTTATTAAAAAAAACATGACAAATTAAGAGTGAGTCCGGTAACGTTCCAGAGTCATGATTCAAGTCAAGATGATTTAAGAGCCATTTGATTTGTCATAAAATATTGTAAAAATATTTTAAAATATGGTATTTTATATCACATAAATATAATATTCTATGGTATATTAAAATACTCTATGTCAAAGCAAATAATCGAGACAGATGAAACTCAAAAAAAGAATATGACAAATTAAAGAGTGAGTCCGGTGACTTTTCAGAGTCCTAACTCGAGTCCAAAATGATTTAAGAGTCATTTGATTTGCCATAAAAATACTTTTCAATATAATATTTTATATATGTCATAACTATGATGTTTTATGATATGTCAAAACACTTTATGTCAAAGCAATTAATTATTTAAATCAGACTCGATTTACTTTAAAAGCAATCAATTCCTGTCTGCTTCTTTGGGAATCGCATCAGATTATAAACATTTATAGGTCCAAGCATTATCTAATGAATACAAAATAAGAAAAATAGTAATATTCCAATATAATTTTATATTTTAACTAAGTATAAATTATAAATATTTTGAAATAAAAAAGGTTGAGTTGAGAGATGGACTTCAGCTAAGGGTGCGCGGCTGATGATGGGCGGTGACAGTCCACTAGTCGCAAGCGAGCGTGATCGGAACAACGCCGCTAGCTGGCCATCATGTTTTAAAATGTGGGCCGGGAGCGTGCGGGGACGGAGAAGCGTTCATGGTGCCGGAGTGGCGCACCGGTCGGATAGAGGAAACGGCCCAAGATAAAACCAAAGGTTCGAACCAACGGTCCCTTGGTTCGAATGTGTCGAACGAGAGCCCGGTTTGGGAGGACCGTGTAGCTCAAAGTGCAAGCTTCCAAGTTCCAACGAGCCATTAGGGGATTGAGAACCCTTTATTGTGCAACCACTTTATTTTTTTTTTAGATTTTTTGTATATATACCCTTATAAATTTTAATTTTTTCAAACATATCTTTCATCAGAATATATTATTATGAATATCATCGAAATATGAGTAATGTCACGATTATGTCTTTGCGGTAACTCCCTTATGTTTAATCGGAGTTAAGCATGAGTTAAAGAGTAAAATTTATATATATATACCCTTATAAAATTTAATTTTGTTAAATATATTTTAGATCTAACGATAATAGATAATATATTTTACGAAATATTCTTCTCCGTCGATGATAATAAATTAAAAGAGTATAATTATAATATTTTTATTTAAATAAAAAATATTCATGATAATATGATTAGATGATGAATATATTTGATAAAATTAAATTTTATGAGAGTACGTACATATATCTTCTTCTTTTTTTCTTGCAACGCGATTTGCCGTCCCTTTTTTGTTTTGTCTTGTAACGCGGTTTGCCGTCCCTTTTGTTTTGTCTTGTAACGCGGTTTGCCGTCCCGTGGAGAGTTCTATAAATATTGTCCACACTGCCTCGGGAGGATATATTGATTGGTTCAATGCGTGACATTTTTACGTAGCGTGAGTTGCTCTCCTCGTCTCCATTATAAAATCAACCCTCTTGTTCTCAGTTTCGTTGTGTTCATATTTCAGCAATCGATTTTTTATTGCTTTCTTGTGTTTTAAAGTTTAGTGTATGTTATTGATGTTTATAAAAAAAATGTTTTGTTATGTTTTGTTTTCTATACATTGACAATGACTAACTTAACGGGTCTGTGGGTGTAGCCCGATATTGAATCGGATCACTATCTCTTTGTCAACCTATGTATTTTTTGTCAGGCTTAGAGGTCTGAATATGTCAAAGCATCGGATCAGATTTAAACTTTTGGGTCAACCCAGAGTTACCCAAGTTGTCCATCAATCATTTAGATTTTGAATAAAAATTTATGTACTAAAAATAATATAATTCTATGTTGTTGATCAATGGTGAAGAAATATTTTATATCTCTTTATTGCATTCAAATATTGATCTATCTTTTCAAAGATAATATTCAATTACAAGTTTTATATTTGAACCCCAACTTATAATTTGGTGGTTCACTCCTCCTCTTTGTATTGGAGAGATTTGTGAGTTCAAATCTTGCAAGTGCCGGTCAGAGTTACATATTTTTTTCACCTTTTCTATTAACTTTACCTATAGAAAAATTTATATTATTGCATGCATTATTTTTTATTAATTTTTTTCATGTAACTTGTCAAGTCAGATAAGACCTTACAATGTAGTGAAATAGTCGGATCCAACCTAACCTGACAAATTATTACTTGAGCTTCGACCGAGCTTAACTTTAGAAACCAATCAGTCGAGTTTAGACCGGGCCGTACTAAGCCCAACCTGGGCCTGACCCATTGACAGTCTAGTTGGAGCCTAGTTCAAGGGTTGGCAACTGGGCAAGGTCGGTCTAAGTCTACTGGTCCCTCAGGTATCTAGTCCATTCTCAGGCAGGTTCATTTTCACCTATTACTCCGGCCCATTAAGTTTTGGCACGCCCAGATTATCCCATCACGAGCTCAGATTAACCCATCCACGAGCTTGAATGCCCACGAAATTGGTTGGTTCACTACTGGGAGAACAATCGGCCCGCATTAGAGGTCCGCACAACAAGGTGACCCACCTCACTGGGGCTACCTCGGTTTTGTCTCATATCAAAAGTTCAAAATATTTCTTCCACAATTCCACTCTCTCACCACATAAGTACAGAAAGTAAAGCACAAAGAATCACGAATTCCAAACAACTCCTACTAAATTCAGGTGTTTGATCTACACATTCTCAGGTCAACGCTTTCTAGTAACTTAAACATATGAAAGTTATACCCAACATCAATATCTTTGCGGGGCCAATTCGAACTAGGCGCTCCTCCCCTACCTTCTCGAAGATATACTTGTTGTGGACTGTGGTTGTTATTGGCCCACATAAATAAGTAGATGTGACCTGCCATGGGATTAAAATCACATGAGATGCAAGTAGTTTCAATCTCACCCTGTATGGATCAATCACAATTAGTAATGTAACGAATTGGCACAAATCCGGTGTGTCATAAGTATTTCTCGTTGTAACGACCCGAGAATCCGATTACCGGGAAGGCCCGATAACCCGAGACTCGCACCGCCACCCACGCGCCCGAAGACTCGGAAGGGTTAAAAGGATGGTGTGGAGACTACACAAGTATCACAAATAATTACAGAAATTAAACAGTTATAACATTAAGCAGGATATAAATTAACATTTTTCAGGGTCCACAATATAAAATAACAATAACAACAGTCCACGACTAGTACAGTGACAAGAAAGGAAAGTACAGCTACACGGGGCATCCCCCGGCTCTGACCTCTGGCACTACCGCTGGGCACCCGCACAACGCTGCACTCCTGACGCGCTCCCCGAAGGTGGCGCCTCACCTGAAACACGGTGAAAACACGCAGGGAATGAGTCTCGGAACAAGACTCAGTAGGGATCACTCGAACCCTATCTCGTAAAACGAGAAACCACTACACTAGCGGTAGGAGAGTACCTTGGAAGGGAAAGCCCTGTACTCTACAAGACAAGACCCTACGGCACGTAAACCGACACCCGTGCCACGGTAAGAAGTCTGAAGCTCAACGGCCAAACCGACAAAACTCGAAGGTCGGAAACACACGACTGACAGTCTGTCACTCCGTACTCGACAGGAGTACCACCCACTAGAAGCACAGCCGGTAGCGTCCCCTGACGTCTTACACCGCACCGCAGGAGAACCGCCTGACGTGGTAGGTCCTACCCGAGGCGCAGACACCGAACAAGTAACCACAACAAGTGACTAGCTGGGGTCACGCCCGTCGACGTGCGTCCACTGTCCCCAACCACGTGTGCACACACAGACCACGCGCCCTAGGTCTGGCCCTCTGACCGTTTTCCCCTGGCACTGGACTCTGATTTGACGAGGGGCCCGACGGTAACCAGTCTAAAACCGTCCTCAGGGTAAGCCCGTACACCACTCCCTGGTGCGATCAGCACACGCGTACTGATAGGCTACGACTAGTGGAGGGTCACTGAAGGAGTAGACTCTCAAGACAACGGAAAATAACGTCCGAACCTGACGAAGTACGGGGGCCGTCCCACGTACCATCACCATCGCACGGTGACCACGGTCGGAGAAGAAACGGACGCACCGCCCACAGCCAAACGCATGACCAAGGCAAACGGAACCTCCGAACACCCAAAGACACGGTCCCGGAGCTCCGCGGGGTGTCCAGGACACACCTGGCCCAAAAGGAACACTCGACAACAGGACAGATCGCGCTAGGTATTCCTAGCGCGACAAGAAAGAACGCGCTAGGACCCCTTAGCGCGACAAGGAACATCGTGCTAGGGCCTCCTAGCGCGACAAGACAGGTCGCGCTAGGGATCCCTAGCGCGACAAGGACGATCGCGCTAGGAGTCCCTAGCGCGACAAGAATCGCCCTACTGTTCATCTTCTCCGATGAACGCGCCCTATCGTGACAGCGCGACCATCAAGAACGCGCTGCTGGAGTATAGCGCGTTCTCAGTCCGCGCCCGAAAACGGTGGAAACGCCCAAAAATTCCAACCACACCCCCATGCCTCCATAGGAGAGGGGGAAAACAAGGGGAATGACCCCTAAGGACCCCTAGCATGATTCTAGGCTATCAAAACACGAATCCATGCATCAAAACCATAGATCGGGCGGCTCTCCCCAAATCATGGAAAAACCCCATACGTGCTCGATCTAGCCCCTCTCGGCCTCCTCGCGGCCTACAAACCACGGAAATGAACGGCAAGAGGCTAAGGAACGTCACCCTATCTCAATGGAGCGAATGCTCCGCCGGATCGCCCACAAACCACGAAGAACGCTTTAAGCTTCACGAACTCCACACGCTTCCCACGCTTGCCGCACGCCCACGAGCTCGCCTCACCGCCACCCACGCATCCGCGCCGTCGCCCTGCCGCCGTCAACAGCCGGGGAGGGGCTCACCGCTTCCGAATGGGAGAGAGGGAGAGAGAGGAGGGCGGCCACGGTTGGGGAAGGAAGGAGGAAGAAGAAGAAAGAGAAAGAAGAAAAGAAAAAGAAAAAGAAATAGGGTTATATAGAAAATCTGATTTTTCAGAAAAATACCGAAAAATAGAAAAATACATTTCCGGAATCCTCGGAACGCACCGATCGCAACGGTACCATTCGTGCCTGGGGGAACCGCCCCGTTCGCCCGCAGCGAGCTTCCGAAGGAAAAGCCGAAACACACACCGGAAATCGAAAAACACACGCGGAAAAACCGCGGAACGCCTCCGGGCCTCCGAAACAACCCCGGATCGCGCCGATCCGAACATGAAAGATGTCCGAAACAAAATTTCAGACACAACAGAGCCAGACGCTCCGAAAACCAGATCCGGGACCCACGAAGAAAGATCCGAAAGGTCCGGGATATTACACTCATCTTCTCTACATTGACTTCCTATGGCTCTTGTCTAAGCCATTAAGCTCACTTCAATAGTCAGAACAACCTAGAAAGTCGGTCTTCATTCGAAAATGGTATATGATAGAATTGTCGATGATGGCGATGGTAGATATTGTGTACCATTTAAAATTTGCAGAAGAGAGATCGAGCGATAGAGAGCTTAGACAAGAGGTGATAGAAAATCTCGATGTCGAGTCGAGCATTCAAGTGGAGCTTGTCTACACAGAAGAAGTAGTTCACAAAGGAGGTGACATATCCCAAGAGAACCCTCTCACGGTCAAGTTAGTAAAGGTGGAAGGGCAAAAGAAAGTAGAAGTATTCACTAGTGGGACTTTAGTTCGCGTATATGATGGTATTGTCCTCTTGTACTTTTCATAGGCCCTTGGGACATTTGCCATGATAGCAATCGAGTCATTGTCATGCCGTCACATGACAGTCCTACTAAGGTGAAGTTGTAGGCAGACTTGGGTGGTTACAGAGGCATTCAGGTAATGCCCTACGATTTTTTTAATAGTTTATTTAATTGTTTAAAAATTTTGTATGTCTAAATGTTTAAATTCTTTATTTTATTATGTTTATTTAGTCATAAAAAAAATTATGTTGATTGTTTTTAAAAAAATGAAAGAAAAGGGTTAAAACAAAAAAGGTCATAAACATAAAAAAATAAAAATTGAAGGTTAAAAATGAAATAAAATTAAAAAAATTAAAAAAAATTGGTTGTGGGCGGCCCCCACGCGGTCGCCCTCGTGCGCGCACGCGAGGGCCCCCCCCCTTTCAGCCGCATTTGCGGCCGATTATATATAAAAAAAAATTTGTGTTGTTTCTTAGTTAAAGGTCCATTAGTTTAATCTCTTTTTTCATTTAGTCAAAAGCACACATACTATAAATATAAAAGGAAAAGAAAAAAATACATGATAGTCAAAAGATGTTAGGTGCGGGGTTGGTGAAGTTTGAATGACTAATTTTAATAAAATAACATTAAATTAAATGATTTAATCTCAACCATTAGATTAAGTGAATAGTTAGGATTGATTAAGTTATAAACACCTATAAATAGAGGGGTATAAGGGGCTCATTGCTCCTCTTGGAAGCTGAGTTCGTGGAGTGCAGCAGGGGGCATGTGTGAAGGTCATTAAGGAGTGTTTAAGCATTTTTAAGGTAATAGATTAACACTTTATCCCCTAGATTAGCATGTATTAGCGTATCTAGAATGATTTATGTTATGTAATTAGTATTTATATAGATAGTTAAGTCCCTAGATCGTAGTTTCATAATCTGTAATCTTATCTTGGTCGAATTAGTATTAAATCTTTAAGTTAAAGCATGAGATTAATGATATAATTAAGTGATTAATGTCTTAAAATTAACAACGGTGTATGATAAATTGAGAGAGTTTTCAGAATCTTTAAACCTGATGTTATGAACTTTCTGTAAAAATTTCAATGACTGATTTAGTTTATTTTCACATTGAAAGATATTTTAATATTATCTTAAATATATTTAAATTATACTAAAATACCAAACGATGACATAAAATCACAACAAATTGTCAGAAGGCACCTTACTGTGAGATCCATGTGTAAAAAAATTTTCATAGTTTCTAGATCATGATATTTATTTTAATGAATTTTCATACATGATAAAATATATAAAAAAAGCGTATAGAAATTATGAAAATTAGAAACCATGTTTACAAAAGTCTTATAATTTTACAGTAAGGTCCAGGTATTGAGTGTGTTATATTCTGAAAATATCAATAATTATTGATATCTTTAAGTAATATTAGATAATTTTTGATATTTTAATAGAAATATAAAATTATGAGAAAAATAAAATTACATGAAAATTTTTGAAACTTTACCAGAAGACTTAAATGTTTGTTAGAACTAATTTATGAAAATATCATCGTATTAGGAAATCAGAATAATCACTAGTATAATTATAAATGTTTAAACAAATAATTAGAAAATTTGAATAAATACTAATATTCTGTGCAAAATCTAAAAAAATCACAGAACTGGTGTTTTGATATCTGTAAGTTAATTTTTAGTATATTTTGACCATTGTAAGTTTTCTGGATAATTGTCTCCATTTAAAAGTTATTATTGTAAAATATTATAAATTTTAGAAATTGATATAAAAAATCAAAAAATAGACATACTAAATGAAAAATGATGGCAATTTTTACATATGATACTTATGTCTCACACAGCATTTGGTAAATTTTTAGAAATTATCTGATCATTTTAGATATATTTCGTTGATTTATTATTCAGGATATCATTTTCTTACTTAGTATGAAAAATAGTAATATAGTCTTAAAAATATTAATGCAGTGTTAAAAATAATAAAAAGTTTCAAAAATGATATTTCTGTTATGAATGATGGTTTGACAAATTATGGTGACTTTTAGAGTGTTGTGAGTAAATTTAGTTAATTTTCTATGTGTAGGAAAATTTATACAATTCTGGAAAAATTCAAATTCCTGCATAAAAATTTATGGAAAATTTTATGTATAATGTTACATGTAAATGTGATTTTCAGTAAAAATTTGATTAATTTCAGAACATAGTAACTAAATTTAGTCAATTTATGATATATGTTGAAATACATGTAATTCTAGGAAAATTTAAATTGCTGCATGAATATTTATGAACACTTTTCTGTATAATATTACATATAAATGTGATATGCATAAAAAGTTAAGTGATTTTCAAAATATTGTAGTTAAATTTAGTCACTTTATGATACATGTTGAAATACAAGTAATTCTGGAAAAATTATAATTACGGTCTGAAAATTTTTAAAAATTTACTGTTTTGATCCTTTCTATAAATATATTGATTCCCTAAAATTTCAAGACATTCTGATACCTGTAAATAGATTTAGTAAATTTTGATATATAAATATGTCATTATATATGAATAACTTGAAAATTTCAGAAAAAGAAAAATAATTTTCAGTATTGGTATATTAATATTCACAGCATGAATTTTGAGTGGCATGTGTCCATTTCATATAAGTCATATTTATATTTTTACCGTACCGTTAGTAATGTCAAATGGACACTGCCACCATAGGGGGAGACTGGAACCAAACTATAGAAATGTCCCTATGGAGAGGTTCACACTGTACTAGCCCCGAGGGTAATGGGGATTGAAATTCTGGAGGTGGATAAGTACCACTGGTTAAGGTGGAGAGGACTTCTCCCAGTTCTGCGCAGTAAGCAAGACTCATCACTATTTACCTAGGTGATCGAGTACCGACTGACTGTCCTTCTAATGGTGGTTTGGGCACTGTGTCTGGCTATTTATACCACTGTTACTGTTTATTGAACTGAAATTGAACAACAGTTATTACCGACTGAATTGACACTGAACTACTATTACTGTTCACTGAGTCGTTATTAATACGACTATTACTACTCACTGAATTGATACTGAAACTGTTATTATTGTTCATTGATTCATTACTGGAACTGCTGTTACTACTCAATGAAATTATATTGAACTGTCATTACATTTTACTGTTATCATACTATAAATGCTTACTGCTAATGAATCTCCAGTATATCGAATGGTGATTTGGAAAAGGGCGGATTACATCTGACTGGATCCTTTCACTATGTGTGAGACTACTCCGCCTAGTACTGAAATCATTAGTTAATGTTTACAAATGATGAATTCTTATTTACTGTGTCATGGGTAGGATAAATTTTAATGTACATGCTTTCTTTGTCAAATGATAATAGAATGACTTTATGAAACAAATTACCGCAAATCACTTTGGATATGTTGATACATGTTTTGACTGAGGACTATGCTTAGTCTCTTACTAGCTCTATTCGTAGACTCACCCAGTTGAACAATTTCAGGAGAAGTGGTAGAAGGAAGCGAGGAGTGATCTTGCAGTGTTTGACCGCGGCTCAGATTTTACTACCAGTCTTTATCTTAGGTAGTTATGTCTTATGAAAAAAAAGTGTGTGAAATTTAGTTATGTAATAAAAGACGTGTGAAATTGTTATCGTTATTTCTATCTATGTGGATGTAGTCATTTGACTGTAAGCTGATGAATTGAGTATTTTCATTTCCGCTGCAATGATATCTCAGTGTTTATGTGTAATTCTCAATTGTAATTGTACCGCTTGGGTTATTCCCACTGTGACGTTCCGATCGGGATCCGACGCGAGTCTTTACGACTGGACCGGGTTTGCGAGTAGGGGCGTCATAGAGAGTGCTATCAGAGCCCAACATTGAGAATTTACATAAATGGTCATCAGCTTGATCAACATTTGTGGACGCACTTTTCGACACGCTCGTTCGTCGTTCGTTGGTTTATTGAGTGCGTTTATTTGTCTGTTAAGTGCGTGGGCGTGCCAGTCACCGAAGTGACAATTTATTCGGGCCCCGAAGAGCCCATGGTGCGCTTGACCTGACTTCGTCAGACGATTGTGTGGTTCGTGTCGGGACCAGATCCCGTCGCGCCATAAAGGTCACGACGTCATTTACATCCCCCATACGAGAGAATACCCTTGATTAATTACCGAAATTAGGGGCCCTGCGGCCGAAATAAATAATACTGATTGCGCAAAGAAAAAGGACATGAATAAATCACACCAAAGCCCGCATTAGGATACGGGCCACTGGCCATGTTGGTCACTCGTGGACCTTTTCATATTCGGACACGGGTCCGTGATAGAAACGCGACGGAAATCGAGGTGGGCCCGTTCAAATGTCTGCCGCATGCACGGTAATTTTAATGATGGCTCAGAAAGGATCCGGGGTGAGAAACGAATCCGGTCTGATTAGAATGTCGGCCCGAGATTAGGTCGGAGCCTGGCCATGTCGGGATAATTCCCAAGACTCGGGTCCGGCTTGAGAGGGCGGCATTGTTGTTCCTTTTGCGTCGGGTCACAGGGAGAGATGGGGCTGCAATGTGGACCCTGGCATTTTTATCTGAGATTTTTAATTATATGTTCCTCTCCTTCCTTTTGTTGTTTATTACTTCTTTATGTATTTGTCCCGACTGATTTCCCCTTTTTGTTACTATTATTATTATTACTTTCACCCCCCCTTTTTTTTACTATTATTACTTCTGTTGCACCCTTTTTCTGTTTATGTCCTATATATGCTCGAATTTCCTTAATTATTATTGATATATATATATTTTTAATTTATTCACTATCATCACTATTATTACCAATATCATGAGATAGGGCCGCTGGGGGTGTACCGGTAAAGGGAATGCCAGGCATGCCGGCGAGGGCACCCCAAGGCGTATCGGTGAAGGGAGATGGAGACGTGCCGGGGAAGGCGCCAGGGAGAGTGTGCCGGCGAAGGTAGAAGAAGGTGTGTCGGTGAAAGAAGATGAAGGTTGTACCGGTAAAGGGGAGAATAGGGCAGTGAGAAAGGGAGAAGGGTGTACCGCTAAGGGTGGTGAGGGTGTGTGTACCGCTAAAGAGGGGTGTGAAGGCATACCGGTGGAGGCCCAAAGGAGGTGTACCGGTGGAGGAGTATGGTGGTGGGAGTGTGCCGGTGAAGGCTGGAACAGGCGTGCCGCTAAAGGTTCACTCCTCTATTATTTATTTTTAAGGCTTTTCTTTTCTTCCCTTTTTTAATTTTCATGTAGTCTTATATAAATTTTTCCTTTTCTTTATTCTGTTCAGCCCCTTCTCGCAAGTCAAACGTTCAGTCTGCCATGTTGTTAGTCGGTTTGGTCCTCATGTCACCGGCAGTGGGTTGCTTAGTTGGAAAATTTTATCATTGATTGTTAGTTTCGTTTGTTGCTTCCTTTTACCTTTTAACGTCTTGTTATTTTCTGACAAAAATTCGGTAGCATCTCCCCTTGTCCCGAGCGTAAGGGAGATACAGGGAACGCGTCCACATGGAGTGGCGGAACCCGACAACTGGAGGTGGGCGCCCGAGGGCGGCAACACCTTTGATAAAACCTCGGAAAGGCTGAAAGCAACGGGGTAGAAGGCCTCCCTGTGACTCACTAGGGGGTGCCGGTGAAGGAGGGTCAAGGGTGTGCCGGGGAAGGCCGCTGGGGCCGTGCCGGCGAAGGCCCCCCCTTGGGGCATGCCGGCGAAGGCTGCCCAGGGCGTGCCGGGGAAGCGCCACAGGTGGGCTGAGCCGGTGAACGATGTCAAGGGGCGCACCGGTGAAGGGAAGTTGAGGGCGTACCGGTGAAGGCTCTTAAAGCCATACCGGGGACAGAGGGCCAAAGGCGTGCCGGCAAAGGCCGTTAAGGCCGTGTCGAGGGATGAAAACCAAGGGTGGGCTACTGGTAGCTGGGTGTTCAGGAAGAGAAGGAGGGTTGAAGGCCAAAGGTGGGTTACTGGTAGCTGGGTGTTCAGGAGGAGATGGAGGGTCTCTCTCCCTTCAAGCAGATGGGCACAACTGATGGCCATAAAAAAAGGGGAGGCAAAGAGCCCATGAGGCCAAGGATCATACGGGAGGAATCACATCGCTACGGAGAATCCAAAGACGCCGGAGAAGTGGAGAAAATGAACAACACACCACATGCAGTGGGATAGATCGAGAGATGCCAGAAGAGACCCAAAAGAAGGGCTAGAGACTTTCATTCATAAAGAGAAATGACCGTGACCGGCCATACACATTGCGGTATACATCAAGGCCGAAGCCACAGAAGAGGGGAGAAGAAGAAAAGGAAGAACATGGAGAGGAAATAGGAGGGAAGATGGGGTCGGGCAGAGGCGACGGCTCCTCTATCCTTCCCCACTCCCACTGCTACACAGACCCTCCCTCTCTCTCTCTTTCTCTTACTCTCTCTTCGCTGCTTGGTGGTCGTTGGAAGACTCCACGCCGGAGCCTTCTCCCTTCTCTTCTCTCTCTTTCTTCTTCTTCTCGTAGGTGGCGTCGTGTCTGGTCATCTCCTTCTCCTCCTCTCCTTCTTCGTCCCTTCTTTGCCGGAACGGGAGTGGTTTTATACTCCCAGCAGCGGGAGCCCTCGAGCACGGTAGTCGAAGGCGGGAAGCGGCTGGTGATCATGAGGTTTGACTTCCCCCGTCCTGGCTGTTAGGGGAATAGCCTGCGTGGCCCAATCTCTGATCGACACCTCGGACAGCTCACTGCGCGCCAAGGATACGTAGGGTATGGGCGTCACGTCGTTTGGCCGTTGAAAAGCCTTCACGCTGTGCCGCTGGCGGGCTTAAGAAGTGTGTCGCTGTAAGACACTGTAAGCGTGCCGCTGAAGAGGGCAAAAGGCGTGTCGCTGAAGGTTGCCCAAGCGTGCCGCTGAAGGGGGCAAACAACGTGCCGTTGAAGGCCCTGAGGAGCGTGCCGCTGAAGACCCCCCCTTGGGGGGGTGTGCCGCTGAAGACCCCCCCTGGGGGGTGCACTGCTGAAGACCCCCCCTGGGGGGTGTGCCGCTGAAGACCCCCCCCCCCCCCCTGGGGGGGTGTGCCGCTGAAGACCCCCCCTGGGGACCGCTGAAGACCCCCTGGGGGGTGTACCGCTGGGGCTTGGGTGTGCCGCTGGGGCTGACTTGGGCCCGTCTTGAGCACGAGTTATGGCTCGTTTGGTTTTCTTCGGGGGCCACGGATTGTGAGCTTTCAGGGGGTTGGTTTCTCTTGGCTGTCGTGACTCCGGGGATGGCTTCGCGGCAGTGTGCATATTTGGGGAGTCCAGATGACCGGTCTCACCGGGGCTTCTTCACTTGGTGCCGTTGTCGGTGCTGGGCCGAGTAGGATATCTGGGTGTGTAATTTGGTGTCCACAGCATTCTAAAAATCTTAAATTAGTAGGGAGTTATGATGAAAACTTAACCGAATATTTGTATTGTCAGACCATGGCAGGAGGAGGTCGTCGTGCGGTTCAAAATGACGATACTCAGGAGGAGCCGAGAGGACCCCCAGCTCCGCCGTCGCCACCTTTGGTGGACTATGGGATGTTCATTCAAGGCCTGATTCAAGTTATGCAGACCTAGGCGTAGACGCAGGCGGCACTTCAGGCGCAACTCCAGACTCAGGCAGCATCACCCCAGGAGCAGGCTTTTGGAGGGGTGACCATGATGGAGAGGTTTCGGCGGATGTAACCACCCTCTTTTAAGGGGGAGAGTCAGCCAATCATGGCTGAAAACTGGCTCCGTGAGATCGAGAAGATCTTCCGGGTCATCCGGTGTGCAGATGAGGACAAGACCAGTCTGGCGGCGTATATGCTACAAGAGAGAGCGGACGTTTGGTGGGCGTCTGTTCTAAGGAATCAGCCAGACAGACTGAAGCATGAAATTACATGGGAAGAGTTCACGGAGCTATTCACGGTAAAATATATACCGGAACATATTCAAGACAAGCTGGAGCAAGATTTTCTGGCCTTAACACAGGGGTCGAAGACCGTGCTCGAGTATGAAGCAAAGTTCGCGGAATTATCAAAGTATGCACCGCACATTGATGCAGATGAAAGACGGAAGGTGAAAAAGTTCGTGGCGAGACTTCGACCATCACTTCGGACCCGCCTAGTTGCACTAGATCTGGTTACTATGGAGGCGGCTCTTGGCGTGGCATGTCGTCAAGAGAGCGACATGGAGTTATATCAGGAGGAGAAGAGGGCTTCAACAAAAAGACCATCGGCACCCTTTTACCGGAATGATAAAGGCAAAAGGGTGATGAGCAATCCGTCATGATCGTTCGTGGCAAGGAAGATCACACCACCAATTTGAGGCAGCAACAATCCAGAATGCAAGCAATATGGCAAGCGTCATGGCGGGGAAGTATGTTGGATCGCCACCGGCAGATGTCTCCGTTGTGGTGAGAGGGGCCACATGATTCGAGATTGTCCGAAGATGATGCAACATGTAGCAGCTCGGCCAGTAGCAGCAACAGTAGCTCCAGTGGCAGTCAGACCATCAATAGTAGCAGTCAGACCAAGAGCAGCGAGACCCGCAGGGAGACCCCGAGCGCCAGCTCGGGTATTTGCACTTGCGAGAGAGGATGCCGAGCAGGCGGAGGACCTCACAGAAGGTACTATTTCTATCAATGGTATTCATGCTAGAGTATTGTTTGACACCGGTGCCACACATACTTTCATCTCTGAGAAGTTTGCTAGTCAATTGCATGAAGAATTTGGAATTGAATCAATAGAACTAGACGTGCCCCTGTTGGTACACACACCTGCAGGAGCAGTCTCTACCAAGAGGCACATCCCCTCACTATCAGTTAATATAGAAGGAAGAACTCTGCCTGGTTATTTTTTTTGTTTACCTATGCAAGACTTCGATGCTATCCTAGGACTGGATCGGTTAAAAGAGCATTACGCTCTGATAGATTACCGAAGGAAGAGAGTAATTTTTCGCATCCCTAGAGAGAGAGTTTTCTCATCCCTTACTGAAGCATATGGCTGGAAAGAAGTTAGTAGTTTCAGCAATGAAGACTGTGCGAATGTTGAGGAAGGGCTACGATGCATTCTTGGCAAGCGTAGTCACAAAGTCGGATGTTGACCAATCACCGACCGTAGTAGAGATTGAGGTTGTTCGAGAATTCCTTGATGTGTTTCCAGAGGATTTACCTGGGTTACCACCTACAAGGGAGTTAGAGTTTGTCATTGACTGGTTACCTGGCACAACACCTGTCTCTAAGGCACCCTACAGAATGGCCCCAACAGAATTGTCAGAGTTAAGAAAATAACTTCAAGACTTGTTAGACAAGGGGTGTATTCGTCCAAGTGTGTCATCATGGGGAGCTCCAGTTCTATTTGTGAAAAAGAAAGATGGTTCTCTTAGGTTATGCGTTGACTATCGCAAACTTAATGATGTGACCATTAAAAATAAATATCATTTACCTCATATTGATGACCTGTTTGACCAGTTGCAAGGAGCCACAGTGTTCTCAAAGATTGATCTGCGTTCGGGATACCATCAATTGAGGATAAAGAAAGAAAACACATCCAAGACAGCATTCCGAACGAGATATGGTCATTATGAATTCTTGGTGCTACCTTTTGGTCTGACAAATGCCCCTGCTGCTTTTATGGACTTAATGTAGTGCCCCAGAATTTATTTGATAATTTTCTGGCATTATTAGCAATTAATGGACTAATTTGGAGTTATTAATCAATATAAGGTCAAATGATGTTAATCAATTAACACAACTCACTTAATTAAAGTCTAAATGGTTTTAAGATCAGGCCCATTTAGTTTGGCCCATATTTTAGAAGGTTATTAAGCTCATCCTCAGAATTATAAGGATAAATACCACTTAATACAGATAATTAGGCGGATAATGAATAGAAGAGTTTGATCAATTTAGAACTCTATCCACGTTGACTGTAACGGTCCATCGGACGACCGTCACAGCCATGTAACGCATATGTCGGCGACCGTCACACTCTATGAACCCCAAAACACTGAAGAGTTTGATTTCCTTTGAACTCTGGGAACGAGTAATGTAACGGTCTATCACGAGACCGTCACATGCCTCTAACGCACTGGCCGTAGACCGTTACATCCTGTTAGTTCCGTAAAAGAAAGAACAAGTACAAAGATTAAAACTTTGGACTCTTATCCACTAAGGATCAACTTGGGAAGAGTTGTAACATTACTGAGGACTCTTAGAGATTAGATCATGACCAAACAAGGACTCTAGAATCGATCTAATCCTCAAACCCTAGCCTAAACTCTATAAATAAGGCATAGTTCTGAACTGTGCGACCCTTACTTTTTGGACGTAAAGAATCAAGGTAAGGAGTCCTATCTCAGGTAAGCTCTTTAGAAGTATTTGTTTACAATACTTTAGACTAACTCCCCTCCAAATTTAACATCTTTAGGTCAAGAGGTCGTGGAGTTAGAGCCCAAGGAAGTTGCTGAAAAAGTCACAGAAGAAGGAAATCTAGGGCAAGATTCTCAATCCAAATCAGAAGCAACAGCCTAAGTTAAGAGGTAGGTTATCTCATGAACGGTAAAAACAACCTGATAGGACTAAAAGCCCTCTGGTTCAAGTGATTTCCATGCATTATAGATCATTGATTTCATAATTTTACTACTTCTATGCATTACATGCATCCCTTAGCCTTAATTGGACATGCCAAAGATGTATCTTGTCTAATTCATTAATACCTAAGCATGTAGTTGGCCTACACTACGTTATCATGTCTAGGGATTCATGGTATTTTAATTATGGACATGATATGAATCGATCTCTTTATGTTTTATCTAATTTTCTGTCAGCAGATACTGTAACGCATCAGCGTAGGACCGTCACACTCATGTAACGGCCCTACGACAGACCGTCACACACCCTGCTGTTTTGGATTTTCACTATCGTCTCTAACGCACTTGGACAGACGCGTTACGTTCATGTAACGGCTAGATCCAGACCGTCACGTTCACTGTGACGCCCCACCTCCAGACCGTCAGAGTCTGTGTTCTGCCAACCCTGAGACATAATATAACTTGCCAATATTATTTATTATTAAGCCTAGTTACTTAAGTTTTAACCTGATCATGTGATTTTAAGGTTATTTGATTATTCATATTAGTTATTGCCTGTTTTGGTATCTCACTTTTACTTGAGTTATGTTAATTTCATGAAGCCAAATTATATAGTTTTGTATTATAAAGCATGACTTTTTAACGTTGTATTGACAGAGTTTTTCATCATGATTTCACATTGATTATACGTATCTTTCTCTGTCAATAGAGTCATTTCTATATGTACATGGCACATATTCCGGTATGTTGCCATTAGTTCACACTTTGCACTTTAGGAACACCATCTTGGACATGAGGACCTCTCTATTGGATATTCCTTCCAATGGATTAGAAAATTATTATTTCAAGGTCTTCGTAATTCTCCGCGAGCCTGGGATTCCCACTAGGACGCCGAGTTGGTTGTACCATCAAAGCCCAATAACTAGAATACACTATCGTTGTTTTCTGGATCTTGTAATGTAACGGCCTTGCACTGGACCGTCAGGCTCACGTAACGGCCCAATGCCCGACCGTCACATTTCACTGAGTCTAAACTAGTATGCTGGACTCTGGTAACTGTAACGGCCCATTATGGACGCGTTACATAGTGTAACGGCCTAGTAAACGACCGTTATATAGCTTGTATATGTTAACCCAAGGTTTGACCAAGGGTTGATATTTCAATGATTCTAGACAAACCTTGATGATCTAGAACTTATCATATTACTTAATAGACTTAATGTAATGGATGAAAGTTAAGGAAATATACCGTTATGCTGTCGATTTATTCTATAAGCATAACATAGTTTAAATGTCATTCTTGATCTCATATATTCAAATTAAAGCATTCATTCATTGATTATTGTTACCATGGAATTATTGAACTTATTACGTTCTTGGCCATACTTTACTATTACATGCGTGGAAGTAGCTTAATTTATAACTGAAGATGCGATCGAGCACTGATTGTGTTCAAGGGCTCTATGCTAGTCCCCTCGGCTGATTGTCGGAAACATACTATTTTATAAACCATGGGGTATGATGCTACTGGCGTCGCATTGCGCTGGGAGTACTATTTCTATAAATAAGTGAAGATCCACGGCACGACATGACTTTCTTGCTTGATATTCCACAGAAATTCACGAACTATGTAATCAAAAGAGACTAGTGTGATGAATATGTGGCTTGCTAGTACAATCTCGTTACATTCTTGTTCATGGAAGGCCAATATCATGTTCTTGTTATATTCTTGCTAGTTCATTATTGATCATTCTATCTTACATGATTATCTTGTTACTTTGGTTTAAACGCGTGATCGATTCACATTCGCATGATTTTACCTTATTCTTTAGAGCTAAATTGTTAGTTACTTTAATAGTGCCTTCATGTTGATGCGAAGATACCTACTGGGCAAGTGTGCTCATTACCTATTTCCAATATTTTTCAGGAGATGGAAATAGTTCGAATTCGGATTCGGGTGATTCAAGTAGCGGGTCCGAGAGCGATTGAATGTTGTTATTACAAGAGTGAAGACATAGGAAGTTTATAATGTCTAGATTGAGTCAATGTAATTTTCCTATTTCTTGAGTCTAGTAGAATGAAAATCAAATTAGTGATTGTATCTTTGAATATTGAGTATTATGATATGAAGTTGAAGTTGATTAAATCCTGTGCAATTGTATTTACTTATGTGATTATCTCACGCTCTGATTGATTCTTGCTTGCAAGAGGCTTACCATGTTGGCTGATCGCGCTCCCCGAGCGAGTCTTCCGCTGTAATAAAGGCTCGGGGCGTGACAGTTAAGTTGGTATCAGAGCCTAAGTCTCAGGACTTAGGGAAAAGAGTCATGTCATAGGATAAGTCCAAGGTGTAAGGACCCATACCTATGAACTAAGGAAGAAATTCCACACCCATGTGAGGATTGGGTAGAACCCGGGATAAGATAACTAATTAGCTTTAAGAATTATTTTGTTCATTCCAATTTCATGAGAAATAACAAGTTGTTATTTTCTCTCAAGTACCCTATTTTCCGAATGGCTTATCGTGTAGATTGGGACGGTATGCAACAAACTGTTGCCGGCCTCACCCAGGCATTGCAGACTATAGCACAAGGTGATGCAGGGGCAAGGGCTGGTGACCTTCATCGTAATTTCCGGAGTCTAAATCCTCCACGTTTCTATGGATCTTCCAATCCAGACAAAGCAGAAAATTGGATCAATGAGATTAATCGTATATTTGATGTCATACAATGCACTGATCAGGAGAAAGCCCGGTCTTCCAAGATTTTCTTTTCTTGGCATCAAATACAAGAAGCATCCTACCATTATATCTTCTCTTCACGCCTGCAAACTTATCTCGAAAGGATGTGAAGTTTTTCTTGCTTCAGTCATTGTCACCGAATCTAAGAAAATTATCCTAGCAAACATTCCTATTGCAAATGAATTCCCTAACGTGTTCCCATCCGAACTACATAGTTTACCGCCCGAGAGGGAAGTAAACTTTACCATTGAACTCATTCCATGTGCAACACCTGTTTCTATAGCCCCTTACAGGATGTCCCCCACGGAACTTAAGGAACTAAAGAAGCAATTACAGGAACTTCTAGACAAGGGTTTCATTAGACCTAGTACATCCCCTTGGGGTGCGCCTGTTCTATTTGTCAAGAATAAGGATGGTTCTCTCAGATTATGCATCGATTACCAGCGACTGAATCAGCTTACAATTAAGAATAAGTATCCGTTACCGCGTATTGATGAGCTCTTCGATCAGCTTTCGGGAGCTGAGTACTTCTCTAAGATTGGCCTCAGATCTGGTTATCATCAACTTAGAATTAAAGAAGATGATATTTGTAAATCGGCTTTTCGAAGTCGTTATGGCCACTATGAATTTGTGGTAATGCCGTTCGGGTTAACTAATACCCCAGCAGTATTCATGCACCTTATGAACGGTGTCTTCCAGTCATATTTGGACCAGTTCATCATCGTCTTCATCGATGATATCCTGATATACTCCAAGACAAAAGAAGAACATGAAGAACATCTAAGGATAGCTTTGCAAACACTTGGAGAACACAAGCTATATGCCAAACTCAATAAGTGTGAATTCTGGCTCAAGGAAGTCTCATTCCTAGGCCACATTATGTCAAAAGAAGGTATTGCTGTGGATCCTTCTAAGGTAGAAGCTGTCAGAGATTGGAGTCGGCCAACGACTATATCTAAAGTAAGAAGTTTTTTGGGTCTACCTGGTTATTATAGGAGATTCATAAAGGACTTCTCAAAGATCGCGGTTCCTTTAACTAGACTTACTAGAAAAGAAAATCCTTTTATCTGGTCGAAGGACTGTGAAAAGAGTTTCCAAAGTCTTAAGAATCATCTTACAACAGCCCCTATTTTATCACTACCAATGGAGGGTGGTGGATTTGAAGTATATACGGATGCATCGGGAATTGGCTTAGGATGTGTCCTTATGCAGAATGGAAAAGTGATTTGCTATTCTTCAAGACAATTGAAGCGTCACGAAGAAAATTATCATGTACATGATTTAAAATTGGCAGCAGCGATCTTCGCCTTGAAAATTTGACGTCATTATCTTTATGGAGAAAAGATCACGATCTACTCAGACCACAAGAGCTTGAAATATTTATTTTCTCAAAAGGAGCTCAATATGAGGCAAATGAGGTGTTAGAACATCTCAAGGACTTTGACTTTGTTATTCAATATCATTCTGGCAAGGCTAATGCTGTAGCGGATGCACTTAGCAGGAAACCAATGGGTATGTTATCAAGTCTCATGATTAGTGTAGCTAACCTTATTCCTCAGTTTGCTCAGTTAAATTTAGATGTTGACATTAAGGAAGAAGATTACTTTATAGCTAATATCCGAGCTCAACCAACATTGATAGAGGATTTGGCTAAGTTACAAAAGGATGACCCAGTTTTACTAGAAATTAAGGCCAATATTAAACAAAGACCGGATTTATCTATTTTTAAAGATGGAAGGTTGATATTCAAGGGCTGAATGTGTATACCGGATCATGAAGATACAAAGAAATTGATCTTAGAAGAAGCACATAAATCAAAGTACACCATTCATCCAGGAGGTACAAAAATGTATCAGGATCTCAAAAGAAACTTTTGGTTGCCCAATATGAAGAGGGAAGTAGCTGATTTTGTGTCTCGTTGTCTCACTTGCCAACAAGTTAAAGCGGAACATTTCAGACCTGCAGGAAAATTACAGCCCTTAAGTATTCCAGAATGGAAATGGGAGAGCATAGGAATGGATTTCATTATGGGATTACCTAAGACAAGAGGTGGACATGATGGAATATGGGTAATCATAGACCGATTGACTAAATCTGCACATTTCATACCAATAAAAAGTCGATGGTCTGTGGATATCTAGCAGCATTATACATCAAAGAAATTGTTAAACTACATGGTGTCCATGTCTCTATTGTATCAGATAGAGATCCTCGATTTACATCACAGTTCTGGAAGGACCTACAACATTCACTGGGACTATATTAAATTTTAGCACAGCCTTTCATCCACAAACGGATGGTCAGATGGAAAGAACGAATCAGGTAGTAGAAGACATGCTCAAGGCTTGTGTCATTGATTTTAGAGGAAGTTGGCATGATCACTTGCCTCTAGTAGAATTTGCATATAATAACAGCTATCAAGCAAGCATACAAATGGCACCTTTTGAAACTCTATATGGGAAAAATTGTCGATCACTAATATGTTGGAATGAAATAGAGGAAATGCAATTTCTAGGCCCCGATCTTATCAGAGATTCTACAGAGAAAATAAAACTCATTCAAGAAAGGATGAAAATGGCACAAGATAGGCAAAAGTCTTATGCTGACAATCGAAGGCGTGACTTGGAGTTTCAAGTAGGAGAACATGTATATCTGAAGGTTTCTCCAGGTCGTGGTATTCGAAGATTTGGCATTAAAGGAAAACTAACTCCTAGATTTATTGGCCCATTTAAAATTCTTGAAAGGGTCGGTGAAGTGGCTTATAGATTGGCTTTACCTCCACAATTAGCAGGAGTACATGACGTATTTCACGTCTCCATGCTAAAGAAGTATGTATATGATCCTGACCATATTATCACTTATGACAACCTGGAGATTCAGAAGGACTTAACATATGAGCAAACTGCAATAAAGATTCTGGATCGAGAAGTGCGTCAATTAAGGAATAAAGTTATTCCTATGGTCAAGATCAATGGAAGAAAACATGGCCATATGAAGCAACATGGGAAACCGAAGCAGCTATGCGAAAAGATTCCCAGAATTATTCAACTGTAAGTACCCTCTCCACAATCCATGTATTAAATTTGGGGACCAAATTCTTTTAAGTGGGAGAGGACGTAGTGTCCCAGAATTTATTTGATAATTTTCTGACATTATTAGCAATTAATGGACTAATTTGGAGTTATTAATCAATATAAGGCCAAATGGTGTTAATCAATTAACCCAACTCACTTAATTAAAGTCTAAAGGGTTTTAAGATCAGGCCCATTTAGTTTGGCCCATATTCTAGAAGGTTATTAAGCTTATCCTCGGAATTATAAGGATAAATACCACTTAATACAGATAATTAGGCGGATAATGAATAGAAGAGTTTGATCAATTTAGAACTCTATCCACGTTGACTGTAACGGTCCATCGGACGACCGTCACAGCCATGTAACGCATATGTCGGCGACCGTCACACTCTATGAACCCCAAAACACTGAAGAGTTTGATTTCCTTTGAACTCTGGGAACGAGTAATGTAACGGTCTATCACGAGACCGTCACATGCCTCTAACGCACTGGCCGTAGACCGTTACATCCTGTTAGTTCCGTAAAAGAAAGAACAAGTACAAAGATTAAAACTTTGGACTCTTATCCACTAAGGATCGATTTGGGAAGAGTTATAATAATACTAAGGACTCTTAGAGATTAGATTATGACCAAACAAGGACTGTAGAATCGATCTAATCCTCAAACCCTAGCCTAAACTCTATAAATAGGGCATAGTTCTGAACTGTGCGACCCTTACTTTTTGGACGTAAAGAATCAAGGTAAGGAGTCATTATCTCAGGTAAGCTCTTTAGAAGTATTTGTTTACAATACTTTAGACTAACTCCCCTCCAAATTAACATCTTTAGGTCAAGAGGTCGTGGAGTTAGAGCCCAAGGAAGTTGCTGAAAAAGTCACAGAAGAAGAAATCTAGGGCAGGATTCTCAATCCAAATCAGAAGCAACAGCCTAAGTTAAGAGGTAGGTTATCTCATGAACGGCAAAAACAACCTGATAGGACTAAAAGCCCTCTGGTTCAAGTGATTTCCATGCATTATAGATCATTGATTTCATGATTTTACTACTTCTATGCATTACATGCATCCCTTAGCCTTAATTGGACATGCCAAAGATGTATCTTGTCTAATTCATTAATACCTAAGCATGTAGTTGGCCTACACTACGTTATCATGTCTAGGGATTCATGGTATTTTAATTATGGACATGATATGAATCGATCTCTTTATGTTTTATCTAGTTTTCTGTCAGCAGATACTGTAACGCATCAGCGTAGGACCGTCACACTCATATAACGGCCCTACGACAGACCGTCACACACCCTGCTGTTTTGGATTTTCACTGTTGTCTCTAACGCACTTGGACAGACGCGTTACGTTCATGTAACGGCTAGATCCAGACCGTCACGTTCACTGTGACGCCCCACCTCCAGACCGTCAGAGTCTGTGTTCTGCCAACCCTAAGACAGAATATAACTTGCCAATATTATTTATTGTTAAGCCTAGTTACTTAAGTTTTAACCTGATCATGTGATTTTAAGGTTATTTGATTATTCATATTAGTTATTGCCTGTTTTGGTATCTCACTTTTACTTGAGTTATGTTAATTTCATGAAGCCAAATTATATAGTTTTGTATTATAAAGCATGACTTTTTAACGTTGTATTGACAGAGTTTTTCATCATGATTTCACATTGATTATACATATCTCTCTCTGTCAATAGAGTCATTTCTATAAGTACATGGCACATATTCCGGTATGTTGCCATTAGTTCACACTTTGCACTTTAGGAACACCATCTTGGACATGAGGACCTCTCTATTGGATATTCCTTCCAATGGATTAGAAAATTATTATTTCAAGGCCTTCGTAATTCTCCGCGAGCCTGGGATTCCCACTAGGACGCCGAGTTGGTTGTACCATCAAAGCCCAATAACTAGAATACACTATCGTTGTTTTCTGGATCTTGTAATGTAACGGCCTTGCACTGGACCGTCAGGCTCACGTAACGGCCCAATGCCCGACCGTCACATTTCACTGAGTCTAAACTAGTATGCTGGACTCTGGTCACTGTAACGGCCCATTATGGACGCGTTACATAGTGTACGGCCCAGTAAACGACCGTCTATATGTTAACCCAAGGTTTGACCTAGGGTTGATATTTCAATGATTCTAGACAAACCTTGATGATCTAGAACTTATCATATTGCTTAATAGACTTAATGTAATGGATGAAAGTTAAGGAAATATACCGTTATGCTGCCGATTTATTCTATAAGCATAACATAGTTTAAATGTCATTCTTGATCTCATATATTCAAATTAAAGCATTCATTCATTGATTATTGTTATCATGGAATTATTGAACTTATTACATTCTTGGCCATACTTTACTGTTACATGCGTGGAAGTAGCTTAATTTATAACTGAAGATGCGATCGAGCACTGATTGTGTTCAAGGGCTCTATGCTAGTCCCCTCGGCTGATTGTCGGAAACATACTATTTTATAAACCATGGGGTATGATGCTACTGGCGTCGCATTGCGCTGGGAGTACTATTTCTATAAATAAGTGAAGATCCACGGCACGACATGACTTTCTTGCTTGATATTCCACAGAATTCACGAACTATGTAATCAAAAGAGACTAGTGTGATGAATATGTGGCTTGCTAGTACAATCTCGTTACATTCTTGTTCATGGAAGGTCAATATCATGTTCTTGTTATATTCTTGCTAGTTCATTATTGATCATTCTATCTTACATGATTATCTTGTTACTTTGGTTTAAACGCGTGATCGATTCGCATTCGCATGATTTTACCTTATTCTTTAGAGCTAAATTGTTAATTACTTTAATAGTGCCTTCATGTTGATGCGAAGATACCTACTGGGCAAGTGTGCTCATTACCTATTTCTAATATTTTTCAAGAGATGGAAATAGTTCGAATTCGGATTCGAGTGATTCAAGTAGCGGGTCCGAGAGCGATTGAATGCTGTTATTACAAGAGTGAAGACATAGGAAGTTTATAATGTCTAGATTGAGTCAATGTAATTTTCCTATTTCTTGAGTCTAGTAGAATGAAAATTAAATTAGTGATTGTATCTTTGAATATTGAGCATTATGATATGAAGTTGAAGTTGATTAAATCATGTGCAATTGTATTTACTTGTGTGATTGTCTCGCGCTCTGATTGATTCTTGCTTGCAAGAGGCTTACCATGTCGGCTGTTCGCGCTCCCCGAGCGAGTCTTCCGCTGTAATAAAGGCTCGGGGCGTGACACTTAATGAATCGAGTGTTTAGACCGTATCTTGACACCTTTGTGGTTGTCTTTATTGATGATGTGCTGATATATTCTCCTGATGAAGCTTCACACCGGAAACACTTGAGAATCGTCCTCGAGACGCTAAGAGCGCATGAGTTGTATGCTAAGTTCAGCAAATGTGACTTTTGGCTGACTGAGGTTCATTTTCTCGGGCATGTAATCTCAAGCAATGGTGTTGCTGTTGATCCCGCAAAGGTTCAAGCGGTATTGGAATGGGAGACTCATAAATCTCCCACGGAGATTCGAAGTTTCTTAGGGTTAGTTGGTTACTATCGCCGCTTTATAGAGGGATTCACATCTCTGGCGGCGCCACTAACCAAGTTGACCCGAAAGGGAGTCAAATATATATGGTCTGAAAGCTGTGAGAAGAGTTTTCAAGAGCTGAAGGCTAGGCTGACATCGACACTAATTCTTATTTTGCCTAACAATGAGGATGACTTTGCTATCTATTCTGATGCATCGAAGGTTGCGCTAGGCAGTGTATTGATGCAAAATGGAAGGGTGGTCGCTTATGTTTCTTGCCAACTAAAGGAGCATGAGCGAAATTACCCGACTCATGATTTGGAATTGGCTGCAGTGGTTCATGCATTGAAGATCTGACGTCATTATCTTTACGGCGTCAAATTCGAAGTGTTCACTGACCACAAGAGTCTAAAGTACCTATTCTCTCAGAAGGAGTTGAATCTAAGACAAAGAAGATGGGTCGAATTCTTGAAAGATTATGACTTCGAATTGCGATACCATCCAGGAAAGGTAAATGTAGTAGCCGATGCTCTCAGCATAAAAAGAGTTATGATGCAGTAACATTGGAAGATGATCGAAGATGCAGCGCAGCTTATGGCTGTGATCGAGCCTCAACTGTGTCAAGCATTTGTGTCTCAACTGACCATTAGGTCAACAATGCTTGACAAGATAATAGAGGTGCAAAAAGATGATCCCCAGCTGCAAGGATTGATCGGGAAGATCGACTTTACTCATGATGAAGATGGAGTGATTCGGTTTCAGCACCGGACCTATGTACCTGATATAGCCAATTTGAGAAGGCAGATTCTGGAGGAAGCACACCGATCAATGTTCTCTATTCATCCAGGAGGTGGTAAAATGTACCAAGACTTGAAACGGTCTTTCTGGTGGCAGGGAATGAAGAAGGACGTAGCTGACTTTGTGGCTAGATGCTTGGTTTGTCAGCAGGTAAAAGCAGAGCACCAAAGGCCATCACGGCTAATGCAGAAAATAGAAATTCCTCAGTGGAAATGGGAAGCAATCACTATGGACTTTGTGACCGGGTTGCCCAGATCGGTAAAAGGCAATGACTCTATATGGGTGATCGTGGACCGATTTTCAAAGTCTGCACATTTTCTTCTTATGAAGGTAAAGCAATCGGTAGAAAGCTTGACAAGACTATATGTTGATAACATTGTCAGACTTCACGGGATTCCAAAGTCTATCATCTCCGACAGGGATCCCCGGTTAACATCCAGAGTGTGACAAGGGTTGCATGAAGCTTTTGGTTCGCGGCTCAAGCTCAGTTCAGCTTTTCACTCGCAAACTGACGGTCAGTCTGAAAGGACGATTCAGACACTAGAGGACATGCTTCGGGCTTGTGTCTTGATTGGAAGGACGATTGGGAGCGACATCTGCCTCTCGTGAAATTTTCTTATAATAATAGCTTCCACGCGAGCATAGACATGGCTCCATTCGAGGCACTATATGGTAGACCTTGTAGGTCTACGTTGTGCTGGGAGGAAACAGGAAACATGCAGTATGTGGGGCCCGAAGTTGTTCAAGAAACTATCGAAAAGATCAGGCTGATCCGATAGAGATTGATGACAGCACAAGACTGACAGAAGAGCTATGCTGATAATCGAAGGAAGGAGCTGTCATTCGAAATTGGTGATCACGTCTTCCTCAAGGTGTCTCCGTCAAAGGGAATCGTTCGGTTCGGCAAGCGTGGAAAGTTAAATCCACGATTCGTCGGACCATTCGAGATTCTAGAGAGATTGGGAAATGTGGCATATCGGTTGGCTTTACCTCCGTCTCTAGAGGGAGTACATCCGGTGTTCCACGTGTCCATGCTGAGGAGGTACGTGCATGATCCGGCACATGTGATCAGTTCTGAGCAGATGCAGTTTCAGCAGAACCTATCATACGAGGAGCAACATGTTCGAATTCTTGATCGTAAAGAGCAAGTGCTGAGGACTAAAGTCATCCCACTGGTGAAGGTACTATGGAGGAACTTCTCGCATGAGGAGGCCACGTGGGAACTCGAGGAAGCGATGAAGAAGAGGTACCCTCATCTGTTCGGTATGTGATCTAACCCCAAACTTCGAGGACGAAGTTTTCTTTAAGGGGGAGAGGAGGTAATGCCCTACGATTTTTTTTAGTAGTTTATTTAATTGTTTAAAAATTTTATATGTCCAAATGTTTAAATTCTTTATTTTAGTATGTTTATTTAGTCATAAATAAAAATTATGTTGATTGTTTAAAAAAATGAAAGAAAAGGGTTAAAACAAAAAAGGTCATAAACATAAAAAAATAAAAATTGATGGTTAAACATGAAAAAAAATAAAAAAATTAAAAAAAATTTGGTTGGGGGCGACCCCCACGCGGCCGCCTCGTGCCCGCGTGCCCACGTGCGCGCGAGCGCGAGGGCGCCGCCCCGCCCCGCCCCCCCCCCTTTCGGCCGCATTTGCGGCCGATTATATATATATAAATTTTTTTGTGTTGTTTCTTAGTTAAAGGTCCATTAGTTTAATCTCTTTTTTCATTTAGTCAAAAGCACACATGCTATAAATATAAAAGAAAAAGAAAAAAATATAAGATAGTCAAAAGATGTTAGGTGAGGGGTTGGTGAAGTTTGAATGACTAATTTTAATAAAATAATATTAAATTAAATGATTTAATCTCAACCATTAGATTAAGTGGATGGTTATGATTGATTAAGCTATAAACCCCTATAAATAGAGGGGTATAGGGGGCTCATTGCTCCTCTTGGAAGTTGAGTTCATGGAGTGCAACAGGGGACAGGTGTGAAGGTCATTAAGAAGTGTTTAAGCATTTTTATGGTAAGGGATTAACACTTTATCCCCTAGATTAGCATGTATTAGCATATCTAGAATGATTTATGTTGTGTAATTAGTATCTATATAGATAGTTAAGTCCATAAATCGTAGTTTCATAATCTGTAATCTTATGTTTATCGAATTAGTATTAAATCATTAAGTTAAAGCATGAGATTAATGGTATAATTAAGTGATTAATGTCTTAAAATTAACAACAGTGTATGATAAATTGTGAGAGTTTTCCGAATCCTAAAACCTGATGTTATGAACTTTCTGTAAAAATTTCTATGACTGATTTAATTTATTTTCACATTTAAAGATATTTTAATATTATCATGAAGGTGTTTAAATTATACTAAAATACCAAAGGATGACATAAAATCATAACAAACTGTCAGAAGGCACCTTACTATGAGATCCATGTGTAGAAAAAGTTTCATAATTTCTGGATCATGATATTTATTTTAATAAATTTTCATACATGATAAAATATATAAAATAATTGTATAGAAATTATGGAAATTAGAAATCATGTTCACAAAAGTCTTATAATTTTACAGTAAGGTCCAGGCATTGAGTATGTTGTATTTTTAAAATATCAATAATTATTGATATCTGCAAGTAATATTAAATAATTTTTGATATTTTAATAGAAATATAAAATTATGAAAAAATAGAAATAATACATGAAAAATCTTGAAACTTTACCAGAAGACTTAAATGTTTTTTAGAACTAATTTATGAAAATACCATTGCTTTAGGATATCAGAATCATCACTGGTATAATTATCAATGTTTAAACAAATAATTAGAAAATTTGAATAAATACTAATATTCTGTGAAAAATCTAAAAAAATCACAGAACTGATGTTTTGATATCTGTAAGTTAATTTTAAGTATATTTTGGCCATTGTAATTATTCTGGATAATTATCTCTATTTAAAAGTTATTATTGTAAAATATTGTAAATTTTAGAAATTGATATAAAAAACTCATAAAATAGAAATACTGAATGAAAATAGATGAAATTTTTTACATATGATATTTTTGTCTGACACAGCATTTGGTAAATTTTTAGAAATTATCTGATCATTTTAGATATATTTCGTTGATTTATTATTCAGGATGTCTTTTTCTTACTTAGTATGAAAATAGTAATATAATGTTAAAAATATTAATGCAGTGTTAAAAATAATAAAAAGTTTCAAAAATGGTATTTCTGTTATGACTGATGGTTTGACAAATTATGGTGACTTTTAAAGTGTTGTGACTAAATTTAGTAAATTTTCTATGTGTAGGAAACTTTATATAATTCTGGAAAAATTCCAATTCCTACATAAAAAAATATGAAAAATTTTCTGTATAATATTACATGTAAATTTGATTTGCAGTAAAAATTTGATTAATTTCAGAATATAGTAACTAAATTTAGTCAATTTATGATATATGCTAAAATACATGTAATTCTAGGAAAATTCAAATTACTGCATGAAAATTTATGAACACTTTTTTGTATAATATTACATATAAATGTGATATGTAGAAAAAGTTAAGTGATTTTCAGAACATGGTAGTTAAATTTAGTCACTTTATGATACATGTTGAAATACAAGTAATTCTGGAAAAAATATAATTACGGTCTGAAAATTTATGAAAATTTATTGTTTTGATCCTTTCTGTAAATATATTGATTCCCCGAAATTTCAAGACATTCTGATACCTGTAAACAGATTTAGTAAATTTTGATATATAGATATATCATTATATATGAATAACTTGAAAATTTCAGAAAATAAATGATTTTCAGTATTGGTATATTAATATTCACAGCATGAATTTTGAGTGGCATGTGTCCATTTCATATAAGTCATATTTATATTTTTACCGTCCCGTTAGTAATGTCAAATGGACACTACCACCATATGGGGAGACTGGAACCAAACTATAGAAATGTCCCTATGGGGAGTTTCACACTGTACTAGCCCCGAGGGTAACGGGGATTGAAATCCTGGAGGTGGACAAGTACCACTGGTTAAGGTGGAGAGGACTTCTCCCGGTTCTACGCAGTAACCAAGACTCATCACTATTTACCTAGGTGATCGAGTACCGACTGACTGTCCTTCTAGTGGTGGTTTGGACACTGTGTCTGGCTATTTATACCACTGTTACTGTTTATTGAACTGAAATTGAACAACTGTTATTACCGACTGAATTGACACTGAACTACTATTACTGTTCACTGAGTCGTTATTAATACGACTATTACTGCTCACTGAATTGATACTGAAACTGTTATTACTGTTCATTGATTCATTACTGGAACTACTGTTACTACTCAATGAAATTAAATTGAACTGTCATTACATTTTACTGTTATCACACTATAAATACTTACTGCTAATGAATCTCCAGTATATCGAATGGTGATTTGGAAAAGGGCGGATTACATCTGATTGGATCCTTTCACTATGTGTGAGACTACTCCGCCTAGTACTGGAATCATTAGTTAATATTTACAAATGATGAACTCTTATTTACTGTGTCATGGGTAGGATACATTTTAATGTACATGCTTTCTTTGTCAAATGATAATAGAATGACTTTATGAAACAAATTACCGCAAATCACTTTGGATATGTTGATACATGTTTTGACTGGGGACTATACTTAGTCTCTTACTAGCTCTATTCGTAGACTCACCACGTTGAACAATTTCAGGAGAAGCGGTAGAAGGAAGCGAGGAGTGATCTCGCAGTGTTTGACCGCGGCTCAGATTTTACTACCAGTCTTTATTTTAGGTAGTTATGTCATATGAAAAAAAAGTGTGTGAAATTTGATTATGTAATAAAAGACGTGTGAAATTGTTATCGTTATTTCTATCTATGTGGATATAGTCATTTGACTGTAAGCTGATGAATTGAGTAATTTCATTTCTGCTGCAATGATATCTCAGTGTTTATGTGTAATTCTCAATTGTAATTGTATCGCTTGGGTTGTTCCCACTGTGACGTTCCGATCGGGATCCGACGTGAGTCTTTACGACTGGACCGGGTTTGCGAGTCGGGGCGTCACAATTCATCTCTCCTTATGAAAAAAATATTTCGCCAGATACGGAGCCTTTTTGCATTCCACACTCGTAACCAGACAAGATTCAAATGAACGTGAGAACCGCCCTTGTTATTAAGGTAATACTCTTGGAGGGCACCGTAGAGACTTGCCTTTATGATGTCTTGAGTCGAGAGGGTCACTAAATGTGAGCCATAACAAAGGGACCAGCATGGTTGTGAAGTCATACGTTGTTCTATGTCTAGGAGTTCGATTGGCAGTGATAGGAGATTGGGCGACGTATAGGCGGAGGTGGCCCTATAACATCATGTGTCATGTGTCAAATGGTGTGTTGAGGAAGACAATGACAGGGCATGACATCAGACTACCTACTATCTAGGCCGTACACCTGTGCACGGGGATAGTGTGGAGCCAAATCTCGTACTTCCAAATCGGATGAGACGTATGTCCTCATCAGTAGAGTCTTGTACGATGGTTGCCTGTTCTTGTTGTAAATGTCAGGCTATGCAGCACTTCCAGAGCGTGACCTAGCATTTCCCTAGCCCCCCTTCCAATGCCAACCGTAACTCGTGAGAGAAGGTCATGAGCCTGTGAAGGTTGGCGAACAGGGCCCTATTGTTGAAGTTGGGAGTCAAGGAAATGGCAGGGCGGCAATGTTAGTGGCGTTAGTTTAGGGGGGCTTATGTCTCTCTCACCCACCAAACTCGTGGTCTGTCTACAATTTACCAAAGTTGGATTCTGGCTTAATGGTATAAATGACTTTACGAACCCATGGTTAGATTATTGATTAATTGATTGGAATTAACACGCAGCCATGACGAGCTTCAAATGGGAATAGCTTGCGGCGAGTTTTGTTGTTCCGGTTGGAAGGTGAGGCTTGTCGTGAAATTTAACAAGTCCTTTCGAATAAGTTGTTGCAGCTTAAAGACTTTCAGAAGAAAATCGTTGGCTTAATTTTGACACAAAAGAGAAAAACTTTTCTCACTATTGAGGACCAATTTTTTCGATGGAGAGAAAAAGAAGAATGTCATCTGCCATGGACTTGGCAGTCATGTAATATTGTCACAAAAGAAAATTTTAATTTATTATTTTAATAAAATAAATAAAAATATAATCATAAAAAAAGGGTTAACCAGCTACATGAATAGAAAAATTGTTTGGTTGCGAACTTGTGATCCGTTGGAAATAATGCTGAAAATTAAAAAATAAACATGCACCACTACTAATCAATATCAATAAGTATATGAAGTTAGAAGCATAGCATATTAGGTCGAAGTATGTGATCGCTAGAATTAAGAGTTTTATTGTCACCCGACTCGCGAGTCTCGTGACAACGGTCTCCTAAAGATACGACGACTCTCGAGTAGGCGACACTCTCTCTCCCGTCATCACGTCTTCAAGGAGAATTTTACTAACTCAATTTTACTTTCAAGAACTCAGCAAAAAAATAAATTGTAGAATAGAATGTAGAGAGAGAGAGAACAAATAGGATATGAGAATATATAATATGTTGTGTGTGTTTTTGAGCCGGCCAAAGCGTGTATTTATAGGACAAGAGAGACTTTCAAAACATGGGTGAAAACAGACGCAAAACACGTCTGCGACGGACGCACGTGTTTGTTCACCGACAGATATCGTCCATAGGTTTTAAATCAATCACTTGCTTTAACACGATCAACTTTGTCCATAATTCAAATGTTGTTTATTCAAAGATGCTCGTCATAGGTGAAAGGTAACTTTTTAGAATTGTAAACAAATTTATGACTCATAATGGGGTGTTTGGGAACAGTTTTTTCTTCATTTTCTCTCTTAAATTTAAAAATAGGAATACAGAACTCACTAACCACGTTTGGTGTTACTCTCCTAATTTTTAGGGAAGAATCTCACTCTCTTAAAATCTCTTTCTAAATAAAAACAACCCAATAGCAATTTTTTTTTCTGAGGACGCTCGTTACGCTCTTCTCGCTGCGGCATCGTCCTCCCGGGATCTCCCTCACCTCTGCTGACGACGTTCAAAACCCACGAGGTATGCATCTCCCTCCCCTCTCCGACGTCGTCTCCCCCGCGCTGGACTTCCCCTGCGACCCTGCGCCCTCTGTCTCCTCTGCCGTGGCAGCCGCAGCCCTCCGCCCTCCTCTCTCTCCTCTGCGCCGTGGCAGGCATGCACCGCCCTCCCCTCCCTCTCCTCTGCCGCGCCAGTCGCAGCCGTAGCCGTTCCCCCTCCCTCTCGTGGCAGCCTCCCGCCCTCCCCTCCCTCTCCTCTGCCATAGCAGCCGCAGCCTCCACCCTCCCCTCCCTCTCCTTTGCACCGTGGCAGGCCTTCGCAGCCCTCTGCCTTCCCTCTCCTCTGTGCTGTGGCCGCCATGCATGTATCGTCTTTAATTTCTGACACTTGCCTATATTTTTACCCTGCCATACATGTATACACTCCGCCCTCCCTCTGTTTGTTTCTTGAACGGTCTGTGTTTTTACCCTTTTCGTTAATGGCATTGTTATACATGACATGAGGGTGATATATATAAATATATATATATTCGGTATGAGTTAACTAAGACGTCATCTTGGTAAACAACTTCGGAATAGAATAGTATTGGAAATGTGGGAGGATTACGTGAACTTGAGACACTGATGTTGATGATTATAATTTTTTAAACAACATATTCGAAATCTCATGTTATAGTTTTTTAATTGTTTATGAATGATAACAATCTCTATTGAAATGTTACTTTAATAATTTTAATTTATGGAGAGTTGTCTGTTAAACAGGTCTACACAAATTTTAAAATTTATGACGCTGCTGTCAAACAGGAAATGTCAGCTTTCATCAATTTTAAATTTTAAGTCAAAAATTATGTTGACATAATTTTTTAGATAAAAATAACTTAAAAAAATTGTTCCCAAACACCCTATAAAACTTTATTTTTAAGGGAATTTTAATCTTGCAACTCATTTCCCATAGTTTAAGGGGCAATATGATTATTCGTGCAGAATCATGCACCTGTGCTCATCTCAAACGACGAGATCACGAAAGATTTATTGTTATGTGAGGTGACCTCCCTCTGAGTCAAGCACGGTTGTCGATAGAAGGTGGGATAATCCCGGCACAGCAAAAAAAAAATCCTTATTAAGAGAAATACTGTGAATAAGCTTTCTTCGTTAACAAATACCTTAGTCATATTTGAACAACTGGACCGCTAAATATCTAGATTGGGCCCTTATGGTGTGAAGCATTGGTGTTTGGATCATCGATCCTATATAAATATTTAGACATCCATATTATATAAAATGACCAAATAAATTTTAAAGTAAAGTTCATGTAATCAAGACATAGATTTATGTGAGAGATTTCATAAGTTAAAGAAAAATCAAAGAATGTTCAAGTACGGTAGACTTTTATCAAAGAACATGAGATAGAGATGATTCTCACGATATTTCGATATTACCATGTTAAAATCCTTATTCAAACAATCAAACCCGGACTAATAAATGTTGATAAAACGTTGTCAGTCGTGGGGTCACATTTAGAAAATTAAACAGAACGCAGTCATGTGCACGGGCATGATTTAACATGACACTGGGTAGAGTGCGGTCTCTATGCATGCCGTGTTCATTAATGAATGCGGTCTAGAAGTAGGCCGTGATAATCAGAACACGGTCATGGTGAGGGTCGTGATTAAGTTAAGTAGTGTCCTATTTACCAGATGTGTTTTAAAATTCGCGCCATGTTATCAAGACGCGGTTTACAACAGTTAGACAGACTTCACATGAACACAGTCTATTAGGCCACCGCCTTCATATGAACGTGGTCTCTGGGTACACTGCTTTCAGAACGGGCTGAACAGAATCAAACAGAACCTCATTCCGCGATTCTAAAGGCCGGGTGAATCACATCTTAGGTCAATAAGACGTGATTCTAAGGGATTCCAGGGTTTGTATAGTACAACATGTTTGGTGTCCATGAGAGAATCCATAGCTCCTGGAGTCTTACGGATGTCTTAATGAAGAAGTTCCAGTTCGACGGAGGAAATATCCGGTAAAAAATTCTAACTTCAACAAGAAACCGCTTTGCGATGAAACCATAACCATAGTAATCGACAGATACACATCACCAGAGCGACATGATCTTCAAAACAAAATAATACTCGTTGAATCAAGTATTTGGTAAGACATTGAAGATAAATAATTAAATCGGGGGCTTAACACATATCAACTCAACCATATGTTAGCATCGAAGTCTTTTAAACTTGCTAAGATTAATTCACAGAAAAGAGTAGGACATGAAGATCAATTATGACATGAAGGTAGCAAGAATCAAAGGGAGAGTTCATAAGATCAAAAGAAAGAATTTTAAAAGATCTAACCATCTTTCATATAATTTAATTACCTAATCACGTGGTTGTTTAGACGACGTGCTTAAAGAAAACATGATTTTTGGACTCAAAATTTATAGATTTGACATGCTGGAAAAAGTTAGGGTTTGAAGGGAACCCGAAGAAGACGTTGTCAGTCTAGAGGCCGCATACCAGAATGCAGTCAGGACAATAATCGCGATCTGAAAACGACTTTCAAATACCCTGGGCGTTCATCTGAAAATCACACCAAGACTGCTAGACACGTTCAATAAATCGCGTCCCCTAGATAGAACGCATTTTAAACGAAAAATCTAATATTTTAAAATTAAATGTATGATCGCGGTCTATCGGGCGCACGCGTTAAGAACACGGTCCCTGTGACCACCGCGATATGAAACAAAACTTCGTTCGGGCAAGAAAACACGGAAAAAAGGTGATACCTTGTCAATAAAACTCAAAATACATGCTTATTACTCAATAAAAATTAGGGAAACAAGTATAGAATCAAACTAGACATGCATCTAAACCTATTTGAATTTACCTTGAGAAAACACCTACCTTAGATCGGATTAAGAAAAAATGAAGAAGAACGCAAAGAACTCCCAAAACTTGGCTCTCCTCCTCGAAATACGCCCTCAAACCCTCGGGTAGCCTTCCTCCAATGTGACAAAGGTCAGCTAGAGGATGTTAGGTTTCTTTTTATTGATTAAAACCACCCAAAAAAATCCAGATTCGGCCTAAGAAAGTTAAGAATCAAATCACCTTGAATTTTAACGTTCATCTCTGAAATTAGCGCCACTATCACATATTCTAGCCCTAATTAAGGTTAGAGCTTGACATCAGATGAATTCTTATGGTGGGGTAGGGTCTAGGATCGACAATTTGGCCACTAGATTTTATATTTAAGCCCAATTAGCTCATTTAAATCGGCAGTTTAGAGTTCCTCCAATTTTAGGCCCAATTACTCACAATTTAGACCAACTAAGTTTATCTTTTAGCCCATATTTTAATTAAAATTCTCTCTTAAGATTTTAATTGGTTCTCTTATAATTATTTTATGATTTAAATTTTCAATTTTATATGAATTCAAGAGAATTCAATTATTTAATCTTTTTAAATTTTTTAATTTTTAATTTCATCATTAAATCAAGGAATTTCAATTATTTAACCTAATTATTTAGGTTTTATTCTATGTAGCCCAATTAGAATTAGGGATTTTGGGACTTTTAAATCTTAGAGATTAATTTCTTCTTTTAAGCCCAATACACTTTTAATTATTAACCCATTTCATAATTGTACTAATTACCAATTTTATTTAGCCCATAACAATTATATTGAAATTATCTTTATTTTATTCAAAAAATTATATTCATTTAATTATATTTATCTTTTAATCCGGGTCACTATACGGTGTGTAATAAGTATTTCTCATCTTCACTATGTTGACTTCCCATGGCTCTTATCCAGACCACTAAGCTCGGCCCAATAGTCCGAACCTCCTAGAAAGTCGGTGTTCATTCGAAAATAATATATGATAGAATCGCCGATGATGACGATGGTAGATGTTGTGTAACATTTAAATTTTGTAGGAGGGAGATCGAGCGATAGAGAGCTTAGACAAGATGTGATTGAAAATCTTGATATCGAGCTGAGCATTCAGGTGGAGATTATCTACACAAAAGAAGAAGTAGTTCACAAAGAGAGTGGCGTGTCCCAAGAGAACTCTCTGATAAAGGTGGAACCGCAAAAAAAGTTGAAGTATTAACTAGTGGAGCTCTAATTCGCATACATGACGTCGTTGTCCTCTTGTACTTTTCATAAGCTCTTGGGACATTTGCCATGATAGCGATCGAGCCACTGTCATGCCGCCACGTGCCGGTCCTACTAAGGCAAAGTTGTAGGCAGACTGAGGTGGTTACAGAGACATGTGGCTCTCCTTATGAAAAGAATATTCCGCCGGATACGGTACCTATTTGCATTCCACACTCGTAACCAGACAAGATTCAAATGAACGTGAGAATCGCCCTTGTTATTAAGGTAATACTATTAGAGGGCACCATAGAGACTTGTCTTTATGATGTCTTGAACAAAGAGGGTCATTAAATGTGGGCCATAACAAAGGGACTAGCATGGTTGTGAAGTCATACACTGCTCTATATCTAGGAGTCGAGATTGGGCGATGTATAGGCGGAGGTGGCCCTATAACATCATGTGCCGTGTGTCGAATAGTGTGTTGAGGAAGACAATGACAAGGCATGACATCAGACTACCTACTATCTAGGCCGTACACCTATGCACGGGGATAGTGTGGAGCCAAATCTCGTACTTCCAAATCGGATGAGACGTATGTCCTCGTCGGTAGAGTCTTGTACGATGGTTGCCTGTTCTTGTTGTAAATGTCAGGCTATCCAGCACTTCCAGAGCGTGACCTAGCATTGCCCTAGCCCCCCTTCCAATGCCAGGCGTAACTCGTGAGAGAAGGCCGTGAGCCCGTGAAGGCTCGCGAAGAGGGCCTGTTGTTGAAGTTGGGAGCCAAGGAAACGGCAGGGCCCCAATGTCTGTGGCGTTAGTTTAGGGGGGCTTCCATCTCTCCCAGCCACCAAACTCGTGGTCTGTCTATAATTTGTCAAAGTTGGATTCCGATTTAATGGTATAAAGGTCTTTAAGAACATGGTTAAATTATTGATTAATCAATTGGAATTAGCACATAATCATGACGGGTTTCAGATGGGAATAGGTCGCGGCGAGTCTTGTTGATCCACTTGGAAGTCGAGGTTTGTCATGGAATCTAACAAGTCCTTTTGAATAAGTTGTTGCAGCTTAAAGACTTTCATAAGAAAAACGACGGCTTAGTTTTGACACAGAAGATAAATATTTTTCTCAATATTGAGGACCAATTTTTCGATAGAGAGAAAAAGAAGAACGTCATCTGCCATGGACTTGGCAGTCACGTAGTATTGTCACAAAAGAAAATTTTAATTTGTTATTTTAATAAGGGTGCCATGGTGCCGGCGCCACCAGAGTGTAAAAACAAATTTAAAAAATAATTTTTTTTACACTCTGGTGGCGCCGGCACCATGGCAACCACCGGATCATATCCCTTTTAATAAAATAAATAAATATATATATATAATTAGAAAAAAGAGGGTCAACCAGCTACATGAACAGACTATTTGTTTGGTTGCGAACTTGAGATATATTGAAAATAATGTTGAAAATTAAAAAATAAACATGCACCACTACTAATCACTATCAATAAATAAATGAAGTTAGAATCATATCATGTTAGTTTGAAGTACGTAATTGTTAGAATTAAGAGTTTTATTATCACCCGACGTGCGAGTCTCACGGCAACAGTCTCCTAAAAATACGACGACTCTCGAATAGATGACACCCTCTCTCCCGTCACCAGATCTTCAAGGAGAATTTTACTAACTCAATCTTACTTTCGGGAACTCAGTAAAGAAACAAATTATAGAACAGAATGTGGAGAGAAAGAATAAAGAGAATGTGAGAATAATATGTTACGTGTGTTTTTGGGCCGGCCAAAACGTGTATTTATAGGACTAGAGAGACTTCCAAAATACGAGTGAAAATAGACGCGAAACATATCCGCGACGTACGCACGAGTCTGTTCACCAACGGGGACGTGCATAACGTCTGTAGGTTTGAAATAACCTGCTTTAACACGATCAACTTTGTCCATAATTCAATTGTTGATTATTCGACGACGCTCGTCACGGGTGAAAGATCACTTTTTAGAATTGTAAAGAAATTTATGACTCATGAAACTTTTTTTAGGGAAATTTTAGTTTTGCAAGTCATTTCCCATAGTGTAAGGGGCAATATGATTATTCGTGCAGAATTATATATTTGTGCTTATCTCAAACGACGAGATCACGAAAAATTTATCGTTATGTGCGGTGACCTCCGTCTGAGCCGAGCACTGTTGTCGATAGAAGATGGGATAATCACGGCACAACAAAAAAAAAATCCTTACTAAGAGAAATACTTTGAATAAGCTTTCTTCGTTAACAAATATCTCAGTCATATTTGAACAAACTGGACTGTTAAAAAAAGTTTGCTAATCTATAATAAATGAAAACACCCTACCATGTCAAGATAAATGGAACAATGTGACCTGATGGATTATTATCTTCGAGTGCTCATATTTAATTTTCGAGGGAGGGATGTGGGTTCAAAATTTACTAATTTTGATAAAAAAATGATTCATTGAATTGGACATCTATTGAATTTGAACTCAAATATCTCACACACCACGTATATTTGAGTATCGATGTGTTAGATCCTTCGTCATTAAAAAAAATACAAAACTTAAAATCAAACAATAGTGACAAGAAAAGAGAAACAAGTTGACAACCAACCCACATAAGACGAGACGGGAGACTACAAAAGGAAGGATAACTCCAGTCTAGTTGGTTAATTTATTTCAGTCTGAATCCAAGATTTTCTTGGTTAGTAAGTCAAACCCTTGAGTAGTCGATAAGTACCCTCCGTTGACTCTTTTCCTTAAACACCGGGTCAACCTTGACGAGTCAATGGGTAATTTTTCTTGGTCACTTTGATTAGTTGATATACTTTTTTAGTGATATTTTGTCAGTTTTTTTTAACCCTGTTCAATAATTTCCCGTTAAGTTAATTCTCCGACGCCCATTTGTTACCCCACCCCCACCAATATTGTGCTAATGGTAAAATCAAACCTTTTCATCCACAATTCCACATTAATTGCTCCATCGTATAATTAAACTTCTGGCAGAGATAAATTTTTGTTGGAGTGTGGAGCTGGGAGATGCAATCCTCCCTTGGCTGTCCATCTCCTGAATTCATTATCCGATTTGAATAATCTGATGCTTTTGACCGTGGTTAGACCCCCAAACCCCATCGACTCATCTGTTATCTTTAGTTAAGAAGAGTCAAAATTTATATTAAAAAAAGTATGAGTAGCATCTTCAATTATCTACGTCAAAAGACAGGCAGCCACCCTGGCTTTTGACCCCATCAGGTGGATCACACCCTTCTAAAGTTTTTGAGCTGTTTAGCCTTCAACTCCGACATATTTAGGAATTAATCACTCTAATCCTGTTATTTATTCATAGCTCCTTATAATTTCAAATTATGGACCGAAACACTCCACAAAAAATTAAGAAGAGGCGCTTCATGTATTTAGAGAGAACCTCAAAAAAGGTGTTTAACAAAAAATTGTTATTACGAGATGTTATAAATAAATAAAGTGAGTAGATTAATCCTTAAATATGATTGACAATAAGGGTTAAAAATAGGCTGTCAAATTTAAGTTGGCCCGGTCCGGATCCGCTCATCAATATTAAAGTATGAGTTTGACTCGGATGATCTTGTCCGAAAATTAAAATAATAAATAATAATATATTTAAAATTTAAATTTTAAAATATCATTAAATTTATTAGTGTTTTAATATTAACTATTTAATTTATTTAAAAATATTTTTTATTTAAGTGAAATAATATAATTTTAATTAAGTAATTTTTTTTAAATTTGAAGGGAGAAAAAAAAGAGAACATGACGAGCTGACTTGAGGGTCGAACTCAAAGCTCGGACTTGACCCGTGGATCTAGTCGAACCGAATTTTTAAGCCTGATTAAGAGTCTGAGAATTGAAAAATATTTTACGACCCAGTCTAAAAGCCCATTTAGTTGGAATTATTAAGAGATTTTGAAATTCTCTGCATAATCTCATCACAATTAAATGACGTAAAGTTGTCTCAAATTTTATGTTGAGTGGATTTTTTTAAATGGAGAGAGAGATACACAGAAGGAGATATGTTAAATAATCTGTAAAAATTTCTTTTATTAAGTTTCAGGGTGAATTTCGAGGCCTAAAATTTTTGACATTTTGACATTTATTTTATGCATAAATTTTTTTAAAAAAAATCTACCTAAATAATTATAACTAAAGGGGCCCTGAAATTCGGTCGGACTTTAGTAGATATATTGGGTTAACCCGACTTTGTGTTTTTTTAACTATTTCACCTTTTACGAGACGACCGTAATAGTTAAGATGAGACGGAAATACGTGACTGGCGGTGCGAGGCGAGGACGCGTGTAGAGCGCACAAAAGACCACCCGCCCAACTACCCCTCTTTAAATTCCTCATCGACTGCAGTTGTTGACTTTTTCTAGCACCGCGTTGGCGAGCATATCCTCCCGTGACTCTGCATACGTGATGACAACATCCTTCCAAAAAAACACCTCCAACACCCAACCCCCATCTCCCCCCCCCCCCCTCCCACAACCCACGTTGGCATACACCTGAAGGGCAGGGGGTTTATCTCCTTCAAGGTTTAATTCTATGGGGGCCACAAAACGGATTATGGAAATTAGGGTGAGTTATTTTATTTATTTATTTTAATTTTAATTTAATAATAAAATTATCGTACTTAAAATCGATTAGAATGAAGACACTTATTCTCCAATTAACTTATTTCACCCTCCCACAAATAATACACTACTCGATACTATTAAAATAAATATAAAATCAAAAATATAAAAACTCAGAAACAATTCATCTCCAATTCAGCCGAGTAAACTTATCTTAAATTGTTATCAAAGTGGCCCCTAAATATGTAGATGCGTACTTTGTTAATATTATGAAAAAAAAGATGCATATTCTTGGGCTCAAATTCAACTCTACCAAAGTCAGTATTATTAGGGTTTAGGGTTATAAACAATATTATAGTCAAATCATGTGTTTATCAATCCAATCAGACGACAAGCGCCTCATTTATGAATTTCTCGCTCGAGTTAGTGTCGTTAGTTATCATTTAAAATTCAAATGTGCATGTAATTCTCAGTTAAAAACTTAAAATGTCGAATTTTCTTACATAGCTATCAAGATGTCCCGCTCTATTTCTTTCAAATATATAGACAGAGGAACACTTTCTTAATTTTAACATACCAGCCGAGTTGATTCTGGCATACTTTTCATGCTAATATATTGTGAGCAGTGTATATATAAATATATTTCTCTTTCATGGTAACTTATAGGTTTTGACCGAAGCATTTTCCAATTAACTATAACAGTGCGGTAAGTGCCCTTCAAAGAATTTGAAACTCAGTTTTTTTTTCAAAAGGTAGAAACTATTATAAGAAGGCTATTAACATATCAAACAAGGTAATCGTGAGAATTTTTATCTAAGAATTTGTATAAATAAAGTTGGGATAATTAATGCGAGGCCCCTGACTGTGGCTGTACTTTACTTTTTACTCCCTACCAGAATTCACCTTATTGATATATTTTGATACTTGTATCCTAATGGCTAATATACACCATTCCATAACTTCCTAGATGCTAATGACTTGATGTTAAAGTATTACCCGTTGTTTTTGTAAAACTCTCCGAATGTTAAATTATTATTACTCACTGTTTATGCAAAAGAAGAAACCACGAGGGGGTGACGGCCAGATTCTGATATGGGGGTGGAAAATAAAGCGCAGCTATTGCAAAGTGTCTAATTATCCCAATCAAAATTTATCAAATTATTTAGAGTAATGCTTGCTACATCCCTCTGGGCGTAAAGTATCTCTAGGGTGAATTACACTCTGGGAATGTGAAGTCCTGCGATCAATGACACTCAAAAGAGGGGGGGGGGGGGTGAATTGAGTGATTACATATTTTTAAAATTTTTACCCGATTTAAAACATGTATTAAGAGCAAGCAACAAACAAGAATATATATGATGGATTACAAAATGAATCTGGCTAAATCAACCCTTACAACAGTTCTTTGGTATCAGGCGGAGTCCGAGAATTCGAAGATTCTCTCACACAAGATATTTTCCCCCCGACAAGACTGACCGTGTCGATCAGAAGTTACTTTTTGATATACCAGATATCTCCCGTAAAAAGGTTAATAAAGCTAGATCTTAAACAAAGAAGCTAGATGATGATACAATATGCAAAAGAGCTAGAGCAGAATTGAGGTAGAAGATAAGGAGCAAATCACACATAATATCACGATTTTTAGGTGCTTCGGATGCAACAAGTGCAACCTACGTCCACCCCTCACCGACCGTGAGGATTCACACACTATCTTGTAGAATGTTACAAGATCAAAACACATACACACACTCGTGTGAGTTCAAAACTCCCACCAAGGTGCACAAGCATCGAATCACAAAGAAGAGTGAAGAACTAAACACACACACACACACATGGATCTGCATAGATCCACACACACACACAGATATTCAGAAGTTACAAGAACACACACTTGAATCTGAAACAAAAAATTGAATGTAAGACACAGAGAGAAAACTTCAGATTCAAACTCCCCCTTAGTTGATGAAGAAGGTTTTGGATGCAGCTTGATCTTCACTTGGCTTGGGGTTGATCAGCTCCAGATGTGGCTTGAATCACTTGAGGATGGATGAAGATCTTCATTCCTGGAGCACTGTTCACGACTACAGTACCAGCACTTGAATCTCCCCTTGATGGCCTCCCTTAGCATCCTTGGATTGATTAGGGTTACAAGCCTCAATGAGATGTTTTTATAACTCTTGAATGGTCGAGAGACAAGTCAAGAACCAGATCCACAAATCATAGGAAGATTGGTAGCTTTGGGATTAAATAACTCCTAGAAGATAGACTTCCCACGTTGAGAACAAAAGGTCAAAAATACGGGCTTTTCGAAGCTGACGGTCGACCTATACACTGGGGCGGTCGACTGGAATTTTACAGGAAATTGGCTTTCCTTGCTGGGAAAATCGGTTGATCGCTCCTGGCTGGCGGTCGATCGCTGGCTGGGATTCCTGCAAAAAATAAGGATGTTAGCCTAATGCAATATAATACACGAACGAATCAGTTTATGGCTACCTTGTTCCAATCAAGGTGAGTGGGTTTAGGCTAAGCCTTGGCGGTTTAGAAACCAAAACAAGGATTTATGTATTTGGAAGGGTTTAAACAATTAAGCATAGCACATGGTGAAGTAGGCTTTAAATGCGTATTAAATTCGAACTTGATGGTTGATACATAGCACGTGAGAAAACAACTACCTTGGATTTTGTTATCATCAAAATCACATGGATATACTCAACAGAATATACATCATTTTTTAAAAAAATTTTAACATAAAAATCATGGTTAGAGGTTAATTTATAAAAAAGTTATTCTTAGAAATGTATTAACATGTATATTAATATGTAAATCTGAATTATGTAAAAATGTCATATTTATTTGTACGTATATCACTTCTTTTTATCAACAACTTATAAAAAAATCATATTTAAATGACATTTATACACTATTTAAATTAATCAAGTGATATATCTATTAATATATTTTTAAAATTAAATTTTTTATAAATTTACACTTAACAATGATTTTCATACAATTTTTTTTAAATTTTCCCGTTGGTTCTCACCCGGTCACCCCTTCTAATTTAACATGCATCGAACACTCTCATCTAAAAGTTCAAAATTTTTTAAAAAGTAACATATAGTTTAATATTCACATAATATATTTTTTAGATTTCTTCAAACAGTACCATATCAAGATTAGTTTGTACCTTAAGTTAAAGAGAACGAGTTCCATCTCTCGAAATTAAAAAAAATCTACTGCACTCGCACGTGGCGTAATTGCACCCTCAGAAAATATTACTCAATTATTTACTTAAAAATCTGAAAAAAATCTCGCCAAATCAACCGTTAGGATTCCACTCCGTAAAACGTCCAGACAAAAGTGCAGATATTCCCAACCCCGCCACGGCAAGTATTACTCCCTCCGTGCCACGCTCCTCCGTCAACTGACGTGGGACTGCCACTCGTACGCAGATGCGTGGGAGCAAATCCGGGGCAGTCCATGATAAATAAGTTTCCCTTCTTCCCCCCTACTTCTCGGTTCCTTCTTCGAAAGCCTTGCGCTGCCGTCTTCTCTTCTCTCTCTCTTCCATTTTTCCCTTTCAAGGACCCCCTTTCCACACCTTCCCCCAGGCTCAAGTCTCTCTCTCTCTCTCCCGCCCCCTTACAGGTGTCTCTCAGTGGGTGAGCTGATCCCCAGCTGCCTGATATTGACCATTTACAAGGGACTTGTCATGGGTTGCTCCTAGACTGGGGAGTCTTCTCTAGGGTTCCCGCTCGTGCTGTTGCTGGGGATTATCTGAGAAGGTGCCAGTTAATCACGGGCTAGAAGGTGAGTTCTCCCGCTGAGCCTAGGAAAAGGAGGATGGAAGGGTGGATAGTTGTCTTTCGCTTTTGTCAATGTGTTTCTGTACCTTTTGGATTAGAAAGTATGGATCTAGAGGTGAAAGTATGTTTCTTTTTGTTGATTTTGATCGGATACTCGCTATTCTTCCCACTTTCTCTGCTGCTTTTAGGATTTTAACGCAGGTTGTGAAGATGTGATTTTTTTCGTTTTTCTTTGTGGGCATGTCTAGGCTGACAACGATGCGGAGATTCAAGAGTCGGCGTTCTTTGCTCAATCCTAAAGTTGGTCGCTTTTTCTGAGAGTTGCTTGGAGTTTAGGGAATTGTGTTCGATTGGGAGTGTCTGCTGTTTCTTCAATTGTTGTAGGGACTTCGGATTGTTTTTAGGATTTCGGGGCCGATTTTGCGTTCAGAAATATCATCTCCTGTTTGTGGAGGCAGAAAAAAAGGAAGATTTATTTTCTGAAACGTTTTGATTGGAAAGGTAGGCTTTATCATATGTAATCTTAGAACGTTTTGATTTATCTTCTTTCTTTTCTTTTTTTCCTTTTATGTGATGATGGGGGGTTTCAGGAGGCGAAAAAGAGGATTTATTTCCTGAACAGGATTAGATAGATAGATTGATTGAATATGAAGGATATCCCATATCTTGCTGAAAGAAGATTTTCTTTCCTCATTTGGTTTTGGCGCTACATCTGAATTTAATTAGAAGAAAGAAAATAATGAAATTGTTGAAACTGGTGTCAGAGGGAAGCTGGTAATTGGTTTATTGAGGGACTTTATTTGGAATTGCTAGACTGCATTGTTTTTTTTAGAAATTTCCATCTCCTTGTTCTGTCTGATTTTTGGAATCCAGCTAACATTTTAAGTGTCTAGTTCTTGCATGCAGGTTCATTTATTTCTGTGCAAATCTATCCTTTGATTTTCACTTCCTCTAGTCTAGTCATTCTTTTCTGCACTGCACTCCAAATAGACGGCCCTTGAGCTGCTCAGGGATATGGCTATGAAGTGCTTCCAGTTTTCAAATGGAACGAAAAAGGAAGACCGAAGTTCCCCAAAGTCCCCTTCAGGACGGTCATACTATACGACATCCACAGATCGCGAAATGACAAGATCGGAATCTGAGTTTACCTCTCAGAATGTCTCAGACACTAGTGTTGATTCAGTGGGGAGGTCCGCCTTCCCAAGTTTCTCTCAAAAGCCAAGTAACCTGCGGGTATTCACCTTTTCCGAACTGAAGACTGCCACAAGGAATTTCAGCCGCTCACTAATGATCGGTGAAGGAGGATTTGGATGTGTTTATAGGGGAGCAATCAAAGATCCAGAGGATCCTCATACAAGACTTGAAATTGCTGTGAAACAGTTGAGCCGGAAAGGGCTGCAGGCAAGGTCTTTCACCTTGGTCCATCTGTATTAGTATCCATCATTTAATGTGCCTTTCAATGGTTAATACTATAAAAACCACTTTGTTGAATAACAGTAAACAATGAATGTGAATCAAATGACTATATTATTTCTGCTAAACCCATTGTCTTCACTAGCAGCCTCAAAGTTTTCCAAGATGCCAACTTCTTTAAATAAGTCATTGTCTTTCCAAAGAAAAACACTTGATATTCGAAATATTTTATTGAGGTCTTTTCCTTTTTTTAAGTAACTAATCTGTGTTGTGTTTACCCGTGGAATCATGTTGACATCTTCAATTTTGATAAAACTTGTGGCAGAGAGAAAGGAGGAAGTATTTCTAACAGATGACAACGGATTTTGTCATGACTATCCAATATCCAGCAGCGAAAATGTGAATTGATCCGGGCCTCCTGGGTTTATGATTTTCAATCTGCCATTATTTCAGACTCAAGCCCATATCCTCTATATAACCTGTCTCATAGACTGAGGTCGGCATTAGTTTCTAAATTGGTGGGATGTGGCTAAACAATTCAAGTACCTCTTGTTATATTATTTATGGATTTTTTAAATGGTTGCTTTCTAATGGCCATTCCACCTGGGACACTTAATCCTCATTATCTGATAAAAACCTAGGACATCAAGTTCACATATTCATTGTTTTCTCAAATCGTAAGACATTCATCCTTTTGTGGTCTTTCTTTGTAGATGAACTGTACTTCAAAATGGTATGTTGTTTTCTTATGCTTCAGTTCTATCACCAGGGACACAAAGAATGGTTGACAGAAGTAAATGTTCTTGGGATAGTTGAACATCCGAATCTTGTCAAGTTAGTTGGTTATTGTGCTGAAGATGATGAAAGAGGAATGCAGCGACTTTTAGTTTATGAATTCATGCCTAACCGAAGTGTTGAGGACCACTTGTCTAACAGGACAAGTGAAACTCTGTCATGGTCCATGAGATTAAAGATTGCTCTTGATGCTGCACGTGGCTTAACATATCTGCATGAAGAAATGGATTTTCAGGTAACCCCTCCAGTCATTTTGGAAATAACAAAAATATGAAAGGTCCTATGTCTTATTAATCTGTCACATAGAAATTGTTCTGGCTTCTTCTTCGTTAACTTCTTTGGAGATTATGAAATTTACTGTTGGTTTGAGCTTTAATACTACTAGCTGACAAATTAAATCTAGACATTTTATTGATATGAATTAATGTTGCATTACCAGGCTGATATTTCATGTCAAATAATTTTAACAGTTTCACGGTTGCTTTCTCATTTGTATGTCATGTTAGCATCCATAACATCTGAAGAACAATGAATCAGTTTTTCTTCCTTGGAAATGACGGAAAATTAACATCTGAAGAACATCTCAGGATTGCTTATTTGTGATGGGTGGACAAGAAACACAGAATGTAAAGTTCTGGGAAGTCCATTTAAAAACATGCATTGGCTGTTAATCTGATTATGCTTTGTGTCAAACATGAGGCATTTGTGAAGTCATATAGTGAACTAATTTATGGAGATATATAAAAAAGTCTACCTGACAAATGGAGGGTATGCAATCCTCGTATGAAAATGAGTAAGAATTTGGAATCGGGTGGTGGCTGGGAGAAAGACACCACAGTAATGAAAGTGGACTATGATTATTGTTTCGTAAAACTAAAATAAGGGGAATTTTTTTTAACAAAGTCTGTGTTTATAGTTGTGGTCCAGTTACCTTAGAATGCTCATTCTGGCTAAGGCTAATTAAGTTGTTTACTGCTCACAGTATGAATAGTAGCATGCCGTGGCTTCATCTTCCAAAAAAAGAAAAAAGAAAAGAAGCATGCCATGGCTACTAGTTTGCATAATGTGCCATCAAGTAATGCACTTCAATCAGGCTAATTCAAGATCAACCACTATGAAATTATTTGGTTCATAAGCAGAGTGAGGATCATTAGCTGCTATTCAAGGCTGTGAGAATTCTTTAGTAAATGATGGAAGATGGCTTTTAATTAAGACAACCGTTTAGCCTCATTGCTGGCTTATAGAATCTGCCTTTTAAGTCCGATAGTCTTTTTTGGGAGAAAATTAGTGTGATATCAGTGAACGACTGTAAGAGCAAGGTAAAAAGAAAGGAAAACTATCTCATGTAGAAATTCATGATTGCTGCCATGGAAAGTATAATCTACTTTAGGATGTATTAATAGGGTGTTTGGTTACATTTTTGTTTCTACCATTTTCTCTCTCAATTTTTATTTTGAGGAAAGAATGGAGATTAAGCCCTGTTTGGAGTCATCTCCCCTCATTTTTAGGGAGGAAGTTAATTCTTCATTAAACTCCCCCCCTTGCCCCCTACCCCCATCCCCAAACAAAAAACCTCCCTACTTGTTTTTTTCCCCCAAAGAACCAGTCTTGCTACTCTCTCCCATAGGCACCTGGCCATCCGGCACTGCATCTCTCTCTCTCTCTCTCTCATGTGTGTTCACATCACACAACAGTACGGTGCTTCCCCTGCTCCTATATGTGCAGGTTTGCCAAACAGGGCATCAAAATTTTTAAAAATTATGACAGCTTTACCAAACAGGCCAATGATTAGTAAACATAATTTTTAAAAGTTGAAACAAAAATTAAGAAAAACAATTTTTAAGTAAAAAATAGTATCAGAGGAAAATGTACTCCCGAACACCCTATAAGATTTCTTTCCGTTCTCTAGGAAATATCAGGGTAGTTGCTTCTTCTTGTGTGTGTGATTCTGGAATCAGTTAACTTGCTAACTGCTGCAGAATGCTACTTTATTCTTAGCTGTGTCCTACACTGTCTTTTGATTCTGATTTGTCATGCATACCATCACTTTATTACATTGTCTCTGGTTGATCTACTATTGAATACCGTAATGCATGCATCCATATGGTTGTTCACATGTTTGATGGATTTAGGCCTTTGATCCATACCTATGTATGAGTCCAGGTGAATCGCATTCATGCACTAGAATCTATTTAATGCACTATGCACATGTTGTGAGGGTGGGAACCTCCAGTCCTTCCATCCATGCTACAGTCTCCTGTTTGTAAAATTTGAATGATGCAGATATTTTCTTATGCAGATCATTTTTCGAGATCTAAAGACATCAAACATACTGCTAGATGAGCATTGGAATGCCAAGCTTTCAGACTTTGGATTGGCTAGACAAGGACCAGCAGAGGGACTAAGTCATGTTTCGACGGCTGTATGTTTCGAATAATGATTCTTGTTCATATCAGAAATCCTCTAAGTTATAAATAGTATGGTTGCTGTTGCTTGTTTTTTAATTTGAAATATTGAGTAGATCCAGGTAGTGTTGCTAGCTTCAGATAGGACTATAGTCAGATTCACATAAGTCTAGGGCTGCAAACAGGTCAATGTTGGAGAAGAAAATAGCCTTTTTTTGTTTCCAACTTTCAATAAGGTTCGCCATGTCTGGCTCCATTTTTGAACTAAAGCAGATGGTGACAGTTTTAATTCTATTGCAGTTCCCGATAATTATTGGAAGGCAAAACAGCTGTTGGATTTATCTTGTATCTAAGTCCACCTTTATCTAATATTTGTATCAGAAAATGTTTATCCATTGGCATAATATTCTTTTCTGTTATTTTGTTTTATAATTAAAAGTTGCAATATTTCTAATTGTGGTCTTATAATTATTCAGAAACTGGGATTTAAAAAAACATGCTACAATTGAATAAAGTTTTGGCACTACTAGTTATCAAAGGTGAATGGATAAATGGGTCATGTTACTAGTTACTACCTGGGGTCTGAGTTCTTAACGAAGCCTGGTCTTTGGTGTACTTGTTGCATGAGTTCAGATTTAACTTGTAGAGAGGGGAAAAGGGTGAAAATTTTATTCTGATAGTTAGCAAGAAATGCGGGAATGATCACTGAGTTATAAAGTCTTTCTTCCATTTGAGTATCTGAAGCCTGGCCTTGGTGTCTTTGTCACATGGATTCATTTTTTTTTTGGGGGGGGAGATGCGAGAACATATTCTTATTGTTAGCAAGAAATGAAGGAATGATAACTGAATTAAAACTTCTTTCTTCTTTTTAAGTGTCTGAACATTGTATACTAAACAGGCTACATATTAATCTGTTATATGCTCATTTCCAATTGGTGGTGGTACCTTGTAGCTGACTCCACTGAATACTGTCATTCCAGGTGGTGGGAACCCTTGGCTATGCAGCTCCGGAATACATTCAAACTGGTCGCCTCACTGCTAAAAGCGATATATGGAGTTACGGTGTTGTCCTGTATGAACTCATCACAGGTCGGCGTCCCCTGGATCGCAACCGCCCAAAAGGGGAACAGAAGCTCTTGGAATGGGTCAGGCCCTACATTGTTGACGCGAAGAGATTCCGCCTGATTGTCGATCCAAGGCTACAGGGCAACTACTCCCTAAAATCTGCCCAAAGGCTTGCTGCGGTAGCAAACAGATGCTTAGTGAGACAACCTAAATCCCGACCAAAGATGAGTGAGGTACTGGAGATGGTGGGAAAAATTATTGAGCATGCAGAGACTGGCGTTCCAGAAGCACCTCTTGTCAACTGTCCTGCAAAAGAAATAGCATTGGGAGGAGGAAAAAAGAAAGAGACGACCTTGAAAAGAAAGATTTTGGATCTGAAGATGGGAGAAGGGAGGCGGCTTGTGTGGCAAGGATGGACCCCAAAGCTGGTAAGAACATATTGATTGTGTTTGAGTTGATAAGGATGACAAATGTGACGCGTAAGTTCTGAATGAGGATCTGAAATGTCAGTGTAAGCTGTTAGCTGCTGGATAGGCATGTTCTTTTCTCTACGACATACATAGCTTGCGATAGAAATGATGCATATGGGGTGTGTACAAGGGGCATTATATATAGAAGTTCTGGGTCTCTGATGTTGTGGATGGATGGTAAGCCATGGGAAACATATTAACAATCGCCAGATTCAGTGCATGTTGATCTGTGCACTGGCACTTCAATATTTCTGACATGCCATTTCAGTGCTTCTCAAGTACACAAAGTGTGCTTTTCCTTCATTTGGTGCGTGAGGGTGGGGGAGCGATACTTTCAACCGTCAAGTTGCATTTTGGCAGTACCCTAAAGTTGTATATGCAGAATAACAAATTCAGGACCAATTTTTGTACATCATATAACTTGTTATGTTAGTGGTGATATTTATATCCGAGTTTTTGAAACATCTCTTTACCTGAATTGACATTTTTGTTTTTTTTACGATCGTGGGTAAATTAATTACAAAATATATTGTCTGAATGATTTGTTGCATAGAACAACATTAGGATGGCAGAGTTTGAGATGCTATTCATCCCTCTTTGATGGTTGTGATCTGAACGAGTTTTTGCATAAAACATTAAGATGGCAGAGTCCGCATTCATCCTCCTTCGATGCTTGTGAACAATATCCCCTGTATGTTTCTTTTGGGATAATCATGTATACATCTCTAAAATCTTGCGTATTGTAATTTTTACCCTCATGTTCTTGATATTATAATGTAGATCCCCATGTTGAAGAATAATATTATTCAGTTATATCTCTCATGCTCTAGCACCAGTTAACGAAATATTTTGTTGAACATGTAAAATATAAGGTTTTCAAGTGTTATACAAGATAGTACGAAATATTGTATAAATATATATGTTATTATCTTAATTATGTGAGAAGATTAAATAAAGATAGATTAATCAATTTTCATCTTAATTTATTTAAAATTAAATTAAACAAAGGTAGGGAACGGCAAAAGGATAAACGATGGAATACAGTTATTATAGGGTTATAAATATATATGAGAATACGAAGAATATAGAGGTATAGAGTAGAATATATAGGATTCTAAGGGAAAACATGTCATTAACCCTTTTCTGTTCTTATGCTGAGACCTATATGCACTTACTCACTGTACTTATTGATGGTTTTCTATTGCTGAAGTCAATAAAATAATAATAATAAATTAGAAATAAATGAGTTTAGAAGCGACCTATCGGGTCGAAACGCGTAGTCGCTAGAACTAAGAGTTCTATTGTCATCGTGCGGATCTCACGGTAAAGGTCTCCTAGAGATACGACGACTTTCGGGTAGGCGATCTCCTCTCCCTCGTCGGCATGTCCTCGAAGAGAACTTCGTGAATCTCGATTTAACTTTCAGGGACTCAACATAGAAGAAAAAAATGAGGAGAAATTCACACACAGAAAGCACAATTTCTGTAGCTACTAAAACAAGAACCCGAAATGATCACCCGAGGTGATCTATTAAAGACTTCAAGGGATGCATCCAAGGAAGGAACGTCCGCAAATGATGCTCTTTAATTGGAGCTTTCCTCAATTGTCAACCGACGGACGACGTTTTCAAAACGTAGCGCATAACTCAGTTTTCGGTGCCATTCATCATGCGTGCTGTTATCAATTAACGATAACGCTCAGTGATGAACAGGAAATGAATAGTAAATGAATAGTGATAAAAACATTAAATAAGGTTTTAAATCACCAATAAAAGTATAGCAATCCCTCACCTGATTTAAAACCTTAAAGTCTCTTAAAATAAAATAATTAATAAGCTAAATGTTACTGAGTCTTTTATACTATGCAATATGTGAAAATACCTTTTAATTTGAATTTTCACTTAGTGATATTTGATATTATCTGTGGGAATGTTTGGTGGACTATACTTTGAATTTGGTCCCATAGTTTAGACTTTCCCAAATTCACACACAGTATAACTTAGTCAGTTTGAATTTTCACTTAGAGATATTTGAGATTGTATGTGGGAACGCTGGGTGGACTATGCCTCATGTCTCATAGTTTAGACTTTCCCAATTTCACACAGAATATATCTTAATCGAGATTTTAAGCATGTTGCACTATTAATGGTCTTGCACAGGTATCTCATGTGTGTTTAAGACGATAATTCACATCTCATAGTCGCGTCCTCACAACTCCACACATGTTGGTGAATCCTTCAAAAGGTGTGAGTAAGGTAACACCTTGTCTCTTGAGTCTTAGATCCATTAAGAGTGTAAACTCATCCTCACCTCTTGCTTATAACTGAGCACTAGCGCCATAGGGATGAGAGCGGAATATATCAATGCTCCACACAGTTACCTATCAAGTTTGTTTCTACCCATTGAACCTCCGTGAGGTTGGGTTGCCACCGTGGTAACTTATTTATTTTATCGGCTCAATCTCATCCCTCTTGACGCTTCTAGAGCTATCGTTATAAATAAGCATTTTGTAAATACATCTGCAAGGTTTCTTTCTGATTTCACAAACTTCGAGGCTATCAATTGTTGCTTCATTTTCTCTCTTATAGACTTGTGTGACACATTTAAGTACCTATTCATTTTTGCATCAGCATTTGCCTGCATATATTTATCAATTATTGATTTACAATCACATAAAATAGATATATAAGGTAAAAGACATGCCATTAATGGAATGTCAATTAAAAGATCTCTCAACTATTCAACTTCTATGCAAATAGTGTCAAGTGCAATCATTTTGGATTCCATTATACTTCTACCTTACATAGTCTGTTTAGTAGATTTCCATAACACTGCACCTCCTCCTAAGAGGAAAATAAAACCTGATGTGGATTTGAGAGGGATAACCAATATATTGTAATCCATAAGTCATTGTGCCTTTAAGGTATCTAAGTACTCTTTGTAAGGCATTCCAATAACTCTCATTAAGGTTAATAGTGTATCTACTAAGCCTATTAACTGCATGGGCAATATCAAGCCTGGCGTAATTTATAAGGAATCCAAGTGATCCTATGATTTGTGCATATTCACTTTGCATCACTGGATTTCTTAAGTTCTTCTTTAGATGAACACTTGTGTCATAGGGAGTAGATATGGGATGACAGTCTATGTGATAAAACTTCCTAGGAATTTTATCTATATAGTGAGATTGTGATAATGTTATTCAACCTAATTTTTTTATGATTCTGGTGTTTAGGATTATGTCTACTTTACCTAAGTCTTTCATGTCATAATTGTGAGACCAATTCTTTTACTTCTTTTACAACTTGCATATTGGATCTAAAGATTAAAATGTCATCAACATATAGGCACAAGATGACATTATTTTCACCAAATATTTTATGGTGCATACATGTATTATGTATTAGTTTGGTTGATTTTAAAATCATAAGAAAGAATAGTTTGCTCGAATTTTTCGTACCATTGTTTGGGTGCTTGTTTTAGACCATAAAGTGATCTAATTAATTTATATACTTTCTTTTCTTGATATGGAACGATGAAACCCTCAAGTTGAGCCATATAAATTTCTTTTTCTAATTCACCATTTAAGAACGTACTTTTTACATCAATTTGGTATATGAGTAATTTGTATATGGATGCTAAAGCAATTAAGATTCTAAAGGTGGTGATCATAGCCATAGGTGAATATACATCAAAATAGTCTATGTTAGCATTTTGTGAAAATCCTTTGGCTACTAATCTGGCCTTATATTTATTAACTGGTTCATCTGATTTCAAAATTTTTCTTAAAGACCCATTTACATCTAATAGTTTTATATCAGGAGGCAAATCAATTAAAATCTAAGTGTTGTTTTGGATTATTGAATTCATTTCATTATCTATAACTTCCTTCCAAAAAGGTGAGTCCATAGAGTTCATAATATCAGAATATAAAGTTGGGGAGTCTTCTCTTAATAATGCATAAAAATCATCAAAGACCTTGTATGTTTTTGTTCTTTTATTTCTTCTCAGTTCTGCATGAACTTCTTCTTCTTCTCTAGGGTCAGTGAGGTTGGAGCTAGAACCAAGTTCATTAATTCTTACATTAGTTTCAATTCTTGATTTAAATGGAAATACATTTTCAAAATATACTCCATCTCTAGCTTCAATTATGGTGTTATTTGTTATATCACTTATTTCAGAATTAATTACTAAAAATATATTTGTATTACTATAGAATTTATCAGCATTGTGATTTGTAGTATGCCCAATAAAAATGGTGTCTACAGTCTTAAGTCAAATTTTCTTTCTTTTAGTTTCAGGTATTTTTACTTTTGCAAAGTACCCCTACACTTTGAGAAAATTTAAGTTAGGTCTTATGTGTTTCCAAATTACATGTGGAGTGAAGTCATTATATTTGAAAGGAATTCTATTTAAAATATAATAGATAGTTAAAAGAGCCTCCCCCACAAGTTCTCGGGTACTCCTGAACTAATTATCATTGAATTAAGTATATCCATTAGTGTTCTATTTTTCCTTTCAACTACACCATTAGATTAGAGAGAATAAGAGGCAAACACCTCATTTATTATCCCATTTTCTTGACAGAATTGAGTGAGTGCAAGAGAGGTGTACTTTCCTCCTCTATCAGACCTAAGTATTTTAATTTTATTTTCTTGTTGATTTTTAGCTTCATCCTTATAAATTTAATATTTATTTAATATTTCATCTTTAATTTTGATTAGGTAAAGATAGTAATATTTAGATAGATCATCAATGAATGTTACAAAATATTTATTACCACCTCTAGAGATCCATCTAGCATCACACACATCGTTGTGTATAAGTTTAGGACATTACAATCGCTATCAACTGATTTGAAGGGTTGTTTAGGTAATTTTGCTTCCACACAAATCTTACATCTATTATGATGTTGGATGTCCATCTTAGGAATCAAATTTAACCTTATTAGTCTTTTAATTGAGTTATAATTAACATGCCCAAATCTTGAATGCCATGTTGACTTGAGGGCCAGCTGGAGTATGACCATTCCTTTTCACCTTTTAGTCTGACTTTTTTCAGAAATAGCATTGAAATTTTAGATGGTTTGTCCGCCCACACACATAGCAGCAGCGCTTCCCATTGTTCTCATTTGGCTTCTTTTGAAGATTTGGGTTTTGAGATTTTTGGTTAGAGAATGAACGATGATTTTTCTTAAAATAGTTATACTTTGGAGGAAATGACTTCTTGTAGAATTTAAATGGTTTGTTTTCAACCATGTTGGCTTTAGGTTTGTAGTTTTGAGTGGACGCCTCTCTAAACGTATGTTGTTCTTCAACTCTAATTGCACCAAACACTTGGGAGAGAGTGGGGTTACCTTGAGTATGGCTGAGTGTTTAGGTAAAATCAGAGCAAGAAGAGGGTAACTTGTCCAACAGACATGTTACTTGGAATGATTCATCTAATTGGGATCTTATAGCTCTCAGTTCGTGAACAATGCCCTTAAAATGTGTATTTGGTCATTCATAGTGGAGAGGGGAATTTCTATAGCCCATCTAAAGAGCAGCCGAACTAAGTCCATCAGGACCAAACGAGGCTCAGCTCATCTAAGTGATATCCCCGCATGGCCCACTTAGACTAAAAAGCCCAATAAGATCACTCGGGATCACACCCTTCCTCGGCGGCCCTTAGGCTCGGAAGGCCCGAGCGTCGGTCAGGTCGGAGAAAGACCCACGCCCGATCTATCCCCTCGCCGGGACAAAGGCAAGCGCTCAGCGTCCACTCCGACCTATCTTCATCCGAGCTATGCCTATCGCCCGGACAGGGTTGGCACCCTTCATGCTTGGGTCGACCGACGATTGCTTATCCACGCTGCTGTTGAGAACCCTTTATAAGCAGGAGTTTATGAGGATAAGGGACCCATGACTTCTCAAGGCTATAAAGATCCCACAATGAGGACGTAAAGAGCCCATGTTGAGGACGTAACTCTCGCCTGAAACCCCTCAGCTTACGGGACTCATGAGGCTAGTGCACTATTTAAACCTGGGACTTCCTCCAACGAAAGGTAAGGGCCAACACACGCCTAAACTCCCTGAGCAGGAACCACTTCACCACCTTGGTGTAGAGGAATCTCGTGCATCTCTTTCCTCCTCCCTTCGTAGCTTCCACCACTACTCTACTGACTTAAGCATCGGAGGGTTTACTCCAGAGAACCATCCCTGGGCCCCCTGATCCGTTTCCATTCTTTGCAGTTCACTATTCGGTGATCATCTCCCCAGCTCAGGACCAGCGCGAGATCACGCCTCTTCACATAGGTTTGTTGTCCACAAACTTAATTTTGTTAAAGTCTGAGGCTTTGAAACGCTGGACTCCAACATCATTAAACTCATATTTGGTCTCTAAAACATCCCACAATTCACTAGCACTCTTAGAGTTATAGCATAGGTCAGAGAGGTTGTCAGATAATGCACCTAAAATTCTATGGAGGCAATGATCATCAATTTCTTTGGGATTTATGGAGGTAGATGACTTGGGTTCGGCTTGTGCACGGGATGCACGAGTGTGAACTCGTCGGGTGGTGTTTTGGGAACAACCCGACTCACGACTCTCGGTGGTATTCTTACAAATGGCCAAAATAAGTCCGAGCGTGGTTAGCCAAAATCTCATTTTATTTTGTCACCTCCTAAAGTTCCCTTCATCAAATCTTTCCGATTTGACACTAAGGGTTTTCTTGGTCATTAGGTTGGCCATTTGAGAAAAATGTGGGGTAAACATAATCTATAAATTAAGTGTTTTGAGTTTTTGTCAATACACTTGAATTTATAAAATTAATAAATAATCAATTCTCATAAAGTAACTAATGAGCCACAACTTAATAACAACTCAACAACAGCTTAATAATTAGCAAAGATTTTTTTCAACAAGTAGTAATTTTTAGGTTTTTATTTTCAGCAAACAAGATTAATTAGTTTATGTAAACTAAAGGAAAATAATACTTTACAAAGCTTTATTTTCAGAAAACAGAACTAAATATATTTTTGTAAATAGAAACAATTTTTTAGAATTTAAGTTTTAGAAAATAGAATTAATTTACTTAAGCAAGAATAATATTAAGAATTTTTTAATTGTATGAAAATAAAAATAATTACTTCAAACATTAATAAATTCACAAAATTTTTGAAAAGGCAGTAATATTTTATTTTCTGTAAACACCAGTAATTTTTTAGAAATTAATTTTGTAACATCCCGATTTTAGAAAATCTATTAGCGTATTGAGTTAGTTATGTTAAGAGACTATTAGGGTGGCTCATTTAGTAAATCTGAACTCATTAAGAGAAATTCGTAACTTCAAGAGAATAGTCCATTATTTATAACATAATTTTGTGTGTGAATGCCCCAAAAAGATGAAATTAAGCTCATTGGAAAGATAACTCAATTATTTACAACTTTTATGTTGAGCATTTTTTGATATTCTGCCATTTAGTAAGTCGAAAATATCAAATAAAGAGATGCACCATTGGACGATGAGTTAGACTTAAGATAGTCGCAGCATATAGCCAGAGTTAAGATAGTCACGGCATAGTCAGATAGCTGCAGTTAAGATAGTTGCAGCAGTTAAGATAGTCGCAACATATAGTTGGAGTTTAAACAATCACAGCATAGTTAGATAGCCGGAGTTAAGATAGTCGCAACAGTGAAGATAGTCACAACATACAGTCGGAGTTAAGATAGTCGCAATATAGTCAGATAGCCGGAGCATATAACTGGTGTTGGATAGTCGCACCATAGTGTTGAGACAGGTGCGATAGATTCAGAGGGGGGGTGAATGAATCTCCCCTTTGAAATTATAGCCTAATTAAAAACTTATGCTCAGATATGCGGAATTATAACCCGTTGCAAAAATATTCTGTGAATGCTTAGGAGGATCTCAGCAAAACAGCACAAATGAATTTACCTTCACTCGATCCTAAGCAAGCATCTAATGTGCGAAGCAATAAGATGAACACATAAGAAAATCAAACCACAATGGACACCATGATTTTTAGGTGGTTCGATCCACAGACCTACGTCCACCCCTCACTCCAAACCGGAGTGAGGCTTCCACTAGTAACGCTAGAACAGCAGACTCATGCAGTCTGCAACAAATGCTGCCACACAGCTTGACCAGGGGAACAACCTCCCCTCTTCCTCCACACCGGAGGGAATCCACTAGTGACACACAGTCACTAGCAAGCCAGAGACCGAAGTCTCTCTTCCTCCACCAAGGAGGGGACCTACAAGTAGCAACACTACCTGCAGCCGGAGACCCAAGTCTCCCTTCCTCTGAAGTCCAGAGGGAAGCACAAGTGACACCAAGTCACCTGCAAACCAGAGGTCTCGGACCTCTCTTCCTCCATGAAGGAGGGAACCACTGATGACACAAAGTCACCAGCAAACCGGAGAAACAAATCTTCCTTCTCCTGAAACCACAGGAGGAACCCGATCCACAACAAGGCAATCGGAAGAATAAGGTAAAAGGAAAACAATAAAGGATAAAAAATCACAGCGACAGAAAGCTGGAGAAATGAAAAGCACAAACTAGCTATCGCAGGAGCAAACTGGATTGGATATGATCCAAGGTCCAGTGAAGACAATGAGGCTTCTCTTCTTGTTCACGAGCTCTCCATCTCTCTTTCTCTTTTTCTTTTTCTTCTTCTGCTCTCTTACTCTGGCTCTCAGCTTCTCTCTTATTTCTTTCTTCTTCTTCTACTCTCTGCCTCTCTGCAGCACTTTCCTTTTATCTCGATCACTCTCTTGCTCTCACTTGATCTCGATCAGTCTCTTTTTCTTTGATCCGTCTTCTCCAGATGGAGGAGGCTTCATATTTATAGCAGCAGCAATTAGGGCGCTGTCCTCGGATCACGTGCCAGGTGCCAACCTCGGATCACGTGCCCTTCATAGGCTTCACGAACAGTACCTGTCAAGCAATCATAAGAAGATATCAGATGGATGTACAGACTTGGTTCAGGCTGTTAACAAAGTGTGTACAGGCATGATGCAGCTTGAGTGTATAGACTTGAAGGGTTGACAACGAGTGTTTAGACTTGAAGCCTTGGAAACGAGTGTATTGACTTCGTCTTGAAGGAGATACACATGTGCACTGAAGTGTGTACATTCTTCACTGATGAAGTGTGTACAGACTCTGCTGAAGAACATTCAGCCTTGAGAGCGTGCAGACAGTGTGCAAACTTGCTGTAATGACCGATGCCCAACTGGATGGTGTATGGACTTAGAATGCATGAGACAGCAGTGTATAGACTTTAGAAGATGAAGCATGCACATGCCAAATGATGTACAGACTTTGCCAATATGAGAGATTGTACAGACTTTGTTGTATAGACTTGATGTGGTGGCTGTGTAGACTTAGCTGCAGGCTGTAGGACGAATGTCTAGACTCTGCAGACATGCGATGCAACTGGATGTATAGACTTAGTTGTGCTGTGCAACCGATGTGCAGACATGGCGTGCAGGCAGCTGTTGACACCCGTTTTATGACCAATAAGTCGGGTCATCTCTTTATTCATTATATATGATGCTCCGAGTTGTTCACTCTTCATCGAGTCTCTTTATTTAGTTGAAGATTATTTATTGGGTCTTTTCCTTGATTGGATATGGCTTTTTGTGGCATTTCATTTGACTAAGGCTTAGCAAAACCTTCATTTCTTCTTTTGAACTCCATTGATAATAACGGTCTGCTCCAGGAGCGTTGTTTCTTTATAACGGGTGGGTCCTGGGCCGTTACTCTTTGAAGAGTCCTAAGGCTTAAGGTCTCGTTTTCAATCTTTATCTTTTGGCTTACACGTTGATAATAACGGTCTGTCGTGCAGCCGTTGTTTCATTGTGACGCCCCATGCCTTGGCCGTTGCTTTCTTCACAGAGTCCTATTGCTTTGGCCTTCTTCCTATTGATCTTATCTCTTTGGGATAAGGTTGAAAGTAACGGACGATCCTTGTTGCGTTATTTCCAAGTGGCGGTCTGTCGTGCAGCCGTTACTTTCTTCAGAGAGTCCTGGCAGTTCAGGCCTTTTCTCTGCTACTCCGTGGTCGAGATAAGAACTTGGATTGGCGATATCTCTTTCAAATCTGATCCTCAGGACCTTCTGTTTGATTCTATGGACTCTTGGTGATATTATCTTCGAGGATTTGCTAAGAGTTATCCCTTTATCTTGCTGGATTATCCTCTGCTCGACCTGAGAGTTTGAGGGTCTATAAATAGAACCCTTAACTTCATGGCCAAGAGGAGGAAGATCTGGAGTTTGCGTCGAAGTGCTGCCGCATTCTAGAGCCACGTTTGATCAAGGAGAAGTGCTTCTCACGTTCGTTTGCTGCCTGGTGAAGGGAGTATTTGTTCCTTTGGTTCTAAAGCTTATAATTGCATATTGAGTTTCCCTTCAATCTCCCTTTCATCATAAACATTATTTCTCTCCTTTCTCCACGTTTTTCACTGGTTTTCATCATCTAAACATCTTCCTAATCTATTAAAACGCCCAGAGGGGTTAAAAAATCAAAACTCCCCGGTATTCCCCTCTCCTTTTGATGATATTTTATTTATTGAAGAATTGATGCTATATTGTCTAAAGGGCTAATTTGGGTTGTTTTGTTCTTGTCTTCCACTTCTTTGGTAGGTTTACAGGTTCACTAGGGCGAGGCCCAAGTCTTCTAGCCGGCTGGAAGAGTTGGAGTTAAAAGGATCCACACTTTGCTACTGCAGGTATTACGACGGCCTTGTGCAGGCGCGTCAGAGTCTTCCAGCGGTCTATCGAGCGACCGTCACTTTCAAGTGACGCACGGGGTTCTGGCCGTTACTTCTAGCTGACCTACAGGTTCTCTTTGGTTTTCTCTCCCGTGGGCGGGTGCTTCATCCACCTACTTCCAAGGTATTTTCAGGTCTTTGGCTTGTTTTTACTTTGGTGGCGATCATGACTTTCCTTGGTATTGGGCATTAGCTTTCTCCTTCATTGCATATCTTTTATTTCCTTGCTTGTTCCACCCCTCGCGGTGTGTTTCTATTTACTCCTTGCTCCACGCCCCGGCGTGTGTTTTCCTTTTCCTTAGCTTAGTCTGATTGAGATAGCATGCCCATGCTAGAGCTAGCTTTGATTGCCTAGGTTCATGATCACATGTTCATAGGTTAAGAGCAGATCTTTGATTATTTGCTTGTCATCTTGCTACATATCATCACTAAAACCCCCCAAGGAAAAGAAGATAGATAAGCAAAATAAAATCAACAGATAATTTTTTGGCGATCACGGTGGGACAACTTGTGCCAATCGTGCTTTTGATTCCTGTTAAACCTGCCATCATCTCTTGTGTTGTTCCCCTCCCGCTTTCCTCTTATTTCCTGTTGATCCTGGTTTTCTGAGCGCTCTGACGGCCCTGTGTCCACGCGTTGGAGTCCTCTGACGCGGGGTCATTAGACCGCCACATCTGTTCTGCCGCGAGAGTTTCACGGTCTTTTCCTATTACTTCTGGTTGATTTTGGCTCTCTGGCTCATTTGACGGTCCTACCTCCCCGCGTTACATTACTTCTGGCGGTCTGGTCTTCGACCGTTATTTTATTCTGACGCAGGGTTCCTCGACCGTTATACTCCAGACAGGTACGCATCCGAGGTGCATTTATTTCCGCAGTTTCTACTGTGACTCTTTGCTTGGGTGATACTTGACTTCCTCCTTGCTTTGTTTCATATCTCCATATCATTGCGTGCATCATTGTTTGTTAGATCATAGGCTAGACTTTGCATGCACTCCGGTGCACATAGGACCATTCATCTTTTCATATCCTAGATTGCATTTTCCTACCTTGTTGTGAGGACCTCTCGTCTCCATATTCCTTGGGGCCGACTAGGAAATCACACCAGGGACCTCCATAAGTCCCCGCGAGCCGTGGATTCCCACACGGACGCCGGGCTGGTTGTACCTTTCCCACCCCGTGTCTAGGGTTGCATAAGTGAAGGAGTGATTACACTTAGAGTCAAGCCAAGTCCCATACCCATCTCCTGTTAGGAACCCATTGTTGAGAGCACATTTTAATCAATTCACTAAAGTTCTGAAGGAGAAATCACAAGAATCTTGCTGCATCATCTTAAGCAACTTGGTTGACTTTGAGTGTCTTCACCTTTTATCACTTACATCTTTTTCTAAAAACATTCGAGTTTGGTTACTCATTGTGTGATTGTTTGTGTTGTTTGTTTATATTTTGTCAAGGTTGTCCGTTGCATGTGGAGTTGTTTTCGTCCGTCCGACTCATCTCCTCAAGTCAATTCCTTCTTCAAGTCCTATTCCAATCCTCTTTTCGAGTCCACCATGGCATCCTTTAATCCTCCCTGTTCCCAAGAGGACTCCCTTCCTCAAGGGCTTCTTGAAAACCCTCCCAGGGTTACCTCCTTTTCTTCTGGAGAGGGGACTGCCCCTCTTCTACCCTCCACTTCCATGGAAGGTGGTCAAGCCACCCCTTCTTTCCCCACTCCTTCCGCGGGCTCCGTCCTTCAGATGATGGCCCAATTGGATCCGGCCCAACTCCAAGCTCTTTATCAGGCCATGCAAGGGTCCAACGCATCGATCGATCTCCTTCTACCATCATCCAAAATCAATCCAATCCTTCCATTGTTGGGCTTCCCATTCAGCCCACTCCAATTGAGCTCACCCCGGTCCAACCACGGACCATCACTTTCGCGGGCATGGAAATGGGCCAGTCTTCCAATTCGGCCCAACAATCCTTCGATAAGGGAAAGTCGCCCATCCCCTCTTTTGTTCAAATGGATCATCACGTATCTACTCCGGTAGCTTCGCAAGTTCTCATGGGCCCTTCCGATTTCTTGCACCCTCGGCAAGGGGTGGCTCAAGCCCATTCTAATCTGGGCCAATCTCAGGCCCAATATCCTTCTTATGGGCCCCCCATCTCTACTGTTTATCCCTCCACTCCTGCTTATGGGCTTCCACCTTCTGCCGCAATCGTTCCATCTGCTCCTCAAATTCAATCAGCATCCTTCACTACCCCTGCTCCCTCCCGAGAGCAGGACTTGCTTGACAAATGGGCCGCCATGCAGCAACAACTCGATTTCCTCCAGAAGCGGGTTGGCCCGCAATCTTTGGCAGATGTTCCTGTCCCGAGCTTCCAGAATATTCGGTTCCCCCCACAATCGGAACTCCCTAACTACCGCAAGTACGACGGGAACGGCAATCCCTTCATTCATGTGAGGGATTTTCTATATGAGTCGGCGCAGTTCCAATATGATGATCGCCTTATGGCATACTTATTCCGCCGATCTTTGGATGGTGTTGCTCTGGAATGGTTCTACTCTTTGCCGCTAGAAGAAGCTGAAAGTTTCAAGGTAGTAAAGGACAAATTTATCCAGCGGTTCCAAGACAGGGTCGGCCCGGAATACTCATTTACAGATCTAGTAGCCGAGAAGATGAAGCCAGATGAGGAGTTCGCCACTTATGCAGACAGGTGGAGACAGATGGCTGCTAGAGTGCCTGGCCACATTCCGGAGGAAGAGAAGGTCAAGCTGCTCATTTCAAATGCTACCCCGACCTTCAGGAACATTCTGGCAATGAATGATATAGCTAACATGCATCAACTCTACAGCCGGGCGCGCTTCATACAAACTCAGTTCAAGGACTCTCCCATACACGGCCTATTTGAAAACCAAAAGCCCAAATATCACAAGAAACCACAAGGGCCGGTTACCGAGGGGGTCCAGACAAACGAACAGGTACAAGCCGTTGCCTTTCCATTCCAAGCCGCACCATTCCGCTTCCCCCAAAACCCCCGCACTCCACAAAATCCCGCTTCACAGAACTTTCAAGCCGCTCCACAAAACCCTCTGTCTGCCTTCACCGCTCCACAAAACGCCTTCATCGCTCCGCAGCAACAACCACCACCTCCGCAATTCCATAATGTCCCTCCACCCAACGGCTATAACAACAATCCAAACAACAAGCGCCCGGCTCCCAAGAGGGCACAATATCCTCCACTGCCAGAGACCCTCACGGATATCTTCTCGGCTCTTATGTCGGTGAATGCAATTCAACTTCCTCCGGAACGGCCTAACTGGAACCCAGCCGTTGATCAGACGAAATATTGCATGTTCCATAGGCAGCCAGGCCACACTATCGAAGGATGTTATTAGTTCCGGGATATGGTATACGATCTCCATGAAGGACAGAGAATCGATTGGGCCGCGATGCATCGGGCCATTGTTGAAATCAAGGAGAAAAGAGGGCAGCAGCCGAGGCAGCAAGCACAGCAGCAACAAGCACCGCAGCCGCAGCAGCCACTACCACAACAGCAACTACAACAGGCTCAGGATCTGGGGATCCATCAAAATCCGATGCCAAATCATCCGTCGGCTCTACAGTAACCTCAGCCGCCTGCACCGGCTCAAGTGAACGTAGTTCAACCCCCGGCCCCTAGTGCCGAGTGGTCTTTTGATGACGATGGTGCCACACCGCAAGTCATGGCCCTCCACCACAACCACCGCAATCCTCTTACCCCCTCCTTCGTCCTTCCTTCACACCCAATATCCTCTCCACTGGTCCTCCCGTTTACGCCCGCTCCAACAAATTTACTACCACCCACCACTCCGTCATACCCTTCGCCATTTACCTCTGCCACCATCATCACGCCATCGCCTAACCTATCACCTGTCTTGACTCCTCCACCAATACTCCCTCCATCCGTACCACCCACCATCACCATCCCGCCTTCCATCAATCCTTCCCCCATCATCCGCTCACCACCACCCATTACCCCCACTAACCTCACATCCCACCTACTCATCTCCTCTACACAGCCTACACCACTCATCCACCCCGCAGGGCCCATCATACTATCCACCGATGCCGCGGCCGCTACAAGTTGTGCTTTAAGAAGCGGGAAGATGTTCCATTGGAACTACCCTACTACTTCTAATCCCTAGTATTCTCAGCCGACGGTCGAGCAGGCAGAAACTGAACCTCTGCCGGGTACTCAATATGACTTGCTGCATCATCTGGATCGAGTGCCCGCAAAAATATCTGTGCTGGAGCTGATCAAAAGGTCTACCCTTCATCAGGATGCACTGAGAGATTTCTTACAGAAGGTAATGGTCAGCGAAGATATGGCAGTGGACAGCTTACCAACGGCCCTAGCAACTATTTCCAAAGGGCCAGCAATCACATTTTCAGAATCCGAGCTAGCACTCCCGGAAGCTCGGCAAATGCCGCTCTGCATTACAATCACTCTGAACAAAGTCAGCATTGAAGCAGCACTGGTTGACATAGGGGCTTCAATCAATGTGTGCCCACTCAGCACTCTACGAGCTTGCAACATATCCGAAGAGTTATTACGACCTACCCCGACCACTATAGCAGCATATGACAATTCAAGGCGAGCATGTCACGGGGTGGTCACTATCCAAGCAGAGCTTGGACCCCTTACAATGGCTGTAGAATTCTATGTACTAGACATCGACCCTATGTTCAAGGCTATCTTGGGTCGACCATGGCTGGATACGCTTAGTGTCGTGCCCTCCACCGCACATCAGTGCGTCAAGTTCCCTTTCCAAGGGAGGGTCGTCAAGGTCAAAAGCCTATCTACAGTACAACCGGTTAAGGCCATTTCAGAACAGATTCTTCCTACACTTTGGCCAAGCAGCCGACCCATCATATCAGTGCTGGATTTAAACTTCCCTTGGGCTTATACGCCTCCTAGGCCCATCACTACTCCAGTTAACATCAAGATGAAGCCCCATATCCGGGACCCAAAAGGCTGGAACATTATACTGAAACTGGGCTACCAACCGGGGAGAGGCCTCGGTGCACAATTACAAGGAATGACCAAGCCCATACCCAAGGGAAGAAAGATGGGCAGGAGAGGTCTTGGCTACAAAGAGACCGCATTATCTGTGATGGGTGATTCTGGGCCACTCACCTGGGACTACCGCCAGCACTTTGTCCGAGGGCCTCTCCAGCCCGGCACATTGGCTCTGCAGCCAGCTCCGTTGGGGAGAAATACAGTATGTCCGATTGCCAGTCCTCCGCCGGCACAAAAAAGGCCAGAACATGATATGCTTGATTATGGTCAAACCCTTCAGGGGTTGTTTCATGAAGAAGACTGCCAAAAGAAGCAAGAGGTTCGGCTCATGCAATGGAGACCGAAGAAGCGGCCAGACGATGATCCACGGGAGGAGGGGAGCTCGCCGATTGTCTTTTCTTGGTCTCCCTCCCGCTTTCAATCTCTCCTCCAGCAATGGGAGTTCTTACCCCGTCTTCCTCCTATCATGGTAAATCCATCCTTCGTTGATCCGCCCGAGATTCTATTTGTTCCTTGCGCTTGCGGGCACTGCCCGCCCATTGATTTATCCACTCTATTCACTCCTCCTCCTCCCAACGCCCAACTCCACGAGATGTGGTTCTCATCTTCCGATCCCTTCTTTGACTGCATCTTCCCTGAGCTATTCCCTATGCAGCTTCCGCCTCCTCCATCTTGCTGTATAGTCTCTGCTGATCTCCAAAAAAAAACGTCAAATTCAAAATGGAGATTTCAGTGGAAGATTATGCTACCCTGTCTCCATCCTCATCCCAGGGGCACGAGTCCCCTGCTCCTTCCCTTCCACTAGGTCTCCTTTCTCATAGGTTAGGATTAGGGTCGATCGAGTCTAGGAAAGTAGAATTAGTTAGGTCTAAAGAAGTAGGGTCTTGTTCTGGGTCATCCAACCCTTCCTCCTCTGAGCCGCGCCCGCTTGCGCGTCCTCCCAAATCTGTTCCTGATAGGTTCTTGCAAGACCTAGCTCAGCGCTGTCTTGCCCTTTTAAGATGTCTGGAATTTGTTGCTACGGCAATTACGATTAAGGATGAAGAAGAAATAGAAGGGGCGTGGGGCGATGACGGACTCGGCGTCTATGAAATCCTGGGTGAAAAAGATCCGGTTAATGAGTACAGTGACGTAGATGACACTGTCGATTTGTATGCACAAGGACTTAAGAGATTCGACGAGCCGTCGACGGCAGTGGACGAACCTACGAAGGAAATCAACTTGGGAACTGAAGAAGACCCAAGGCCCATCATTATTGCCGCTAATCTCCCTCCGCAAGTAGAAGAAGATTTAATCAAAGTTCTAAGGGAGTATAGCGATTCCTTCGCCTGGTCTTACGAGGACATGCCAGGTCTTGACCCCTCTTTAGTGGAACATCGACTCGTGCTTAGACCAGGGGCAACACCTGTAAAACAACGGTCAAGAAGATTTCACCCCCACATGGCCTTGAAGATCAAGGAAGAAGTCGACAAGTTATACAAGGCCAGATTCATCAGAGTTGTTTTATATCCTCAGTGGGTGGTAAACATAGTCCCTGTTATCAAGAAGGATGGAAAAGTGCGTATTTGCATCGATTTCAGGGACCTTAATAAAGCATGTCCCAAGGATGATTTCCCGCTGCCTCATATAGACGTCCTGGTAGACAACACTGCCGGGTATGAAGCTCTGTCATTTATGGACGGGTACTCAGGCTACAATCAAATCCGTCTCGCTCCGGAAGATCAAGAGAAAACTTCCTTCACCACGCCCTGGGGCACGTACTGTTATGTGGTTATGCCATTTGGTCTGAAGAACGCAGGTGCCACCTATCAAAGGGCAATGATGGCCATCTTCCACGACATGATGCACATCTATATGGAAGCTTACGTGGATGATATCCTGGTGAAGTCAAGAACCAAGGAAGAACACCCCTCTATCCTGGCTAAGGTGCTGCAGAGAGCCAGGGAGTACAAGCTCAAGATGAATCCGAAGAAGTGTGTGTTCGGTGTCTCCTCAGGGAAATTGCTAGGCTTTATAGTAAGCAAACGGGGGATCCAGATTGATCCTAACAAAGCACAGGCCGTCATGGATATGCCTCCGCCAAAGAACATTACGGAACTTCGAGGATTGATTGGTCGATTGCAATTCATCAGAAGATTCATATCCCAGCATTCTCAAAGGTGCCGTCCGTTTTATGAATTGCTTAAGGCGGGGGTCAAGTTCGAATGGAATCAAGAGTGTCAAAAGGCCTATGAGGACCTTAAGGAATATCTATCCAATCCCCCGGTTCTGCAACCTCCTGTCCCTGAGAAACCCCTAATCCTATACATCTCGGTTATTGAGGACTCCCTAGGGGCGGTCTTAGCACAAGTGGACGATGAAGGGAAAGAGCGGGCTGCATACTATCTCTCTCGGTTGTTTAACCCAGCTGAATCCAAGTACACCGCTATGGAGAAGACTTGTGCCGCCTTAGTGTGGGTAGCTCAGAAGTTGAAACACTACTTTCTTGCCCACCTAGTTAGGTTGATCTCTAGAATGGACCCGATCCGCTATCTCTTAGAAAAGCCTGTCCTTTCTAGTAGGTTGGCTCGCTGGCAGATCTTCCTCTCTCAGTTCGATATCACCTTTGTTGTTCAGAAGGCAGTCAAAGGATATGCCATTGCTGAGCATCTTGCCCATCTCCCCATTCCTCACACCGATTCCATTCAGGACGATTTCCCTGATGAGCATCTTTCCGTTATCTCTCATCACCCCTTCTGGTCTCTGCACTTCGACGGTGCACTCAACTCTCAAGGCCGAGGGATCGGTGCTGTTTTGCTTACTCCGGAGGGAGTGACCATTCCCTTCGCTTATCAACTTCGATTTCCTGCTACAAACAACATCGCTGAATATGAGGCTCTCCTGGCCGGGTTGAAGTACGCCTACCTCCTAGGCGCGCGCTATTTAAACATTATAGGAGATTCTCAGCTCGTCCTACGGCAAGTGCTGACCACTTACCGTACTCGTGACCCCAATCTCAAGCCTTATCAAGATCTGGTCACGCTCCTTGCCAGGCAATTCCGTAAGCTGATCTATATCCATACTCCCCGTTCTCAGAACATCCTAGCTGATGCTCTGGCATCCCTTGCTTCTTCCCTATCTTTCCCTCTCAGTCGGAGCACTGAGACTATCATCGTTCAGAGATTGGACGCACCCTCTCTTCAGGACCCTTGGTTCGTCAATCTTAGGAAATCTGTAGAGGCAAGAGCTGAGAAGGGAGATCTTAAGGAAGTATCTTTAACAGAGCTAGAAGAGATCCTGGACGAAGAAGAGTTGCCTTGGTATCATGAAATCGAGTTGTTTTGCAAAGAGGGATTGTTCCCAGAAGGGGCAACTGCTGAGCAACGCAAGTCAATCAGAAGAGCCGCCGTAAGGTATACTATTGTCGTAGGAGAACTGTACAGGCGCGCTACTAATGGGATGCTAATGAGATGCTTAGATGATGTTGAAGCTTGGAAGGTGGCCGAAGCAGCCCATTCTAGTGAGTGTGGGGGTCATGTCAATGGCCAGGCTCTAGCGAAGAAGATCCTGAGGCAGGGCTACTATTGGCCCACTCTAGAGGAAGATTGCTCCCTCTATGTCCGGAGGTGTCTTAAGTGCCAACTCCACGCTGATAAAATTCATTCTCCAGCTTCGTCTCTCCATCCTATGACCGCTCCTTGACCATTCTCTATGTGAGCCTTTGACGTTGTCGGCCCACTCGGTGATCCTAACTCTCAGATCAAGCAGAAATCTTTTATCCTTACCGCCACTGAGTACTTCACCAAGTGGGCTGAAGCCGAGGCGTACGCAGAGATCAAAGCTACAACGGTGTGCCACTTTATTGTGAAGAATATCATCTCACGGTTCGGAGTGCCAAGCAGCATCATCACCGACAACGGACCCCAGTTCGTCTCCCAAGAGCTTAAGGACCTCTGTGAGAAATTCAATATTGTATTGCATCATTCATCTCCATATTATCCTCAAGGCAACGGTCAAGCCGAGGCCACTAATAAAACCCTTCTTAAAATCATCAAGAAAACATGTGAAGCTCATAAGTTCTCTGATTGGCCAGAAAGATTAGTGGAAGCTCTGTGGGCTTACCGCACCTCCGTCCGTACCCCTACGGGACAAACTCCCTATTCTCTTACCTACGGGATGGAGGCGGTGCTCCCATATGAGATCCTGATCCCTTCCCTTAGAGTGCAGCTTGATAAGGAGCTTAATCTCGATGAACATCGAGAGGCGTTGCTGGTTCAGTTGGAACTCCTAGATGAGAAGAGGATGAATGCGGCCGATCATGTATCCGTTTATCAAAAGAGGGTTTCACGTTATTTTCAAAAGAAGGTAATCGAACGTAAGTTTCAAAAAGGTGATATGGTTTTAAAACAAAAATTCATTCGGTCTGCAGGTCCTAGGTCTAAATTACAACCTAACTGGGAAGGGCCGTTTGTCGTAAAAGAAGCTTATCCAGGAAATACTTACCGTTTAGTAAACGCGGAAGGTGAGGAGCTCTCTCACCCGTGGAATGGGTTGTATCTTAAGCCTTTCTTTCCTTAGAGTCTAACCACGTGCTACCCCGGCAGCAAGATGTTCCTCCTGTCACTAAAGGAGTCCCGAGTGAGGCAATCACACACTACACGACATCCCTGGTCAGGTTTTCCACGTTGAGAAAGGACAACGTTTCTCCTTGGCCATGCTTTGGGGGAAAGTCAAGGTTCCTGTCCGTTTCTTCCTTCAGCTAAAACCAGGGGCAAGAGGTGAATAAAGAGGCGATAACCGATCCAAACACCCTCACGAGAGGAGGTCTCAAATAGGGGCAGTCCGTTATGACCTGACGTCACAAGAAACAAAAGAGACAGCAAATGGGCAATCTCTATGACAGAATCAAAAGCATCACCTCAAAGTCGATATAGTATGAATTATGAATTCCAAAGCTCCAGAAAGGCAAAGCAAGAAAAGCTAGGCATGACAAGAGTGGCAGTACAGTTCCCCGCGGGACGTTATGAGCCCGGTCGCATGCATGCCTAGGGTGGATTAAGGTTCGATGACGGACACAAAGTCCCGGCACAACAGACCAAGTCTCTAATGGGTTGTACGGAAAGGAAATCAAGTCTTAAAAACTTCTATATCTGGCCTAAAGCTTACCCTCTGTATTCTGTTTTTCTTTTAGGACCAAGATTAATACCCTGGGTATGGCCCTGGCAGAAACACTGTCATGACAATTGGACCTTGTCCAGGGGTCGTCACCTCATTGCACGCCAACCTTGGGATTCTCGATATCAACAAGGAAGGGCTCACATTGCTGGGGAAGCACTGGTTTTCCAAAATCCAAAAAATATCAAATATTTTTAAAATCCAAACAAATTTAATATTTTCAAAATCCAAACAAATTTAATATTTTCCAAAATCCAAAAAAATCAGAATATTTCCAAAATCCAAAAACATCAAATATCTTCAAAATCCAAACAAATCAAATATTTTCAAAGTCTCACAAAAATCAGATATTCTCCAAAACCCCTGAAAAACACCATCATGTGCATAGCATGCATTGTATTTTCATTATGTTTTTTTCCGCCTATTTAATAAGGCTTCACCCCTTGACCAAATATCAAGAAACGGTCATTATCTACCTTACTTCAAGGCAAGGGGTTGAGTCTAAGAACGGATCTAACTTGTTTCATGTTTTACCATGTGCAGATAGTAGGGTCAAGTTCAGGATTACAACTATGCAGTTTGTAACGCATCAGTGTTCGACCGTCACAGGTATCTAACGGTCCCCTCCTTGACCGTTAATTCTCTTCAGGCATGGGCTTTTTGTTCTGTCAACCGTCATCACTCTGACGGCCTGGTCCATATCCGTCACTTCTATATAACGGCCCATCGCCCATCCATTACATGCTTCAGAGAGCAGGATTGATAAGGCTTCCACTTTGACGGCCTATTGTCAGGCCGTCGTTTCTTTGTAGCGGCCCAGTGCACATCCGTTACATACTCCAGAGGCTCTGCCTCTTCACATCATTCTAGCCAATCAAACCACAAAGCTCATGCTCATTCAACTAAGGCAATCTCATCTCATTCAAGCAAGCTTAATGAAACATGAATTCATAAAAATTCCAAACTCGGATTGTCAATTACAAACAATATCTCTCATGAACAAAAGGAAATCAAGGTACATTCAGTTTTTTATCCGCAAGAGGGCGGATTCTTCTCAGCTCTTTCACGTAATCACGACGTGCTTCGTCGTTCTCTTCTACTTCTGCTTGCCACGGACGCACCTTGCTGATCTCCCACATGGTCAACGCGTTCCGGATCGCCCTTTCATCCTCCTCGGTCCCCGTCTTCCTAGGTAGAAGGGGAGGGTAGTGTGATAGTGCAGGAGCTTGGGTTCTTGGAAGTCCGATCTGAAGATGGCACCGGTGCGGGTTGTAGATCGCCATGGTGGTGTTCCCCACTAGCTGGAGGTCCAGGCCTTGACGCCGCGGTATTTTAAGAAGAGTGCTTCGAAGGATTCTTGGTCGCATGATGAACTTATCTAGTGGCAAAGTGTTGAAGAAGAGGTGCCATTCATCCCGCGTTTTCTTATCCGCCGTCTTACATTCAACCTGTGAAGAGTATCCAAATGCCCCTCCAATGAAGAAGAGAGGGTGGCTCCCAAAGATTCGGCTAGTTGAAGTTAGGTCCTCCTTGTATTGGAATTTGACTCTTACTCCCATCCAGCACTTTTTTTTTTAATAAGCACAGTCATCTAATAGATCGAAGGGAGAGTGCACCCCCATTCCAAAGGAAGGGAATGTTCTCACTCCACCTCCTAACCATTAGATGCTTAAATTATTGATTTACCAAAAAAATGGATGTACACAATGTGTCCAGGCTCAAAATTGCAGAGATTGTAATGAAGACTAGAACAAAAAGAAACTATTGAGATATGCATCAGTGCATATAAAAAGAGCGAGAGCAAAAGTTGGTGCAATTCCATTGCAAGCTCGTGCATTCCACCGCCAGACGAGCCTCGTGCAACATCCTAAATCCATGGAGCAGGTCGAGCCAATACAGTTAAGTCTGCGGATCTTTGTCCGTGCATAACCCAGCAGCAGCCCGTGCAGATCCAACCGGGAGGTAGTAGTCTGTACATGCATGGGCTCGTGCACCTCGTGCATACATATAGACCACTGCGAGGAGCCCGTGCAGGTGCCACCATAATCCACAAAAAATCCAAGCATATCATGACCTCGTGCACAGGCGACGTGAAGCACACAACGAGCTCGAGCAGGTAACGAGGCCCGTGCAGCTTTTGTGCCATCAAAAGGAAATTTGGTCCAAGCATTCCAGGTCCGTGCAAATATATCAGCTGGGGATGCAGTATGTTCATTCCAGGTCCGTGCAGGTAGCAAGGCTCGTGCACAACCAAGCCACTCCCAGAGGCTTCAAGCTCGTGCAAGTCCAACCAAGAAAAGAAAACCCCGTGCATGTCCGTTACTACCTCTATCAGTCAGTGCATAATCCAATTGGCAGATAGCTGTGAAAATTAATTCCATGCCATTACAGAGAACTGCATCAGAGGGTAGAGCATAACCATAGATATATAGCAGAGGCTAAGACATATGCCGGAAGCTAGGTAGCCCTAATTTGTCCACCAAGACAGCTCCTCTAGCGTTATATGGGAGATCCTTAGTATTGTGAAAAACCCTTCTAACAGTGGGGTCACAGGCAACCTTGGCCAAGGCATCAGCCACTGAATTGCCTTCACGATATACATGCATAATTCTGCAATCAAGGAGCTGCATCATATGTTTAATTCCCCTCCACCAGGGATAAATGGACCAGTGTGGCACAGCATCCTTGTGGATGGCCTGCACCAGGGAGTCACAGTCAGACATAACAATGGAGATACAGTAACCTAGCTCCAAAACTAGGCTGAGCCCATCATGCAGCGCCCGTGCTTCTGCCAGTAGACTAGAACCAGTGCCATAATAGAAGGAAAACCCAGCAAGAAATTCGCCTTGCATGTTTCTAATGCAACCTCCACCTCCACAATGACCCGGGTTCCCTTTGGAAGCACCATCCACATTTAGGACATGACCAAAGCTGTGAGGGTTCCAGGTCACAATGATTGGTGGACGGACCTTCGCTTTAGGCTGCACATTGAAGGAGCTAAGTACAATAGCTTCACTGTGCTTGAGCGGCTGATGGAATGTAACATTCTTGAAAGCAGCAGCCAGATTATTCTTGATCCGGAGTTTAATAAACTGAATGTTGGCTATAGTACCTTCAAAGCGAGCTGCACACCTGGCTTTCCAGATCTCCCATAAAAGCAGCATGAAGGTATATAATGCAGCACATTGAAAAGCAGAGCGCATAGAAGTTCCTTCAATGAAACTCCAGCAACGAATAGTAATCTGACTGCTCATGTTCACCTTTGGGCTAATTAGAGGAGCCATCCAATCCCAAAGGGACTTAGCAATATCACTAGTAATAAAAAGATGATTTAAATCTTCATTTTTTGCAGAATGGCAACATTCACACCTAGAAGCAAGGTGAATACCACAGTCACCAATTCTGGAATCAACTGGGATTGCTCGATGTATCACCTTCCAGACAAACATGGCTGCTCTAGGATTAAATGTAGGATGCCAGATTTTATGCCAAGCCCAGCGCTGAATACCCATTGTAGCTGCAAGCTTATATGCAGAAGCGGAGGTGAACAAGCCAGAGCTACTTCCAGTCCAGCAACAGAGATCCTGCTCAGTGGACAACTGAACCTGGACGTCAGCAGGTTTAAGAGAAAGACAGTGCCATAAAGGATGCTGCGGGTTGAGCAACATCTCCTCACAGTAAAACGTTGCTGAAGATTGAGGCAGTTAGGATTAGTTAAATAATCCTTTAGGGGCCGGTCACCAATCCAGATATCTCGAAGGAAATCAATCCCTGCCCCACTCCCAACCATCCATCTAGATTGAGAAAGAATTTTTTCCTTAGCTTTGATGAAACTGCTGTTAGAGATACCACGGGGGAAAGGCTTAACAGTATCCATAAGGTGCACATTGAGGAACCGCTGCCTAGCGTACCTGGACCAAAGTGAGCTACCATGCAGGATATTCCATAGCTGCTTAATAGTGAGAGCTAACTGGGTATCTTCTAATTTCCGAAAACCCAGACCTCCCTCTGCCTTAGGCTTCTGAATAGTCGACCAAGCAATCCAATGTCTCTTGTGATTCCCAGTGTTGCTGCACCAAAAGAAATTAGCACAGATCTTATCTATCTGCTTACAAATCATAGCAGGAATAGTCAGAGATGATGCCAAATAAATTGGCATACTCCTAAGCACAGCTTTGATCAGCACAGCTCTTCCAGCCTGGGATAAGAGCGCCGAGCACCATCCAGCGAGCCTCGCAGTGATCTTATCCAGGAGAGGCCGAAAGTCTGCAGATACTAACTTGCCTGCCTTAAGAGGCACACCCAGGTATGTGAGAGTTCCTGTATGTCGCTTGTAGCCAGTGCGGCGGTGGAGCCTTTGTGCAACATTACCAGGCGCCTTTGAAGATAAAATAAAGCAGCTTTTCCCTGCATTCACAACTTGCCCCGAGCTATCTTGATAGCGCTTCAAGAAACGCAAAAGTCGACCAATATTCCTGTCAGCCGCATTGGTGAAGATCATCGTATCATCAGCATATAGAAGGTGGGAAACCGCCAGGCAGCCACGCGGTGAGTGAAAGTATTGAAGAGTACCATTGAGATATAGCTCTTTCAGTCCTCTACTAAGAGCTTCGGAAGCAATAATGAATAGGATGGGTGCCAACGGATCCCCTTGACGAATACCTCTGGAAGACTTAAAAAAGCCGGTGAGGCACCCATTAAAAGAGACAGAGAACCAACAATTAGCAATAAGCATACCCATGTACGAAGTGAATCGATTACTGAAACCAAATCTTCGCATCACGGCAAAGAGAAAATCCCATTCCAACCTATCATAAGCTTTGGCCATGTCAAGCTTAAAAATGACATTATGGCCTCTGATCTTCCTGTTTATATCTGCAACAAGCTGGCGGGATAGTGATACATTGTCAAGAATGAAGCGTCCCTTAACAAAGGCGCTTTGTTCCTCAGAAATGAAATGGGGCAGCAAAGGCGTCAGACGATCACAGAAAATGCGCGAAACAATTTTGTAAACAAAGTTACAAAGACTAATGGGGCGAAAATCACTCAAGGTAGTGGGCTCCTTAACCTTAGGAACCATGGTGATAATAGATGAAGTAATACCTCGAGGCAATGGATAACCGTGGAAGAAACCTTGCACAGCCTCCACCATGTCATCAGATAAAATATCCCAACAGGTTTGGAAAAAGACACCAGTGAAACCATCTGGCCCAGGCGCACTTGAGCCCTTAAGATTGAAGACAGCCTCCTTAATTTCCTCCCTGGATGGAACAGCACACAGTATCTGGTTGTGAGATTCCGTGATAGCCTCTGGTAAGCAGTTCAGCATTTCATTATCCACACAATGCGGAGCCGATGAAAGGAGGTGTGAGTAATACTCTGCAGCCTTAACCTTGAGCACATCTGGCTCAGAGCACCATTCATCATCAATCTTCAGCCTAGATATGAAATTCCTCCTGCGGTTTACCTGTACCACAGAATGGTAGAAAGAGGTGTTTCGGTCACCATTATCCAGCCAATCAATTCTAGACTTTTGCCGCCAAAAGATTTCCTCCTGGCGTAGTGCCAAGCGCAATCGAGCATTGGCCTCATTAAGAGCCATCCTTGTAGTGCCATTGGGTGCATCATCAAAGCTAGATTGGCATCTGTCAACCTGATCCTCTGCCATACGAATATTCTGAGTGACATTTCCAAACACACACTGGTTCCAGACTTTAAGCTTAGCCTTGGTCTCTTTGAGCTTAAGCTGAAGCCTAACGAATGCATTTGGATGTGTGATGTTCGCCTCTTCCCAAACACTTCGGACAACCTGCAGAAAATCCGAATGGGTAATCCACATCTTCTGGAAGATGAACCTGCTCGGCCCCATGGTGGAATCCATAACAGATACAAGAAGAGGTGCATGGTCTGAAGGCCCCCTCTGTAAGTGAGTGACTTGGACTGAAGGGAACGCCTCATGCCAAGGTTGGTTGTATAAAACTCTGTCAAGCCTGGCTCAGACATTAGCCCCACCCGTGCGATTGTTAGACCAAGTAAAAGCAGACCCCACATAGCCAGCATCAAATAACCCCGCCCCACCCAGGAAGGAATTGAACTCTATCATAGCATCAAAATTAGATGGAAGCCCACCAACCTTTTCAAATGAATGTGAAACACAGTTGAAGTCCCCTCCAATAAGCCAGGGAACAGTAACAGAGGCCGCAAAGGAACCGAGCTCAGCAAAAAGGTCCCGTCTGGAATCTCTAGAGCAAGCAGCATAGACACAGGTGAGATATTTAGAATAGTAATTCCTCTCCTCATACCCCAAAGTAATGTATTGTGCAGAATGTGCAATCACAGATAAGGGCAAAGAGGCATGCCAAAAAACCCATAGTTTGGAACTTTCCCCCTCATTACCCGCATACTGGTCCAGGTGTAAAAGTCTAGCCACTGACTGCGCCTTAGAAAAAGGAATCTTCGGTTCACAAATAGCAACAATCAAAGGACGATATTTCAGAACCAACCGACGAAGAGATCTCCTAGAAGCTGCATTACCAATTCCCCTAATGTTCCAAAATAAGGCAGAATCCATAATCACTGTTGGGGAGGACAAGCACTACCATCCACCGATTTAGCCCGGGACCTGGTTACCACCCCTTCAACTCCACTGACCAATGGGGGAGCACGTAGGGAATGGTGCGGCATAAGACTATTATCCACAGCAGCGCGTGAAGCAGTGCCCATGGCATGTTGTCCAGATAAGGTAGAGGATGTTCCTTGATCATCAGAAATTGCCGCTTCGGCAGTAGAAGTTGCATATCTCGCCCGATTACCTTGGGTATGCTCTCCCATTATAGGCTCACAGGCCCTATCCTCCTCACGTAGCAGGGGTGCCCCAACTTCAGTACTCACAGATGTAATAAGAGTACTCCTCTCCTTCGAAGATGCTCCCTCAGCATCCCGCACAACAATCGTCTCAGGATTAATGACACCTTCCATAAACACAGTCATCTGCTGATTGGGAGGATGGGTTTCCCCGGCCTCGGTAGGGTGAGGAGCCGATGCCTCAGGCGTCAAAACCATAACCTCCTTTCCACGGCTCGGAGCAGGTGGAATATCAGAGATATCGTTCCCAGAGCACGTATGCTCTTTATCCTTACCTGTAGTAATTGGGATCCAAGATTTATCAGGAGCTGGTTTCCCAGGAACTCTGGAGTCCATCCGAGCGTTGATTCTGCAAGTATCCGTATTATGACCCAGCCGCTTACAGGCAGAGCAGTAAAGCGGCGCATTAATATAGTGAATATCTTGCTAGAATCCACCTTAGTCCGGTCCCATGCCAATCCACAGATGATCAGGACGGCTTTTAAGAAGGTCTAACTCAACACAAACTCTAGCTGCCTTGGTGTTAATGAGTAATTCCGTTGCATGCACAACCTGAAGAACAGGACCAACGTTTGCCGCAATTGATATTAGAAAACTTTTCTGATAGAGATTAACAGGCAGGTTGGGGAGCTCAATCCAAACGGGACAAACCGACGGCTCTTCTTCCGGACGGAACAACGGCGTCCATTTAAAAAACCGGAATAGTTTACCTTTAACATGGATGGCTTCACGTAAAAGAACTCGGAGATAATCATCATGGGTCTTGAACCGCAGCAGAAGATGCTGATTATCTAAAGCACTAATAACAAAAGACTCCTTCAACCCACATCGAGCAGTGAGGTGTGACCTAATCTCTGGAAACGCCGGACGACCATATGGTGTTTTAGCCACAACAACAAATAACAGAGGCTGAAGAGAGGCATCAATCTCATCTTTGGTAAAGAAACATGCCGGCTCCCCCCTATCGGTGGACGACGGATGGTGCAACTCTATGTCCACCTTAGGAAGCTCCAAAGATGCCGCCAAAACTTGTGCAAACGACCTGCCTCCAATGACCCCAGACTTGCTAGCAGGCGGGACAGGCGCCTCCCCCCCGGAGGGCTCCCCACGGGCCACCATGGCCTCCCCAGGCGGGAGGCCTCACCAGCGGCGGGAGGCTCTAGGGTTCCATGGCGGGACGCTCATTCACTCAAAAAAAGACTCCCATCCAGCACTCAAGGAGTATCATGGAGCCGAACAGAAGTCCTCCTAGGCAAGCCGAGCTGAGTCCTTCATAAAGGTATGAAAGGATCGCTTGAGAGATAGACATTCCCCGCCACAACCCACTAATAATGCTGAGATTTTGGGTGTCTAGAAGGTGGTCGGTCGTAGTGAAAAGGAAGACTCCGCATAGGCAAACCGCCACCGCCTTGGCTATTGCTTCGTGTCTCTCCCACTTGTTTTTACTATGAGACACTATCCACTGTGCCAAAGGTATCAAGTGAATGTGGTGTGGGCTGATCATGGTCCTCACGTCCTTTGGATTATGGATGAAGTCACTCAAGATCAAGGATGGGTCAATAGGCTTTATTGTATAGCAAACCCGGTCTTCATCCCCCGCCTTAGTCTTAGGAAAGGCTAGGTAGGTCTCTACCTCTTTTAATAGGACTGTTGCTCCGAAGGAAGGGAAGATGAAAGTATGAGTTTGTGGATGCCATAGTTCTACAAGAGCTGAAATACTTGGCCAATCTAAGGATAATTTCTAGAAATTTTTGCCTAAAACCAAGAGAGGTTGAAGGTGCCAAGCTTTAAGGATGGATGTGACTTCTATAGGGAGTGCTTTTACCATGGGAGCCACCCACTTCAGATTAGAGTAGCATCTTGGACTAGGAAGAGGCTTGAAGAAAGAAGGAGAAGAAGAAGTCATAAAGAGAATTAAAGTGCAGAATTTTCTGAACTTGGATGTGTTGTTGGGAACTTATCACCCTTTGAACATTGGAGCTTAAGTGCTTTGGAATTGACGTCAATCGTTGGAGCTCTCCATGTTCTTTTCTGGGAGCTTTAGGTCCGGTGTAGACCTTCTCCTCCATAGCCATCACCTCGAAGCTTCTCTTCATCTTGATTTCTGCCCTTAGGAGAGGTTCTTTAGCCCTAGAGCAGAGATTTTTAGCAAAGCTACGATTTTTGGTTGAGTTTCCAAGTTTTAAAAGCTTGATTTTGGCTTAGGAAGGATAAGACTTGAGTTGGAAGGCTTTATCTTCAATCTAGATAGGTTCTAGTAGGAGATTAAGTGGATAAATCTCAAGTTTAGGCTCTCACGGCTCAATCTGTCTCGGAACACAACTCAGTCTCTAACGGTCTATCGTGGGGCCGTCATTTGTCTCTAACGCGCCATCCTTAGGCCGTCGCATTTCCTGTGGGTTTGATTTGGCCCGACCCTATTCTGTGAAGCTTAACGGTCTAGTCTTTGGCCGTCGTTATATTGTAACACGTGGACCATGATCCGTTACACTCTCGGTCGTTCAGATGTTGGCTTTTGGGTTCAACATTTTCCCAACGGTCTTGGATATGGCCGTTATTTCACCCCGACGCGTCTCCCGTGGGCCGTCGCATTTCCTGCTAGTTGCCCCGACAACCCATCGTTCTACCATGATCAACGGTCTAGCATTGGCCGTTATTTCCCTCGACGCACCAGAGGTGGGCCGTCACTTTTCCTGCAGCTCAGATTACAAATTTGGCCTCTGTTGTGTATAACGCCCTTCAGCCAGTGCGTTATTTGATTATGACGATCTGACCCTGGACCGTTACTTTCTCTGCTGCTGAATTCAGGCAATTTCTTCCTGCCCTTGTGTTAGACCTGGCGGTCTTTCACACATTCTACAACTCATTCATCATCCACGCATTCTCATACATACTCCTTTTTTCCGCATACATGCATTCGTTCATTCACACACATCCCTCGCACTCAAATCATCTGAATCGATCATTCATTTCTGCATTCACATTCAAACCTGCCAAACCATTCGTTCACTCATTCATTCCTGCATATTTATTCATTCACACTCATGAAACAAAACAAAAATGCCAAAAAAGAATTTCATTTTTCTATATATATAGTCATGTACAAAAATAAAATAAAAAAGAAATGCATCATTCGGCCGGCTCGTTCGCCGGGCTGCCCTCCTCATCTCCACCCTCCGGCTTCCTTGCTGGCGGTGCTATGGAGGCACTCTCCTCCTGCTGTCTTCTCTCCACCCTCTCATTCCTCCGCTGGCCGGAGGAACTCACAAGGAAATCAGCCACCGTCCCGCTCCGAGCGACGCTCCTCTGTGCTCCGCCCTGCGAAACACTCCGCTCAGGTCCTCGGCCTATCATCCGGACAGTCCTCTCGAGGGTCCGCAGCTCGATCTTCATATCGTAAGCCTGGCGCCGAGCCTCGCGTGCCTCGGTCCGGTAGCGATCTAAATCTACCGTCCCAACTCGGAGTCGCTCGATCTCGGCCTGTGACCTAGTCAGCTCCTCCCGGAGTCGCTGTGTCTCGGTCGTTGCTGCGGCTAGTTCTCTCGCCTGTAGGTTGCATTTCACATAGATAATCATAAAGCATTTAATTGGCATAATCATAAAGCATAAGCATTTTTTAGCATCTTACCCGCTCCGCGAGGGTGGCCTCCGCCTCCTCGGCCCGGGCAACCGCCCGAGCAAACTCGGCCTCCTGCTCAGCCCTGCCTCCCGCAGGCTGCGAGGAAGACGATGGGGCATCCGGTCCCGCTCGTTGGGCTCCCTCGGCCCGCTGCATTTAGAAATCACTGTTAGGTGTCGTGGTTAGTCAGCATTAGCATCATTTTGCATTGCATAATCATAATCATTTAAGTCTAAGTTTTAGAATCTTACCAGAAGCTCCAGGGCGGTCCGGTACTCATCCCGCTGCTGGATGGTGGAGTGGAGTAGTCCCTCCAGCTCGGCTATCCGTCCCTCAGGGTCTAGCTACATTTAGAAAGCATGTAAGTCAGTACATCTAGCTCATTGCATTTTGCATATAGAAAGAGTTTTTGAGTTTAGAATTTGCATACCGGTCGTCGGGTACCTCGGTACACCCGGTCGCCGTAGAGTCGAGCGAAGGCCTTCAGATATGCCTCGTCGCTCTCGTCTCGCTCCTTCACCGCTCGGCCCCGCCTGTTCCAGTCATGGACGTACTTCGCCTTCCGAGCGCACCAATCCACGTTGCCACTAATGCCCCTTACCGACTTACCTGGGTGGTCATCACTATGGCGTGGAAAGGTCACCTCGGGCTGGTGTAGTCCCCGAGTCCGCAGGATCAGCCTGTAGTGCAGAGGCTCGATGATGTGGATGCAGTGCAGCCAGATATCTCGTCCCCGATATGATAAGGCCGCCTCCACCCATGGCTGTCCCGTGTAACCCTCGCCGCGATACGGGGTCCATCTCACCTAGAAACATTAAGTCCATTCGTCAGCATTTAGAAGCATTCAGGAGCATTTAGAAGCATTCAAGAGCATTTAGAAGCATTCAGAAGCATTTAGAAGCATTCAGGAGCATTCAGAAGCATTTAGAAGCATTCAAAAGCATTCAGAAGCATTCAAGAGCATTTAGAAGCATTCAAGAGCATTTAAAAGCATTCAGAAGCATTTAGAAGCATTCAAGAGCATTTAAAAGTATTTAGAAGCATTCAAGAGCATTTAGAAGCATTTAGAAGCATGTAGAAGCATTTAGAAGCATGCAGAAACTTGGACTTACCGACGTGTGTGGGTAGGAGTCCAGGTCATCCTGGATCGTCCGAGTCAATCTAATGATCGACCCTGTGTCCCTCGCTACTATCCATCGCCTCGCAATCGGGATGTGGCCGGGGTGGAGTAGTGTACCTCTCCCAATGCCCGGGAGATACATATAGCTCCAAATCTGCATTTTAGAAATCAAGTCAGTCAAATTGCATAATCATTTGCATAGCACTCTTTTGCATAATATAGAAAGCATTTAAATTGCATTTACCTGTAGAAAAGGTGAGAAGCCACCCAGCATCGTCTGCCGGTCCGTCGTGCTGAGGGACTCGAATAGGAACGCTAGCACCGCCGCTCCCCAAGCGTATCTCCCAACTCTGTGCAAATTTTCTATCATCGGAAGCAGTATGCAACTGATGACGTCCGCTCGAGTCGCGAAGAGGAGCTTCCCAAATAGCAGCATCAGGAAGCGTCTGAGCACTCTGTCTCCCTCTGGTCCCGCCTCCGCCGCCACGTAAGGGCGCACCTGGTCTATCACTCTGCCTAGATGCTCCTCGGGTAGCTCTCCCACGGCGATCGCCGCTCCTCTCAGCCCCAAGCTCTCCTGCAGTACTGATCTCGAGAGCTGAGATGAAGACTGTCCCGGCCTGATCAAATCCAACCCGAGCAGCTGCTGCGCCATCTCTCGATAGTCGCCGTACGTCCATCCTTTCACTGCGGCTCCGTGGACTCTCAATCCCGTAATCCTCGCTATATCTTCTAGTGTGGGGATCATATGGCCCCACGGGAAGATGAACGCCCTGCTAATCGGGTCCCACCTCTCGTGCAATGCGTACATCAATGGTGTGTCCATCCGGATCACCTCGATGCTGAGCACCTCGGCGAATCCCATACTGGCTAGCCGTTCTCTCTGGAAGTCGGGCAATGCCTGGTACACTGCCCGGATCTGCAGCCAGGAGATCCTTGATCTTCGCTTTCCCTGCATGTCATTTAGATCATAAGTTAGTTGATTGCATCATAAAAACATTGCATAAGCATTTTAAAATGAAAAGAAAACAAAAATTCAGAAATTAGAAAACCCTAAAAACAGTTTAGATCTCTGGTAGATGTAACGGCCCTGGGGTGGGGCATTACTTGGCTCTGACGCACTCAGGGTGGCGCGTCAGGCGTGTGACGGTCGCTGGCAGGACCGTCACATTGTCTGCTATTGGTTTTTTTTCCCTTTGCATCCCCGTGGTCTCCCACTTTGGCCAAATGGCCTACAATCATTCCTAATGGGTTCGTGAACCCATTTCTACCCTTTCAACCCCGCATGCATACATAATAAAAAAAAAATCAATCATTGAAGTTAGGGCGAGGGGGCCTACCTCACGGTCCATGCCTCTTCTCCTCTTTTTTGTTGGCTCCTTGGGTTCCTCTTCACCCAAGGGGGCTTCTTCTTGGTCCTCTGCAGCCGTGGGAGCTTCATCTTCCTCCCTTGGATCTCTTCTCGCCGTTTGTTCTTCTTCCACCGGCGGGATTGCTTCCCGTTCGAGCCGACAGTGGAACCGCATGTGGACGCACTTTTTATCAATTTCGTTTATTTAGTGCGTGGGCGTGCCAGTCACAAAGTGACGATTTATTGTGCGCTCGATCTGACTAATCAGACGATTGTGTGGTTCGTGTCGGGATCAAAACCCGCCGCGCCATAAAGGTCACGGCGTCATTTACATCCCCCATACGAGGGAACACCCTTGGTTAATTGCCAGGAAAAGGGGCCCTACGGCCATGAAATCAAAAGTGAAGAAACGAAGTTTTGAAATTCGTGAATTACGTGAAAATATCTCTTGACATGGAAGTGCTTAAATCATGTTGGTCGCTTGCTTGACCATTTCGTGTTCAGACGGAAGTCCGCATTAGAAACATGAGGAAAGCGGATATAAGACCTGTGAGAATATATGCCAAGTACACGGCCAATTTACTGTTCAAGAACTGGGGGAAAGCGGTTGCAACCCGATCGGAATAAATTAAATTCAGTTAGTTATTGGCTCGTGACAAGGTCATGCTTTGGATAAAATGGGGTGAGTCCCGAGATCCAAGCATGACTTGTCGGAGCGGCATCGATATTCCATACCTGGGGTTTAGGGAGGGTGAAGGCTCCGGAGTAGGCACAATCATGCTCACTGTTCTTTATTTATTCCTGTTATTATTTTAGATGCGTGATTGTCTTTGTTCTCCTTTATTTACGTTCTCCCCCTTTTTTGCTCACTTGTTATTTATTTACTATTTATTTATTTATTTATTTTATCCTCTTACATGAGATGCATGTATATTTTAATTTCTTTATTAGCATTTGTTTGACAATTATTTATTTATTCACCCTTTTTGTCACTTTTATTTCTATTTGTTGTAATTTATTTGTCTATTACTTGTTTATTATGTATTTTTATTTTAACCATTTTTTTTATCCTTTTTGAAAGGGGAATGCCTTGTTTCTTCGTAATGTTTGCTTCTTCCTTTTTGTGTTCATACGAGTGTGCATATATAGGATTTTTTTAATATATGAGGAGGTTGGACGTATATTCATGTGTTTTTGGTTACAAATGCCCGTAGCGTTAATTGACTGCATAGGTGTGTACCTTGATGAATGGGGCATGTAGTATGCACGTATAGTTGATCTCATGGCGTTATTATATATATTAAGCACATTTAGTGGGGAGTTTAAGCATGCCTAGCATTTATTGCACCGTACATGGTCTTTTGCTTCGGCTTTGTCGAAGTCGTTTTATCCTTCTTCCTTTACTACAACATATATGTGGGGAACGGGGGGGTGGCGCCGATTGGCACCACCAGGGGGTTGCCATCGGCACACACCCACCCTCGGCCCGATCGTGCTGTCTCTTTTCCTCTTTTTTTTTTTTATATACATGAGGGGGGGTCTCGGCGCAAAGGCTCCGGCTCGGCATGGTTTACGGCATATAAGGCTCTCGGCGCAAGGGTCCCGGCGCAAGAGTTCCGACGCGAAGGTTCTGGCATGGTCTCGGCGGGAAGGGGTCTCGGCGCGCTGGAGAGCAGGCCGCCGATCGGCGCGAGCAGCACCCGGCGTGGAACTCGAGTCGAGGGAGGGTCGCGCCGGGGGGGGGGGGTCACGCCGGGAGGCCATTAAGGGGCTGATAGAAGGTTTTTTGAGGGTTTAGGAGGGGGGCTTTGAGCTGGGAGTTTTGCTCTTGGGTTGCAGAGGCTCAGGGATTTCAGACTATAGGAATTTCTAAAGGTTTCTCGGTTTCTGAAGGGTTCGATGCCGGGGGGACACTGTTCGGAGGATTACACCAGGAAGATTAAGATCCTCACACTTTAAACACCATCGGAGACTAACCGAATATCAGGTCTGATAGAACAGACCTTGACAGCGTATGCCACAAATTTCAACGGGAGGTCACGAGATGGTCTGTCTTGGATTCCCGGTGTGATCGTGAGATTTGGAGAGTAACGATGAGGCTCAAGGGATGGAGCCACGAGGATGACCGGAAAACACGCAAATCAGGGGCTCTTGGAAGCCTGGGATCCCAACAATCCATGGATTTGGATGATAAGATCCACCACCGTTTCTACAAAAAATAGAAAACAGAGAAAACAACAAAGAGCAATATGTCTCCCTTCTCATGCTGGTTCCGGGAAGTAATGGACACCTGCAGATGCTGGAGACGTAGCCTCAAGAAATCAATCACTCTGAGAAGGGGATACCGTTTACATTCGAAATCAGAACAAAGGAAGAAAAGAAACTCCGTTCATTCATCTTTTCTTGCAAAGAGCTACATTATCCCAGAGAAATCGGATCTAGGAATCTGGAATGACATGCGTTTGAGAAAGAACAGGGGAGTGGGGAATAATATACATCAGAAAGAAAATAAAAGACGGTGGGGGAGGGCGGAGCATTGACTCCTCTCCCTCCCCATACAGCCCACCTTCCACTCCTTCTTCCTTCAGACGTCGAAGCAGCCGCTCAGCCGTTCTCTTCTATCCTTCCCTTTCTCGGTGGTCTAGAGCAGAGGCCAACCGTTCGAGCGAGAAAGAAAGAGAACCCCAAAGAGAAGAACCAAAAACCATCACCATTTTCTCTTCGCCGCAGTAGCCTTCATATAGGGGGCTCGGAGTCTTCTCGTTCGAGGGGGACTTCTCCGGGTCTTGCCTCTGATTCGTCGACGCCGCTGGCGCTCTTCTCGTGGCATGTTGCAGCGGTTGTTTCACTGGAGGAGGCCCGCCGGGAGCGGGATTTCCCCTTGTGGGATGTCCGCACGCCTGCCTTCATCGTTGGGGAATCGAGGCTAGCCGGAATGGTGCTGCGCGCCGCTACTCTTGAGAACGGAGCTCCGCGAGCATTGAATGGACAGGACTGGGAGCAGAGGCCTTCGTTCGGACTGGAACAAAGATCCACCGGGCGTAGGCAAGAGGCTGGTGGTCGCTGCTGCAGACCGCTAGTCGCCGTGACTGGCCAATGCTGTTGCTCCGCGTTTGAGAGAGAAGCTGGAGAGGGGAGACACGCGAGGAGTGAGACAGACACTGTGTGAACAGTGTCTGCCAAATTTCCTCCTATTTCGTATATTTTTCTTGAAACCCCCTCTTTCTTCCTTTAATTTTGTGTATGTGCCCTCTTTCGATTCTTCTCTTATCTTATTTGGGTTTCTCTCATATTTGGGCCTTCCCACATACTTGGCCCATCTGAAAAATGGGCTGTCCCTTTCTTCTTCATATTTTTGGTGTCCACAAATGCCCTCCAGCCGCGGGCGGCGCAAGTGAGGGACGAGTGCACGGGGCTCGCTGATGTCGACCTTTTCAGCATATTGCTCTATTCTCCGAGCCGAGAAATCATTGGTCCGGTATAAATTTGCGGGAAAGCGCTCACCCCTTCAGCGAAGGGATGAGGGGATCGCTTCACCACATAGATGCGCGGACCGAGACGTCTAGCCCGAGTAGGGGGGTTCAGTCATCGGCATGGGGTCGAGGCCGAAGCAAAGAGACAGGATTCTATGCGTTGATCTGAGTGAAGGGCCTAAGCCGACTGGATGAGGCCGATCCCGAGAGGGGTCGGCTAGTTGTGCTGAGTTAAGGAAGGGTGTTCATTCATCGACTCGGACGGGAGGTCTAAGCCGAAGGCTTTCAAGAGGGCTCCAACGGAGTGAGATGGATTTTATACATTCGGGTGGAACGTTCGAAGCGAAGGGTTATTTGCTGGTGCCGACAGGGTGTCGGGAGCTGATGTGGTCTATTCATTGGCACGGGATGAGTGCCAGGTCAAAGGGGTCTTCCATTCATTGACTTGGACGGAAGGTCCGAGCCAAGCAAGAAGGTTCTTTTTGTTCATTGGCTTGGACGGAAGGTCCGAGCCAAGCAAGAAAGTTCTCTTTTTTTTTTTTATTCATTGACTTGGACGGAAGGTCCGAGCCAAGCAAGGAAGTTCTCTTCTTTTCTTTTTCTCCCTTTTTTATATTGGCTTGGACGGAAGGTCCGGGCCAAGTAAGAAGGCTCTATCTCTTTTTTATTCATTGACTTGGACGGAAGGTCCGAGCCAAGCAAAGAGGTTATTTTTTTGTTCATTGACTTGGACGGAAGGTCCGGGTCAAGCAAAGGAGGTCCCTTTCGTTCATCGACTCAGATGGAAGGTCCAATCCGAGTAAGGAGTTCTTTTTTGTTCATCGACTTGGACGGAAGGTCCAAGCTAAGGGTTTATTCGTCGGTGGGACATGGAGTTGTAATATTGAGGTGGTTTATTCATTGACACGGGGTTAGTGCCAAAGCAAGGGTATTTTTATTCATGGCACTAGACGGAAGGTCCAGGCCACTGGTTCGTTCATCGATGCCGACAGGGAGTCAGAGACTGACGTGGTTTATTCATTGACATGGGGCTAGTGTCAAAGCAAGGGTATTTTTATTCATGGGACCGGACGAAAGGTCCGGGCCAATGGTTTATTCATCGATGCCGACAGGAAGTCGGAGACCGACATGGTTCGTTCATTGACACAGGGTCAGTGTCAAAGCAAGGGTATTTTTATTCATGGAACCAGACGAAAGGCCTGGGCCACTGGTTTATTCGTCGATGCCGACAGGGTGTCGGAGACCGACGTGGTTTGTTTGTCTCTTCTCCTCTTCATCAATGCCGACAGGCGTCGGAAGCTGACATGGTTTATTCATTGACACGGGGTTAGTGTCAAAGCAAGGGTCTTTTTGTTCATGGGACCGGTCAAAAGGTCCGGGCCAATGGTTTATTCATCGATGCCGACAGGAAGTCGGAGACCGACATGGTTCGTTCATCGACACAGGGTCAGTGTCAAAGCAAGGGTATTTTTGTTCATGGAACCAGACGAAAGGCCTGGGCCACTGGTTTATTCGTCGAGGCCGACAGGGTGTCGGAGACCGACGTGGTTTGTTTGTCTCTTCTCCTCTTCATCAGTGCCGACAGGCGTCGGAAGCTGACATGGTTTATTCATTGACACGGGGTTAGTGCCAAAGCAAGGGTCTTTTTGTTCATGGAACCAGACGAAGGGTCTGGGCCACAGGTCTGTTCATCGATGCCGACAGGGGGTCGGGGACCGACATGGCTGGCTTGTTTATTGAAACATTCTCGGAGATAAAAGTGAATGCTCATAAAGGGAGATTGACTCCTCCCTCCCCTTCTTTTATTATTATATATTTTTTCTTTTTTTTCTCTTTCTTTTTGTCTCTCCTTTTTTTCCCTTCTCTTTTTTCTCTTCTCTCTTTTTTGTTCTTCTCTCTCTTTCTTTTTTTTTAACATGAGATAAATAATGCCCAAACCACCTCGGTAATAGTGCCCAGGGTGGGTCGGAGAAATGTGTCATTCATTGAATGGGGGAAGAGGAGAGTGGTACAACTTCAAATATCTACCGTTGAGGGGTGGAAACTGAACCTCCCCCCGATGGTTGACGATTACATATGCTCCACCCTCGTAGACTTTCTGGACTACATAGGGTCCGAGCCAATTCTCATTCAGCTTGCCCTTGGGATTGGAAGCCATGACTTCTCTTCTCTTGACCATGACAAGGTCACCCTTTTTGAATTCACGTTCCTTGACGAGCTTGTCAAAGGCACGCGCTATTCGGGCCTGATAGACCTGGATGTTCTGCTGAGCTTGAAGTCTTTTTCCCTCCAGGTTGGAGAGCTCTTCGAGCCTTCGCTCGACATTTGTCTGCCCTTCCCGGACCAACCCATGTTGGACTGCGACCCGGAGGGAGGGTATTTCCAGCTCGATAGGGACGATTGCCTCTGAGCCATATACCAGGGAAAAGGGTGAACAACCCGTTGGAGTTTTGTACACAGTTCGATATGCCCACAGGGCCTCGTACATTTTTTCTTCCCAGTCTCTCTTGTTGGAACTGACAATTTTGGACAGGAGAGTGCAAAGAGTCTTATTGAAAGCTTCAGCCAAGCCATTGGCCTGTGGGTTGTAGGGGGTTGACATCCTCCAGTCGATTTTGTACTTCTCTGCCAGCCGGTAGACCTTCTGGTTGCGGAAGTGACTTCCATTGTCTGAAATAATTTGGTTCGGAGTGCCAAACCGGAATATGATGTTGCGACGGACAAATCTGGTGATGATCTCCCCAGTCACTTCTTTCAAAGCAGCAGCCTCCTGTTGGATTTTGTGTCTTCCCTAAAGTGTTTTGATGATGAGCAACACTATATTAATTGTTGTTGATATTTTTGATCAGATATCTTGCACTCGAGTTATCCATGGTTTTATATGAAAAAGCTGCTAAAAGGTAACACTTCGTGTGTTCGTACAAGTTCGGTCTTTGTGCTGTTTTCCTTAAATCTCATGTCATTCTTACTTCGCGTTTTCACCTCGTGTCGTCCCTACTTAGTAACCATACTTCGTGACGGTTACTGTTGTCCATGTTTTCGTGTTGTGTTTACATCTTCGTGTTTATCTGTCTTCGTGTCGGTTTCTACTTTTCGTCCTTGAGTTGTGGTCACCCCGTGTTGTTTTCATCTCGTGCTGTTCTTACTATACTTCGTGTCGTTTTCTGTGTAGTGTGTGTTTTTGTCACCACTATACTTCGTGTCGTTGCTCTTCACTTCGTGTCAACTTCACTTCGTGTTGTTTTCACTTCGTGTCAAACTTCACCTCGTGTTGTTTTCACTTCGTGTCAATTTCGTCTTCGTGTTGTTTTCACTTCGTGTCAAACTTCACCTCGTGTTATTTTCACTTCGTGTCAAACTTCACCTCGTGTTGTTTTCACTTCGTGTCAACTTCGTCTTCGTGTTGTTTCCACTTCAAGTCGTCTCTTTATATTCTGGCTTCGTGTTGGTATCTCGCTTTAGACTTCGTGTCATTTTCGCCTTGACCACACATCGTGTTGCCTTCCGTAGACCTCGTGTCTTGAATACTTGCAACCACTTCGTGTCGGTTTCTGTCGTTAGCCCGTGTTGTCCTCGTGTTGTTTTTGCATTCGTGACCTCGTGTCTCTTTTGGCTTATAACCTCACCTCGTGTCATTTCCTTCTGTGTGTCTGACCTGTTACAGAGTATCTCGTGTCGTTCTTGTGTCATTTCGAGTAATAGTCACGTCGTGTTGTTACTATATACCTCATGCAGTTTTGGTTTTTGTGGCCATGCAGCGTATTAATGGATTTAATCTCATTACAGGTCCGAGGAAGAACATTCCACACTCCTGGGCTGCACGTGATCCGAGACAAGAGGAACCAATCTGATAAAGGCACGTGGCAGGAAGATTCTGGATCGAGCGTGGGAGGCACACGCGTTCTGTGCCCTATCCACCTACTGTTACTGCTATAAATAGAATCCTTCGTCCTCAGATGAAGGTGATCGAAGAAGAGTGGCATAGAAGAAAAAAGCAAGAAAATAGAGAGCCCTTCGATCCAGGAAAAGAAAAGAAAGAAGAAAGAATAGCAGAGAGAAAAAGAGAGAGAGCAGAAGAGTGATCAGAAGAGTTGTTCTGACTTGCGGATCAAATCCGAAGTCTATTGCTCTGTATTGAGCTACACTGTTTCCATTTTCTGGCATTTGATTTCCTTCGTTCGTATTTTTCGTTTATTGTTCTTACCTTTCTTCAACTGCTCTTGTTTGTGTTTCCGATCCTCTGGACTGAGGTCGGGGTCCTCCTGTGAGATCAGGAGAAGGGAGAGTCAATCTCCAGTCTGCAAGCAGCAGGTGGGCTGCTTATAGGTTCCCTCCGGGTTGGGAGGAAGAGGGGTCTTCGACCTCTGGTTCACTAGTAGCAGGGATGCTACTAGTGGGGGTTCCCTCTTGGTAAAGAGGAAGAGAGACGAGAGTCTCTGGGTTCTAGTGACTGCTGGTCGCTAGAGGTTCCCTCCGGGTAGGAGGAAGAGGAGAGGTTGTTCTCCTGGGAAGCTGTGTATCAGCAGTTGTTTGGCAAGCTGTGTTGCCCAGCCATTAGTGAAGCCACACTCGGTTTGAGTGTGGGGTGGATGTAGGTCTGAAGGACCGAACCACCTTAAAATCCTCTGAGTCCTTGTGTGATCGATTGTGGTAATATTGTGGTATGCCTTCTATTTGCTTGAGATATTAACTGCATTGCATCATTTTCGATAGTCGGAGCTCGAGGTTATTTGCGTTTAGCAATATACTCTGCAGTATTTTTTAATTCTACGAAAAACAGTGATCTATTCATCCCCTCCCCTTCTAGATCACTTCATATTGTACTTATCAGTTGGTATCAGAGCAGGTTTTTCCCAGAATGTGGTCCAACGGCCAGGGAAACGGATCCACTGGTCCTCGCAGTTTCATAGCTGATGGGCAGTCTATCACCCGTCCCCCCTTCTTTGATGGTAATAATTACTTCTTCTGGAAGAACAGGATGGAAGTCTTTATCAGGGCCCAAAGCCACAAGCTATGGAAAGTGATTACAGATGGTCCATACACCCTTCCACCGAATGAAGATATGTGGACAGAAGATCAGGTCAAACTCTCCGCACTGAATTGGACAGCTCTTAACATCATACAGTGCGCCGTCCACCCGGAAGAGTATTCGAGGATCTCAGCGTGCAAGACTGCAAAGAACATGTGGGATGATTTGCAGTTAATTCATGAGGGCACATCTCAGGTGAAGGCTACCAAGATCAACATACTTACAACTCAATATGAGTTATTTAAGATGAAGCCAGAGGAGCCGATCACAGAAATGTATGCCAGATTATCTGTGATCATCAACAGTCTGAAGGGCCTTGGAAAGGATATTCAACAAGAAGACATAGTCAGGAAGATCCTTAGGTCTCTAACTCCCGTCTGGGAAACCAAGGTGACTGTAATAGAGGAATCAAGAAATTTATCCATCATGACAGTAACCCAGCTGATTGGATCCCTCATGACCCATGAAATGAATTTCAAACATGGAAACGATGGGCATGACAGAAAGGGAAAGAATGTTGCTCTGAAGGTCTCACGACATGCTAAGAAGAACAACAGCAGCAGCAGCAGCAGTGATGATAGCAGCGAAGGCTCTGATGGATTCTCAGACCTGGACAAGGACGAGCGAGCTATGCTCACCAGGCAATTCAGAAAGTTCCTGAGAACTAAAGGAAAATTCTACAGGAGGAAGAAATTTAATGCTGCAATGAAGTCTCCTGAGCGAGGATTTGAGAAGAACCGGTCTGCTAAGAAGATCACTTGCTACCATTGTCAGAAACCCGGTCACATGAAAAGTGAATGTCCAGAGCTACAAGCTAAGGCTCCAGGACACCAGAAGAAGATGGTGCACAAGAAGAAGAAGGCCATGCTGTGCACATGGAGCGATGAGGAGGACCCAGAAGCCACTTCGTCCAGTGAAAATGAAGAAAAGATCTGCCTCATGGCCGACCATGAGAAAGAGGTAACAAACTTATTTGAGAATTTTACCTTGGATGATTGGGAGGACGCCTATGGCGACCTGTTAAGTAAATATAATTGTTTAAACAAGGAGCACAGAATGCTTAGACGTAAGTTTCATTCTCTGTCTGAAGAACACTCTTCTATTGTCACTGATAGCATGAAAACCAAGGAGATGGCCATTGAGCTAGACCAGGTTAAAGGTGAGATTGAGAGGTTGAGAATGGAAAGAGAGGAGAGTCTAGCTAGAATGGATGAGCTGAAGTGTAAAGCTGAAGAGTGTAAAGGAGAGATTAGACTGATGGCTGAAAAATATGAGGCAGTTAGAAAAGTTAATCAGGAACTCCAGGACCAATGCAATGAATTTCAGAAGGAGATTGAGGACAAAGAAAAGTGCTTGAGAAGTTTACAGAGGGGAGAAACAACCTGAATGTCCTTCTGGGGTCGAGGGTAAACTTCAATAGGGAGGGATTAGGATACAATCCTACTAGTAAAAAACCCTTTGAATTTAAGACTACCATGTTCTGCCCCGCCAAAGGCAAAGAGAAACTGGAAACACCATCCAGTTCCAAATCTGTCTCTACAATGAAGTTTTCGACCGGCAAATTCATTCAATCCACTGGTCAGCAACCTAAGTCGGGAAATCCTGAAACAAGAACTGCTCATGTGCAACAGGTGGGGAACAAAGGTTCTCACAGAACCAGTCCTATTGATGTCACAAAAAGGGTGAAAAGTTTTGTTAAGAAAGCTCATCATGCTAATTATCAAGTAGAGCATGGCAACGTTCACCAGGTTCAGCACAAATTTTATTGGAGTAAAAATGCTTACATGAATTATGCTCAACACACACGCGTATCCTCTAAGAGGCCAACCAACAATGTCTTTGTTCAGAAACAGCATAGTTCAAATAGGAATAAGCTTATTCAACACCCACCAAGAAACGACAAAAGGGAAGAATCAACCCACATAAAACCACTGAAGAGAACTATAAAACAAATGTGGATTCCCAAGTGTTTTTTGCATAATCTGAAAACTGGTTCTGGACCCAATTTGAATTGGGTCCCACATTACTCTGTCTGAATTTTTGCAGGTCAGCCTGGCAGCTGAGCATAACAAGTGGTATCTTGACAGCGGCTGTAGCAGGCACATGACAGGAGACCGGTCCAAATTCAGCAAACTAAAAATGAAGTCTGGGGGCTTGGTCAAATTCGGAGGAAATAACAGAGGAAGAATAATTGGAATTGGTACAGTTGGTAAGTCCTCCACTAACTCCATTGAAGATGTGTATCTTGTAGAAGGACTTCAGCACAACTTGGTAAGTATAAGTCAACTTTGTGACAAATGACACAAGGTACTCTTTGACCACAACTCGTGCACTGTTTTTGAGCTGAACTCTGATAACATCATGTTCAAAGGTCATAGAGTAAATAATGTGTACATCGTTGATCTAGATGATAATTCTGAAACAAACTTGTGTCTGTCTGCTAATTCTGAACAGGTTGCTTTTGACTGGCATAGGCGTCTAGGCCACACTAGTGTGTCTACTTTGAATAAACTGTCTAATTATAACCTAGTCAGAGGTTTGCCCAAAATAAAATTCCAGTTAGGGTCCAAGCTCTGTGATGCTTGTGCTCAAGGTAAACAGACTCGTGCAGTTTTTAAGTTGAGAACTGAGGGTCTCTCATCTAAACCACTACAGCACTTGCACATGGATCTCTTTGGTCCTACTCGAATACAAAGCCTGTCAGGTAAGAGATATGGTCTAGTCATAGTTGATGACTTCACTAGATTTTCTTGGTTGTTCTGTTTAGCAAATAAAAATGATGCTTTTGTTCACTTTGAAGAACTTTTTAATAAAATCAAACTGCAAGGTGAACATAATATCATTACAATTCAGTCTGACCATGGAGGAGAGTTTGAAAACTCTTCATTCTCTGAATTTTGCTCAAGAGAGGGAGTGACTCACAGATTTTCTTCTCCCAGGACACCGGAGCAGAATGGAATTGTTGAGAGAAGAAACAGGTCAATAATTGAAATGGCCAGGACTATGCTGATTGAGAGTGGACTTCCAAGGAGATTTTGGGCAGAAGCTGCAAATACAGCATGCTACATTTTAAATCGAGCCTTGGTAAGACCTACTCATAAGAAAACTCCTTATGAACTCCTCAAGGGTAAGCTGCCAAACATTTCTTACTTTAAAATCTTTGGTTCCAAATGTTTCATCCACAATAATGGTAAGAATGGTTTGGATAAGTTTGAAGCAAGAAGCTCTCCTGGAATTTTTCTCGGATATTCAGAAACCTCTAGGGCTTACAGAGTCTTCAATAAAGATGAGCAAACTGTTGAAGAAACACCTCATGTGGTGTTTGATGAGAATGTTCTATCTGACAAAAAGATAAATGATGACAGGGAGTCACCTGATGAGGGAGATTTCTTGGAGAAAATTGAAGAAGAAGAGATGCAGCAAACTGCTCAACCAGAAAACTTACAACAAGAAGGAGCAACTGAGGTAGGTGAACCCTCAGGTGAGGTAATATTTCACAAAGATCATCCTAGTGAAAATGTCATAGGTAATTTGCATGATCCCACTAGGACAAGGTCTCACTTTAGAACTGTCCAAGAACATGACTTAGCTGCTTGACATCTCAGGTAGAACCCAAGACTGTGGAAGAGGCTTTAAAGCATGATTCTTGGGTATCCTCCATGGGTGAGGAATTAAATCAATTTGAGAAAAATAATGTATGGAAACTAGTTCCTAGACCTGAAAACACTCATGTCATTGGCACTAAATGGGTTTTCAAAAATAAGATTGATGAAAATGGAGCTATCTCTAGAAACAAAGCAAGACTTGTAGCTCAAGGCTACAGTCAGAAATTTGGTGTGGATTTTGATGAATCCTATGCACCAGTAGCTAGGATGGAAGCTATAAGAATTCTGTTTGCATTTGCATGCTCTAGAAACATTCGGCTACAGCAAATGGATGTCAAAAGCGCATTCTTAAATGGGTTATTGAAGGAAGAGGTATATGTTGAACAACCTCCTGGGTTTAATTTCTCTGTTCAGCCTAACATGGTTTTTAGGTTGAATAAAGCCCTCTATGGATTGAAGCAGGCTCCCCGAGCCTGGTATGAGAGACTTTCTGAGTTCCTTGTGAGCAAGGGCTACACTCGAGGTAAGGTTGACCAAACCCTCTTCACCAAAAGTCTCGGAAAGGAGTTAATTGTGGTCCAGGTATATGTTGATGATATCATTTTCGGATCTAACAATTCAAAATTATGTAAAGATTTTTCTGAGTCTATGTCCCAAGAATTTGAAATGAGTCTAGTTGGCGAACTAAAATATTTTCTTGGACTGCAGGTCAAACAAATGGAGGATGGTTGTTTCATAAATCAAACCAAGTATACTCTGGAGATGCTGAAAAGGTTTGGAATGACCAACCTCAAGATAATCTCAACACCCATGGGTACCAGCTCCTCACTGGATTCAGACGAAAAAGGTAAAGAGGTGGATGCTAAACTATATAGAGGTATGATCGGTTCACTCCTCTACTTAACTGCATCCAGGCCCGACATTCAATTTAGTGTAGGGATGTGTGCCAGATACCAGGCTAGGCCTACTGAATTGCATCTGGCAGCTGTAAAGAGAATCTTTAGATACTTATCTACCACCCATGATCTAGGTCTCTGGTATCCTGCATCATGTAAGTTAGATCTCATTGCATACACTGATGCAGATTATGCAGATGTAAATTGGACAGGAAGAGTACTAGTGGTCACTGTGAATATCTAGGAGGATGCTTAGTCTCTTGGGGATCCAAGAAGCAACACTCTGTGGCTCTTTCTACTGCTGAAGCTGAATATGTAGCAGCGGGGAGCTGTGGCACACAGGTTATATGGATAAAACACCAGCTTCTGGACTACTCGGTTGAGCTAGGTTGTACTCCTATCTTTTGTGACAATACTAGTGCAATAAATATTGCAAAGAATCCTGTACTTCATTCCCGAACTAAACACATTGAAATCAGGCATCATTTTATTCGAGATGAAGTAGCTAAGAGGACTTTTGAGTTGATCCATGTTGGCACTAACTCACAAATTGCAGATATCTTCACTAAGCCACTGGATACTGAAAAATTTAGCACTTTGCGCAGAGAACTAGGTATTTACAGAATTTCATGATTGAACAATTGATTTCTGAATACCATGTCATGTGTTATTATGCTTATCATATTCATTGTCTGTTGCTGAAGAAATAACTTCATTATGAGTGTTTGGTGACTCACTCCGTTTTGATTGAATAGTCTGTTCAAACTTCATGGTGTTCTCTTTGAAGTGTTTTGAGGGTTGTCTTGGTTAAGTCTGTGTTGGGGTCAAGGTCTCAGGGGGAGCTAGATTTATAATAGGTGCTTTGGTCTTTGGCCTAATTTGAACATACTCCGAACGACATCTTGCTGACATCAAAAGAGAATCAGGTTGATTAGGTGTATAAAAGAAAGAGTTGGATGCTTTATCCTTTAAGACTGTTCATCTAATTTCTTGTTGGAATTTCAGCTGTTAGTCCCACTGAGATCAAAATCTGTATTCAAAGATTATCTTCCTACACGGTAACTGTCTTCTGATCTAGCCAGTACAGCATACCTACTTAGTCAATGTTGAGTCCGAAATGAGGTATTTTGTGCTCTAGTCTGAATCACCTTGGATCTGGTGTATTGTTCTCAAACGGACTCAAGCTTAATTAACAAGGTTTTAAGAGCTGGTTAATAAAAACAAAAAATTTCATAAAATTGTTGTCAACCTTGTTAACTGCTCATTGAGAAACTGGGATTTTCATCAATGAAGTGAAAAAACATCCCATGTCATGAGATGGCAGTACTTATCTGGTTTCTTATTAATTGTCTTGATCATACAGAGCTATGGTACATATCTGGTTAGTAACTGGGGTGTCTGGCCTCTGATAAAGGTGTCACCTTAATGTCAACGCCAGTTAGAATACTATCTCTATCTCTTGTCAGAAGGGGTAATGTGGTCCTGCCACCGAGTAACTGGGGTTTCATGCCTCTAAACAAGGTGTCTCCCTAATGTCAAAGGTGTACTTGACAGACTTACCTTTGATCTTGACTATCTTTAAAGATCCTGCTCACTTGAAGTATAGCTCTTGATTTGTTTGTTCTCAATACCACAGGTCTTTGTCTTCTGACTGTCTTACTTTATACTCTCTAAGTAAAGACTTACTTTGACCAAACTGGTATCTTGTAACTCACTTGCTTAGAATCTGGTTCTGTGTATGGAGCGAATCCTTATTCACAGTTTTTGCACAGTCTGACTAACTGATCTACAAAAATCCTCACATAAAATTAATGGCTTTCTTGATTGACTAAACATCTCAATAACCTCCATTTATCTGTCATACTCTGTCCTGTTTTCTCTCTATAGTCAGCAATTTTCCTTTCTCTGTATCTTCAGATTTGCCCCTAGTTTTTGATGATGTCAAAGGGGGAGAGAATTGTGTGGTTTCGGTTTCAGAGTTTTTGTTGCATGCCATTGTGTTGAGGGGGAGTTAGTTATCAAGTCTGAGGTAAACTGTTGCTGTGTTCAGGGGGAGAGTTCTCGTGTCATCAGAGGAAGCAAGGAAGCTAGTGCGTTGAAAGTCTGCTTTAATTTGTCTGCATTAAATCTCTTGAAATGATCTCTTTTGAACTTATCTCTTATACTTAATATAGTGTTGCCATCATCAAAAAGGGGGAGATTGTTGGATTTTGTGTCTTCCCTAAAGTGTTTTGATGATGAGCAACACTATGTTAATTGTTGTTGATATTTTTGATCAGATATCTTGCACTCGAGTTATCCATGGTTTTATATGAAAAAGCTACTAAAAGGTAACACTTCGTGTGTTCGTACAAGTTCGGTCTTCGTGCTGTTTTCCTTAAATCTCATGTCATTCTTACTTCGCGTTTTCACCTCGTGTCGTCCCTACTTAGTAACCACACTTCGTGACGGTTACTGTTGTCCATGTTTTCGTGTTGTGTTTACATCTTCGTGTTTATCTGTCTTCGTGTCGGTTTCTACTTTTCGTCCTTGAGTTGTGGTCACCCCGTGTTGTTTTCATCTCGTGCTGTTCTTACTATACTTCGTGTCGTTTTCTGTGTAGTGTGTGTTTTTGTCACCACTATACTTCGTGTCGTTGCTCTTCACTTCGTGTCAACTTCACTTCGTGTTGTTTTCACTTCGTGTCAAACTTCACCTCGTGTTGTTTTCACTTCGTGTCAATTTCGTCTTCGTGTTGTTTTCACTTCGTGTCAAACTTCACCTCGTGTTGTTTTCACTTCGTGTCAACTTCGTCTTCGTGTTGTTTCCACTTCGAGTCGTCTCTTTATATTCTGTCTTCGTGTTGGTCTCTCGCTTTAGACTTCGTGTCGTTTTCACCTTGACCACACATCGTGTTGCCTTCCGTAGACCTCGTGTCTTGAATACTTGCAACCACTTCGTGTCGGTTTCTGTCGTTAGCCCGTGTTGTCCTCGTGTTGTTTTTACATTCGTGACCTCGTGTCTCTTTTGGCTTATAACCTCACCTCGTGTCATTTCCTTCTGTGTGTCTGACTTGTTACAGAGTATCTCGTGTCGTTCTTGTGTCATTTCGAGTAATAGTCACGTCGTGTTGTTACTATATACCTCATGCAGTTTTGGTTTTTGTGGCCATGCAGCGTATTAATGGATTTAATCTCATTACAGGTCCGAGGAAGAACATTCCACACTCCTGGGCTGCACATGATCCGAGACAAGAGGAACCAATCTGATAAAGGCACGTGGCAGGAAGATTCTGGATCGAGCGTGGGAGGCACACGCGTTTTGTGCCCTATCCACCTGCTGTTACTGCTATAAATAGAATCCTTCGTCCTCAGATGAAGGTGATCGAAGAAGAGAGGCATAGAAGAAAAGAAAAAAAAAGGCAGGAAAATAGAGAGCCCTTCAATCCAGGAAAAGAAAAGAAAGAAGAAAGAATAGCAGAGAGAAAAAGAGAGAGAGCAGAAGAGTGATCAGAAGAGTTGTTCTGACTTGCGGATCAAATCCGAAGTCTATTGCTCTGTATTGAGCTACACTGTTTCCATTTTCTGGCATTTGATTTCCTTCGTTCGTATTTTTCGTTTATTGTTCTTACCTTTCTTCAACTGCTCTTGTTTGTGTTTCCGATCCTCTGGACTGAGGTCGGGGTCCTCCTGTGAGATCAGGAGAAGGGAGAGTCAATCTCCAGTCTGCAAGCAGCAGGTGGGCTGCTTATAGGTTCCCTCCGGGTTGGGAGGAAGAGGGGTCTTCGACCTCTGGTTCACTAGTAGCAGGGATGCTACTAGTGGGGGTTCCCTCTTGGTAAAGAGGAAGAGAGACGAGAGTCTCTGGGTTCTAGTGACTGCTGGTCGCTAGAGGTTCCCTCCGGGTAGGAGGAAGAGGAGAGGTTGTTCTCCTGGGAAGCTGTGTATCAGCAGTTGTTTGGCAAGCTGTGTTGCCCAGCCATTAGTGAAGCCACACTCGGTTTGAGTGTGGGGTGGATGTAGGTCTGAAGGACCGAACCACCTTAAAATCCTCTGAGTCCTTGCGTGATCGATTGTGGTAATATTGTGGTATGCCTTCTATTTGCTTGAGCTATTAACTGCATTGCATCATTTTCGATAGTCGGAGCTCGAGGTTATTTGCGTTTAGCGATATACTCTGCAGTATTTTTTAATTCTACGAAAAATAGTGATCTATTCATACCCTCCCCTTCTAGATCACTTCATATTGTACTTATCAACTTCTTTCAAAGCAATAGCCTCCGCCCTGCGGGAGAAGTAATCAGTTGCGGCCAAGATGTACTTGCACCCAGTGGATGATGCGGGTAGTGGACCCACGTCGTCTGTTCCCCATTGGGCAAAAGGCCAGCTAGGCAGTGTTGGATGCAGCGGCACGGGCGGTCTTCTAGGCACCGTCGCGTGCTCCTGGCATTTCTGACAAGACTTGGCATACTTGCAGCAGTCGTCGAACATTGTCAGCCAATAGTAGCCGAGCCTCTTTATTTCAATTTTCATTTTCGGTCCTACCTGATGTGCACCAGTCGTTCCAGCGTGAACCTCTTTCATGACTTTCAAGCTTCTTCAGTGGATAAGCATCGGAGGAGCACCTTCCGTTTGGCATCTGCCATAATTAGGAATAGAATCCAGTTCCGGACCTCGTAAGAGTCTTTGTTCTGATCAGCTTGATCTTCTCTTCTCACTGCCTGGGTAGCTGCTGATATTTAAACCACTGCAAAAGGGGGTCTCTCCAGTCAGGAGGGCTAATGGCTTCCGCTGTGAGGCCTCAAGTTCTTCTTCTTCTGGCCCTCTATCATGCTAGGCACTTGGCGCTGATTCACCACCCTGACGCTGAGGGATCCATCTGGCGGGACTGCTAATGAACTTGCCAATTTCGCCAGTGCATCGACTTGTGCATTTTCCCCCCTGGCGACATGGCCTATCTCAATGAGGTAGAACTTGCTGCATGAGCCGTTTCGCCTTAGCATGGTAAGGGAGTAGTTCAGGTTTTCGGACGTCAAACTGTCCTTGGACCTGCTTGATGACTAGCAATGAATCGCCAAATACTTGTAGCATTTTAATCTCCATTTGCAAAGCGACTTGGAGACCGATGATCAGAGCTTCATACTCTGCCTCATTATTTGTGCATGGCTTGTTAATGGAGCAGGATGTATGAAATACTTCTCCCTCAGGGGATTTAAGGACGATGCCAGCCCCGGCCCGTACTTTTGTGTGTCCAGACAGGGTTGTTTCTATTCTTGAAGCTCCATCAAAGTGTAGCTGCTAGGCGATCTGTTGGGCTTGGTTCACCTCCAGTGTTTCATCTTCAGGCAACTCTGTGGCCAGTGGGGAATCTTCAGGCACAGGGTGTTCTGCAAAAAAATCGGCCATGGCTTGACCCTTAACGGCCTTCTGCGGCACATAGGTGATGTCGAATTCCATTAACAGTATGGCCCACTTGCCGAGACGTCTCTTCAGAACTGACTGGGAGAGAATATGCTTGACTGGGTCAGCCTTAGAAATCAGGCTCACTTCATGCGAGAGCATGTAATGCCTCAGCTTCTTGACTGCGAAGACCAAGGTGAGACAAACCTTCTCAATCGGGGTGTATTTTACTTCTGCCCCCATTAGTCTTCGGCTAAGGTAATAAAGAGCTTGCTCCTTCCCCTCATCGTTGTTCTGGGCGAGCATTGCCCTAGCGAACATTCGGTGGCAGCTATATATAGAATAAGTGGCCTCCCCTTGACAAGTGCCTCCAGCATAGGCGGGGTCTTTAAGTAATCCTTCAGCCGATCGAAGGCCTTCTGACATTCCTAGTTCCAGTTGAAAGGTGCATTCTTCATCATTAATTTGTGGAATGGCTGACAGTGCCCCGACAAATTGGAGATAAATCTCCGGATGTAAGCCAGTCGGCCTTGTAGGGATCTTAACTCTCCTAGATTCTTCGGAGGAGATAGCTCCTGAATGGCTTTTATTTTAAAGGGGTCGATCTCGATCCCCCTATATCGGATAATGAAGCCGAGGAACTTTCCACTGGAGACGCCGAAGGCACACTTCATTGGGTTCATTTTCAGCTCATACCGCCGGAGTCTCTCGAAGATGACTCTAAGGTCATTCAGGTGATCCCCCCTTTCCTTCGTCTTGACGACCAAATCATCAATGTAGCATTCGACTTTGCTATATAGCAATTAGTCGAATATCTTGGTCATCGCCCGCTGGTAAGTGGCGCCAGCATTCTTGAGGCCGAAGGGCATTCTTTTGTAGTGGAATATCCCTTTAGGCGACCGGAAGGCCATATGAATTCGGTCGTGCTCAGCTATCCAGATTTGATTATAGCCGGACGATCCATCCATGAAGGACAAGGCCCCATGGCCAATAGTTGCATCAATCATTACTTCGGTGATGGGTACCGGAAAGTCATCTTTTGGGAAAGCTTTATTCAGGTCGCGGAAGTCTATGCAGATCCTGATCTGTCCATTCTTCTTCTTCACCGCCACAATGTTGGCCAACCAAGTAGTGTATTGATTTTCAGCTACAAAATCGACATTTATGAGCTTGTCGACTTCTTTGCAAATCTATTTTATCAGCTCCGGCCTCATTTGCTGAGGGGACTGCTTCACCGGCTCCACCTTGGGATCAATAGCCAGAATATGTTGAGTCACGTCGGGGCTCAGGCCGGGCATCTCTTTGTAGTTCCAGGCGAAATAGTCTTGGAATTCTTGCAGCAACTTGACATATTGTCCCCTCTCCTGTGGAGGAAGAAGAGCACTCAGAAAGGTCAGCCTGGGGTCGCTTTCTGTGCCTAGGTTAATTTCAAAGAGCTCATCCACTGTGGCCTAGCCTCCATCTTCAATTTCCGGAGGCACTGGTAGCAGGTCGATGAAATCCTTGTCTTCACCATCTTCTGCTTCAAGAACACCATAGGCGTCTTCTTGCTCTGCCTCGTTAGGTAACGAGGCTTTGCTTGTTTCCCCCTCTATTAGGCTTGCTGTGTGCGGCTCTGGGGGGCTCTCCTGTGTGGAGAAGTAAAGGACTTCTTCAGGATCTTCTTTGTAATTGTCATAGATGGCTCTTGCAGGGGCTAAGGTGATTGATTGCCATATTGGGGGCTGTTGCTCTGCTGGTGGCTGGGGTTGCCCATTCTTAGCTGCATCTTTAAAAATCTGGTGCTGAACTGACACCATGTAAACACTTCTTTCATGGCCGCCTGCCACATGGGGGCGTGGCGGAGCGACCACATAATCTCCCATTCTGAGCTCATCTCTCTCAATCAGGTCTTGAGCAATGTCCTTGAAGACGTAACAGTCTTCGATGGAGTGGCCCAGTATTTGGTGATAGGGGCAGAACGAGGGGTCACCGCTTTTGCGAGCATCTTGCGGCCTCTTTGACCTTAGGAGGGAGACCTTGCCATAGTAGCAGGCCCATTCAAAAATTCCTCGGGTTTTATTCCTTGGGAAAGAGTAGGGCCTTTGCATCTTCTCCCGCAGCGTGGGGCTTCGCTCGACTGATCGCCTGACCAGGGAAGCAGCTACATCCCTAGCCTCCCTTTTCAGGTGCGCGGGGGCATTCGGGACGTTGTTCGGGGACTGGCGCGTGTCGATGTTCTGTTGGCAGAAGATGCTCCTGATTAAGTCAGACACGAGTGCAGTCGCTTCGGCCAATCGAGCCCTCAACATTTCAATCTCCCGCTGTTGTTGATAACACAGGGCAAAAAGGGCAGAGTCACATCGAGGGAAGCTCAGAGTCTGACTTGCTTCCCCGTCCTTTGCATCAATGTCAGACCAGGGTAATGGCACCCTGCTACTGCAGTTATTCGAGGTTGGGCCCTCAGAGGAGGACGGGACCTTCCCCTCACTCCTACAGGGAGGTGGATTCCATAGGAATATTTCTTCATCTTGTTCTTCGTTGGCCAAAGGCATAAGGTGCTGGCGGCCTTCAACCTGCCATGGGCCTGCAGTGCCTGCGTGGCTATTGCCGCCTGGAGCCGAGACTGATATCACATCGGCTTCATAGGAATCTTCTAGTGAAAAGCCCAACCCTGGATGCCAGGTGATTTGCAACAACCTCCGGTCCAGGTTTGGTGGGTTCCACATTTTCTTGAACATTTCTTTCCGACTGGAGAGCTGGCAAAAGGGGATCCCTTGCTTTCTGGTCATCTTGACCACACGACAGGCTATGTCAGGGAGTCCCATGATTGGGACGAGTGGGTCGTGCAGCTCATCGGGGAGTCTACAATCGTCATCCCCCTTGACCGGGTGCTCCTTGGCCACATAAAAGATGGTAGGCAGACCCTCGGGGTTGGGCACCTCGAAGGTCCTTAATGGTTCAACCACCTGGCAGTCAGCTTCTACGAGAGGCTTGATGATCCTGGGCGGGACCCTGACGTCTTCCAGCAAGTCTTCAAGGTATGGTGTTCTCGGTGTAGGGTAGATGGGAAGAGAGGTGGCCCGGAATACCCCTTCTGCTTCAGAAATGAATGACACTTGAGGGGGAGCCACATAGCCAGGTGGTGGTGGAGGGAACCAGCTGTCAGGCTCTGCCTTCTTCTTTCCTTTGTCCTGAGTGGCTTGGGAGGCTTGCTTTGGCTTTTCCAAATAGAGATTAGCGTCCGATAAGTGACATTCGAACACTTCGAAAGGATGGAGGTCGGCAAAGATTCTCTCCTCTTTCCCGTTGCCGGGGTACTTGATGCATTGGTGCAGAGTGGATGGTACCACGTGATTTTGGTGCAGCCAAGGTCTGCCGAGCAACGCCTTGTAAGAGGTGCTGGAGTTGATCACATGGAACTGGACCTTGGTGGTGAAGTCGCCAAGGGAGAGGTTGAACTCTGCGACCCCCATAGGGACCTCGCACTTCTGGTTGAAGCCGACAATCTTGACGTTCCTGACCTCAACCAGGTTTACGTCAAAGTAATGTTTCTGAAACACCCGATAGGGGAGTATGTTCACTGCTGCCCCAGGGTCGACCAATACTCGGTTGATGGGATGCCCATTCAGCTGCCCCTTCATGTAGAGTGGCATGTTGTGACTGCCGGTAGGTAGAAGCATATCCTCTTCTGTGAAGGCCACAGCTACTTCAGGTGACATTTCTGCGAGGCAGGCTTCAGCATATGCTGGTGTCTGGAGTGCAGCAATGACGGCTTGTCGTATCTCTTCATCTAGAGATAGGATTTCCCAGACGGTGAACCTGGCTGGGATCTTCTTCAGGTGTTTGACTATTCTGTTGCTGGCTCGGACCTCGAGCAACTTCATCTCGTCGGCTCTACTGCGCCTGCCTCCGCCTTGAACCTGGGGAGCTAGCTCGGTGGGTGCCTCTTCCGCTGGGTCGGGTGCCGCTTGAGCTTGCGGGGCCTACTGGGTCACTTCCTTTTCTTTCATGAACTCAGCAAGGTTCGGGGTGTTGTGAGGTTCTTCCCTTGGCCGAGGAGGAGTCAGTACCAACGGGGCCGAGGGGCTACCCGTCTCTTTGGTCTGCTGGGACTCGCGGGGGCATGGATGCTTTCCCCTCTGAGTCGTAAGAAATTCAATAAATGAAGGGGCAGCCTGGCCGGCCAGTTCTCCGGGGTAGAGACCTTAGGGAGGGGGAATCTCCACGCCTTGGACCCTAGGCTCGGGAATGTGGTACGGTTGTTCACCCCTGAGCAGGATGCTGTGGTCGGCCTGAGGAGGACGTCCCCACTTCCTTCCCGACCTGGTGACATGTTGGGAGGTGGATGCTTCAGCTTGATTCACCTCTGATGGCTCGACGGGCACTTCTTGCTCTTCCTCTCTCAAGGAGAGGGCTGTGTCAAATAAGGTTGAAAGGGTGTTGCAAGAGAGGACAACCTCACTCTTCTTCTTGTTTCTAGGTCTTCTCTTCTTCTTTTTCTTTTTCTCTTCAGTGGCTGGCAACTACTCTTGGGGAAGCTCACCCCACAAGAGAGGCTCTTCTTTTGTGACGACCCGAGGATCCGAGTACCGGAAAGGAACCGGCGCGTCTTGAATCTCGGCCCGCCAACCCACGAGCCCGGAGACTCGGAAGGGTAGAAAGGAGTGGTGTGGGGTATAAGAGAAGCTGCAACGTCCACAGAGATAGCACAATAATCAAAAAGGAAATGCACATAATAATATAAATAAATCAAACTGCTACAAGGTCCGCAGTGTCTCATGTCCAAAAGAAAGTACAGTCAACAGGAAGGAAAGAACAACTACACGGGGCATCCCCCGGCGTACAACAACACGGGGCATCCCTCGGAGTATAACTACGCGGGGCATCCCCCGGCTCTGGCAGACTGGCCACTAACCCTGGCTGGAAGACCCACGCTGAAACTCGGCCGCGCCTCCCGCCGACCCCGCCCCACCTGAAGAGCAGGGGTGAGCCTCATCTCATTGGCCCAGTAGGGGTCCCGCGAATCCCCACCTCGCACGGAAAACGAGGAAGAAGAAGACAATCCTACCAACCGAGAGTACGGTAGAACCGACAAGCTAAAGTAAATAAACGGAAAAGTCGTCTACTCTAACAGTACCGTAGTACGGAACCTCAGTCCAACAAAACACGAGTCCACGCCTGCCAGTGAACAGGAGCACCATCCACAAGAAGAACGACCGGATGCGTCCCCTGACGTCTTACACCGCGTCACAAGTGTCTAGCTACAACGCCCCGGGCGTGAGACTCAGACACGCAACAAGTACCACACAACAAGGACTAGCTGGGGTCGCACTCGTCAGTGCGTGTCCCAAGCCCCCAACTACGTGTGCACACACAGACCATCTACTCTAGGTCGGGTCCTCTAGCTGGTTTTCCCCCCCACCGGACTCTGGTGGCAAAGGCAAGGGGCCCTACGGTAACCAGCCTAAAAACCGCGTCACACTGGGTCTCGCTCTCCACCACTCCCAGGTGGGTCCGCACCCGCGTGCGCAAGAAGCTACGACTAGTGGACAGGTCACTGGAAGTAAGGACTAATCCACGGAAACCGCCGACCAAACCCTAGCACAGACTCTCGATGATCCTACGGTAGGTACGGAAGCCGGGGACACGCATGAGGTCCGACCGTCCCTCAAGTCACGCGGCACCCCTACCGAGGTAACTGATTCTCCGAGGAACCCCGGGCGCCCCTGTGGCTCTCACTGGGTGCCCACGGCATCCCTAGGGCCACACGCCACAACCGGGTCCATAACTCATCCAACCGGAGGTCACGCTACCCGCAAAACACGGTTCGGGGAAGGGAAAGGTCGCGCTAGGTATCCCTAGCGCGACACCGAAGAACGCGCTAGCTTTGGCTAGCGCGATCTTCCATGTCGCGTTGCCCAAGGCTAGCGCGTTCAATCTGAACGCGCTAGTCTTGGATAGCGCGATCTGGAGATCGCGCTACCCGAACCAGGCACGTTCCCCCACCGCCTTACTGTTCGTCTTCTCCGACGGACACGCTCGGACGACACAGCGCGTTCATCAAGAACGCGCCACTGGACTATAGCGCGACATTGGGCCGAGCCCGGTTCGCGAACTACGGCCGGAAATCACAAAACCACGCCCATTCACCCCCTTTGGTGAAGGGAAAACAATGGGGAATCACCCCACAACGACCTAGCATGCATCTAGAGCCCCCAAATCGATCAAAAAACCCCACGAATCGACGGATCTGGCGTTCAAACCCCAAACATGGAAATAACCCTCCCGGCATGAATCTAGCCCCTCTCGGCCTCTCCACGGCCTAGAAATCACGGGGAATGCTAGAAAGAGGGTAAGGATTCGTCCCCCTACCTCAAGGAAGCTCGAAATCCACCGAAACGCTGCCGATCTTCAAATCTAGCTCAACCACGAACTCCACAACCACGCGCCAATGGGGGCACCGCCGCGATCCTCTCGCCGCCGCCGTCGTCACCGCGCTGCCGCCAAGGTCCACCACCCGTCGCCGGAGGGGAAGGGGCCGCCGCGAGGTTCCAACGGGCAAGGAGGGTAAAAAGGGGGGTGACCGTTGTGCGCTCACGGGAGGGGAAAGAAGGAAGAAGAAAAAGGGAAGAAAAAGAAAAAGAAAAAGAAAAAGGCTTTAAATAGAAAATCAAAAAAAAAAATGCCAAAAATACCAAAAAATAGAAAAATACATCTCCTCGACCGTCTCGACGCGTTGATCGCAACGGTACCACTCACGGGCTAGTGAACGAATCGGTTCACCCGCTACAGGGTTCCGAAGGACTCGCCGAAACCCGTATGCGGAAATCAGAAAACGCGCATGGAAAAGCCGCGGACACACTCCGGGCCTCCGAAACGACTGCGGATCGCGCCGATCCGAACACGAAAGATGTCCGAAACGAAATTTCGGACACAACAGGGTCGAACACCCTGACAAACCAGATCCGGGACCCATAACGAAGGATCTGAAAGATCCAGGACATTACAGCCCTCCCCCCTTAAACGAATTTCATCCTCGAAATTCAAGGATAAGGCATAAGGACGGGGGAAAGACTCACACAAACAAATAAGGATACAACTCTTGCATCTCATCCTCGCGCTCCCAAGACGCCTCACCGCCAGAATGACGCTGCCAGACCACCTTAACCAGAGGGATAACCTTGTTTCGCAGGCGCTGCTCTCGCCGATCCTCAATGCGAACAGAAAACTCTGGAAGGGACAGATCTGGGGTCACCTCGGGCCAAATGGCATCCTCGAGAACATGAGAATCATCGGGCATGTACTTCCGAAGCATCGACACGTGGAATACATCATGCACGGTGGAAAGCTCCGGAGGTAGCTGCAACCGATAAGCAACTTCCCCAACACGCTCAACGATGGGAAAGGGACCAACGTAGCGGGGACTCAACTTCCCACGCCTACCGAAGCGCATTACGCCCTTCATGGGAGACACTCTCAAGAAAACTCGATCTCCCACAGCAAAGCTGAGAGGTCGCCTCCTACGATCGGCATAACTCTTCTGTCGGCTCTGAGCTGCCAACATCTTCTGCCGAACGAGATGCACCACCTCAACGCACTGCTGCACTAAATCTGGTCCGGTCAAGGCACGCTCGCCCACCTCGAACCAATCAAGCGGAGTCCGACAAGGTCGCCCATACAACGCCTCATAGGGAGCCATACCGATGCTCGAATGATAGCTGTTGTTGTAGGCAAACTCCACTAATGGCAGGTGGTGGGTCCAACTCCCCTGCCACTCCAAGCAACACGCTCGCAACATGTCCTCCAAAGCCTGAATGGTCCGCTCAGACTGACCGTCCGACTGAGGATGGTAGGCCGAGCTGAATGCCAACTCAGTGCCTAGAGCCTTTTGGAAACTCCTCCAGAATCCAGAAGTGAAACGGGGATCACGATCCGATACAATGGAGATAGGAACTCCATGCAACGGGACGATCCGCTCCACATACAACCGAGCCAAGCGCTGCACGCTCCAACTGACTTTGACCGGCAGCAATCACGTCGTCTTCGTCAGTCTATCCACTAGCAACCAGATACTATCCTCCCCACTGGACGTCCTCGGTAATCCAACCACAAAATCAGTGGTCACATGGTCCCACTTCCAAGCAGGAACATCCAAGGGCTGAAGTGTGCCTCCTGGTCGCTGGTGCTCAGCCTTCACCTGCTGACAGGTCAAACACCTGGCCACAAATTCCGCCACGTCTCTCTTCATGCCAGGCCACCAAAACTGTCTCTTCAGGTTCTGGTACATCTTAGCCGATCCGGGGTGCACGGCATACCGACTCCCATGAGTCTCACGTAAAACCGTACGCCGTACCTGCCCCTCGGTCGGAACGTGCAACCTACCTCTGAATCTCACAGCTCCATCCTCACCAAACTCCACCTCGGCCATTGACAGAATACGGGGTAGCTCGGGGTCCGCTCGCTGGGCCTCAGTCACCTGTCGACGCACCGCGGGCGTGACAGTCAGACTCGCAAGGACAGCCGATCCCTGGTCCTGCGGGACCTTGAGTCTAAAAGTCATGGCCGGGACCTGCTCCCAAAGCTTCCACTTCCTCAACAACATCTGACTGATCGTTACCCTCCTGCTCAGAGCATCAGCCACGACGTTCATCCTGCCAGGCTGATAAGACAGAGTAACGTCATAATCCTTCATGTACTCCATCCATCTCCTCTGTCTGAGGTTAAGGTCCTTCTGCGTGAACACATACCTCAAACTCTGGTGATCAGTGAAGAGCTCAAACCGCTCACCGTACAAATAATGCCTCCAAATCTTCAGAGCGAAGATCACCGCTGCTAACTCAAGATCATGAGTAGGGTAGTTCGCCTCATGTGGCTTTAACTGCCGCGACGCATACGCCACAACTCTCCCATGCTGCATCAACACAGCACCGAGACCTACCCCGGAAGCATCTGTACACACCACGAAACCACCCGAGCCAGATGGCAACACCAAAACCGGAGCAGTGGTAAGCAATCTCTTCAGCTCCATGAAGCTCCGCTCACACTCCTCCGTCCAGGCGAACTGCACCTCTTTCCGCGTAAGCCTGGTCATCGGGGCCGCAATACGAGAGAAATCCTGAATAAACTGCCGATAATAACCTGCAAGCCCCAAGAAACTCCGAATCTCCGTGACAGAACTCGGCCTCGGCCACTGCACCACCGCCTCGACCTTGGCCGGGTCCACGGAAACACCATCACCAGAAATAACATGCCCCAGAAAGTGCACCTCTCGGAGCCAGAACTCGCACTTGTTGTACTTGGCATACAACTGGTGATCGCGCAGGGTCTGCAATACCGCTCTCAAATGCTGTACATGCTCCTCAGCAGACCGCGAATATACAAGGATATCGTCCACAAACGTGACCATAAACTGGTCCAAGTACGGACGAAACACCCTATGCATCAAATCCATGAATGCTGCGGGGGCATTGGTGAGCCCGAACGGCATTACCAAGAACTCATAATGCCCATACCTCGACCGAAACGCCGTCTTCTCCACGTCCGACTCTCGGATCCGCAGCTGGTAATAACCTGATCTCAAATCGATCCTCGAAAACACTTGGGCCGACTGAAGCTGATCGAACAAGTCATCAATCCGCGGCAACGGATACCTGTTCTTAACAGTCACCTGGTTTAACTGACGGTAGTCGATGCACAGCCTCAAACTACCATCCTTCTTCTTCACAAACAATACCGGCGCACCCCACGGGGAATAACTAGGACGAATATACCCCTTGGCCAGCAACTCCTGCAACTGCGCCTTCAGCTCTCGCAACTCAGCAGGCGCCATCCGATAAGGGGCCTTCGACATGGGCGCCGTACCCGGCACCACCTCAATCACGAAATCAATCTCTCGCTGCGGTGGCATCCCTGGTAGCTCCTCGGGGAAAACATCAGGAAACTCGCACACGACAGGAATGTCCTCTACCTCAGGGCCCTGCCGCTCGACCAAAACCACGGATGCGAGAAAACCCTGACAACCTGCATCAAGCAAACGATGCGCACGGAAAGCCGAAATAAGCAAGCGGGAAGAGGAAGACCGAATACCTTGAAAATAGAAGGTGGGTCCACGGGGCTGTCGGAAGTAGACCTTCTTCGAGCCACAATCCACCAAGGCATGATGAGCCTCGAGCCAATCCATGCCTAAAATCACATCGAAGTCCTGAAGCGGTAACGCGTAGAGTCTAACCGGTAAGTTCCGCCCTTCCACCCACACAGGTACTTTCTCAAGGCAGTACGGGGTGATCATGAAGTCACCGGTAGGCAACTCTACCGCCAAGTCACAGGACACCTCGGTCACCGGGTCCTCCACGCTCTGAGCGAAAACCTCCGAGATGAACGAATGAGAAGCACCTGAATCGAACAAAACACGAGCCGCACAATCCAAAATCGAGAGGGTACCTTCCACCAAATACGATGCCTCAGCCTCCGCCCTGGTCAGATGAGTCACTCTGCCTCGGGATCTCTGCCCACCCCCAGTAGCTGACCGTGCCAACTGAGGGAACTGTCCCTGCTGCTGGTACTGCTGTGGCTGTGCTGACGACTGCTGGGGCCGAAACTGCTGCTGCTGCTGAAACTCGTGCGGCTGGCGCGATCTCTGCGGGCAGTCACGTGCCATGTGCCCTTGCTGGTCGCACCTGAAGCAAATCACGGGCGCCGAACACGGTCTGCCTGGATGAGAACCACCGCACCTGGGACAGCCATCCCGCGAACTAGTCATCAAACCCTGACGCTGAAAAGCCACCGGCTGCTGAACACTACCCAACGACTCCTGCCCCGACTCCTTACGATCCTGACGCCTCTTGCTAAAACCAGCTTCCTTAAGCAACTTCTTAAGCTTCGACTTGAAGGATGAACCTGGCGCCGGAGCCACAGTCTGTGTCGCCACTGATCCACCTGCTGAGAGCTGGGCGGTACTCTGCTGCTGCATCCCTGTCGGCTGGCTGAAATCTGCCTGCACCTGACTAGCACTGCTCTGCCCTCGAACCTTCTGCAAATCTCTCTCCAGCGCTGCCGCTGCCTTACATGCCGCATCCAAACTGGTCAAACCCGACGCAAGAAGATGGTGCCTCAACTCTAGCCTCAGACCACCAACAAACTGATCGGTCTTCACCTCCTCGTCCGCCATGATATGAGGAGCATAACGGCCCAACTCGATAAACCTGGCACGGTACTCCATCACCGTCATGTCACCCTGAGTCAGCTCCATGAACTCTCGCAACCTCTGCGACCTGACAAAAGACGGACAGAAGGCACGCTCGAAAGCCGTGACGAACTCCTGCCACGTAATCTGCCGAAGAGGGCGAGACTGGAACACTGAACCCCACTCCGATGTCCACCAAGTACGGGCCGATCCCTGAAGACGATGAGTGGCCAGCGCCACCTGCTCCCCCTCGGGACACTCCATCGCACTGAAAATCCGCTGCACATCATCCAGCCACTCTCTGGCCACCTCAGGATCTGACTGCCCGCCAAAAGAAGGAGGCTGATACAGTAAAAACTCCTTCAGCACACGACCGCGACCACCTCGAGCCTGATCCTCACCAGCTTCGCCACCCTGCTGCTGCTGACCTCCCTGCTGCTGACCTCCCTGCCGCTGCTGAAACACATACTCAAACATGCCTCGGAAGAAATCGTCCATCCCTGGAGCTCTCGCATCTCTAGATACACCCTCAGAAATTGAAGCCCTGCTCTGCTCCTCTGGACCACCACTAGACTCTCCCTGCTGGGCACGAGTCCTCCTCCGTGGCGCCATAACACACCTGGCATCAAGAAAAAGCACCGAAAAATCAATAAAACACACGACCCTAAGCCAGTCGCTGACTGTACAGGACATTCATGGACCTTCTGGACCACTGCAATTCGTTCCAAGTTCCGATATACCTCCACAACCTCGCTCTGATACCAGCTGTGACGACCCGAGGATCCGAGTATCGGAAAGGAACCGGCGCGTCTCGAATCTCGGCCCGCCAACCCACGAGCCCGGAGACTCGGAAGGGTAGAAAGGAGTGGTGTGGGGTATAAGAGAAGCTGCAACGTCCACAGAGATAGCACAATAATCAAAAAGGAAATGCACATAATAATATAAATAAATCAAACTGCTACAAGGTCCGTAGTGTCTCATGTCCAAAAGAAAGTACAGTCAACAGGAAGGAAAGTACAACTACACGGGGCATCCCCCGGCGTACAACAACACGGGGCATCCCCCGGAGTACAACTACGCGGGGCATCCCCCGGCTCTGGCAGACTGGCCACTAACCCTGGCTGGAAGACCCACGCTGAAACTCGGCCGCGCCTCCCGCCGACCCCGCCTCACCTGAAGAGCAGGGGTGAGCCTCATCTCATTGGCCCAGTAGGGATCCCGCGAATCCCCACCTCGCACGGAAAACGAGGAAGAAGAAGACAATCCTACCAACCGAGAGTACGGTAGAACCGACAAGCTAAAGTAAATAAGCGGAAAAATCGTCTACTCTAACAGTACCGTAGTACGGAACCTCGGTCCAACAAAACACGAGTCCACGCCTGCCAGTGAACAGGAGCACCATCCACAAGAAGAACGACCGGATGCGTCCCCTGACGTCTTACACCGCGTCACAAGTGTCTAGCTACAACGCCCCGGGCGTGAGACTCAGACACGCAACAAGTACCACACAACAAGGACTAGCTGGGGTCGCACTCGTCAGTGCGTGTCCCAAGCCCCCAACTACGTGTGCATACACAGACCATCTGCTCTAGGTCGGGTCCTCTAGCTGGTTTTCCCCCCCACCAGACTCTGGTGGCAAAGGCAAGGGGCCCTACGGTAACCAGCCTAAAAATTACGTCACACTGGGTCTCGCTCTCCACCACTCCCAGGTGGGTCCGCACCCGCGTGCGCAAGAAGCTACGACTAGTGGACAGGTCACTGGAAGTAAGGACTAATCCACGGAAACCACCGATCAAACCCTAGCACAGACTCTCGATGATCCTACGGTAGGTACGGAAGCCGGGGACACGCATGAGGTCCAACCGTCCCTCAAGTCACGCGGCACTCCTACCGAGGTAACTGATTCTCCGAGGAACCCCGGGCGCCCCTGTGGCTCTCACTGGGTGCCCACGGCATCCCTAGGGCCACACGCCACAACCGGGTCCAATACTCATCCAACCGGAGGTCACGCTACCCGCAAAACGCGGTTCGGGGAAGGGAAAGGTCGCGCTAGGTATCCCTAGCGTGACACCGAAGAACGCGCTAGCTTTGGCTAGCGCGATCTTCCATGTCGCGCTGCCCAAGGCTAGCGCGTTCAATCTGAACGCGCTAGTCTTGGATAGCGCGATCTGGAGATCGCGCTACCCGAACCAGGCGCGTTCCCCCACCGCCTTACTGTTCGTCTTCTCCGACGGACACGCTCGGACGACACAGCGCGTTCATCAAGAACGCGCCACTGGACTATAGCGCGACATCGGGCCGAGCTCGGTTCGCGAACTACGGCCGGAAATCACAAAACCACGCCCATTCACCCCCTTTGGTGAAGGGAAAACAATGGGGAATCACCCCACAACGACCTAGCATGCATCTAGAGCCCCCAAATCGATCAAAAACCCCACGAATCGACGGATCCGGCGCTCAAACCCCAAACATGGAAATAACCCTCCCGGCATGAATCTAGCCCCTCTCGGCCTCTCCACGGCCTAGAAATCACGGGGAATGCTAGAAAGAGGGTAAGGATTCGTCCCCCTACCTCAAGGAAGCTCGAAATCCACCGAAACGCCGCCGATCTTCAAATCTAGCTCAACCACGAACTCCACAACCACGCGCCAATGGGGGCACCGCCGCGATCCTCTCGCCGCCGCCGTCGTCACCGCGCTGCCGCCAAGGTCCACCACCCATCGCCGGAGGGGAAGGGGCCGCCGCGAGGTTCCAACGGGCAAGGAGGGGAAAAAGGGGGGTGACCGTTGTGCGCTCACGGGAGGGGAAAGAAGGAAGAAGAAAAAGGGAAGAAAAAGAAAAAGGCTTTAAATAGAAAATCCAAAAAATGCCAAAAATACCGAAAAAATAGAAAAATACACCTCCTCGACCGTCTCGACGCGTTGATCGCAACGGTACCACTCGCGGACTAGTGAACGAATCGGTTCACCCACTACAGGGTTCCGAAGGACTCGCCGAAACCCGTACGCGGAAATCGGAAAACGCGCACGGAAAAGCCGCGGACACACTCCGGGCCTCCGAAACGACTCCGGATCGCGCCGTTCCGAACACGAAAGATGTCCGAAACAAAATTTCGGACACAACAGGGTCGAACACCCTGACAAACCAGATCCGAGACCCATAACGAAGGATCCGAAAGATCCGAGACATTACATCTTTCGTCTCGGCTTCTGCTTCTGGAGCTAGTTCGAGTGACTCGAACTCCTCCAAAGGGACATACTCCTTCAACTCCACTGGCTGGATCTCGGGCTGCTCATAATCTTCAAGTCCATCAATAATAGCTTGGAGTCTTTCAACTGCAGGACTGTTTTCCTTGTGCACCCGCATCGGGACGTGTTTCTTCTTGTTGTGAGTGGGCCGCCTCATAACGAGCCGGGGGGCTGTGTCATGCAAAACAGGTGTCACCGGTGGCGGTACTGGTCGGGGTGTAACATCCCTTATGCGAACCTCTGGAGTGGGCCGAGGAGCCTGTCTTCTTCTTCTGTTCTTCGTTGGCGCAGCTTGCCAACCTCCTTGATCATGAGCTGGCGCCATGACGAAGGCTTGATAAGTGGCTTGTGTACAGGCCTCCGCCTATTCTTTAGGCAGTTTTTGGTATGAAGATACCATGTTGACAGCGGTGCCGAGGCTCGGCACCTCGTGCGGCTGCGGAGGATCCACTCTGAGCTCCCCCATGTCCAGCTCTCCCTTCTTGATCAAAGACTCAATGGCATCCTTGAAGATGTAACAATCCTCAATGGTATGCTCAAGCATTTGATGGTATGGGCAAAAACGAGGATCATCATTCTTCTTCAAGTCACCAGGCCTCTTTGGATCTGGTAATGTGATCTTGTTGTACTTGGTGGCCCATTCAAACAGGACTCGGGCTTTATCCCGAGGAAAGGAATACAATTTGTTCCTCATCTTCTCCCGCAGGGAGGGACCTTCCCGCCGTTCAGTGGAGGTGTTGGCCATCTCTTTGGCTTTCTCTTTCTGTTTCTCGAAAGCTTCGAAGTCCAGTGTATGAACTTCTGGCGGTGTTGGCCTCCTCTCAGCCTGCCTGACCCTCTGACTTGATGCAGCTGGAGCAGAAGAGTATCGAGCAAGGAATGCTTCGATCTCTGCCACTATGTTGTTCAGACGGTCGAATGACCTTACCTCAGCACCGATCATCCTCTCAAGGATCTCCTTCTTCAGATTCTGTTTACAGATCTACACTGCGTCCTCCTGATGCGGGGGACGTTTGCACCTCATGCTGAGGTTCCTCCATCTCTTTATGTAGTCGAGTGCCGACTCATCATTTCTTTGTCTTGTGGCGTAAAGCTCTGCCACGGTTACCTCCCGCTCAGCTATGTAGAATCTTTCCTTGAATTTCTTCTGCATGTCAGGCCAGTCGGCAATGGACCCGGCGGGCAAGCTCGAATACCACTCGAAAGCGACCCCGGTAAGTGTCGAGCCGAAGAATTTAAGAAGATAAGCTTCATCCGCAGCTAGATCCCCCATAATGTTCACATAATAGGCAATGTGCTCCCTGGGAGACCCTTGCCCATTGAATTTTTCAAACTTCGGCGGCTTGGTGATGCCAATCGGTAGCCTCTTGGTAGCATAGTGTGCCGGGTAAGGTACCCAATATACGTCAAATGGCGTGTGATCACCATCGCTCCTCTCTGCCAACTTCATATCTATCATTTGTTCGAGCATTAGTCTGCTTACTATTGCCGGGTCAACCGGGTTTGGATAGAAATGGGCCGGTTGCGCCAGAGGCATTGTTAACACTGTCACCTGAGGTGCAATAGTGGACCCCTGGAATGGTAAGTTCGGTGGCGGGGCCGGTGTGATATGCTGTGGCTGCTGCAGGGGTACGCTGCCAGTGTAGGTAGGTATTGGGGGAGACACCGTCGCCTGTGGAGAAGCTTCTGAGGCCTGACCGTTTCCCCCAGGGGTCTCTGGTAATGCTTCAGTATGCCCGGATGTTGAGGGTTGAGCAGCTCTTTCAGTTAGTTGTTTCCTTAACAATTCGATCTCCCGCTGATATTGCTGCATCATGTGTAATACTGCGGGGTCATTCATGGGAAGGCTAGGGGTGCCCCCCCTTTCTTCGATCGGCACCTCTTCGGATGAAGTGGATGGTCCTCCCGCCGTGCCTTCTGTAATAACATTGGCAGCCAAGGATGTTGAAGGTTCCTCATAGTTGGCCCCTCCAGTGTGGACTTGTGTCTTTTCAGCTGCCGCTTTCCCTCTTCTGGTAAGAGGTCCTGGCCTTGTGGCAAGCCTGGCTACTTCTTCGGGCTCGGTTGGTAGGGCCCCATACCGGCCAGCTACCCCTGCCATGTTGCAGGTATAAACTCTTAGGTCTCTGCCTCTTCTTGTTGTTCTTCTCGATGGCCTACCCGGAAAGGCCAATCTGTCAAAGACCGACCTCCGCGGCTTCACTTCTTCCCTCGGCAGGGACTGATAATGCTCCTCAGAGCAGTTTCTTGACTCGGCACTGGGCATCGACCGGGTCTCTACTTCTTCAAATGCAGAGGCTACTGCCCCCAGTAATCTCTGGCGACCAAGGGGAGTGCTCCCCGGGCCCCGCAAGTAGTTCTTCATGGCTTGCTCGACTCCTTCCCAGTCCTGGTCAGGAGGAGAAGCCGGTGATGTCGCCCTGTTGGTAGCAACGGGCATGTGGGTTGCAGGCTCCACATGGGCAGCCTGATAGTGACGTCGATAGTGTCCACGGTGGATGTTTTCCAGTGGGGCCGGTGTAGTTAATGTCGTCTGGTAGACGGGGGCCGATGTCTTGACCCGATCTCCTTGTTGTGCCCTTGCCGGGCGAAAGGTGTTGGGCCTCGCCTGGGCTGGTGAGGTGAACCGGGCCCCCTTGGGAACCCAAACTTGCTTAGCTTTGGTGGGCCTAGAGGCCGACTGATGCCGCGGTGTTGGGGCCGGAGTGGCGGGCGTCATCTTGCCCTTCATTTTCTCCAGTGCCTGAAAAGAGTTGCGCACTGGTACGGCGGGTACAATGCGATCCGGGATCACCTCGGAACGCCGTCCGTTAAGATGCACCCGGAAAGTCCCGACGACAGCCGACTTGCCGGTGCTGGAGAACCGACCTCGGTATGAGGTTGTGGCATGGCTCCTTCGGAGCCTCCTTTGGTGAGAGGCCGACCCTGGGTGAGAAGGGCCGGCAGTTTGGTGCACGTGGTGCACGTTGCAACTTAGCGTCCCGGTCGGGACGGTCTTGGAAGTCTCGGCCATTGATCGGTCAACAGCAGCTTTGGCGGCCCCCTGAATGGGAGCGTTGCTTTCAGTCCTGTCAGACGCTTCCACGTCCAGCAGGTCCGCGAAGGCTACCCCAAGGAAGTTGGGGAAGCCTACCGCGGGAGGGAAGCTCCCGAAGCTGAGGGGGACGGCCAAGTAGTAGTTCTGAACATGGCTCTCGACGGCCTGTTGGCCGAATGTGGGGGCCATCCTGGTGCCCGAAATGCAACCTGCATTTGCAAATCAAACAATTAGCATTACATGAAAGGGGCCGTAGGGCCCTTAGTCCCGGCAAAGAGATGAAGGGTGATTTCGGTCCCACCGGGCGTGCCAGACTTGTGGACGCACTTTTTATCAATTTCGTTTATTTAGTGCGTGGGCGTGCCAGTCACAAAGTGACGATTTATTGTGCGCTCGATCTGACTAATCAGACGATTGTATGGTTCGTGTCGGGACCAAAACCCGCCGCGCCATAAAGGTCACGGCGTCATTTACATCCCCCATACGAGGGAACACCCTTGATTAATTGCCAGAAAAAGGGGCCCTACGGCCATGAAATCGAAAGTGAAGAAACGAAGTTTTGAAATTCGTGAATTGCGTGAAAATATCTCTTGATATAGAAGTGCTTAAATCATGTTGGTCGCTTGCCTGACCATTTCGTGTTCAGATGGAAGTCCGCATTAGAAACATGAGGAAAGCGGATATAAGACCTGTGAGAATATATGCCAAGTACACGGCCAATTTACTGTTCAAGAACTGGGGGAAAGCGGTTGCAACCCGATCGGAACAAATTAAATTCAGTTAGTTATTGGCTCGTGACAAGGTCATGCTTTGGATAAAATGGGGTGAGTCCCGAGATTCAAGCATGACTTGTCGGAGCGGCATCGATATTCCATACCCGGGGTTTAGGGTGGGTGAAGGCTCCGGAGTAGGCACAATCATGCTCACTGTTCTTTATTTATTCCTGTTATTATTTTAGATGCGTGATTGTCTTTGTTCTCCTTTATTTACGTTCTCCCCCTTTTTTGCTCACTTGTTATTTATTTACTATTTATTTATTTATTTATTTATTTTATCCTCTTACATGAGATGCATGTATATTTTAATTTCTTTATTAGCATTTGTTTGACAATTATTTATTTATTCACCCTTTTTGTCACTTTTATTTCTATTTGTTGTAATTTATTTGGCTATTACTTGTTTATTGTGTATTTTTATTTTAACCATTTTTTTATCCTTTTTGAAAGGGGAATGCCTTGTTTCTTCATAATGTTTGATTCTTCCTTTTTGTGTTCATACGAGTGTGCATATATAGGATTTTTTTAATATATGAGGAGTTGGACGTATATTCATGTGTTTTTGGTTACAAATGCCCGTAACGTTAATTGACTGCATAGGTGTGTACCTTGATGAATGGGGCATGTAGTATGCACGTATAGTTGATCTCATGGCGTTATTATATATATTAAGCACATTTAGTGGGGAGTTTAAGTATGCCTAGCATTTATTGCACCGTACATGGTCTTTTGCTTCGGCTTTGTCGAAGTCGTTTTATCCTTCTTCCTTTACTACAACATGTATGTGGGGAACGGGGGGGTGGCGCCGATTGGCACCACCAGGGGGTTGCCATCGGCACACACCCACCCTCGGCCCGATCGTGCTGTCTCTTTTCCTCTTTTTTTTTTTTAATATACATGAGGGGGGGTCTCGGCGCCAAGGCTCCGGCTCGGCATGGTTTACGGCATACAAGGCTCTCGGCGCAAGGGTCCCGGCGCAAGAGTTCCGGCGCGAAGGTTCCGGCATGGTCTCGGCGGGAAGGGGTCTCGGCGCGTTGGAGAGCAGGCCGCCGATCGGCGCGAGCAGCACCCGGCGTGGAACTCGTGCCGAGGGAGGGTCGCGCCGGGGGGGGGGGTCGCGCCGGGAGGCCATTAAGGGGCTGATAGAAGGTTTTTTGAGGGTTTAGGAGGGGGGCTTTGAGCTGGGAGTTTTGCTCTTGGGTTGCAGAGGCTCAGGGATTTCAGACTATAGGAATTTCTAAAGGTTTCTCGGTTTTTGAAGGGTTCGATGCCGGGGGGACACTGTTCGGAGGATTACACCAGGAAGATTAAGATCCTCACACTTTAAACACCATCGGAGACTAACCGAATATCAGGTCTGATAGAACAGACCTTGACAGCGTATGCCACAAATTTCAACGGGAGGTCACAAGATGGTCTGTCTCGGATTCCCGGTGTGATCGTGAGATTTGGAGAGTAACGATGAGGCTCAAGGGATGGAGCCACGAGGATGACCGGAAAACACGCAAATCAGGGGCTCTTGGAAGCCTGGGATCCCAGCAATCCATGGATTTGGATGATAAGATCCACCACCGTTTCTACAAAAAATAGAAAACAGAGAAAACAACAAAGAGCAATATGTCTCCCTTCTCATGCTGGTTCCGGGAAGTAATGGACACCTGCAGATGCTGGAGACATAGCCTCAAGAAATCAATCACTCTGAGAAGGGGATACCGTTTACATTCGAAATCAGAACAAAGGAAGAAAAGAAACTCCGTTCATTCATCTTTTCTTGCAAAGAGCTACATTATCCCAGAGAAATCGGATCTAGGAATCTGGAATGACATGCATTTGAGAAAGAACATGGGAGTGGGGAATAATATACATCAGAAAGAAAACAAAAGACGGTGGGGGAGGGCGGAGCATTGACTCCTCTCCCTCCCCATACAGCCCACCTTCCACTCCTTCTTCCTTCAGACGTCGAAGCAGCCGCTCAGCCGTTCTCTTCTATCCTTCCCTTTCTCGGTGGTCTAGAGCAGAGGCCAACCGTTCAAGCGAGAAAGAAAGAGAACCCCAAAGAGAAGAACCAAAAACCAGCACCCTTTTCTCTTCGCCGCAGTAGCCTTCATATAGGGGGCTCGGAGTCTTCTCGTTCGAGGGGGACTTCTCCGGGTCTTGCCTCTGATTCGTCGACGCCGCTGGCGCTCTTCTCGTGGCATGTTGCAGCGGTTGTTTCACTGGAGGAGGCCCGCCGGGAGCGGGATTTCCCCTTGTGGGATGTCCGCACGCCTGCCTTCATCGTTGGGGAATCGAGGCTTGCCGGAATGGTGCTGCGCGCCGCTACTCTTGAGAATGGAGCTCCGCGAGCATTGAATGGACAGGACCGGGAGCAGAGGCCTTCGTTCGGACTGGGACAAAGATCCACCGGGCGTAGGCAAGAGGCTGGTGGTCGCTGCTGCAGACCGCTGGTCACCGTGACTGGCCAATGCTGTTGCTCCGCGTTTGAGAGAGAAGCTGGAGAGGGGAGACACGCGAGGAGTGAGACAGACACTGTGTGAACAGTGTCCGCCGAATTTCCTCCTATTTCGTATATTTTTCTTGAAACCCCCTCTTTCTTCCTTTAATTTTGTGTATGTGCCCTCTTTCGATTCTTCTCTTATCTTATTTGGGTTTCTCTCATATTTGGGCCTTCCCACATAGTTGGCCCATCTGAAAAATGGGCTGTCCCTTTCTTCTTCATATTTTTGGTGTCCACACCGCCGTATTGCCTTCCTCTTTCCTCTCTCCCTCTTCTGTGGAGGCTGCTGGGATGGCTCGTCGCCGGCCATGGTGGTGGTGGGAGTTGGTGATCGCCGGAGGGTTTCTCGGTTGGAGTTTTTGGGGTGTTGAATGTGGAACGAATGGGCCATGACCGTTCGGTTTCATTTTTTTTTGAACGCTCAGGAAATGTGGCGGTCTATCGACCGACCGTTACATCATTCTGACGCGTCTGGATTTGACCGTTACATGTGTTGGCCCTGTTTTATTGAAGAATGTGAACCGCCTGGTTTATGACGGACTAGGGGTGGTCCGTTACTTGATGTGACGCACGTACATGAGACCGTTACAAACTTGCAAGTTTCTTGATGAATTAAATGGTCTAATTGATGTCAAAATAGTTCCATGTTCTGTCAAGATGTTCATTGATGATGTCTCTCGCACGTACAAATGGTTATGCTTTGATTCATGATCATATTTATTTTTGCTAACTTATCTTTCATGAAGGAATTTATGAACAAAGTCACGCTCTGCCGTTCGTCAAGCAGGTAAGTCAGGTATTGTATCTCGTTTCCTTATCCTTTAATGTATTACTATATGTTATTTATGATATATTATCTCGAGAACCGGCTGGTCATTCATGTGTTCTGGGATCTGATGTTCCCCTTAAACAAAAATGATGAGGATCTGAGTTCACATGTTTAATCGTTGGACAAGCCGTTGGGTTGGAAAAGTTTGGGGACGATGGTTCTATCTTGCACGCCGTGGTTGCAGATGGTGTCCTGACCCTAATTTCTCCGGTCTAGCAATATTATTCTCGAGTATCTTGCTATTTTATCTTTCTTTTTACATTCATTTTGATGATTTCTTTTTCTTTAGCCCAGCATGCATCATGCGCATTCTTTGAGCATTCATGAAGCTTCATCTGTTCAAGGTATCTCGATGATGGTGAATAGCTGTGTTCTTGATCTCGAATGAGGAGAATTATTCCACTCTGAATTAGAAGGTTTCCTTTGATCTCGTCGCTCGATTTGGTTGGCTGATGATTCCTGTCAGGAGTTTAGTCAGTTCTCTTTCCTTTCCGTTGCCTCCGGCGGCTAGCCGTGTTTCCTTTCCTTAGTTGTTAGTTCCTCCAGACATGCGTCCTTTGGTTGGCTATTTCCTTGTGATCAGTTCGAAGTTTTCCAGAAAATTCCTATCGTTTGTTGGTAAAGAACGGGTGTCGTTTACCTTAACGCCCTCTTTTTGATCCACTCCACTTCACTTCCGCTTCGTCTCCATGTTCCATTTCATTTCCGCTTCACCTCCACTCGCTCCCCTGCAAAGAGGACGTTAAGGAGGGCATCTGTTGACACCCGTTTTATGACCAATAAGTCGGGTCATCTCTTTATTCATTATATATGATGCTCCGAGTTGTTCACTCTTCATCGAGTCTCTTTGTTTAGTTGAAGATTATTTCTTGGATCTTTTCCTTGATTGGATATGGCTTTTTATGGCATTTCATTTGACTAAGGCTTAGCAAAACCTTCATTTCTTCTTTTGAACTCCATTGATAATAACGGTCTGCTCCAGGAGCGTTGTTTCTTTATAACGGGTGGGTCCTGGGCCGTTACTCTTTGAAGAGTCCTAAGGCTTAAGGTCTCGTTTTCAATCTTTATCTTTTGGCTTACACGTTGATAATAACGGTCTGTCGTGCAGCCGTTGTTTCATTGTGACGCCCCATGCCTTGGCCGTTGCTTTCTTCACAGAGTCCTATTGCTTTGGCCTTCTTCCTGTTGATCTTATCTCTTTGGGATAAGGTTGAAAGTAACGGACGATCCTTGGTGCGTTATTTCCAAGTGGCGGTCTGTCGTGCAGCCGTTACTTTCTTCAGAGAGTCCTGGCAGTTCAGGCCTTTTCTCTGCTACTCCGTGGTCGAGATAAGAACTTGGATTGGCGATATCTCTTTCAAATCTGATCCTCAGGACCTTATGTTTGATTCTATGGACTCTTGGTGATATTATCTTCGAGGATTTGCTAAGAGTTATCCCTTTATCTTGCTGGATTATCCTCTGCTCGACCTGAGAGTTTGAGGGTCTATAAATAGAACCCTTAACTTCATGGCCAAGAGGAGGAAGATCTGGAGTTTGCGTCGAAGTGCTGCCGCATTCTAGAGCCACGTTTGATCAAGGAGAAGTGCTTCTCACGTTCGTTTGCTGCCTGGTGAAGGGAGTATTTGTTCCTTTTGGTTCTAAAGCTTATAATTACATATTGAGTTTCCCTTCAATCTTCCTTTCATCATAAACATTATTTCTCTCCTTTCTCCACGTTTTTCACTGGTTTTCATCATCTAAACATCCTCCTAATCTTTTAAAACGCCCAAAGGGGTTAAAAAACCAAAACTCCTCGGTATTCCCCTCTCCTTTTGATGATATTTTGTTTATTGAAGAATTGATGCTATATTGTCTAAAGGGCTAATTTGGGTTGTTTTATTCTTGTCTTCCACTTCTTTGGCAGGTTTACAGGTTCACTAGGGCGAGGCCCAAGTCTTCTAGCCGGCTGGAAGAGTTGGAGTTAAAAGGATCCACACTTTGCTACTGCAGGTATTACGACGGCCTTGTGCAGGCGCGTCAGAGTCTTCCAGCGGTCTATCGAGCGACCGTCACTTTCAAGTGACGCACGGGGTTCTGGCCGTTACTTCTAGCTGACCTGCAGGTTCTCTTTGGTTTTCTCTCCCGGGGGCGGGTGCTTCATCCACCTACTTCCAAGGTATTTTCAGGTCTTTGACTTGTTTTTACTTTGGTGGCGATCACGACTTTCCTTGGTATTGGGCATTAGCTTTCTCCTTCATTGCATATCCTTTATTTCCTTGCTTGTTCCACCCCTCGCGGTGTGTTTCTATTTACTCCTTGCTCCACGCCCCGGCGTGTGTTTTCCTTTTCCTTAGCTTAGTCTGATTGAGATAGCATGCCCATGCTAGAGCTAGCTTTGATTGCCTAGGTTCATGATCACATGTTCATAGGTTAAGAGCAGATCTTTGATTATTTGCTTGTCATCTTGCTACATATCATCACTAAAACCCCCCAAGGAAAAGAAGATAGATAAGCAAAATAAAATCAACAGCAGCCAGACTATGTATAGACTTGGCGTGCAACGATGCAACACAATGTATAGACTTAATCGTGCAAGCTACAGTGCTAGTGTATGGACTTAGTGCAATTCAAAGGCTATATAGACTTAGCGTGGAATGCCTGAAGCACAGTGCAATGTATAGACTTGCCACTGACCAATGTATAGACTTGAAGATGATTGTGAGAGCATGCAGTGTAGGCAGTGTACAGACTTACCACCGACCAATGTATAGACTTTGCCAAACGATGCAAGCGACAATGCATGAGACGATCGGATGTACAGACTTTGAAGCTTAACTGAGACGGTGGATGTACAGACTTGAGCACGAACTGTGCACATGAATGAAGAACACTGTGTAGACTTGTGTGCTTGCAAGTGAGCAATGTACAGACTTGGGCTGTACAGACTTGCAGTGTGCAATGCATGCGATGTATAGACTTTGTGACTCATGCGGACTAGAGGTTATACAGACTTTGGAAGGCATGTGCAGTCTTGAACTCTTGCAATAGAAAGTTGTACAGACTTGGTCGTGTATGGCGAGACAAGGCAGACGCTGTACAGACTTGGTGAGACGATGCGTGAGACGCTGCCAGACTCTGTACAGACTTTGACGTAGGTAATGATTGTAATGTGTAGACTTAGTGTGCAGTAAAAGCAGCGAACGTAGGAATATGTTGGAATGTATAGACTTACGTTCGATCAGCAATGTATAGACTTCAACTAAGCAAGCTACAGTAGAATGTCTAGACTTAATGGTGCAAGCGATGTATAGACTTTGGAACGCTTGAAGCACAGACACGCTACAATGTATAGGCTTGAGTTAAGCAAGCTACAGTGCCGATGAGTAGACTTGGCCAATGTGCATACTTGAAGGCAAGGTGACGATGTGTAGACTTGGCCAATGTACAGACTTGAATACTCGACCAGTGTACAGACTTTGATGAACATGCAAGTGAGTGTATAGACTTTCTATGCTGCTGCAATGTGTAGACTTGATGAACAATGCAACAGACTGTACATACTTGAATTAATGCATGCAGATGTACAGACTTGGCAAACGGGATGTGCAGACTTTGTAGCATGCAGTGTATAGATTTTCTGGAGAGAGCGATGTACAGACTTGCTCTTGCGAAGGCTGTACAGACATTGAATGAAGCAGTGTATAGACTACACTTATCTGGGGAGTCGACCCATCTAGAAAGGGGGTCGACCCACACTATGCTGAGTGTCATGATGCATGGATGTTTAGCCTGTACTGACTTCCACAAGCAGAGTAAAGCAACTGATGTATATGTATATGAAATGCTTTATGCAGCAGATAACATGACTGAACATCAAATGCAATTCTTTAGATCTGATAAATTGACTGAACAGCAGTGCAATGCTTTATGCTCTGATGAACTGACATATGACAGATTCATGATATGCAAGGCTGTAGAACTGACATGATATATGCCCATAACAAGACAGTTGACGCGGCGGCGACGTGGGAATGGATCGATGGCACTCCAGGATGCGAACATGACGGGAACGGATAACTGCTATCTCACACAGCTCGGCCTCACGCCGGACGGTCTCACACCGGGCGACGCTCAATCCTCACAAAAGAGAAAAGAGAGAAGGGAGAAAACATAAAGGCAAAGCACCTTCACAACTCTTTCATTCATATATGATTCATGCCATCTCGTAACACACCTTAGCCTCCTTGTATAGGAAAGGCCCTATTACATGAATACCATATAACTTCCACTAATTTGATTTATACCCTAGCCTAACAAGACAACCCCACCAACCCACTTAAAGACTTTGTGGGTTTTAATCAAATAAAATACAAAATTATACACATGTTATTTTGACTTAGACTAGCCTAATAAGACGAAAGAAAAAAAATACATGTAGGGATACATGTATACATACACAAAATTACATATACTCAATACGCAATATCTACCGTAGCCATAAGCCGAGTCGTCAGGAAGGATCTCCGAGCCATAAGCTTGGTGCTGTGGCGGTGCGACGTCGGCTCCGAGTAGTGGGCCCGGTAGTGGACCCGGTGGTGTCCCCGCCAACCCTCCCGGGGCGACTGGAACTCGACTCCGTCGAGTAAGGGGGGACACTGCTGTGGTAGTGCTCCAGCAGATCTGGATCGAGACGCTGGAGATCTTCCCGGCTGATCCAGGAATCATCAGAAGGTGGACGGTCCCGCCAGCGGACAAGGTAGCGCTGGTACACCCTGCTCCGTGTAGTGGTCACCTGCTCATCCAGTATCCTCTCAATGTGCTCGCGTGGAACTCTCAAGGTTGTGGGACGCACAGGGGTGGGCTCACTCTCAATGGGAGGAGAAGGCTCGAAAGGGTCACTAGGAATCGCTATGGGTTCCTTGTAGGCCACTAGGTCTGCCACATTAAAGGTCGACCTAATCCCATATTCGGGAGATAAGTCCACAACATAAGCATTGGAGCCAATCTTCCGCAGAATTGGGAAGGGTCCATCACTACGGGCTTGCAACTTTTTAACGGCTCTCGAGGGGAGTCGTTCGGGTCGGACCCGTACCATAACCAAGTCACCTTCTTGAAATTCATGGTGACGCCTATGCGAATCAGTCAATTTTTTATAAGTCTCATTACTGAGGTTTATTTGCTTGCTAATTGACTCATGCAGACTTTTGATATGTTGTGCAAATTCCTCAGCTGTCTTGGATGTTCTAGACTCGAGCGGAAGGGGAATGAGATCCACAGGTTTCCTAGGTTTGTAGCCATGCACGACCTCAAATGGACTCATGCCTATGGACCTATTGATGGAGCTGTTGTATGCAAATTCAGCTCTGGACAAAAGAAGATCACAAGTGCCAGAATGTTCCCCTATAAGACATCTCAACAGATTGCCTAAGCTCCTATTGACGACCTCGGTTTGCCCATCAGTTTGGGGATGATAGGCAGTGGAAAATTTCAGTTTGGTGCCAACTAGGTGCCAAAGTGTCTTCCAAAAATAGCTAGTGAACCGGACATCCCGGTCAGACACGATGGTTTGGGGGAGACCATGCAGATGCACGACTTCATCAAAGAACAAATGAGCTACTCTAGATGCATCAGATGTTTTGGAACATGCAATGAAGTGGGCCATCTTAGAGAACCTATCAACGACAACAAAGATGGAATCATGCTTGTGAGCAGTGCGTGGTAACCCAAGGATAAAATCCATGCTCACATCAACCCATGGTCGATCAGGGACGGGGAGAGGAGTGTAGAGACCAGTGTTCTGTTTGACCTGTTTGGCCATTGTGCATGTCCTACACTAGGCTACAATCTTGGCCACATCTCTCTTCAGGCCAGGCCAATAGAAGTGCTCCTCCATAGAATGGATGGTCTTGTTGCGGCCAAAGTGACCAGCAAGACCTCCAGCATGCATTTCCCAAATCAGGAAGTCCCGAACAGAAGTCCTCGGGACACAGAGTTGCTACCCTCGAAATAGAAAACCATCATGGAGTAGATAGTCAGAAAAGACTGTCGAGGGTCTAGCGGACAGAGCAGAGTAGGCAGGGCCAAAATCAGGACACTCTCCATAGAGTTCCTTTATGCGGTCAAATCCGGTGACCTCTACCCGAACAGTGGAGAGAAGGGAGACCGTTCGACTCAAGGCGTCGGCCACCATATTATCCTTTCCAGCCTTATGTTTTAGGACAAAGGTGAAGGACTGGAGGAATTCTACCCACCGACCATGCCTTGGGTTTAAGCCCTTCTGAGAGCTTAGGAATTTCAAAGCCTCGTGGTCCGAGTATAAGACGAACTCTTGTGGTAAGAGATAGTGTCTCCAGTATTTGAGGGCTTGGACCACGGCATAAAACTCCTTATCATAGGTGGAGTAACGAAGCTTTACTTCAGAAAGCTTCTCACTGAAATAAGCCATAGGGTGGCTCTCCTGACTAAGCACCCCACCTATTCCTATGCCAGATGCATCACAGGAAACCTCAAAGACTTTGGAAAAGTCTGATAGGCGGAGGACAGGGGCTATGGTCATAAGCTCCTTTATGGCCAGAAAAGCCTGGGAGGCGGCTTTGGTCCACTCAAAATTCCCCTTACAGATGTAATCCGTAATGGGTGACATAATGGTGCTAAATCCCTGGATGAAGCGTCTGTAGAAGGTGGCTAGCCCGTGGAAACTACGAACGTCATGGATATTCTGGGGCTCCGGCCAGTCTACTATAGCTCGGACCTTTGATGGGTCCACAGACACTCCTTGACTAGAAACCACAAATCCAAGGAAAGTGACCCGGTCTGTCATGAATTCACATTTCTTGAGATTGGCAAACATGGTTTCTCTCCTCAAAGTCTCGCAGACTTCCCTCAAATGATGGATGTGGTCCTGAGGGTTGTGGCTATAGATGAGAATGTCGTCAAAGTAGACGACAACAAAGCGACCAATGAGGGGTCGAAGTATTTCTGTCATAAGTTGCATGAATGTGCTGGGGGCATTGGATAGCCCAAACGGCATGACGAGCCACTCATACAGACCTTCTTTGGTTTTGAAGGCTGTCTTCCACTCGTCCCCTGGTCGAATCCGGAACTGGTGGTAGTCACTTTTCAAGTCAATCTTGGAAAAGATAGTGGCTCCACTCATCATGTCAAGCATGTCATCAAGACGGGGAATGGGAAACCTATACTTGACAGTGATCTTATTGATGGCGCGGCTGTCAACACACATCCGCCAGGTGCCATCCTTCTTGGGTGTGAGCAAGGCAGAGGCCGCACATGGGCTCTTGCTCACCCTGAGGAAATCTTTGTGGATAAGGTCCTCGACAATCCTTTGGAGCTCAGCATGCTCCTTGGGGTTCAACCTGTAGTGGGGAAGGTTGGGTAGGGTGGACCCAGGGACAAGATCAATGGCGTGTTGAACATCACGCATGGGAGGGAGTGTTGAGGGCAAGTCTTCCGGGAAGATATCTTGGAAGTCTTGCAGGATTGCCTGGACTTCAGGTGAGATGGAGACATGGGACTCTTCAGGGGTAATGGTGACGACAACAGCCCAAACAGGGGCACCCTCGGCAACCTCTCTATTCATCTCACGAACACCAATGAAGTTAAGGCGCCTAATCGGGTCATGGTCAACCTTAGGGGCCTTAGGGATGGATATGACAGGTGTAGGAGAGGAGGGAATGGGAAGCTTCCCTTTGGTGGGGGTTGGGGTATTCTCCTGAATTTTGGGGGATGCATCGGGTGTGGAGGTAGGACTCTTTCCCGTGGCCACCTTTGGGGGTGTTGGGAGCAACTGAATCCTCTTCCCATTGTGGGAGAAGGAACACTCATTGGACCGACCGAATGTAGTAAGGTCTACATCGTAGATCCATGGTCATCCTAGGATGATGCTCCCGAACTTCATAGGCACTACATCGCATAGGATTTGTCCTTGGTAGGACTGGAACTGGATGGGAATGACACATGTAGTGGTGACGGGGATAGACATGTCGTCAACCCAAGTCACGTTGTATGGCCTCGGATGAGGATGGGTAGGTAGACCTAGACGGGATACAAAGTCTGAAGAGACTGCATTGATACAGCTCCCGTTGTCAAAGATCACCTTGCAGGGTTGAGTTTTGACCATGATATAGGTTTGGAAGATGGAGGTTCTACGCCAGTCGTCCTCCTGTGGGTGTGCGAGGATGCATCGAACTACACCTAGTCTTCCCTGGTTTGAACTTTAGGCAATTTCCCCCACTTGCATGTACTCGATATGTGTTCCATCATACCCTGCATCTAATTCCTCAAACTGGGCCACGAGATCAGGGTCAGGCTCATATCTCTCAAGGGTTTCTCCTTCCTGAGGTGGAAGCTCCATGGACTGGGGGTCGGTGATGACCAAGGCTCGGGTGGGGCAATTGGTGGCAATATGCCCTAGGTTATGACACCTGAAGCATCGGACTCCCGAGATAGGGGCTGGTTGGGAGGTGCTAGGGATGACCCCTTTTCCATTGTCATCTCTCCTCTCAACTGGTGGAGTATACTCCAGCCTAGGCACAGCAGCGGGTGCAGGTAGAGGGTTCCTTGGGAAAGGAGCAGTAGGGACAACGGCCCTAAGTGGGGTAGCAGTAGGGACGTAGGAGGTGGAGGGGCCAGCTCTCTCAGTATAGCGGACTATGAGGTTTCGGGGTTCAGGTTGGCGGTAGATGGGAACCCGAGGTGGGACCACCCTTTGAAACCTCTCAACATCTCGTGCAACCTGGTAGGCGTGCTCGAAGGTGTTAACCTCTCGCAAGAATAATTCCCGCTGAATACTCTCGTGTAAGCCAGCCCTAAACCGAGAGAGGGTGACAGAGGCATCCTCCATGACTCGACTCCGAAGGAAGTAGTCATCAAATTTGGTGATGTACTCGTCCACGGACTTTCCATCTTGGGTGAGTTTCTGCCATTGGTCTAAAAGACGCTGATGGTAGGAAGGTGGCAGATACTTCTCCCTCAATTTCTCCTTCATTTCTTCCCACGTGCTAATAGGCTCCTCTCATCTCCGTGCTAGGAGATTCTCAACATTACGCCAGTAGGTCTTGGCTTGACCCAGGAGTTTCATTTTGGCAAACCTCACCCTGGTGGCTGGGGTCATGCGGCGATGCCAATCAAAATATTGGTCCATCCCGGTCTCCCACTCAAGGTATGTAGCGGGGTTGAGGGACCCATCAAAACGTGGAGCGTCAATCTTGACGTTCCGTAGGATGATATCTTCATCGTCCTGGTCTCTCTCTCGAGGCACACGGGCCTCTTGCTCTCTACCTTGGGGGGCCTGATTCGGGCAGACTTGCTCTCTTTCCTCCCTAGGATTGGCTACGGGATTGCCGTGGCCATTTACTCTTCCTTCCTCCCCTTTTAATCGATCCTCTAAGGCTCGGATCCTCTTATCAAGTTCCGTCCGTAGTTGGCCTATAGATTCTTCAAAGTGGGCCACGAGATTATGCTCGAGCTGGACTAGCATAGCAGTCACGCTCTCTTGATCCATGGGTAGCTTTGAGGGGCCCTCTAGACGGCCAGATGAATTCCTAGACCAACGTGGCATGCACGATCTCGGACTTAAATGATGCAGTCCTGTGGACGCACTTTTCGGCACTTATTATTCTCTTGTTTCTTTATTCGGTTTATTGAGTGCGTGGGCGTGCCAGTCACCGAAGTGACAATTTGTTCGGGCTCCGAAGAGCCCATGGTGCACTCGATCTGACTTCGTCAGACGATTATGTAGTTCGTGTCAGGACCGAATCCCGTCGCGCCATAAAGGTCACGACGTCATTTACATCCCCCATATGAGGGAATACCCTTGATTAATTGCCGAAATTAGGGGCCCCGCGGCCGAAAAGAATAGTACTAATTGTGCAAGAAAGAGACAGGAGAAAATCACATCAAAGTACGCATTAGGATGCGAGCCACTGGCCATGTCGGTCACTCGTGGACCTTTTTATATTCGGACACGGGTCCGTGATGGAAACGCAACAGGAAAAGCCGAGACAAATCCGTTCAAGTGTCTGCCGAGCACCAGGCAATTTTAGTGATGACTCGGAGGGCGTCCGGAACGAGAAACAAATCCGATCCGATTAGGATGTCGGCCCGAGATTAGGCCAGAACTCGGCTATATCGGGATAATTCCCAAGTCTCGAGCTTGACCTGAAAAGGCGGCGTCGTTGTTCCTTTTGCCCTGGGTCCCCGGGGGAAATAGGGCTGCAGAGTGGGCCCCGGCGTCTTTTATCTGGAATTTTCTTGGTTATATGTTTTGTTCTTTCCTTGGCTGTTTATTACTTCTTCATGCATCTATCCCGGATGATTTCTCTTCCTTTTGTTCGTTAGTGTTATTATTATTATTATTATTATTTTATTGTTTTTTTTTATATTACCCCTCCCACCTCTTTTATTGTTGTTGATGTTGCGCATTTGGAGTTCTTGAATTAGCGTAATTTCTGTTAACTTATTTGATAATGTTGATGCCCTTATCGAGCCATATATATGCGTATATATATATATATATATATATATATATATATATATATATATATATATATATATATATATATGGTGTGCCGGCGAAGGAAACAGGGTGTACCACTGGAGGCTGGAGGGGTGTACCGCTGGAGGCAACGGGGGTGTACCGCTGAAGGCTTGAAGGGTGTACCGTTGGAGGTTGGGGGGGTGTACCGCTGGGGGCTGGAGAGAGTGGGTCGGTGAAGGAGGGGGATATATATATATATATATATATATATATATATATATATATATATATATATATATATATATATATATATATAAAGCCTGTACGTTCCCCAACCTCAAGTCTACACGTTACCTATTCGACCAGCATGGAGTCTGTACATTGGCCGCTCAAAGTCTGTACACTGGCCATCGTGAAGTCTATACGTTGCCAAGCCCGAAGTCTGGACGCTGTAACATGAAGTCTATACGTTGGCTGGCCCAAAGTCTGTACGTTGTAACATTAAGTCTGTACATTGGCTGGCCCAAAGTCTGTACGTTGTAACATAGAGTCTGTACATTGGCTGGCCCAAAGTCTATACATTGGCCAAGTCTATACATTGGCCAACCCCAAGTCTATACATTGGCCAAGTCTATACATTGGCTAGCCCCAAGTCTATACACTGGCCACCATGAAGTCTATACGTTGGCTGGCCCAAGTCTATACACTGGCCAAGACATGAAGTCTGTACATTGCCCCTGGGTCTGCAGCTTGAAGTCTATACGTTGCCAAACCCAAAGTCTATACGTTGGACAAGTCTATACATTGCAACGTGAAGTCTATACGTTGGCTGGCCCAAGTCTATACACTGGCCATCACGAAGTCTACACGTTGGTTGGCCCAAGTCTATACACTGGGGCACGAAGTCTATACATTGGAGCACGAAGTCTATACATTGGATCCCATTGAGACGGTGGCTGAGGGTGTACCGGCGAAGGGAGGGAGTGTGCCGCTGAAAGGGCCAGGGGGAGTGTGCCGTTGAAGGCTGGAAGGGGCGTGCCGTTGGAGGCTGGAAGGAGTGTGCCGTTGGAGGCTGGAAGGAGTGTGCCGTTGAAGGGCTACTCTTTTGTTATTGCTTTAAGGCTTTTCTTTTCTTCTTGTCTTAATTCTTATGTAGTTTCACATAAACTTCTCCCCTTGCCCTGTTCTGTTCAGCCTTTTCCTGCGGGTCGGACATTCAGGCTACCGGGTAGTCGATTAGTTCGATTCTCGTCATGGTGCCGACAATGGCTTGATTAGTTGGAAGGTTCATTAATTATTCCATTCGTCTATTGTCTCCCTTTGCCTCTTTTCATGTTTTGTTATTTTCTCACAAAAATTCGGCAGCATCTCCCCTTGACCCGGGGCGTAAGGGAGATAAAGGGAACGCGCCCACATGGAGTGGCGGAACCCGACAACTGGAGGTGGGCCCCCGGGGGAGCAACACCTTTATAGCACCTCGGAAAATGTGAAGGAAAGGGGCTAGGGGCGAGGCCAAGAAGTGGGCTGCTGGGGGACTGAAGGGTGTGCCGCTGAAGGCCATAGGGGTGTGCCGCTGAGGGCAAATGAGATGTACTGCTGGGGGGGGGGCCAAAACTAGGGTGCCGGCCAAAGCTCGGAGAGGTGTGTTGGAGGATTGAAAGGGCTAAGTGTATGGGCTGTGAGGTTTTATAGGCTATTCACGGAAGGAGGGAGGAGATTCAAGGCCGGGGGTAGGCCACTTGATTACGGTGTATTCGGAGAGAGGGTAAGGGTCTCCCTCTCCCTTAAGCCAGTGGACACAACGGATGGCCGTGGAGGGGATTGAAGGGCTTGTGAGACCCAGGGCTCATGGGGGAGTACTCATGTCGACATGGAGGCCTCAAGAACACCGGAGAAGCGGGGAGACGGAGGGAGGAACGGATAACCCGTTGGAAATTTCAAAGACTAGCATAAGCCACCAAATCAAAGAGAAACCCGTAGAGGGTGGTTTTCATTCATGGGAATCAAAAGGGCGAGGCCCTACATACACATTACAAAATAAAAAATGCCCAGGATGAGGCCGTGGACAAGGGGAGAAAGAAAACCAAAGAAAGATAAAGCGTGATGGGGGGGGGGGGGGGGGGGGGGGGAATCGGATACAAGAGGGTAGGAAGTGTTGGGGACTTGAGCGTCGGCCACTGCCCCCAACTCTCTCCCCTATTACATCAAGCTCTCTCTCCCTTACACTTGTTTCTTCCCGGTGGTCGTCGGAGGGAGCTCACGCCGGAACGCTTCCTCCTCTCTTCTCTCTTCTTCTCTTTTCATCTCTGTGCGTCTCCGTGTGTCCTCTTCTTCCTCCTCCCTCCCCTTTTGTCGAGAGCAGAGACTCTTTTATACCCCGGGCCGCCGGAGCCTTTGGAAGACGACCGTCGAAGGCGGGAAGTGGCTTGTGATCATGGGGTTTGACCTCCCCGTCCTGGGTGTCAGTGGGGTAGGCTACGTGGCCCAACGATCAGCTGCCACCTCAGACGGCTCCACTACGCGCCAAGGATGCGTAGGGCATGGGCTTCACGTCGCCTTGACGTTGAAAATCTTCACCGCTGTGCCGCTGGCGAGTTGAAAAGGCGTGCCGTGGGGGAGCCAAAACGGCGTGTCGTTGAAGGCTCAGTAGAGGGTGCCGCTGAAGAACCCGTTTGGGGTGTGCCGCCAAGGGGCCATGGAGCCGTGCCGCTGAACCCCCTGGGGGGGTGTACTGCTGAAGACCCCTCCCATGGGGGGTGTACCGTTGAAGACCCCCCTATGGGGGTGTGCCGGTGAAGACCCCCCCCATGGGGGTGTGCCGGTGAAGGCCCCCCATGGGGGTGTACCGCTGAAGACCCCGGCTGGGGGGTGTGCCGGTGAACCCCCCCTGGGGGGTGTGCCGCTGAACCCCATGGGGGGTGTGCCGCGGGGCAGCACAGTGCGTGTGCCACTGGAGGCCCTGGGCCGTGCCGCTGAGCACCCCAGGGCGTGCCGTTGAAGGCCAAATTGGGCGTGCTTTTGAGCCCGCTCTGAGCCCGCTATGGACACGAGTCATGGCCTATTTGGCTTTCTCCGAGGCTCACAAATTATGGGGGGGGCTCCTTGTGCTTGGTTTCTCTTCACTGTCGTGACTCCCGGAGGCGACTTTGCGACAGTTTCTCCCGGGGCTTATTCACTCGCGCCGCTGTTGATAATGGGCCGAGTGGGACATCAGGGTGTGCAATTTTCGGTGTCCACAAATGCCCCCCACCCACGGGTATCGCAGGCGAAGGATGAGCCGGGCGGTACCCGCGGGTGTCTTCGTCTCTTCTCTCTTCGTTGACGCCGACGGGGCGTCGGGAGCTGAGCTAGTTTGTTGGCCTCTTTGTCCCTTGGTCTATTCATCTCTTCGCCAATGCCGACGGGGTGCCAGGAACTGAAGCAATTTGTTGTCTCTTCATCAGTGCCGACGGGGTGTCAGGAACTGAGGTAGTATGCTGGTCTCTTCGTCTCTTCATCAGTGCCGACGGGGTGTCGGGGACTGAAGCAGTCTATTGTCTCTTTGTCTCTTCGTCGGTGCCGGCGGGGTACCGGGAGCTGACCTGATTTGTTGATCTCTTGGTCTCTTCGCCAGTGCCGACATGGAGTCGGGAGCTGACCTGGTTTGTTGGTCTCTTTGTCTCTTCGTCAGTGCCGATAGGGAGTCGGGAGCTGACCTGGTTTGTTGGTCTCTTTGTCTCTTCGTCAGTGCCGACAGGGAGTCGGGAACTGACCTGGTTTGTTGGTCTCTTTGTCTCTTCGTCAGTGCTGACAGGGAGTCAGGAATTGACCTGGTTTGTTAGTCTCTTGGTCTCTTCGTCAGTGCCGACGGGGTGCCGGGGACTGAAGCAATTTGTTGTCTCTTCATCAGTGCCGACGGGGTGTCGGGAACTGAGGTAGTATGCTGGTCTCTTCATCAGTGCCGACGGGGTGCTGGGAACTGAAGTAATTTGTTGTCTCTTTGTCTCTTCGTCAGTGCCGGCGGGGTACCGGGAGCTGACCTGATTTGTTGATCTCTTGGTCTCTTGGTCCCTTCGCCAGTGCCGACTGGGCGTCGGGAGCTGGCCTTGTTTGTTGATCTCTTTGTCTCTTGATCTCTTCGCCAGTACCGACAGGGTGTCGGGAGCTGGCCCGGTTTGTTGTCTCTTCTTATACTTTCTTTCTCTTTTTTTTTTGTACCACATTACCGATACAAGCGCCCTTTCGGGTTTTCGCCGGTATCGGCCCCCTCTTGCTTTTGCCCACGCGCCCTTTCGGGTTTTCACTTGGTGGGGTACCCAATTTTGCCTGTGGCGCCCTTTCGGGTTTTCGCCACAGCCGGGTTGTTGTCATTTTTACCCTTGTCCCTACGTAGGGGAAAGTCCGGCGGGGTATCTCTATTTTTAACCCCATTTTATTTTCCTTCTTTTTTTTTGAAATTGGGTGATATGCGAGTGTAGGCTAGGGCACGAAGCCTTGCGCCGGAAGATAAGGTTCACTCGTTGGCAAGAACAAAATGCCAGCGCAACGGGAGAATCTGTGCCGATTCGGACGTAAGGTCCATAATGGCCGTATTGTGCGGAGTGGGTGGCTAGGGCACGGGGCCTTGCGCCGGAAAGAGACTTATTCGTTGGCAAGGGACTAATGCCAACGCAAGGATAGAGGTTCTGCCGATCCAGGCGTAAGGCCCGTAATGGCAATATTGTGTGATGCGGATGGCTAGGGCGCAGGGCCTTGCACCGAAAAGGGACTTATTCGTTGGCAAGGGACTAATGCCAACGCAAGGATAGAGGTTTTGCCGATCCAGGCGTAAGGCCTGTAATGGCAATATTGTGTGATGCGGGTGGCTAGGCATGAGGTGACGTGCCAATGACGGGCTTGTTTGCTGGCATGGGAATGGCACCATTGCAAAGGTGGCCGTGTGCAGGGGTAAAGTTGTTTTGCTTGTGCGGATGTGTGTATGACCCGGCTTGTGGGGATGGAATGTGATATTAAATATACACTTCTCACACTTATTATTGATTTTGTATCAAACGTTTAATTTTCTGAAATTAAATAAATTTTTATGATAATTTTTACGTATTTATGCAGGAACGCAGTTCGAGGAAAACTCCAAGAAAATAAAAATTATATTTTGAATGGGCCAAAAGCTCGAGGATTGGTTCAAAATGAAAAGAAAAAATTTTTAGAACAAAAAATAAAATTATTTGCTATTTTTTTGGAATTTTCTAAGTATATATAGATATATATATAGTTATATAGATATATATTTATATAATATATATATATTAAAATTAAAAAAAAAGAAAAAGTTCAAACCCGCCCCGCCCCCTTCCCGCCTTCGCCGCCCGGCACGGGCGACGAGGCCGGGCGAAGGCGGGCGAGGGGGGGTCGTGGCCAGGCGAAGGCGGGGGGGTCGTGGCGAGGCCGGGCGGCAGACGCGCGGTCAAACCGCGTCCACGCGGCGGGACGGCGAGGCACACGCGTCGCACGCGGGCGCGTGCGCCGCGTGCGACGCGTGGCGACGGAGGATGCGGCGGGCGCAACGGGGGCCCACGGCGTCGGCCGCCTAACCGGTCGGCCGGTCGGCGCAACGCGCCGGCAGAGAGAGAAAATGAGAGAAAGAGAGAAGAAAAGGCCAAAAAAAAATACCAAACAAATTCAGAAAAATCCGAAAAAAATGGCAAAGTGGGCAGAACCTACCTGCCTACCATTTTAGGCTAAAATTGGGTACACTTGTTTGGAGTATTTTTGTAACCCCTATATAAAGGATGCATTGGTCTTGAATGAGGAGTTAGCAAGTTAGTTAGCAAGTAGAATTAGTAAGATGGCAAGGTTGAGTAGGGGGAGAGCTAGCTTTGGTCACTTGTAATGTAAGTTGTTCTTTACATTTCTGAAGTTGTTGAGTGCATCAAGTTGTATTTTCAAAGCTTTTGAAGTCAAAGTTGTAAGTTGTTCTTATTTCAATAAAAGTTTCATTTTTGAATTCAACCTGTTCTTAGCCTTATTTCGCATGGTTGTAATCTTTATTTCAATTTACTTTCTTCACAAAAGTTGTTTATTTACAAGTCTTCTTCAACTTCTCTGTTTATCATTTCCTCAAATTCTTCCTATTTCATAGAGTTCTGGTCCGTTTTCTTAAGTGCTGTCCTGTGCATTTACTGTTCATCCGTGGTGATACCTTCTTCCATTTATTCATTTTGAACTCTTTCTAGTCCTCAAATAACTCTGAGTTCTTCATAAGAGTTGTTCCTCTCTTGTATATCTAAGTTTTATTCTTCTTGCACTTTGTCAAATTCCTCTTCTTTTGAGCTTTAGAATTAAGTTTTTAAGGTGCTGGTTTTCTGTCAATTACTGTTCATCCGAACCAATATGTCATAGTTTTTCAAGTTTTTCCTTATCTTCCTTTCATTTTCTGTTTCTGCGTTCTTCATAAAAGTTCTTCCTTTTTCAATTCTCTACAACTTTCATGTTTTCAACTTTTTCTAATTCCATTCAGATTTCAAGTTATTTCATTTCTTCCAACCCCCATTTCCACTTGAATTCTGTTTTGTTTTCACCTTAAAGTTTCAAACTTGTTATCTGCAAACCCGTTCTTCTTAAGTGTTTCAAACATACCCGAAGCGGTGATTCTTCTTCAAATCCTCTCACGGCGTCGACTTCCTAGGCGGAACGATCATCATCAAAGGCTCGGCGTGGAAACGACGACGTTCTTCACTCAATTGGCTAAATTTTCTTTACTTATCCCTTGTCATTTCAAGTTGTAATTTCATTTCCGTTAGTTGTAATCGCACTCAAAACCCAAAAATTGATTTTTTAAAACACAAGAATATTTTCCAACTAAGAAAAATAACCAAATTCCTTCCCCGTGGGATTGACCCGTACTTACCATTATACTCATGTTTTCAAATCCATAAGTGAGTGAGTGCGGTTATAAATATTTGAAATTTGTGTGGCACGGCAATTTTAACAACGACTGTCGAGCACAAAAATTTGATGTCTGCTCGACAGTCGTTGTTAAAATTGCCGTGCCACACAAATTTCAAATATTTATAACCGCACTCACTCACTTATGGATTTGAAAACATGAGTATAATGGTAAGTACGGGTCAATCCCACGGGGAAGGAATTTGGTTATTTTTCTTAGTTGGAAAATATTCTTGTGTTTTGAAAAATCAATTGTTGGAATTTGGAGTGCGATTATGAAAACTTAAATTGGAAAACATAACAGAATTCAAGTGAAAATAGGGGTTGGAAGAAAATGCATAACTTCAAATATAGACAGAATGAGAAGAAGTGTAAAACATGAAAGTTGTAGAGAATTGAAAAAGGAAGAACTTTTATGAAGAACACAGAAACAGAAAATGAAAGGAAGATAAGGAAAAACTTGAAAAACTATGACTATTGGTTCGGATGAACAGTAATTGACAGAAAACCAGCACCTTGAAAACTTAATTCTAAAGCTCAAAAGAAGAGGAATTTGACAAAGTGCAAGAAGAATAAAACTTAGATATACAAGAGAGGAACAACTCTTATGAAGAACTCAGAGTTATTTGAGGACTAGAAAGAGTTCAAAATGAATAAATGGAAGAAGGTATCACCACGGATGAACAGTAAATGCACAGGACAGCACTTAAGAAAACGGACCAGAACTCTATGAAATAGGAAGAATTTGAGGAAATGATAAACAGAGAAGTTGAAGAAGACTTGTAAATAAACAACTTTTGTGAAGAAAGCAAATTGAAATAAAGATTACAACCATGCGAAATAAGGCTAAGAACAGGTTGAATTCAAAAATGAAACTTTTATTGAAATAAGAACAACTTACAACTTTGACTTCAAAAGCTTTGAAAATACAACTTGATGCACTCAACAACTTCAGAAATGTAAAGAACAACTTACATTACAAGTGACCAAAGCTAGCTCTCCCCCTACTCAACCTTGCCATCTTGCTAATTCTACTTGCTAACTAACTTGCTAACTCCTCATTCAAGACCAATGCATCCTTTATATAGGGGTTACAAAAATACTCCAAACAAGTGTACCCAATTTTAGCCTAAAATGGTAGGCAGGTAGGTTCTGCCCACTTTGCCATTTTTTTCGGATTTTTTTGAATTTGTTTGGTATTTTTTTTTCTCCTTTTCTTCTCTCTTTCTCTCATTTTCTCTCTCTGCCGGCGCGTTGCGCCGACCGGCCGACCGGTTAGGCGGCCGACGCCGTGGGCCCCCGTTACGCCCGCCGCATCCTCCGTCGCCACGCGTCGCACGCGGCGCACGCGCCCGCGTGCGACGCGTGTGCCTCGCCGTCCCGCCGCGTGGACGCGGCTTGACCGCGCGTCTGCCGCCCGGCCTCGCCACGACCCCCCCGCCTTCGCCTGGCCACGACCCCCCCTCGCCCGCCTTCGCCCGGCCTCGTCGCCCGTGCCGGGCGACGAAGGCGGGAAGGGGGCGGGGCGGGTTTGAACTTTTTCTTTTTTTTTTTTAATTTTAATATATATATATTATATAAATATATATCTATGTAACTATATATATATCTATATATACTTAGAAAATTCCAAAAAAATAGCAAATAATTTTATTTTTTATTCTAAAAATTTTTTCTTTTCTTTTTGAACCAATCCTCGAGCTTTTGGCCCATTCAAAATATAATTTTTATTTTCTTTTATTTTCTTTTTCTTGGAGTTTTCCTCGAACTGCGTTCTTGCATAAATACGTAAAAATTATCATAAAAATTTATTTAATTTTAAAAAATTAAACGTTTGATACAAAATCAATAATAAGTGTGAGAAGTGTATATTTAATATCAATTAAGCTCATAAAAATGCATATACTAATGAATTAAATGATAAAAATACACACTAATCACACCCCCCAACTTACTCATTGCTAGTCCCTTAGCAATGCACATAATGAAAAATTTAGGACTACAAAGAGTTTAAAGATATTCAGGCCTCATTTCCAGTTCATCTTTTATAGAGTTAACTAAAGATCAGGACTCTGGAGTAATCACCACAGACTAGCCTTATGTCGGAAATTCAGGTACATGATCAAGAATCTAATCAAAATTCAGTAGCACTTGTGCATGTGTAATGCTAAGTCCACAGTGAAGACAATTGCATCCTCCACTTGCTATTCTGAACAAATGTCTTTCAATTCTGCACTTCTTACTTAGAGCGTTCAATGCACACTAGCTTTTTGTCTGCCTTATTGATATGTCCTTTTTGGGATCACTATATATATATATATTTTTCTTTTTATTTTTCCCTGTTTTTTTTTTACACACATGATGCTGCACTACCCTTCACTGTTTTACGCGAACCTCAACACGTCTTAGGTGAAGTAGGCCCGGTTCCACAGATCCAAGTTCCCTTTTCCTTTTGACGCGAACCTCAACACGTCTTAGGTGAAGTAGGCCCGGTTACTCAGAATCGGAGCATTTTTCATGGTGCTTTATTTTTTTCTCATACTTTTCTATGGCAGAAAGCTTATAACAAATCTCTTGTTCAGAAAATGCAGAATATCAGACAGTCTGTCTAAAATAACAGAAGGCTTGTCCTTCTTGTTTCATTAGCGTGCAACGTGCTTTTATTTTTCTTTGAAAGTGAATCTGAACTTTAAAGAGATTCTTTAAATCAGTTTTCCATGGCTAGAGTAAATAAATTATCCATTATCCGAGTCTCTAGTCATTTCCATTCTAGAATCACTTTTCATGCGACATGAATCAAGAAATTCAACTCGGGGAAAACTGTTGTTTCACATGACAATTCAAGAAAGTAAAAAAAATTTTGTTGAAAATTTTTGAATATCTCCCCCCCCCAACTTAAATGACATTGTCTTCAATGGCATAAGCAGTAGAAGATCAGAGGACATGTAAAGAGATAATTTGTTGGGATGGAAGGATACAACCTGATGGCGGGGTAAAATGACGAGGGCGTCGGTGCAGCTTGGCCTGACAACTGAAAAATAAACATACTAAAACAAGAAATCATATCAGAAGCCAGGAATTAACACAAGGAGTGGGACCCAATGTTCATGTATTTCAAAAGGAATCGACCAATGATGGCAACATGAGTTACGGAGCTGGATTTCCCGCAGAAATGTCCCCCTATTGCGTGTTTTGGGCGAAAGGTGGTTACAACGGGACAAGAAACACAACGAATCTTTGGACCGAAAAGAGAGAAAAAGTCAATAAAGCACGTCTCCGACTTGACCACTCTATATGGTAGAGTGGGTGCGAGATTAACGGGAGGATGACGTGTCGCAAAGGTTATGGCTAGATGTGATGGTGAGAGATGTAGATCCCTTGCTTTCCAATCCTATAAATACCCCCCCTTCCCACTCGACTGGAGAACATCGAAGTTGTGAGAGTAGAGTCGAGTGAAAAGGTTGCAAAGGGGAGTAGTGAGTGTTGCTCAAAGTTCAGAATGGAGGGTGAATCAAGCATCAGAGCTGAAGGGGAGTCGTCTCGCTCCTCGAAGAGGAGTAGATCGGGTAGTAGTGCCAGGAGATTCTCTGAAGTTGAAGGACTTTTGAGTGAAAGGACTCTACCACAGCTTGTAAGTGATTCCTTTCATTCCTTTCTTCTTCTCTGTTCTTTCTTGGGAAAGCTTCCCATGTCTCACTTCTGGTGTATGTGCAGAGTGTGATGAAGTCACACATCTCGTGGGAGTTGGTCGTGGCTGCATATCGAGGGCTCCCGGACTTCCAGAAAGCGAGGTTGGATGTGATGGGATTCGGGCCCTTTCTCAGAATTGAGCCACTCAAGATCGACCTTGCCCTGATCCAAGCTCTACGTGAAAGATGGGACCCGGTAAGTAGGGCATTTCTGATGCCGTGGGGGCATATGGTACCCAGCTTGGAAGATGTGGTCCGAATCACGGGCCTCAAAGTGGATGGGGAAGCAGTGACTGGTGTCACCTACGCGGATTACCGTGAAGGTGCCCATAACTTGTTGGGGATGGACTTAGATAATCGGAAGAACAGGTCAGTAGCCAGGGCATCGATCATGGAAGCTTTAGGGCTTACTGACATGCGTCCGCGTGATGATGAGTCCATAGAAGAATTTATGGAAAGGGCAGAAAGAGGTGCCCGTGCTATGTATTGTATGGATACCAGCAATTGGGAGCGGACCAATATGGATCTGAGGAGGTTCCTCCTCTTTCTATTAGGCAAGTTGTTGCTGGGGTCCAAGGGAGACAGTATCCACTGTCATTTCTTAGAACTGCTTGTAGACTTGGAAAGAGTAGGACAATACGCCTGGGGAGCTGCTGTGCTGGCACATCTGTTTACAAGTCTGTCGCAAAGGACAGACAAAGAGATGACACTAAATGGGTTTACGCCTTTAATCCAGGTAATGAAAATTTTTTTTTTGTTTTTATTTTCTACTTTTTGTTTTTGTTTTCATCAATGACACATGATGGTGTAGCTGTGGAGCTACTATTACCTTCCAATGGGGAGGGCTCGACACTGTCGACCACTGACGGTCCCTCTAGCGAGACGGTGGCAACCCATCATGAGCACTGCACCTTTACCCTACCAACTGATGGTGTTAAGACGAGAGTTGCAAGAGTTCCCTGCAACGATGGTAGGATAATTATTTTCTCAAATTTTTTTTTTTCATTTATTTCATCTTTTTTTTTAACTGAGAAGATACGTGCAATCCATTAAAGGTGAACTGGAGGCCTTTCATGAACATGGTCGATGTTGACCAGCCTTGGGTAGTTGGAAGCCGCGCCCGATTCGGACGGGACCTCTGGCTCCATTGCTTAAATGAAATCGAGCCCCTCAGGCTGCGATTAGCTATGCGCACCCTAGGGCTGGCTCAAGAATGGGTGGATATGACCATGTCACCTAGCGTCGGAAGGCAGACGCGTGGACCAGCCACCTGTGTTGATTGGAGAGTGCGCTTCCCCGAACAATATGAAGATTGGCAACGGGGAGGCACACTCGTGGAATCTCAAGCACAAGATAGCGATGATTACCTACGCCTCTACAGAGCAATGTATGCAGAAAGGCTCCAGCCTGGAGGGCTTGTAGAGGTAAGGAAACCATGTTTGTATCTTCTACATTTTGTTGTTTTAAATTTTTTTTTTTTTTTGTTTGTGAACTCAAAAGCCATAACTGTAGGATGTTCGTGATACTATAATAACGAACTTACGAGCTCGTCTGGCGGACACGGAGCAAGAGCTGAGTGATACCAGAGCGGCTCTAGGTTCATCAGTAAGTATTTCAGTACATATTCCGGGTAGGCTTTGAGATTCAGGGCGCTAACCACTTAATGTCACCACATGTGCAGCGTGCTCAGCTTGATGCAGTTTCTTCGGCGATGGGAGCAGATGGTGTTTCTTCCAGTCTATGGATTCCCACATCCGAGCTGGATCAACTCCACGAGCAACTTGCTCATGCCACACAACGGGCTGCAGAGGCAGAAGGGATGCTTTCTGTACAGGTGAGGATTTCACCATTTAACATCCCTTATTCAAGTATTGCTATTTGCCTGAGATGAAATGTGTGGCAGGAGAAAGAAACACAAGAGGCACTTGCAAATGCCACTCAGAAGGAAGCTAGAATAACTGAGCTGGAAGAAGAACTACAGCGTCGTCCAGATGAGGATTCTTCAAGGGACGCTGTGGAGTTGAGAATCACCCTTCAATTAGAAAGAGAAGATAGAGAGAGAGAACGGGCTGAGAGAGAACAGGACAGAGACAGAGAGAAAGCCAAGAGATCGCCGAGAAAGAGGAAAAGAGGGCCCTGGAGGCCCAACTTTTTGAATTGAGGACTAGTCTCGGCCTAGCCGAGCAATGGCTGAAGGATGGCGAAGAACGCTATCGAAGAGCACGAGAGCGTGGCTTTCGTGTCAGTAGCTTCTTTGCTGCCCCCTCAGATCGGCGTCCTTAGTGCGGTAGTAATACCGCTGCTCTCGGCTTGGGAATACCCTCTAGAGAATCTTGCCCCAGAGAGCGGCAAGACAAGTAATGTGAAGAAAGAAGGTGGATTCCGATGTAATCTCTTTGTTTGCTTTTGTGTGTAATAAAATACTTTTTGCTTGGCTCTCCGTTGTCCTTATCTCTCGAATCCCTAAACACAGCTAATTTCCCACAACAATTTATTACCACACAAAAATCACTTAGGTTGCCTCCTAAGAAGCGCTAACTTTTATGTCGTCAGCCAGACACCATGTAGCTCATTAGCTCATTAACCAACGCGTGGCATTCAGAATGAGCCACCACGTGATCTTGTCTTCCTTCAAATTCCAGCCCTTAATCCATTGGAAGACAAGAGTAGACATGTACGGACCGGGGCTAGAAAGAGGCAGGACTCGCACATGATTGTTTGTAACATTAACCCTGTGTGCGATCCAGTTTTCAGCTTTAGATATCAAAAAATGATCTATGGCCAATAATTTGTCAAGATCAAGGTATAACCCTTGCATAATATCAATCCATCGGTCCCCTTCACCTGTATCGTCCCTCCTGATGACCTCTTTATTGACTACTTCCTCCTTGGGAACTTGGTCATCGAACGGTGGCTTAGGGATAAGAGTGTCATTATTAGCCACAGTCTTCCAGTAACAGCCTCATGTGTTAGAAGGGTACTAATCAACTTGTCTTCCTGATGGGAGTTAAATCAAAAGTGAATATTGTTGGTCCATCCCCCTCAGGTCCCAGAATGTCATATTGAAGAGGCTCATCTGGCAGGGGTAGCACGAGCCCAGAATCAAATTGATCCAATGATTCAAACATGAGGGGATCGGGCTCAATGGGTAGATCAAATTTGAAAGTTTCTAATAAAACCCCTTTATCACACTCATCATTTAATAGAAAATTGTGAATCAAATTTCCCAATAATGAAGTGGGAAGATCAAATGTAAATTGTTCCAGCTCGGCCCCTTCATCAAAGGTAAGATCAAATGGGAATTTTTCAAAGACGGAGCTTTCATCATACTCATCACTCACCTGAAGATTCTCAATCAAATTTTCCAAAAATGGGGTTGATAGATGAAATATAAACTTTTCGAACAAGGCCCCATCATCAAGTTCTTCCAAGGGAGGAGAGATTCAGAATTAAGTTCCACTAAATCAACATGATTATTAATCATAAAGCAATCCTCCTCGACATGTAGATCCTCAATTAAGTTGTTTGGGCCACTAATGTTCTCAGTGATATTCTCAATCTCAAAACATTCATAGAATGGGGTGATGATATCAATAGGATCATTTGTATTCTTTAATTCATCCCCTAATTCCGTCCCTTCCTTCATCATGGTATGGCTTGCGCACTCCCCCTCACTCCCAATAATGATATCTTGAGCCAAAATGCCAGGCATCGGATCATCATCATCATCATTCACGTATCGAGGGGGTTGGTTGAATATTGACGAAGGGTCATGGTAAGTAGACTGAGAGTACACGCTTTGAGCTTCAAAGTAGTGGCCCGGTGAATCACCCTTAGTATTGACATTGAGTCCGAAATCGGGGTGAGATGAGTTGAGATGAAGTTGAGTATACATGGGCTGCTCGTGAATTGCTTGGGGTAGAGGTGTAGACAGGTTTGGATTGTTGAATCCATCCAAGGCAAATTTGTGTGATTACTCCAGCCAAGATTATCATCATCTGCAACATGCTTGAGCTGAGAGAATCCTAGGGAATTTTGGACCTGTGCTTGGATGACGGGAGAGAGTCGGGCTATAGTAGGGCATTCACTCACATGGTGAGTGAGACTGGCACAGAATTCACACACTTCCATGAAAGTGTGGATTGGGTTTTCCGCCTGTTTGACATGTCCTACAAGTTGTTGATGAGATGAGATGGAGGCACGATTTATTGAATTTTCACTCAAAATCTCAAATAGATCATATGCCTCATCTTCACTTTTGCTTAAAAATGCCCCTCCACAATATATGTCCACCATCTGCCTATCAAAATTGGATAACCCCTCATAAAATGTAAAGATAATTTGCCATCTGGGCAACCCATGATGTGGACATTGACTCACTAGCTCCTTTAATCTCACCCAAGATTCATGAAGTTGCTCTCCCGGACGTTGAGTAAATCCTGTAATCGCCCTTCTCATCATGTTGGTTTGGCCTATGGGGTAAATTTTTTTAAAAATTCTGACTGCATATCTTCCCAAGTCCTGATAATCTTTCGAAAACTCCTTAACCAACATTTTGCTTTATCTTTTAACGAGAATGGAAATAAAATTAATTTAAGGGCATCATCATTAAAATTCTGAATTTTGATCAGTGAGCAAACTTCTAGAAAATCATCTAGATGCCTATAAGGATTTTCATTGAGATTCCCATAAAAAGATGGGAGCATCTGGATGAGACTAGGGCGAATCTCATATTGATCAACGTGAATATCGGGGAGTTGAATACAGGTGGAGGGCTTGTAAGAAGAAGGATAAAAATGCTCCTTCATAGGCGTGGGTTTCCCTCCAAGATGAATGGCCATAAAATGAATTTTTTTTTACATTTTTTTAAGTATTTCAAATTATATATATATTTTTTTCAATTTTTTCAAAACTTTTTTATGCAAACACAAACAAGTTAACACAAATTATCCTAATGACCTAGATGCGACTCAGACCTACAAATGTGGTTTCACAAAGTGATTAAAATGAACTTAAATTACCCTCAGTATGTCCACCGGCCAGGTAAGGGGTGGGGAAGTGGGAGGTTCCCCCTACTTTCGTAGGGACCTTATTATACAAAACCACAATCCCGCTTAAGGCGTTTGCCATCCGACCGTCTTGCCTTAGACACCAGTTTTCATAAGAGGATAAACCTAAATATCACAGGAATCACAGTGTGATCCTAGGGCCAACGTCTACTGGCTTTTATTAAGGCCTAGGTAATGCAGAGATGCAAGGAAATTGTGGTTTTCGGGCTAAGGGAGGGTGATGAAATCCCCAACTTATCTTGTTAGGGGTGTTGCCCTTAAAATATTTTGAAATGAAATGCACACCATAATTTCAAACAAGGGGTTCTTTATACAAAAATGAATGCCAGACTGGGATCAGTAGAACGTGCCTTGCCCCTCGCGATCTTCAAAATGCAATGCAGAAATTAAACAAAGACAAATTCTAAGCTAAATGATGCATGACCTAGAGCATGAAAGTGTAGTTTCTACTCTTGCAATGAGGTCTTTTATTTGGTACAAATGAAGATTTTTTTTGTTTTTTGTTTTTAGTTAATGAACCTAACTAACCAGCATAAAAAAAAATTTTCTTTTGTTTTGATTGTTTTTTATTTTTATAGAGTTTTTAAGAAATTTTTAGATTTTTGTAAAAAAATTTTAGAAAGTGGAAAGATAGAACCTGTTTCTTGATTTCAGTCCTTTAGCAATGCTTCCGAGCTATTTAACGACGTTTCATATCCTTGGAATTTCAGATTCGATCTTCCTCTTTCTTTGTTTTTCAAATTTTTTTTCGTTTTCCTGCACAAGTAAAGAAAGCAAAAATCAATATACAAATATACAAAGTAAACACAAGAGTATCCAACTATGAAAAGTATCTCCATTCCCCGACAACGGTGCCAAAAATTTGGTGTCTGCTCGACAGTCGTTGTTAAAATTGCCGTGCCACACAAATTTCAAATATTTATAACCGCACTCACTCACTTATGGATTTGAAAACATGAGTATAATGGTAAGTACGGGTCGATCCCACGGGGAAGGAATTTGGTTATTTTTCTTAGTTGGAAAATATTCTTGTGTTTTGAAAAATCAATTGTTGGAATTTGGAGTGCGATTATGAAAACTTAAATTGAAAACATAACAGAATTCAAGTGAAAATAGGGGTTGGAAGAAAATGCATAACTTCAAATATAGACAGAATGAGAAGAAGTGTAAAACATGAAAGTTGTAGAGAATTGAAAAAGGAAGAACTTTTATGAAGAACACAGAAACAGAAAATGAAAGGAAGATAAGGAAAAACTTGAAAAACTATGACTATTGGTTCGGATGAACAGTAATTGACAGAAAACCAGCACCTTGAAAACTTAATTCTAAAGCTCAAAAGAAGAGGAATTTGACAAAGTGCAAGAAGAATAAAACTTAGATATACAAGAGAGGAACAACTCTTATGAAGAACTCAGAGTTATTTGAGGACTAGAAAGAGTTCAAAATGAATAAATGGAAGAAGGTATCACCACGGATGAACAGTAAATGCACAGGACAGCACTTAAGAAAACGGACCAGAACTCTATGAAATAGGAAGAATTTGAGGAAATGATAAACAGAGAAGTTGAAGAAGACTTGTAAATAAACAACTTTTGTGAAGAAAGCAAATTGAAATAAAGATTACAACCATACGAAATAAGGCTAAGAATAGGTTGAATTCAAAAATGAAACTTTTATTGAAATAAGAACAACTTACAACTTTGACTTCAAAAGCTTTGAAAATACAACTTGATGCACTCAACAACTTCAGAAATGTAAAGAACAACTTACATTACAAGTGACAAAAGCTAGCTCTCCCCCTACTCAACCTTGTCATCTTGCTAATTCTACTTGCTAACTAACTTGCTAACTCCTCATTCAAGACCAATGCATCCTTTATATAGGGGTTACAAAAATACTCCAAACAAGTGTACCCAATTTTAGCCTAAAATGGTAGGCAGGTAGGTTCTGCCCACTTTGCCATTTTTTTCGGATTTTTCTGAATTTGTTTGGTATTTTTTTTTGGCCTTTTCTTCTCTCTTTCTCTCATTTTCTCTCTCTGCCGGCGCGTTGCGCCGACCGGCCGACCGGTTAGGCGGCCGACGCCGTGGGCCCCCGTTGCGCCCGCCGCATCCTCCGTCGCCACGCGTCGCACGCGGCGCACACGCCCGCGTGCGACGCGTGTGCCTCGCCGTCCCGCCGCGTGGACGCGGTTTGACCGCGCGTCTGCCGCCCGGCCTCGCCACGACCCCCCCGCCTTCGCCTAGCCACGACCCCCCCTCGCCCGCCTTTGCCCGGCCTCGTCGCCCGTGCCGGGCGGCGAAGGCGGGAAGGGGGCGGGGTGGGTTTGAACTTTTTCTTTTTTTTTAATTTTAATATATATATATTATATAAATATATATCTATATAACTATATATATATATATATATATATATATATATATATATATATATATATATATATATCTATATATACTTAGAAAATTCCAAAAAAATAGCAAATAATTTTATTTTTTGTTCTAAAAATTTTTTCTTTTCTTTTTGAACCAATCCTCGAGCTTTTGGCCCATTCAAAATATAATTTTTATTTTCTTTTATTTTCTTTTTCTTGGAGTTTTCCTCAAACTGCGTTCCTACATAAATACGTAAAAATTATCATAAAAATTTATTTAATTTCAGAAAATTAAACGTTTGATACAAAATCAATAATAAATGTGAGAAGTGTATATTTAATATCAATTAAGCTCATAAAAATGCATATACTCATGAATTAAATGATAAAAATACACACTAATCAGAATGTTTTCCCCGGGAGGATCTTATTTTTTTTGTGCCTCACTTATGCGTACGTAGGTATATATATATAAGTGGATGTATATGTATGTGTGCATATATATATATATATATATATATATATATATATATATTTGGTAGAGTTTTTTTTTCCTTTTTTTTCTTTTTACCCCCTTTTTCTTCTTTTATTCTCCTCTCCCCCCTTTTTTCTCTTCTCTTTTTTTTTATTCTCCCCCTGTTTTCTCTTCTTTTTTTTTTATTCTTTCTCTCTTCTCTTTTCTTTTCTTCCTTCTTTTCTCCCCTCTTCCCTTTCTTCTCATTTTCCTTCTTCTTCTTTTTTTTATCTCCTCCCCCCCCCTTTTGTTTACCCCTCTCGACTCCCTTTATTTCTCTTCCCCCTTTTCTCTTTTTTTTTATCTCCCTTTTTTTTGTATAAAAAGGGGGGTGGGGCGGTTACCGTTTCCCCCCCTCTCTTTTGAACTCTCTTCCCTCTCTCTTTCTCTCTTCGACGGGCGAAACCCCCTCCCCTTCTTCTCCGTCTCCGTTGCCGAGGGCCGCCGTCGCCGTCGTCGTCGTCGTCGGTCCGGTGAGGGCATCACCGTGGAAGCCCCCCCCCTCTTTTCCCTTCCTCCTTCTTCCTCCCTCGGCCTCCCTTCTTTTCTCTTCCGCTTTTCATCCCCCCCTCTCTTCTCCATTTTCATCCTCGGCGGGCGGTGGAGCCCTAGGGCTTCTCTGCTTCTTCTTTCTCCTTCTTCTTTCTCCCTCGGCCTCTCTTCCTTTCCCCTCTCCCCCTTCGCCTCCTGTATCATGAGCTACCGCCGGTGCGTGAGCCTGAGGGCGTGCCGGGGAGTGGGCATCGGAGCGTGCCGGGAGGGCCGCCATTGGTGGATCGGGGAAGGTGCTACAGGGTGTGTCGGCGAGAGAGCTGATGGGCGTGCCGAGGAGGCCGTCTGTGGAGTGTGTCGGCGAAGACGCTTCAAAGCGTGCCGGAGAAGGCCTCTTGGGCATGCCGACGAGAGTAGCCAGGAGCGTGCCGGGGAGCGATGTTGGCGACTGTGTCGGTGAGGGCACGGAGGAGCGTGCCGGGGAAGACGGCTTCCGGGTGTACCGGGGAAGTGGGTAGGAGGTGTGCCGGCGACGACCCGCGAGGGGGCGTACCGGGGAAGGCACTCGCAGGGCGTGCCGGCGAAGCCACCAACCGGGCGTGCCGGGGAAGGCCGTTGTGGGCGTGCCGGGGAAGGCAGCTTGCCGTGTGCCGATGAAGGCGACCACGGGGTGTAGCGCTCGGGAGCGTGCCGGTGAAGGCTTGGGCGGGTGTGCCGGGGAAGGCACCCGCGGTGTGTGCCGGTGAGCAGAAGCTGAGCGTGCCGGGCAAGCACCAAGGGGCTGTGCCGGCGAGGGCCTTTTGGGGAGAGTTGTACCAGCCAAGGGGCCAAGGGGGATTTTTAGCTAAGGAAGAGGACTCCTTCGACCGGCGAACTTCTGGTGTTGCCTCTCGGGGCCCACCATGCTTTGTTGGGGCCATCACTCCTTGTGGACGCGCACCCGTATTTTCCCTTACGTCTCTGGCCTAGGGGAAACTCTGCCGAAATTTCGTCAGAAATTGGCAATATTTTGTTCATTTGACTTGTAGCAAAGCCCCCCCCCCCCTTTTTATAGTCTTTCATTTTCCTCTTGCATGCGGCTTATTCTGATCTTCTATTTTACATCTTTGCAGATAAATGGCTGCTCGAAATGGTTCTTCTACCCCTGCTGCCGCTGTCGGTGCCGACCTCATTCCGCGGGGTGCAGTGCCGGCAGTCACATGGCTCAATGTAGAGGACCTAGACCGAGAGCACGCGAAGATTGCCGCCTTGGCTGAGTCATCGGGGTCCGACCGTGAAAGCATGGACGTCCGCAGACTCGTCAGGGTTGAAAGCGGCTTCACATTCGATCGGGCCACCGAAGAATACATGAAGGATTTCCCGAAGGATAGGCACCTCGTTTGATTTCTGAAGCATTTGCGCTCTCGAGAGGGGCGAGATTATCGCGTCATAAAGGCGGCCGAGCGGGCGATCCTACATGCCCGAGACAGTCTGCTATACAGCGTCCCCAGGAGCATTCCGATGTATCTGGTGGGAGAAGCCCGAGAATGGAAGCCGGTCCTGGGGATCGAAGGGTTGATGCCGGCTGAAGATAAATTGGTGCGAGCCCCTCAATTCACGCCAGCAAGGTGGGACATGTCTGCGGGGAAGGTGCATGGCGAGTCGCCCCGATTTGACTTATTCTTGGCTCCCCTAAAATGGGGTTATAGGGAGGAGCCGTTCATATTGGACTGTTTGGCCATCAGGTTCAAGTACGAACTATCACTGGGCTGGTTCGGGGAGCTGAAGCTTCAAGACGCCCACAGTTTTCGAGAAGGGGCGGTGGAGTTCACTGAATATGTACTGTTCAACTACGCCCCATTGCTGGTCCGGGTTGGCATCTACCACAGCGTGTACGCCTCCCGGTATGGTTACCCCATCTCCAAGGGTCTCTGTTGCGGCATGATAGAAGTATTTAGTGCGGAGACCAATACCTTTTACACGGCGGAGGGAGAGACTTCACTTGATTTGTGGAGCCTAAGCCAGCTGAGCGGCTTGCCCATTGATGGGGAGCCTTATGAAGAAGTATGCCTCTCGGATTTGATCAAGGACGAGACTAACGGGGATGGCTATTATTCTCTGGGGTATTCATACCGGTACCTGATGAAGGCGTACCGTGAGCTGTACCAGTTGTCGCACAAGGGGAAGCAGCCCCCCCGTGGGGACAGAAAACGGGTGCGTATGGCAGTATGGCTGGAATATTTCTACGATGGGCTGAAGCAGTATGAAGATTTTCCCTACGTTGGCACCGCCGTTGCTCGCAAGAAGCGCGCGAAGCCCAAGCATGATGTGAAGATCCCCTCCAGGGGACGTCGGAGCGGGGCCAATCCGATGGGGGTCGACCCACAGACTCACTGTGCCGCCTATCTGACGTACTGGCTGTGCTCATTTGCCATGCCGTACTGGGACGAGACAGTGATCCGGCCAGATGCCATCTACCCGGCGTGCCAGATGGCATGGGGTGTCAAACTTTCTCTGTGCCCGACGGCGCTTTGTTTGATTTATAAGGCCCTGGGAGACATCAGCACACACTAGTTCACGAGGCAGGCCCGATACGTGTGCCCACTGCATTTCTTCAACGCGTGGGTTTGTTCACTGTTTCCGGAGTTTGCCCCGCGAGTCCTTCAGGATTGGGGGCTGGTACCGAGGATGCTGGAGTTCGCGAGTGCAGAGCCGGCTTCTACTTCCATGCGGATGTATGATATTCGGGGCCGGTTGACCACGGTTCCCCGAGATGCAGCCGGTACCATTCATTTCTGGACGCTGGCCGCACATTCAAGCCCCCTTGTGAATAATAAGAGGGAGTGCAAGGATGACCAGGTGGAGAGGTACGTTCACCCTATCAGCCAGGAGAACGTGGTCCGCCCGCTGCTGGAACCGGAGCTGAGGGACTGGGCGGTATCCATTCGTCCTAGCGTATTGGTGTTCAGAAAGGGGGATAATGTACTGCTGGAGCCGTATTACCCCTTTCAATTTGGCCGGAACTTCGGATATGACCAGCATATCCCCGCCTATCATTCACAATTCGGCTTGCCCTCGCGGAATATCCGGGGAGGTTCAGTTGCCGAGCACGCTAAAAGCTGGTGGGACTTCTTCCACCGGGCGGACTCTGCCTCCTTCAGGGTGCCAGCCCCGGGTCGCGTGCCCCGAGTGACCGAAGACTATATCAAGTGGTGGAATGCCCGGACGGCCTTCTATCGGTTGCACAAAACCGATTGTTGGGATGGCGCCGAAAGGAGATTCCTTAGCCGGCAACCGGTGCCAGTACTTGACATTGAGCCAGATCATCTTCTTCGGCTCAAGAACAGGCAGGAGAAGGAGGTGGCGGCATATATGATAGCTCGTCGGGAAGCCCGGGATAGGAGGCCGACGCCAAGAGTGGAGCTGCCTCCAGTGGCGAAGGACAGCTATCAGAAGACGCTGAGGGATCTGTGCCGGGTAAGGAGCGACCGCCTGGACCTCATCAATTATCCATTCCCCATAGAGGAAGAGGGGACTCCCGCCAAGAGCTGGCGTCCGGAGAGAGATACGCTTTGCCCATACCGCACTTTCATGAGACGGGAGGAGAGGAAGCCCGAGAACTATAAGGACACCACATGGCTATATGTCCTTCTCCGGGTGAACGGACTGACGATCGAAGATCAAAGGGCCTCCGTCCTGGGAAAACGCCTGCACATCCCGTACTATTACGCTGACGGGTGGGGCATAGACCACTTCAGCCTCTTCTGCCACCTTTCCATGAAGAAACACGCGGATCTGGCCAGTCTTACGGATCGGTGCCAGAAGATCGAGGATGTGTGCCGGCTCGTTCGAGAGGCGGCGCGTCGGGATAAAGAGCCATCCCTGAGCTACTGGCCGATTACCCTGCGACTGTATACTGGCCCTCACGGTACTTGATCTCTTTTTTCTTCCTTTGTCTTCGTCTCTTATCATTGCGGCCTTTGCAGACAGTTGGATGCTAATCATGAGTGCGTGTCTGTTCTTTCTCTTTTTCTTTCTGACAGACCACCCCGACAGCGCGCAAATGGCCACGTACCGGAATCTCCTTCGGCTTGTGCAAAAGCCCGCATATTTTGAAGCCGCGCCACTGGCCCCGACTGCGGCTCCTCTGCCCAAGGCAGCGAAGAGGTCCCGGGCAAAATCTCCCGTGAAGAAAGCAGTGGGCGCCGCTAAGGTGGCCAAGCAGCGGGACACGAAGCGGAGAAAAACAGAGGCGGCCAAGGCCCCGACCGTCGTTCCTTCGGTGCCACGGGTCCCCTCTTTTGAGGAATTCGAGGCTGCCCGACCCGAGCCCAGCCAACCTGCCGGTCAGTACCTTCGACCATCACCGTGCTCTTTAAGTCTCCCCCTTTTTTTTTTTTCATCCCGGAGCAGATCCCTGACACTTGAATATTTCTTTTGTCTTAACCCCTGTGGAAAAGCCCGTGCCCACGCCTGTTCCTCACGCGGGGGAGCATGTTCATGTGCCCGCGCCTGACTTGGGTGAAGCCGCGGCCATAGCAAAGTCGCCTATTAAGGAGGCGTTGGCTGCTGCCAAGGTGGCCGGGCCACAAGCGGCAAAGCGGAGGCGGGCTGAGGAATTCCCGGCTCCGCCGGTAGCCCCTCCGGTGGCCCCTATCCTGTCTTTTGAGGAATTTGAAGCTACCCAGACCGGGCCGAGTTACGAGGCTGGTGAGGTTCATCGGCCGCCTGCGTCGTCCGTGATCGATTTGCCTCCTGGGTTGGCCTCGCACTCGCGTATGGCGACGATGCGTTTCTTCTCTGCGGGCGGCGCAAAGGAACCGGCGCCCGTGTCAGTCCCGGGCGAGGGCAAGGCTGCAACTCCCGAGAAGGCTCTGCCCGTCGAGGAAGCCTACGGGTCATCCCGGGCTGTAGGGGCCGAAGAGGGTATTTGTCTTTAGTCGGCCTGAACGACTTATTTGTTCTTGGAGAGCCGACTGGATTTGATGTAATCCACCCTTTTCTTCTTCGTGACAGGCACAGCAGAGGCAGTCGCTGGACTATTCGGGCCCCGCGTGCAACTCCCGACGATGCTTCTATATGTGAGGAGGAGGCCGAAATCCGGCGTACCGGCCTCATCTAGCCCAAGGGAGGATGCCCCAGTCATTGAGCTCGAGGTGGAGGCCCCTTTGTCGGCAAGGGGAGAGCCTGCGGCGGTCGAGTCATCGTCGGGCGAAGAGGTAGACTACGATTACTCCTTCGATGAAGCGGCTCCCGACGAAGGCGTGCCCGGGGCATCGGAGCCGCCCGAGCCGGTCTTCGGAGCCCCCTTACTTGCTGGCTCCCCGAGCTTTGTGGGGAAGACCACTGTAAGTGTGAGCTTGCTCGGGCCGGCTCCTTCCACTCCTTCTTGGTTATCTAATGACCTTTTCTTGTCAATTCTGGGTTTCAGGGGCTCGACTTGCCGGAGGCTATGGAAGAGGGTGCCCCAGTTACGCCGATCGACCGTCAGGTGGGGGTCGATGTGAGCTCGGGCAAACTAGCCCTTCTATTCGAGGCTCTTGATCAAGAGTCGGCCGCAGGGGCTTCAAGTATTTCCGAGGCGGCGGCCGTGCCTCTGGAGGAAGGAGAGATCGCGCCCGCTGACCGCGTCCTCACGGTGGCCGAGGTAAACAGGGTTTTATGGCTCTTCCCACTTCTCGTCCTTGCGTAATTTATTCCCGGCGACGGGCGGCTAACCGTATTTCATGTGGGCAGGCGGTGTCGACGACCGGGAAGATGTCTGGCCGCTCTCGCAAGGCAATCGCCAAGCGGAGGCCGATTACCGGTCAGCCACCAGTGGGGGGATCGATTCCGGCATCTGTTCCGGAGGTGGAGACTCTTACCGTGCTCGTGCAGGCAGGAAGTGTTCCCCACCTATTAATCCCCCTTCCACCTCTTCCGAAGCTGCCGGCCCAGATGGAGGACCCGTTCCTGAGACAAATATTCGTGGGGCTCCGTGTACATCTGGAGGGATCCCAGCCGCGAAGGAGAAGTTCATGGGTGACTACTTCGGGCCCAGCCTTACTTGAAGCTCCTCCTCTGGCCGAAGCAGCGACACCCACACCCCTGCCCCTTGGAATGGCAGAAGCGAGTCAGGCGGAGGCAGAGGAGGCAGGGGAGCTCCAAATAACAGGAGTGCCGGAGGCTTCGGCAATGGTCTTGTCCACTCCCCGGGCAGTGGCTGGCCAAGGGTCTCTGGTTGAGCTACACCGACCAGGTGGTTTGACCCTTGCCCTTCCTTCCTTTTCAGCGGCAGTGGACGCTGACCTGTGGGTAGAAGTGGACAACACCGTGGAATTCACTCCTCCGGTCGTGCCCTCAGTCAGCCATATGTCATCAGAAGCGCCAGTCCGTCAAATGCTGATCACTCTACGGACCATGCTCCTCGCCGACCCTCCTCTGTCGTATCGGGAGGTGCACACCATAGTGACGCAGTTGACTGGGGCGTTGCAAGTGCTCAGCTGCCCGCTGGAGGAATGGTCGTGGCGGGTTCTACTGTTGCTGAAGTATGTCAGGCGCCGCGAGTTCCTGGAGAGCCAGGCTCCCGACGAACGTACCACCCTTGACGCTCAGGCAGACGAGTACCTGCAGACCTTGGAGGCCCGACGCCATAATAGAGAGCGTCACGGAAAGGCCTTGGAGGAAGGCGAAGGCAACGTCCGTTCCTTCAAGAACCGGATCGAGAAGTTGGAGGGCTACCTCGCTGCGGCTAAACTTGGCCTTGCCGAGGCGGAAAGGACGGTGGCCGAGGAGAGGGAAGCTCTTGCCGTCGCCGACGTTGAAATGGTGTCCGTCGACGTGGAGCTCGCCCGTCTTGAGGAATTGAGGGTCCGACTGCGCGATATGACGAACTTCCCTTGCGTCGGGATCCTCCCTCTCGAGGACATCTTCAGGGACATCGACTAAGCGTTGCATCCCTTAATTCCTTTTTCTTTTCTTTCGAATGTAACATAGGGGTATGCCCCGCAGCACATGTAGTCTGGTCCCTTTTCTGAGTAGAGCAGAGCATTTATGATTCCACGCGTTCTTTGTGTATGCATTCGTCCCAGAGGGAGCTTTCTTACCCTTCTTTCTCTTCTGTGCATATTGTTTCCTTCTTCCTCTTCCCTTGCTCTTGTATCTTTCCGCCCTTTTTGTGTTGAGACCCATTGGCAGGGTATGAGTCTTTGCGAGGATTCGCTTCAGAAGGACCAGGCAGGGACCCATGTCAGGGTACAGGAGAGTGCTCGCCTTCCCAGGGGGAGGACGAGGGGACCACTCCACCATACCGAACGGGCAACTCCCTAGTTTTGCCGCAATATTAGAAGCGGGTGCTGGCCTCAAGCGGGGGCCTCAGTCAGAGGCCGGACTTCTCGTCATCCAGAGGGAACGGAGAGAAGAGTTTGTTTAGTCAATGACCCGGACGGGGGGTCCGAGCCAAAGGGATACTCACCGCCCGGGAAGGACGGAGAGAAGAGTTTGTTTAGTCAATGACCCGGACGGGAGGTCCGAGCCAAAGGGGTACTCACCGCCCGGGAAAGACGGAGAGAAGAGTTTGTTTAGTCAATGACCCGGACGGGAGGTCCGAGCCAAAGGGGTACTCACCGCCCGGGAAGGACGGAGAGAAGAGTTTGTTTAGTCAATGACCCGGACGGGAGGTCCGGGCCAAAGGGGTACTGACCGCCCGGGAAGGACGGAGAGAAGAGTTTGTTTAGTCAATGACCCGGACGGGAGGTCCGGGCCAAAGGGGTACTCACCGCCCGGGAAGGACGGAGAGAAGAGTTTATTTTTTTTTTAGTCAATTTTTTGGTACCTCCGCTGATGCGGGGCGGTGACTGGAAACGGGGGGAGTTCCCCTTTTCTGGTTCTCTTTTTTTTCTCTTTCTTTTCTTTTTCTCTCTTTTTTTTTGCTTTCCTTCCTTTTTCTTTTCCCTTTTTTTTCTTTTTTTTTCTTTTCGTTTCTTCTCTTTCTATTCTTTTTCTTTCTCCTTTTTTTTTGCTTCTTCCCTCTTTCTCTTTCTATTCTTTTTTTTTTTGCTTCTTCTTTTTTTTTGTCCCCCCCTTTTTTTTTCTCTTCTCTTCCTATTATTCCTCTTCCCCTTTGTTGGAACACGGCTGGTGGTCACATCATTTAGACATTTAATGACGCAAATCCACCCCAAAATGGGGCGGAGAGTAATATTATTACCTGAATGGGGGCGCCGGAGCGTGGTACAGTCTCAAGTGCCTTCCATTAAGAGGCGGGAACTGAACTTCCCCGCGATGGTTGACAATTACATAGGCCCCACCCTCGTAGACTTTTTGGACTACGTAGGGTCCGAGCCAGTTCTCGTTCAGGTTACCCTTGGGGTTGGCAGCCATGAGATCTCTTCTCTTGACCATGACAAGGTCACCTTTCTTGAATTCGCGCTCCTTGACTAGCTTGTCAAAGGCGCGCGCAATTCGGGCCTGGTAGACCTGAATATTCTGTTGGGTTTGAAGCTGCTTTCCTTCCAGACTGGAGAGTTCTTCGAGCCTTCGCTCGGCGTTGGTCTGCCCCTCGGGGACAAGCCCATGCTGGATGGCGACCCTGAGGGACGGTATCTCCAGTTCGACGGGGATGATTGCTTCCGAGTCGTATACGAGAGAAAAGGGCGAGCAGCCCGTTGGGGTCTTGTATACGGTTCGGTACGCCCAAAGCGCTTCATATATTCTTTCTTCCCAGTCCCTTTTGTTAGAGCTAACAGTTTTGGCCAGGATAGTGCAAAGTATCTTATTGAAAGCTTCGGCCAACCCATTAGCTTGTGGATTGTAAGGAGTTGAGGTCCTCCAATCAATTTTGTATTTTTCTGCTAGCCGGTAAACCTTCTGGTTGCGGAAGTGGCTGCCGTTGTCTCACACAATCCGGTCGGGCACGCCAAACCAGAATATAATGTTGCGGCGGACGAACCTGACCATGATTTCTCCGGTGACCTCCCGCAACGCAACGGCCTCTGCCCAGCGGGAGAAGTAGTCGGTCGCCGCCAGAATGTATTTGCAGCCTGTGGAAGATGCGGGTAAGGGGCCCACAACGTCTGTTCCCCATTGGGCGAACGGCCAACTGGGCGCGGTTGGGTGCAACTGCACGGGAGGCCTCCTGGGTATGATGGCATGCTCCTGGCATCTCTGACACGACTTGGCGTACTCGCAGCAGTCGTTGAACATTACAGGCCAGTAATAGCCAAATTTCTTGATTTTAATTTTCATTTTCGGCCCCGCCTGGTGTGCACCAGCTGTCCCGGCATGGACCTCTTTCATAACTCTCCAAGCTTCTTCAATAGACAAGCATCGGAGGAGTAGCTTCTGCTTGGTATCGGCCACAGTCCGGAATAATATTCCGTTTCGGAGCTCATAAGAGTCCTTGGTTCTGACTAGCTTGATTTTCTCTTCCCTGTGCTTGGGTAGTTGCTGGTACTTGAACCACTGCATCAGGGGGTCTCTCCAGTCAGGTAGACTGACGGCTTCTGCTGTAGCGACCTCTAGGTCTTCTTCTTCTAGCTCTTCTTCTATCATGCTGGGCATCTGGCGCTGGTTTATTACCTGGATATGGAGAGATCCATCTGGAGGCACTGCCAGTGAGCTTGCCAATTTTGCCAATGCGTCGGCTTGTGCGTTCTCCCCTCTGGCGACATGGCCTATCTCGAGGAGATAGAACCGCTCCATGAGCCGCTTCGCCTTAGTGTGATAAGGGAGCAGCTCAGGTTTTCGGACATCAAACTGTCCCTGGACTTGCTTGACGACCAACAGCGAGTCGCCGAACACTTGGAGCATTTTGATCTCCATTTGGAGGGCGACCTGGAGGCCGATGATCAGAGCTTCATACTCTGCTTCATTATTGGTGCAGGGTTTGCTAATGCAGCAGGAAGTGTGCATCACTTCTCCGTCTGGCGACTTGAGGACGATGCCTGCTCCGGCTCGTACCTTGGTGTGCCCGGACGGGGTCGCTTCTGTCCTCGAGGCTCCATCAAAGTAAAGCTGCCAGATGGCTTGTTGTATTTGGTCTACCTCCAGTGTTTCATCTTCAGGTAGCTCAGTGGCCAACGGGGAGCCTTCGGGCACAGGGTGTGCAGCGAAGAAATCCGCGACGGCTTGCCCCTTAACGGCCTTCTGGGGCACGTAAGTGATGTCAAATTCCATAAGTAGCATGGCCCACTTGCCAAGGCGCCCCTTTGGGACAGGCTGGAGGAGGATGTGCTTGATAGGGTCAGCTTTGGATATTAGACTCACTTCATGGGACAGCATGTAGTGCCTCATCTTCTTGACTGCGAAGACCAAAGCGAGGCAGACTTTCTCTATCGGAGTGTATTTGGCCTCCGCACCCACCAGTCTCCGGCTGAGGTAGTAGAGGGCCTGCTCTTTTCCCTCATCATTGTTCTGGGAGAGCATTGCCCCCAGTGAGTATTCGGTGGCCGCTATGTAAAGAATGAGCGGTCTGCCTTTGACAGGTGCCCCAGGACAGGCGGGATCTTCAGGTATTCCTTTAGCTGGTCGAACGCTTGCTGGCATTCGCGGCCCCAGCTGAAGGGTGCATCTTTCATCATCAGTCTGTGGAAGGGTTGGCAACGCCCCGACAGGTTGGAGATGAACCTGCGGATGTAAGCTAACCGGCCCTGTAGGGACCTCAGCTCTCCCAGACTCTTCGGAGGGGGCAACTCCTGGATGGCCTTTATCTTGAAGGGGTCGATCTCGATCCCTCTGTGCCGGACAATGAAGCCGAGGAACTTTCCACTGGACACGCCGAAGGCGCACTTCATGGGGTTCATTTTTAGCCCGTATAGTCGGAGCCTTTGGAAGACAACCCTGAGGTCATTCAGATGTTCATCTCTCTTCTTAGTCTTGACGACCAGATCATCAATGTAGCATTCGACCTTGCTGTACATCAGCTCGTCGAAGATCTTAGTCATTGCCCGCTGATATGTAGCACCGGCATTCTTGAGGCCGAAGGGCATCCTCTTGTAGTGAAATATCCCCTTGGGCGACCTAAAGGCGGTGTGAATCCGGTCGTGGTCGGCTATCCAGATTTGGTTATAGCCGGACGACCCATCCATAAAGGACAAGGCCTCGTGGCCAGTAGTTGCATCAATCATCACTTCGGTGATAAGCACCGGGAAGTCATCTTTCGGGCAGGCTTTATTCAGGTCACGGAAATCCACGTAAATCCTGATCTGTCCGTTCTTCTTTTTCACTGGTACAATGTTGACCAACCATGTGGTGTATTGGTTTTCCGCCACGAAGCCGACATCTATGAGCTTGTTGACCTCCTTGCAGATCTGGCTGGTTAACTCTGGCCTCATGCGCCGGGGAGACTGCTTCACCGGCTCCACCTTGGGATCGATGGACAAGATGTGCTGAGTCACCTCGGGGCTGAGTCCGGGCATTTCTTTGTAATTCCAGGCAAAATAATCTCGGAACTCTTGTAGCATCTTTATGTATTGTTCTCTCTCACGAGGGGGGATGAGAGCACTTAGAAAGGTCAGCCTGGGGTCGCCTTCTGTGCCGAGGTTGATCTCAATCAATTCGTCGACTGTGGCCTGGCCGTCATTTTCAATTTTCGGCGGGGCTGGCGACAAATCGACGAAGTCTTGGTCTTCATTATCTTCGGGCTCGAGGATGGCATCCTCATCTTCTTGCTCCTGCTGGCTGGGTGTGGGGGCTGGATTTGCCGTGCAGTCCTCTTGGACCGTAGCCGCCGGGTCTGTGAGGCCCGCTGGTGCAGAAAGGCACAGGGCCACCCCGGGGTCTTCTATGTACTCATCGTAGACAGCTTGGACGGGGGCCGGGGCAGCCGCATCTTCAGGGGCCTGGTAGTGGATGGACACGGTGTAGGCTCCTGCTCTGGGGCTGTCCGCCACGTGGGGGCGTGGCGGGGCTACCACATAATCCCCCATCCTGAGCTCGTCCCTGTTAATGAAGTCTTGAGCAATGTCTTTGAAGACATAGCAGTCTTCAATGGCGTGACCCAGCATCTGGTGGTAAGGGCAAAATAGTGGGTCCCCGCTTCTTCGGGTGTCTTGCGGCCTCTTGGACCGTGGGAGGGAGACCTTGCCGTAATGGCAGGCCCAGTCGAAGATGCCCCGGGTCTTCTCTCTCAGGAAGGAGTAGGGCTTCTGCAGCTTCTCTTGGAGTGTTAGGCCTTGCCTGGTTGGCCGCCCTAGCAACAGGCTTGCCGTGTCTCTCAATTCCCTTCTTGACCAGACGGGGGTGTCAGGACTGACATCTCGGGGCCGAGGCATGCGGCCACCCCGCGGGGGGAGAGAACCCTGGATCAGGTCGGCGACTAGCGAGGTCAACTCAGCCAGTCGTACTTTTAGCGTCTCGATCTCCCGTTGCTGCCTATGGTACAAGGCGTACATGACGGGGTCGTATCGAAGGGATTTCGGAGCCTGGCCCATGCTTTTGCTCCTTGTTTCGCCGGCCAGCCGGGGTGGAGGTGCCTCGCTGGTGTGCCCTCTCGAGGTCGACACTTCGGAGAAGGAGGGGGTCTTCTCCAGGCAGCGGCGGTGGGGAGGTTTCCAAAGGAAGACCTCTTCGTCTTGTGCCTCCTGAACTGGGGGCCCAGGATATGCATCTTGACAGGCTTCCCGTGAATCTGTAGCTTCTGCGGGGTCGTCGCCGGACCATGTCGAGACTGATATGACGTCAGTCTCGTAATATTCCTCTAGTGAAAAGCCCAGACCAGGGTGCTTGGTGATTTTCAACAACCGTCCATCCAGGTTTGGTGGGTTCCACATTCTTTCAAACATTTCCTTCCGGCTGGAGGGCTGGTAGGGAGGAATCTTCTGCTTTCTGACCATTCTGGCTGCTTGGCCAGTCATGTGGGGAAGTCCCGTAATGGGGACGTGCGGGTCATGCAGCTCATCAAGGAATCGGCAATCATCGTCTTCCCTGACTGGCTTCTCCCCAGCAACATAAAAGATAGTGGGCGGCCCTTCGGGGTTAGGTACCTCGAAGGTCCTCAGCTGCTCGGCTGCTTGGCATTCTATCTCTATTACAGGCTTGACGATCCCTGGCGGGACCCTGACGTCTTCTAGCAGGTCTTCGAGGCAAGGCGCCCCTGGTGTAGGGTAGATGGCGAGAGGAGCCGCCTTGAATACCCCTTCTTCTTGTGCAATAAACGGTACATGTGGAGGATCCACATAACCCGGGGGTGGCAGAGGGAACCAGCCACCTGACTCTGCTTTCTCCTTTCCCTTGTCTCGGGCAGCTTGAGGAGCTTGCTTCGCCTTTTCCAAGTACAGATTAGCATCTGACAAGTGACACTCGAACACCTCGAACGGGTGGAGGTCGACGAAGATTCTGACTTCCTTTCCTTCGCAGGGGTACTTGATGCATTGATGCAGAGTGGAGGGTACCACCCTATTCTGGTGTAGCCAAGGCCAGCCAAGCAACGCCTTGTAGGAAGTGCTGGAGTTGATGACGTGGAACTGGACCTTGGTGGTGAAGTCATCAAAGGTCAAGTTGAACTCTGCAACCCCCATGGGCACCTCACATTTCTAGTTAAAGCCAGCTATCTTGACATTTTTAACCTCAACCAAGTGTACGTCGAAATAGTGTTTCTGGTACACCCGGTAAGGGAGTATATTCACTGCTGCCCCTGGGTCGATCAGGACCCTGTTGATGGGCTGGCCATTCAATTGCCCCTTCATGTAGAGGGGTCTGTTGTGACTGCAGGTCGGCAGGAGCATGTCATCTTCTGTGAAGGCCACGGCCACTTCAGGTGACATCTCTGCCAGGCAAGCTTCAAGATGTGCTGGCGTCTGGAGGGCGACTATGATGGCTTGTCGTGTTTCCTCGTTCAAGGACAACATCTCCCATACGGTGAACCGAGTCGGGATCTTCTTGAGGTGTCTGACTATCCGTTCGGTGGCCCGCACCTTGAGTAATTTCATCTCTTCGGGTTTGGCACGCCTGCCCCCATCCTGAAGTTGGGGTGCCTGATCGGGGGATGCCTGCTCTGTGGGTTCTGTCGCAGCCTGCCGAGCCGGCGGGGCCTGCTGTGCTTCCTCTGTTTCTCGCATGAATTCGGCGAGGTTTGGGATGCCGTTGAATTCTTCTTCTGGCTGGGGAGGAGTAGCCGTCGGTAGAGCTCGGGGACTGCTTGCTTTCCTGGTGGAGGGAGGCACTGGGGATCGCGCCTGGTTGCCTGCTCGGGCTGACAGGAATTCGACGAATGAAGGGGTTCCTTGGCTCCTGGCCCCTCCGGGATAGAGACCCGATGGAGGAGGGATCTCGGTGCCTCGGATCTCAGGGTCGGGGATCTGGTATGGTTGTTCTCCCCTGAGCATGATGTTGAGGTTGTCCTGAGGAGGGCACCCCCACTTCCTCCCTGACCTGGTAGCATGTTGGGAGGTGGACGCCTCAGCTTGATTCACCTCTGCCGGTTCATGGGGTGGCTCTTCTTCTTTCTCTTCCAGGGAGAGAGCGGTGTCGAACAACGCCGAGAGGGTGTTGCAGGCGAAGACGACCTCCTTCTTCTTCTTGCCCCTGGGTCTTCTCTTCTTCTTCTTCTTGCCTACTGCGGCGGATGGCTGCTCTTGAGGAGGTTCACCCCACAGGGGAGGCTCTTTGTCTGCATCATCTTCTGTTCCCGGAGCCAGCTCGAGTGATTCGAACTCCTTCCAAGGGACATACTCCTTCAGCTCCACAGGCTGGATCTCGGGCTGTTCATAATCTTCGAGCTCATCAATAATAGCCTGGAGTCTTTCAACCGTCGGGCTAGTCTTCTTGTGCATCCGCAGCGGGACGGAACTCTTTTTATTATGGGTGGGCCGTCTCATGACTAGCCGAGGGGCTGTGTCAAGGCAAACTGGGCTTGCCGGGGGCGGTGCAGGCAGGGGCGCTACCACCCTCGGGTGAATTCCTGGGGTGGGCCAGGAGGCGCGTGCCTTTCTAGTTTTTCTGGGTATAGTCTGCCACCCTTCTTGGTCTTGAGCTGGGGCCATGATGAAGGTCTCATAAGTGACGCGGGCGCAGGCCTCCGCCCACTCCTCTGGCAGCTCCTGGTACAATGAGACCATGTTGACGGAGGAGGTTATGCTGGGCAGCTCATGCGGCTGCGGGGGGTTTACTTTATGCTCCCCCATGTCCAGCTCCCCGGTCCTGATTAGGGACTCAACAACATCCTTGAAGACGTAGCAGTCTTCAATGGTATGCCCGAGCATCCGGTGGTATAAGCAGAAGCGCGGGTCATCCTTCTTCTTCAGGTCGCCGGGACTTTTCGGCTCTGGCAATGTCATTTTGTTGTAGCTGGTTGTCCATTCGAACAGGAGCTTGGACTTGTCCCGGGAGAAGGAATATAGCTTGTTTCTCATCTTCTCTCTTAGGGAGGGGCCCTCCCTCCGTTCTGTGTTCCTGGGCGGAGGGAGGTTGGCAGTCCCCTTGGCCTTCTCTTTCTGCTTTTTAAAAGCCTGGAAGTCTAGTGTGTGCACCTCGGAGGGGGCTGGTTTCTTCTCGGCCTGCCTGGCCCTCTGGCTTGACATGGCTGGAGTGGAGGAGTATCGGGCCAAAAATGCCTCGATCTCTGCTACCACGTTGTTTAGGCGGTCAAATATTTTGACCTCGGTGCCGATCATCCTTTCTAGGATTTCCTTCTTCAAATTTTGTTTGCAGATCTGCACCGTGTCCTCCTGGTGCGGGGGACGCCTGCACCTCATGCTGAGGTTCCTCCATCTCTTGATGTAGTCGAGGGCCGACTCATCGTTCTTCTGTCTCGTAGCATAGAGCTCTGCTACAGTGACTTCTCGTTCTGCAACATAAAATCTTTCCTTGAACTTCTTTTGCATGTCAGGCCAGTCAGCAACGGACCCGGGTGGCAGGCTGGAGTACCACTAGAACGCGAGTCCGGTAAGTGTCGAGCCGAAGAACTTCAGGAGATAGGCTTCATCCACAGCTAGATCTCCCATGATATTCACATAGTACGCGATGTGTTCCCTGGGGGACCCTTGCCCGTTGAATTTTTCAAACTTCGGCGGCTTGGTGATGCCGACCGGCAGCTTCCTTGCAGCATGGTGGGCCGGGTAGGGTACCCGGTAGACGTCAAACGGCGTCTGATCCCCTTCGCCCCTCTCGGCCAGCTTCATATCTATCATCTGTTCGAGCATCAACCGGCTGACCGTTGCCGGGTCGACCGGATTCGGGTAAAAGTGAGCGGGCTGCGCGCTCGGGGTGGCCACCACGGTCGCCCGGGGGGCCATAGGGGACCCTTGTGAAGGCGGAGCCTGTGGCAGGGCCACTGCTGTGTAATGTGTTTGCTGTGGGGGCGCGTCCCCGAGAGGGTTGAGGGTTACTGGAAGAGCTGCCTCTGAAGACTGCCCCCTGTCCCTGGGTACTTCGGGTATAACCTCGGTCTGCCAGGACATCGGGGGAGGTGCGTTCCGCTCACTTAGCTGCTTCTTGAGTGACTCGATTTCCTGCTGGAATCGTTGTATCATGAGCAGCATTGTAGGGTCAGCTGTGGGAAGACTAGGCATGCCCCCTGTCTCGTCGGCCGGAGCGTCCTCGGCTGATGTCGAGGGTGTTGGCCCAGACTAGATGGCGGACAAGAAGGGGGGTTGAATTGTCCCCTAGACCTATATGGCGGATTTAAAAAACTTTCTGAATTGATCACAGTGGAATTAAAATCAACTACTTGATTACCCTAAACAAACATGAGATTTAACAAGTTCTCTCAATCTTTCCGATCTCACTCGTAATAACAATGCAACCGATAGATACAATTATGCCTAACACGGATAACAGAAGTAGCAGTGTGCAGCGGTGTAGTGAGTAAAAAATCTATTAGATTAACCTGTGAAGGGAGATAGAAGAAAGAGACAATCACACAGGCAATCACAAAGGACACAGAGATTTTTAGGTGGTTCGGGACCACGAGGGCTCCCTACGTCCACCCCTCACCCAACCGGGTGAGGCTTCACTACACGCTACCGAAGTAGCAACACGGGGATGAACCCCAACCACACACACACACGCTGCTTCCGCAGCAATATCCACACACACACGACGGGAAACATACCCCGGACAATAAGCACACACCGAGACGCAGCTCCGTACACGATCCACAAGGGACGAACAATCACACACACACAAGCCGCAATGCCCGCGGCACAATAACTCCACAACCGTTCATCGACGGTTCACACACTCACAGACATGATGTTTAGAAACGAAGGATATGATCAATATAACTTTAGAAACCTAAAGAGATTGACTCCATTAAGCACAAAAAGGATGTAGAAAGAAATTCCTATCGAAGAACAAGGGCTATAGAATGTCTCCTCTATGCCACGGGTCGGAGGGTAGCCGGATGATGACGTTGAGAGTGTCCTCTTGATCCCCTTGATGATCCGCTCCTTTTCTTCTTCTTCCACGAGCTCCAAATGTCGAGGGATGTAGATCGAATCTAGCGTTGAAGCTTCCTTGAGCTCTCTTCTTTCTCTCCTACAACAAATAGAACAAGGTTAGCCTTAGGAGATATATTTAAAACCCCAAATTCGTATGTTATATATACAAGAGGGATAAGTTGTGCAAAAGACCACAATACCCTTGCAAAACCCTAGCAAAACCACCCCAATATGTTCATTAGTAACTCAAGGGTAAGTGTGTAAATTTTCATCCCAATCGGAGGTCATTAGTGTAAGGGTGCTTGGCCCGGATACAGAGGGGGGGTGAATGAATCCTTCTACGAATAATGGATTAAATTTAAAAACCGGATGCTAGATAAGGAAACAGAATGGAACCAATTCTATTCAACTCAAATACAATCACATTGAGCGCACCTATTCAAGCATCTAGCGGAAGCAAACCAGACAATCAAGCCACTGCTCAATAGATTTTTAGGTGGTTCGGTCCTTCAGACCTACATCCACCCCTCACTCCCAACCGGAGTGAGGCTTCACTAGCGAACGCTAGAACCAAGCAGACTCAGTCTGCAAACAGTTGCTGCCACACAGCTTGACCAGGGGAACAACCTCCCCTCTTCCTCCAAACCGGAGGGAACCTCTGGACTTGAATCCACAAGCCCAGAACCGGAGACAAGTCTCCCTTCCTCCAAGCCGGAGGGAACCCACAAGTAGCTCCCAGCTACTTGCAACTGGAGATCAGATCTCCCTTCCTCCTAACCGGAGGGAACACGACCTCAGACCAGAGGATCGGAAAGCACAACAAACCAGAAAACAAAGGAAAAAACAATAAACGAAAATAACTTCAGCAAACAGAAGCTGAAACACAAAATGCACAATTTGGCTCCTAACAGAGCTGACTGGCCTGGATCTGATCCACGGTCCAGTGAAGACAGATCTTCAGGTAAACTTCTTTCTTCTTCTCCACGAGCTCTCTCACTCACTCTCTATCTCTCTTTCTTTCTCTTACACTCTCTTCCTCTTTCACACGAGCACTATCTCTCTCTCTCACTTTTTCTTCTTCTGCTGGATCGAGCTCTCTGTAACACTGCCTTTTCTTTCTTGGCTCAGATCAACCTTCATCGGTGGGCGAAAGGTTTTTCTTTATAGCCGCAGCAAATGAATAGGGCACTGAACGCGTGTGCCTCCCACGCTCGATCCTAGAACCTTCCTGCCACGTGCCCTCTTTGTATTTGTTCCTTTAGCATCGGATCATGTGCACCCGGACATTGGTGAATGTTCTTCCTCGGACCTGCAACGAGATAAGAGCCATTAGTATTGAGTGTCATAAATAGCTAGAACTGCATGAGGTTAGTGGACACGACAAGAGATACTAAACAGAGAACGACACGAGATAAGGTGGTGACACAATGAACATTACTAAGAGAACCTTACGAGGTAGACAGAAAAACAACGCGAAGACGCGAAGACAAGAACAGAAACCAACACTAAGTATGGTTTCAACACAAGAGAGACACGAGGACTAGGAAGAGTAAAAATGACACGAAGACACAACAAGACAAATGACACGAAAGTGAAACAGGAAGCAACACGAGGTGCTGCGATGTCCTGTACGCAATGGAACAAAAACGATATGAAGAGATGAAAAAAACGACACGAGGTGAAGACAACACGAAGATGACACAGTAATCGACACGGGTTGAAAACAACACGAAGTCGAAACAGTAATCGACACGGGTTGGAAACAACACGAAGTCAAAACAGTAATTGACACAGGTTGAAAACAACACGAAGTCGAAACAGTAATCGACACGGGTTAAAAAACAACACCAAGATGAAGTACAAGAATTGACATGGAGTTGAAAACAACACGAAGATGAAATACAAGAATTGACACGAAGTTGTAAGACAACACGAAGACAGAACAGTGATTTGACACGAACTCAAAATGACAAGAGGTGAAACGACACAAAGTCGAGAACAGAAATCAACACGAAGTGTGATTTCAACATAAGAAAGACACGGACTGACAACGACACGAAGTAAGATTAGAACAGTACGAGGTGAAAAACAATCGTGAGGACAACACGTGCTGAATCAGAAACCGACACGAAGTGGCTGCAAACAAGCAAGACACGAGGTCTTCGTAAAGCAACAGGAAGTGTGGTCAAAGCGAGAACGACACGAGGTCTAATGAGAAAGACCAACACGAAGATGGTGAAAACAGTACGAAGTAAAGATCAATGACACGACGTGTCACTGAATCAAAACAAACACTACAGAGAAAAACGACACGCAATGTAGAGGAGACAACACAGACGCACGACCTGAAGGACAGTAAACATAAACAACACGCGGTAAGAGAAGACGATACGGCGTGTTGGAAATACAAACAGTACTTAAACTAAAGCGACACGAAGACAAACAGTTCAACACGAGGTGTTATATACAAACATGACGAAGTGCCAATCAACACGAATACAGTCCCTGAACAATACCTGAAGTGAAATGAAGGTTCATCCTTCAACAAACATGTTCTTTGTTCATTTTTTCACAGAAACAATATTTTTGTTAAATTTTCACATAGACATAATTTTTGAAGACCACTAAGACTTATAATGTTGTCATCATCAAAACATGTAAAGATTCTACAAGACTCAACAATCTCCCCCTTTTTGATGGATGGCAACACTATGAGTCTTGAGTCTGTGCAGAGAAGGAAAAAAACACTAGATAGCCATTCGCAATGAATATCACAAACACAAACATTAAACATTTTTCTTTTCCTGATTTCTCCCCCTTTGACATCATCAAAAAAAATGAAAACAAGAAGAATGCAACAACGCAAATGATATGAGTTAAGTTAATTTGTCCAAGAGTCTGAGGGAGAAGGCCTCAAAAGGGCAACAAAAATACAGAGCATCAACTTTTCAAGAAAAGTATCTTGCATGTCTGCTAGAGGGGCCACGCGTCCTGCCTTGTGGTGGTCTCCCCCTTGGAGAAGCAGAAGAATGTTCTTGAGGTGGAGTTCTGCTGGAAGAGGCGTGACCAGGTGTTGAACCCAAGATAGACTGAAATTCCTTTAAATCATTTGATAGTTCAGCAAGCCAATACGCCACAGTGCTTCTGACATTTGCCACTTCAGAAATAATGTCTTCTTGGCGAACATTGACCGTGTCATATCTGTCAGTCAGAGTTGTCATTTCTGATAAGAAGGTGATCAACTTATCATAGATTTGCTGAATGCCTGGACCTAGGGCACTTGAAGACTTCTTCAACAATTCTAAAGCTGTTCTGATCTCATAGCAATGATCTATTATGGTAGAAGACATTTTGAAGGAGGAAATACTAACATCATGTGACTCTCTCAGAGCTTTTGCAATTTTTGAACAAATCTCCTGTAATCCTTCCATCAAGGATTTGTTTGCATCATCTGAAGCCCTTTTGTTTAGAAGGAATCGTCTCCATTCAGTGAGGAGAGATATCTCAAGCTTCAGTAATCTGGTATGTACCTGATTAATGTTGAGAGTGACAAATGTAAGCAGATCATCTAATTTCTTGTCTTGTCTTTGCATCTGCTGAGTCAGGTTTATGAGAAGCTCTTCAATGTTGGGCGCCCGAGTAGATTCAATGTTGGGTGCCTCTGCAGATAGAAGTCTAGGTGGACCTAGAGGTGTACCAAAAAATTCACTGTCAGGTGCAGTTCTCTCAGCTGCTTCCTCTTGTACTGGCATTTGACTGCTCTCAGCTGGGACCTGAACTTCATCTGCAGCTTGAGTTTCTTTCTGAGGGAATATATCTTCAGGTTCCTCTTCTTCACTTGAAGATTCTGTATCTAGTTCTATGACAGGAACCTTTTCTCTATCTTCTGTGAGTTCCTGATCTGCAGGGCTGCCAACTAAGGCCTGCTCAAGACTTTCAGATACGACCAAGTTGGTAGCCTCTTCCAAGCTTCGCTCAACAGTTTCTCTTAAAATTTCATTAACAAAAACAGCAAGATCTTGATCAGTACTGTCTTGCTCTTTAGCTGGCTGTTCTTCAGGCACTATTACCTCTTCAGATGTCTTCCCAAAAGAATCAAATAGCCCAGCAATAGTTGCATCTAGATCTGTCTGAATGCTTTCGTCAGACAATCTGATGTCCTCAGATGCAGCCTCAACTAGCCTCTGAAAGGAGAAGGATACTTCGGTGGGTGCAGCTGGCAAGGTGGACTCTGGTTGTTCAGCTGGTGTTTCCTGATGATCAATCTCAGAAACTAATTGCTCACCAGTTGGGGCTAAGACTTGAAATTCTTCCAAATGCTCCCCCTGAGTTTGTGATTCCCTGGCCTTTTGGACCTTAACTTGCCCCACCATAGAAGAGTCCTCTAAGCCCAAAAACACTGAAACAAAATTCATATTAAAAATGTTTCGGGCCTTAACTTCTGATGCGGCCTCTCCATCCAAGCAAATCTCAGAATGCTTGAAGATGTCTGTCATATGGGCGGCATAGGGAAGATGTCTCTTGGATCCAATGCATCCCTTCATGACATTAAAAATGATCTCTGGCAGACATATCTTCACATTTTGAATCAGACAAAACAGTAGAAATCTCTGCGTGTCTGTAATTCTTCCTCTAGCCCCAGTCTGTGGGGTGATAATGGAAGCAATGACGTTCTGAAGGAGCTTGTGAAGAGGAGGAAATGACGATGTCTGATAAGCTTTTAGCTTCAACTGCCCCTTATCATGAATGTTACTGGGTTTACCAGTAATGACAGAGAAAGCTTCATGGAGACTGTATCGAAAGCTTCCCTCTACCTCCCCTTTATCTGGAATACCGAGAGCTTTGTGAAGGGAGTCACATGTAACAGTTATCTCGACCCCTTTAACAGATGATAACAAAGTAGACTTGTCTCGGCTCAAGGACAAGTTATTGTAAAATTCCATTACCGGCCTAGGGTAATAGACACGGTGATTTTCTAAGAAATTTCTCCACTCCTGAAACTCAAAGATTTTCAACAATTCTGGAAACTTCGAGACCAAGGTTTCATCTCCGAAATCTATTATTCTAGGAGGAATGATTTTCCCACTTTCTAAGAACACGGTAGACTGAGAAAACCTGGTACCTTGTTCTGAAGAGACTTCCGCAGCAGGTTCTGGCTCAAGACATCTCTGTTGCTTAAATGAAGGCTCTTCAACTATTTCTTTTCCCTTCCTCTTTCTTTCACCCGGAGCTACTGACCTTTGCTGATCCATCTGCCGGAACTTCCAGAGTATCAACTCTCTCTTGCAGGCTGCTATTGGAAGTGAAGCTAGACTTAAGAAAGGAATAGACCTCTGTGGGGGAAGAAAGTGAGCGGGAAGAGATGGAGATGGGTTTGAAGAAGACGCTCAAGGTAGAGCAGCACGAGGATGAATAGGAAGCGGCAAGGGGAAATAAGGGTTTGAGGTGGAAGGCGTGAGAAACAAGAAGGGTTTTGTCGGGTAGCTTTTTACTCATATCAACTTTTTCTGTAAATACCCAAAATACCCTTAGTCCTGATGTAACGCAACTACAGCATGTTAAAGTTAGCCCTTCAATATGTGGACGGGTTATATTCTTCCAAAAACCAAGGTCAGTTAACTCAAGATATTAAATCAGCATAATCACAAAATTAGCTGTTAAAGTTGCTTAACCTAGAGAGAGACACGATTAAATTGCTCCTTATGTTTGTCAAGCAACGAAATAACACATCAAAGTCAAGCAGATTTCATTTCTTCATTTAATGGACGAGAAGGCATACAGGGTCAACCAATTTGTTGAACACAAGGTAGAATAGTCCCTTTTTACACAAGGAGACATGTTTATTAGACACCAGAAACCCTGGTTACTCAGGACGGACTACCTTTATGCCAATGATATATTTTTTTTTCTTTTGAGGACTTTCCCCCCCCCCTTTTTTTTTAACATTTCTATACAGAGATAGCTAGTTGTATCATGACAGAAGCTCTGGACTTCTTTGATCAAGAGTGTCTATTTCTCCACAAAAGCCATTGCTCTGCCACAAAGAATGGCGTATTCCCTGGAGGCACTTCTCATGATTTTAGACAAAATCAGAAATCTTACTTAACACAATTTTATCTCAGAGCTCTCTTTACATAAGTTTCAGTTAAGTCGAGATCCTCAATAAGTTTTTCTCATTTAACAGAAAGTTTTATAATATGTTGACCAACACTTGAGAAGATAACTTAGAAGGATCAAGGACCAAATATAACCCCCAAACATTGAAGTTCTTTATTAACAGGTGTAAATTGTTACACTAGATATTGGGTGGTTTAAGGTATACAGATCATATCTGATAAGAGCAAGAAGACTGCACCCACAATTTCTTCGAGAGAGAATCTGAACCAAGAGTGATAGGTGAGAGATAAGGAGGTGGCTGATCGAATAGAGAGAGATGAGATGAGATGAGCAGCACTCCTATCAGCAAGCCAACAAGTGAGAGATCACTCAAGACATTAGGCACTAAGGTCATATCCAAATATAGTATTTTTGAAGTAGTTCAGTCTCACATCCAGAGAAACTCTTGGGCAACAGACTGCAACCTCTTGAGATGACTGATCTTAAAACCACATTAACTGCATCGGCTGACAAAGATCTTCAGAAACCAAATAGCCTGACAAGCTCCTCTTCAGCCCACTCAAGGACAACTCACACACGACTCTTGGAAGTGTTAATTATTTAAAGAATGCAGTGTTTGCCACGAAAATTAAACAAGTGTGTTTATGAGTTATGCATAAACAGACTCCCCTGATCAGCAGAATGACTTATGGTACTAGGCGGAGCATTTGGTCTAAGAGACCACCTCACACATAGTAAGAACCTCCTGACAGATTTCTCTGTCTTTTGGTAGCTTACCATTTGATATACCAAAGAGGTCATGGATAACAGGGTAACCTCAACAGTCCTATAAGCAATTCAGATTTCCAAAGAAATAGCCAGATATGCAAGAATGCATCAAACCAGATATGCAGTAAGTTTCAAAAATGGGACATGTAGAGAGATTACCTGAAAATTGTGAGAATGGGGTTTTCATTCTTGAGTGCCTTGGATCATTTCCCCTTTTATTCCAGTCCCAAGGCACACCTGCAAAACAAAGTTTATTTTGCGCAAACAGGTACCCAGGAAGTCTTGGGTCCTGTCCTGACATTATCACTCCTAGCAGGTTTTCTTAGCACATTTTTAACTTGATAGCAAGGAGCAGTAGTTTTCAGATCTGGGTTATGCACATTATTATGAGTATGAATTGTATGTGCATTAGCATGGAAATTTCTGTTATTTGCATTACCAAACTGTTTTCCATAATCAACACATTCAAAGTTTTTCTTTTTGAAAACCACTTTGTTCTTTCTAAGAGCATTTGTACTAGCAGGAAATCTATACTTTCCAGAACTGAAATTTTTCCTTTGAGCATGCCAACATTCAATGGCCCTGTGGCCATACTTTCCACATTCAAAGCATGAGATAGAATTTCTTTTAAAAGAACCTGACCAGCATTCAGAGACCTTGTGACCAATTTTGTTGCAATTAAAACATATAATGTGCTGGTTCTTGTTATAGACATGCTGATTTGCAGAGTGTTTTGTATGATATGAGCATGATTTTTCCGTACTACTTGCAAACCAACAATGAGTAGTAGTGTGTCCTACTTTATCACAATTAGAACATTTGACATTCCTTTTCTGACCAGACACAGATTTTCTAACATGCTTGTTGTCATCTTTTTCCATCACAAAACAGTTACTCATAAGATGTCCATACTTACCACAATAATGACATGAGCCACTTGATTTCTTTAAAACATGGCATTTATCTGATGAGTTCTTAGCATGCAGATTGTTCCTTTGAATTTTTGATGTTTTATGATTTTTATTTTGTTTATCTGTTTTCTTAGCCTTGTACTGAGATGGAGATGAGATAGAAGGCTTTTCCTGTTCAGAGGATTTGACAAAGACAGTTTTCAGGTTGGCTCCATCAACCTTCCTCATGACTGGACTGTAACCCAGTCCTTCCTTGTTAAAGTTAATCTTTGTTCCCAGTATTTTCTGAACAATGGGCTGTTTGTCTTTTGATGTAGTGGCTACATTTGAAGTATTTACAAAGGATGTCATTACTTTGTTCTGCAAGGCCTTCTTATTGAGATTATTGTAGCCCAACCCTTCCTTTTTGACATTGACTTTTACACCTAGCAGCTTGTCTAGGTTTTTCTGCCCATCAACAAATTTAGACAAGGAAGCTTTCAAATCCCGAATTTCATTTTCAAGAGATGCAATGTGTATTTCATAACTAGTGATCTCTTGTTCACTACAATTGACAGCTTCATTCAAAACCTTGTTAGCTGTTTTGTATTCTTCAATTTCCTTTCTTAGCTCATCTACCTCTTCAGTCTCGTTTGTACAGATAGCTTTTCCTTTTTCCAATGTGAGAAGTCTTTCAGACATGGCACTGTTTAACAGTTTTAATTTTTCAACTTCTTCTTTAAGCTTATCATTTTGAACTAGCTCATTTATTAGAAGCTGATCTTCTGAGTTAACCATGCTTTCTCTCCTAGCTTCAAACTCCCTCAATTCCTTTTGTTGTTTTTCAAAATCTTTCTGTAATTCTATGTTTACAGATTTTATGGCGTTAAATTTTTCAAACAGCAACTCATTCTCTCGTTTAAGTTTCTTTAGTTGTTCATCATTTTCCTTAGAGAGCTTTCTGAGGAAGTCATCTTCAGATTTTAAATTGTTCAGCTCAGAGTGAACACATTCAAGTTCCTTCTTCAGTTCTGCATTCTGGTTTTTATACATATGATTATCAGACAGACATGCATCATGAGATTTCTTCGTACTTGAACAATTTTTACATGGAGAGCTAGAACTATCTACCCGAATACTCTTTTTCAACTTTTTATACTGTTTTCTTAACAGTTCATGAGATTCAAATAATTCAGCATATGCATTCTCCCAATCTTCTAGAGAGAAATTCTCGAAGATATTTACCTCATCATCATCATCTTCTTTAGTTTGATTGCTGCCTTGATCGCTGGCACTTTGATTTCTTCTGTTGGCCATCATGCATCTGTCCACATCTATCTCCTGAGTTCGCTTCAGTGCATCCAAAATATCTTTAGCAGAACTGGATTCAAAGAAACATGAATGAAAAGCTCTATCAGTAGCTGCCTTCATTAAATTTATTGCTATCTGATTTTCTTCATGCATGGATTTGTGACTGTCAGTCCATTTGGACTTTTTCTTAGGTAGTTCATGAGGACCATGTGAAATTACTTTCCACAGGTCTGGATTCACAGATTTAACATAACTCTTCAAAACAGCGAACCATGCATCAAAATGCGTACCACTGAAGATCGGTGGATGGGCCATGAGAACACACAGATTAACGCACAAGAATATTGAAGCACTAAAAAGAAATAAGCACCTAAGATTGCAAGATCGATCTGCAGGTCGCTGGACCTTGTAAGCAGACACCTGCTCTGATACCAACTGTTAGGGTGCTTGGCCCGGATACAGAGGGGGGGTGAATGAATCCTTCTACGAATAATGGATTAAATTTAAAAACCGGATGCTAGATAAGGAAACAGAATGGAACCAATTCTATTCAACTCAAATACAATCACATTGAGCGCACCTATTCAAGCATCTAGCGGAAGCAAACCAGACAATCAAGCCACTGCTCAATAGATTTTTAGGTGGTTCGGTCCTTCAGACCTACATCCACCCCTCACTCCCAACCGGAGTGAGGCTTCACTAGCGAACGCTAGAACCAAGCAGACTCAGTCTGCAAACAGTTGCTGCCACACAGCTTGACCAGGGGAACAACCTCCCCTCTTCCTCCAAACCGGAGGGAACCTCTGGACTTGAATCCACAAGCCCAGAACCGGAGACAAGTCTCCCTTCCTCCAAGCCGGAGGGAACCCACAAGTAGCTCCCAGCTACTTGCAACTGGAGATCAGATCTCCCTTCCTCCTAACCGGAGGGAACACGACCTCAGACCAGAGGATCGGAAAGCACAACAAACCAGAAAACAAAGGAAAAAACAATAAACGAAAATAACTTCAGCAAACAGAAGCTGAAACACAAAATGCACAATTTGGCTCCTAACAGAGCTGACTGGCCTGGATCTGATCCACGGTCCAGTGAAGACAGATCTTCAGGTAAACTTCTTTCTTCTTCTCCACGAGCTCTCTCACTCACTCTCTATCTCTCTTTCTTTCTCTTACACTCTCTTCCTCTTTCACACGAGCACTATCTCTCTCTCTCACTTTTTCTTCTTCTGCTGGATCGAGCTCTCTGTAACACTGCCTTTTCTTTCTTGGCTCAGATCAATCTTCATCGGTGGGCGAAGGTTTCTATTTATAGCGGCAGCAGATGGATAGGGCACTAAACGCGTGTGCCTCCCACGCTCGATCCAGAACCTTCCTGCTACGTGCCCTTTTTGTATTTGTTCCTTCAGTATCGGATCATGTGCACCCAGACACTGATGAATGTTCTTCCTCGGACCTGCAACGAGATAAGAACCATTAATATTGAGTGCCATAAGAGCTAGAACTGCATGAGGTTAGTGGACACGACAAAAGATACACAAAACAGAGAACGACACGGGATACAGTGGTGACACAATGAACATTACTAAGAGAATGTTACGAGGTAGACAGAAAAACAACGCGAAGACGCGAAGACAAGAACAGAAACCAACACTAAGTATGGTTTCAACACAAGAGAGACACGAGGACTAGGAAGAGTAAAAATGACACGAAGACACAACAAGACAAATGACACGAAAGTGAAACAGGAAGCAACACGAGGTGCTGCGATGTCCTGTACGCAATGGAACAAAAACGATATGAAGAGATGAAAAAAACGACACGAGGTGAAGACAACACGAAGATGACACAGTAATCGACACGGGTTGAAAACAACACGAAGTCGAAACAGTAATCGACACGGGTTGGAAACAACACGAAGTCAAAACAGTAATTGACACAGGTTGAAAACAACACGAAGTCGAAACAGTAATCGACACGGGTTAAAAAACAACACCAAGATGAAGTACAAGAATTGACATGGAGTTGAAAACAACACGAAGATGAAATACAAGAATTGACACGAAGTTGTAAGACAACACGAAGACAGAACAGTGATTTGACACGAACTCAAAATGACAAGAGGTGAAACGACACAAAGTCGAGAACAGAAATCAACACGAAGTGTGATTTCAACATAAGAAAGACACGGACTGACAACGACACGAAGTAAGATTAGAACAGTACGAGGTGAAAAACAATCGTGAGGACAACACGTGCTGAATCAGAAACCGACACGAAGTGGCTGCAAACAAGCAAGACACGAGGTCTTCGTAAAGCAACAGGAAGTGTGGTCAAAGCGAGAACGACACGAGGTCTAATGAGAAAGACCAACACGAAGATGGTGAAAACAGTACGAAGTAAAGATCAATGACACGACGTGTCACTGAATCAAAACAAACACTACAGAGAAAAACGACACGCAATGTAGAGGAGACAACACAGACGCACGACCTGAAGGACAGTAAACATAAACAACACGCGGTAAGAGAAGACGATACGGCGTGTTGGAAATACAAACAGTACTTAAACTAAAACGACACGAAGACAAATAGTTCAACACGAGGTGTTATATACAAACATGACGAAGTGCCAATCAACACGAATACAGTCCCTGAACAATACCTGAAGTGAAATGAAGGTTCATCCTTCAACAAACATGTTCTTTGTTCATTTTTTCACAGAAACAATATTTTTGTTAAATTTTCACATAGACATAATTTTTGAAGACCACTAAGACTTATAATGTTGTCATCATCAAAACATGTAAAGATTCTACAAGACTCAACAATTAGACCAAGTTTCGTTGACTTACGGAAATCCCGCACGGTGCTGCGAACAGGGGGGGGTCGACCCATCTCATGGGGGGGGGTCGACCCATCTGCCAGACAGATGCTGTCTGGGCAGATTTTACAGGGGGGTCGACCCACTTGCAGAGGGGGGTCGACCCACTTTCAGCCAGAAGCTTAAAAACAACCTGTTTGCCCAGGGGACGACCCATTGAGCATGGGGGGTCGACCCACTGACCTTGGGACCTTGAAAAATGATTCTTAAATGCATTCCCAATGATCTAAACATGCAATCCATTGAACCCAATCATGAATTAAAATATTTGGATCATGCATTCACATTTAGAACTAGTTTTGAGTCCAAGACCCAAAAGACATGTAATATGATTATGAAAGCATTGGTATGAGGCACATAAATATGTGATCACATTTTCAACTCAAGAACTTCCTCAAGAACATGCATAAATCACTTGGTAAAGTAACACCAAAACCAATCAAATATTGCATGAAAGAATAGAACTCAACATGAGCATGATGCAATATGAACTACAATTATCAAATTGACAATTTGGAAGCCAATTAACCCCAAAGCCATGAAGCATAAAGTAAGCCTAATCTCCCCACATGGAAATCCATCATAAGAAGATTCTTACCATGATTTCAGAGATTTCTAGACTTTAATGAACCCGCACCTTTAGACAATCAATTTCATGTTATGCTTTGATCCATGCCAATGAAGAATCGAACTTGAATGCATTATCCACACAATACCACCTCTTCAATGCATTTCAACCTTGATGAACCTGCACATTGGTATGTTGAAAGTGCAACTATATGCACAACTGATTCAAATATTTCCAAACCATATTTTTCACAGGTTCACCTTTCAAATACAATTTAATCAAGCCAATATGAATTAGATGAATTGAGAGCAAACTCAAATCTCCACTTTGTATATGCATGAAACTGAATGTATAGACTTGGAAACTTGAAGGCACAAGACAATGTATAGACTTGGTAGAAGGCCAACGTATAGACTTGGAAGATAGAAGCCCAATGTATAGACTTTGAACTATGAAGGCCAATGTATAGACTTGAAGTGTGAAGGCTAATGTATAGACTTGGATTGAAGAAGGCCAATGTATAGACTTGAAGTGTGAAGGCCAATGTATAGACTTGAAGTGTGAAGGCCAATGTATAGACTTGGATTGAAGAAGGCCAATGTATAGACTTGATGTGTGAAGGCCAATGTATAGACTTGGTGGCCAAAGGCCAATGTATAGACTTGATGGCCAAAGGCCAATTTACATACTTTGATTCCAAAAGGCAATGTGTAGACTTGGAGGATGAAGGCCAATGTATGGACTTGGCTGATGAAGGCCAATGTACAGACTTTGAAATATAAAGCCCAATGCAACAAAAAACCAATGCAATCCAATGCATGTCAATAATATGCATGAAGGCCTAGTCATCATTTTACCAATGAAAAATATCATGTATGAAATACATCAAGAGACCAAGGTCAATGCATATGACCCAAGGTCTAAGAATTTGAACCAATCATCAAAAGTGAGGTTGACTTCACAAAGCACATTTTCCATCTAAAGAAGTTATCCACCAAGCATCCAAACCTGCAAAATAAGATATTGCGACATAAGCTCCAAAGTGATCAGTGAGTATTTTTCACAATACTTACACACAATATATAATTATCATTAAAACCATTGTCAAAGACAACGAGGGGACGCACAGAACCCAACAATCTCCCCCTTTTTGATGATGACAATATATTGTGACAATGTTAAAGTTCTCTCCCCCTTTGTCATTAGCAAAAAAAATGGGGGACTGAGGGAATACACCTACCATGAGAGAAAGGTGTGTAAACTGAGAAGCAATCAAAAGTGTGGAATTTGATGTGCAATCAGGAGACGTGTGAAATAATTGCAAAGGCTCAATTTTCGTAAATTTTTTGCTATATGTTTAACAAAATATGCACAAGTGGCATAAGGTAACTATATGCAAAATCTGAAAATTGAGTTATGCACAGAGTGTATTGTGCTAGAAGAGCACATTATTCTTCCCCATTTGTCAAGAGCAAAAACCAACCGACAATGGGTTATTGAACCTGTTATATACACGTATAGCCTAAGGATGCATGTATGCAAACTTAAATGTGAAATGAAGTATGCAAGCAAGCAAACAAGCAAGCATGCATTGGAGTTAAGCACACAAACAGTACTATAGCTCCCCCTTAATGGGGTAAGGGGATAGCAAAAGAACAGTTCATTCAAAATCAAAATGTGAGATATGAACCATAATCAAAAAAGGTAGTGCATTCATATATGCAAGGTACTACATAAGCCATGATAAGAACAAATTCAAGATATACAATCATCACAAAAATACCCAATTGAAATTTATGTAAATGAGCAATGAACTTCAAGTTTATATGGATATTAGCAGAGTTTCTAGAAAACACTAGAGGGTTATTTCCTTCCTACACTTCCATTTTGATCCTCGACTATTGGTAGCTTCGCTCAACCCCTTTTTATTTTTCTTTTATTGGATTTCACTGTTCGGCGCGAGTCACCTCATATGTCTCAATGGAGTTTCCCGGCTTACTAGGATTCATCACAAAATGTGGATTTTGTTTCACCTTTCGACGCGAGTTTCCTCATTTATTTCAGTGGGGATTCCCGGCTACTCAGTTAGACATACCACTTATTTAAGCATGCGGGGTAGGCAGCTTTTTCCTCACGATTCTCTCAATTTTCATGTAGAAATTTGTTTCCCATGAAGTGTTAAAAAGAATTTCTGAAATCCTTATCAATCAAAGTCATATGCATCATTTTAGGAATAATGTATGGGTAATTACTTTGGATGTAGAAAATGAATTTGCCTATACACAGTTATGACTTCCCCTAAATGTATGCACAGTTGAAATGAATCATCCTCCTTTGTATATGTCACAATTCACACATGATCAAAATCACTGCATTTTATATAGCAAGGAGGTGAGGTCTTAGAAGATTTGCAAGGAATTGTGTTCTAAAATTATATACATGCATTCAAGCAAGGATATAGCAAACTATTTAAACAAAGTGATTTTCGGTACGCGGCGGGGAACATAGGTCCGAAGACCACCATCACGCATAGTGAAAGCTTCCGGCTAGACATAATCCAACCTTCCACAAACACTATTTTATATACCGAAAAATCATAGCAATCAAGCACACAATATGAGGAATATGCAAATGTATGCAAGCAAGTGCAAATGTATGCAGGTGAGGATGTATATGATATGTGCAGCATGTTTTATGCAACTTAAGCATGTGATCTATGTATGCACAAGTGAGTGATTATTTACAAAAAGTAAGTAAGAGTTTGAAAACTCTATGCACAATGAGAAGCATTCAAACCAAATTTTATTTGCAAGAGTTGATTATAAGTGTGAAAATAATTTATGAGAAGAGTAAAGCATTTGAAGACAGAATTTATTCACATGGAGTGAAAACAGAAGTGATCAAGTCATTCTAACATGGAACTCAAAAATTCTCAAGATTTCCAAAAGATACCATAACCAGTGAACTAAGTTGGAAGCATTTTTTTCTCGAAACATAAATTTTACCTTTTTCAGATTTTTTCAAAGAGAACCATGTGAGACAAAAATTTCAAAACAAATCATTTTCTTCCTCACCTTGAGATCCCAATGTTTATTAATTTCTTCGACCTCAAGGTACCCCTGCAAAATAGATTCTCAAGTTGGATGTTTGGGTACCCAAACCATCTTGGGTCCCGAGGGGTTAGTCCTAGCATGAACAATTGATTTTCTATATTGCCTCGCATGCCAATCATCATCCAATCTCATAGTAGAACAGTCATCCATGGAATGACCATTCACACCACAATAAAAACAATAGAAAGATTTTCTTTTCATGGATAATTTCTCATCATTTTTCATTAAGGAACAATTATCCATCATGTGTCCTTGTTCACCACAATAATAACATGAAAAATTCTTGTTGGCAAACCATTCATCATCATCTTTCTTCATGAAGCAATGTTCAAAGACATGTCCATGCAATCCACAGTAATAGCAATAAGCATTGAAGGTTTTCTTCATTGGTTTATCAAGATTGTTAGGCTTATCAACAATTTTCAATTGTGACTTCAGTGCTTCATTATCATCATATTCCATCAAGGAACAATCATACATGTCATGTCCATATTGTCCACAATAGTAGCATGAAACATTTCTCCTTCTACTTGGTGCATGATTATGTTTAACAACAGAGGATTTTGCATGCACAGGAGAGCAATCAACAACATCTTTTTATTTTTCAATTTCTTTATCATACAAGGACAAAGATCCATTCATCATCTTAATTTCATTTTCTAGTTTCATGATTTGCAAATGAGAGTTAGCAATCTCTTGTTCACATGAAACAATTTTCTCATTCAACAGGCAATTAACTGTTTTGTGACTTTCAATTTCTTGTTCAAGAATATGCAGTTTGTCACAATCATCAACAATCACACTTTTTCCTTTTTCAATCTTTTCAAGATTTTTCAATCTACTTTCAAGTAAGGAAATTTGAATCAACAATGCATTATTTTCATTTTGGAGTTTGTCAAATGAATTTTTGTTCATGGAGGTGTGTTCAAGTTCTTTCATTTGAAAACTCACGTTATCATTAACAATTTCATTCATTGCTCTATTTGATTCAAATTTGTCATTCAAATTTTTGAAGTTTTCTATTTCCTTTCTCAGTTCTTTCAACTTTTCAGACTCATCATTAATCACCCATTTTCCCTTTTGATAGACAGAGAGCTCATCACTCAATGCCTTAATTTGTTCATTCAACTTTTCATTTTCCTCTCTCAAACAACAAATTTTATCTCTATGCATTTCAACATCAGCGAAGAGAGATTCATTCACATTTTTGAGTTCTAAGCATTTCTCACATAAAGCATTTTCATGAAAAGGATTTTCAAGTTTCTTCTTGAGCTTTTTATTTTCAGATTTTACTGTTTTATGTCTTTCAAGCAACTCATCATAGGCATCCATTAATTCTTCAAAACTTAATTCATCATCAGAATTTGAGTCAGAAGATACCTCCTTGGATTCTAGGCCTGAATGATCATCCTCACTATTTGCCATCATGCAAGCATCTTCTAGCCCTCCTTCATGAAGCTTGATCAGTTGATCCATGATTTCTTTGATCGAGCTACAATCAAGAACAAACGGAAATTTGTTAGAGTCAATTGCAGCTTTAAGAGAATTCAAAACAAAAAGATTATCAGAGTTCATTTTCCTATGTTCATCAGTCCACCTTAGTTCATTTTTGGGTAAGACATGTGGACCATGAGAGATTAATTTTATGAGTTTCGGATCAATCCCAGAAATCCAAACACACAATTTTCCAAGCCATGATGTAAAATCAAAACCATCAAAGACAGGAACTGAATTCAGACTAGCCATCATAAAAAGATCTTTTCTCCTAGACCGTGAGGTCCGCTGAATAAAAATCAGAGACTGGGCTCTGATACCAATTGTTGGCCCAGACTAGATGGCGGACAAGAAGGGGGGTTGAATTGTCCCCTAGACCTATATGGCGGATTTAAAAAACTTTCTGAATTGATCACAGTGGAATTAAAATCAACTACTTGATTACCCTAAACAAACATGAGATTTAACAAGTTCTCTCAATCTTTCCGATCTCACTCGTAATAACAATGCAACCGATAGATACAATTATGCCTAACACGGATAACAGAAGTAGCAGTGTGCAGCGGTGTAGTGAGTAAAAAATCTATTAGATTAACCTGTGAAGGGAGATAGAAGAAAGAGACAATCACACAGGCAATCACAAAGGACACGGAGATTTTTAGGTGGTTCGGGACCACGAGGGCTCCCTACGTCCACCCCTCACCCAACCGGGTGAGGCTTCACTACACGCTACCGAAGTAGCAACACGGGGATGAACCCCAACCACACACACACACGCTGCTTCCGCAGCAATATCCACACACACACGACGGGGAACACACCCGGACAATAAGCACACACCGAGACGCAGCTCCGTACACGATCCACAAGGGACGAACAATCACACACACACAAGCCGCAATGCCCGCGGCACAATAACTCCACAACCGTTCACCGACGGTTCACACACTCACAGACATGATGTTTAGAAACGAAGGATATGATCAATATAACTTTAGAAACCTAAAGAGATTGACTCCATTAAGCACAAAAAGGATGTAGAAGAAATTCCTATCGAAGAACAAGGGCTATAGAATGTCTCCTCTATGCCACGGGTCGGAGGGTAGCCGGATGATGACGTTGAGAGTGTCCTCTTGATCCCCTTGATGATCCGCTCCTTTTCTTCTTCTTCCACGAGCTCCAAATGTCGAGGGATGTAGATCGAATCTAGCGTTGAAGCTTCCTTGAGCTCTCTTCTTTCTCTCCTACAACAAATAGAACAAGGTTAGCCTAGGAGATATTTAAAACCCCAAATTCGTATGTTATATATACAAGAGGGATAAGTTGTGCAAAAGACCACAATACCCTTGCAAAACCCTAGCAAAACCACCCCAATATGTTCATTAGTAACTCAAGGGTAAGTGTGTAAATTTTCATCCCAATCGGAGGTCATTAGACCAAGTTTCGTTGACTTACGGAAATCCCGCACGGTGCTGCGAACAGGGGGGGTCGACCCATCTCATGGGGGGGTCGACCCATCTGCCAGACAGATGCTGTCTGGGCAGATTTTACAGGGGGGTCGACCCACTTGCAGAGGGGGGTCGACCCACTTTCAGCCAGAAGCTTAAAAACAGCCTGTTTGCCCAGGGGACGACCCATTGAGCATGGGGGGTCGACCCACTGACCTTGGGACCTTGAAAAATGATTCTTAAATGCATTCCCAATGATCTAAACATGCAATCCATTGAACCCAATCATGAATTAAAATATTTGGATCATGCATTCACATTTAGAACTAGTTTTGAGTCCAAGACCCAAAAGACATGTAATATGATTATGAAAGCATTGGTATGAGGCACATAAATATGTGATCACATTTTCAACTCAAGAACTTCCTCAAGAACATGCATAAATCACTTGGTAAAGTAACACCAAAACCAATCAAATATTGCATGAAAGAATAGAACTCAACATGAGCATGATGCAATATGAACTACAATTATCAAATTGACAATTTGGAAGCCAATTAACCCCAAAGCCATGAAGCATAAAGTAAGCCTAATCTCCCCACATGGAAATCCATCATAAGAAGATTCTTACCGTGATTTCAGAGATTTCTAGACTTTAATGAACCCGCACCTTTAGACAATCAATTTCATGTTATGCTTTGATCCATGCCAATGAAGAATCGAACTTGAATGCATTATCCACACAATACCCCTCTTCAATGCATTTCAACCTTGATGAACCTGCACATTGGTATGTTGAAAGTGCAACTATATGCACAACTGATTCAAACATTTCCAAACCATATTTTTCACAGGTTCACCTTTCAAATACAATTTAATCAAGCCAACATGAATTAGATGAATTGAGAGCAAACTCAAATCTCCACTTTGTATATGCATGAAACTGAATGTATAGACTTGGAAACTTGAAGGCACAAGACAATGTATAGACTTGGTAGAAGGCCAACGTATAGACTTGGAAGATAGAAGGCCAATGTATAGACTTTGAACTATGAAGGCCAATGTATAGACTTGAAGTGTGAAGGCCAATGTATAGACTTGGATTAAAGAAGGCCAATGTATAGACTTGAAGTGTGAAGGCCAATGTATAGACTTGAAGTGTGAAGGCCAATGTATAGACTTGGATTGAAGAAGGCCAATGTATAGACTTGATGTGTGAAGGCCAATGTATAGACTTGGTGGCCAAAGGCCAATGTATAGACTTGATGGCCAAAGGCCAATTTACATACTTTGATTCCAAAAGACAATGTGTAGACTTGGAGGATGAAGGCCAATGTATGGACTTGGCTGATGAAGGCCAATGTACAGACTTTGAAATATAAAGCCCAATGCAAAAAAAAACCAATGCAATCCAATGCATGTCAATAATATGCATGAAGGCCTAGTCATCATTTTACCAATGAAAAACATCATGTATGAAATACATCAAGAGACCAAGGTCAATGCATATGACCCAAGGTCTAAGAATTTGAACCAATCATCAAAAGTGAGGTTGACTTCACAAAGCACATTTTCCATCTAAAGAAGTTATCCACCAAGCATCCAAACCTGCAAAATAAGATATTACGACATAAGCTCCAAAGTGATCAGTGAGTATTTTTCACAATACTTACACACAATATATAGTTATCATCAAAACCATTGTCAAAGACAACGAGGGGACGCACAGAACCCAACAGAGGGTCCGCCACTCGTGTCGCCGGCAGTAACCACATTGGCCGTAAGGGCCGCAAGGGGCTCTTCCGGTAAGGTCCCTTCGGCGCCTGTGGGTGTCGCGCCGCCTGCCGCTCTCCCTCTTCTAGTAAGGGGTCCCGGCCTGACGGCTATTCTGGCCAATTCTTCCGGATCGGTGGGCAAGGCCCCATACTGACCGTGAATTCCTGCCATGTTGTAGGTGAATGTTTGCCACTTCTTGCTCTTGTTTCTTTTTGTCGCCCTCCTGGACGATCTTCCTGGGAATACCAGCCTGTCAAAGACCGACCGTCGGGGCAGCGCTTCCTCCCATACAGGGGACTAGCGCAACTCCTCCGGGCGGGTCCTCGACTCTATGCTAGGTGCGGGTCCCCCCTGTTCTTCCTGGAAGGCAGAAGCCATTGCCCCCAGCAGTCTCTGGCGGCCGGCGGGGGTGCTGCCCAGGCCTCGGAGGTAATTCCTCATGGCCTGCTCGATCCCTTCCCACTCCTGGTCAGGGAGAGCGGCCTGTGGCTGCGTGTGGATGACGGCGGCAGGAGGGGAGCAGGCCGTGAGAGCCGGGCGGGCGGCATTGTGCCGGCGCCCTCGGCGACGGCGGCGGACATTCTCGGACGGCACCGGAACGACAGGCGCCGGCCGGAGAGTTGGGGTCATCATCTCGACCCTGTCATATTGTTGGACCCTCCTTGGGCGGAGAGTGCTGGGCCCTGCTTGGACGGGTGCAGTGGGCTGGGTCTCCTTGGGTACCCAGACTTTCTTCAGTTTAGCCGGCCTGTGAGCCGGCGCCGTCTTTGGTGCCACGGCTGGGGTCACGGGCGTTGCCCTCTCTTTTAGCTTCTCCAGTCCCTGGAAAGAGTTGCGGACTGGAACGGTTGAGACGACGCGGTCCGGCGCCGGTTGGGACCTCTGTCCGTCTAGGCGGACTCGGAGGGCTCCAACAGTCATTGACTTCCCGGAGTTGGAGGCGCGGCGCCCTGAGCCGGTGCCGGTGTTGTTCCTCCGGAGCCTCCTTCGATGGGATGTCGACCCTTGGTGGGATGGGCCGGTAGTGTGGTGCACGTGGTGCACGTTGCAGCTGAGCGTCGTTGTGGGGACACTATTGTTGTCTTCGGCCACAGCTCGGCCGACAGCAGCTTCAATGGCCCCTGGAACGGGAGCATTGATCTGAGATTCCTCGGGTGCCTCCACGTCGAGGATCTTAGCAAAGGCCACTCCCAAGAAGTTGGGGAAGCCCATAGTGGGAGGGAAGCTCCCGAAAGTGAGAGGCACCGCCAGGTAGCCGCCTCGGATGTGGTTCTCCACGACTTGAGGGCTGCAGACGACAGCCATTGTCGGTTCCATGATGTCATTTTCTCTTCTCTGTTTTCTGCATTTAAGAAAGTGGCACAATTAGTATAACAAGAAGGGGGCCGCGGGGCCCCTAATTTCGGCAAAGAGATGAAGGGTGGATCGGTCCCACCGGGCGTGCCAGAGTTGTGGATGCACTTTTCGGCACTTATTATTCTCTTGTTTCTTTATTCGGTTTATTGAGTGCGTGGGCGTGCCAGTCACCGGAGTGACAATTTGTTCGGGCTCCGAAGAGCCCATGGTGCGCTCGATCTAACTTCGTCAGACGATTATGTAGTTCGTGTCGGGACCGAATCCCGTCGCGCCATAAAGGTCACGACGTCATTTACATCCCCCATATGAGGGAATACCCTTGATTAATTACCGAAATTAGGGGCCCCGCGGCCGAAAAGAATAGTACTAATTGTGCGAGAAAGAGACAGGAGAAAATCACACCAAAGTACGCATTAGGATGCGAGCCACTGGCCATGTCGGTCACTCGTGGACCTTTTTATATTCGGACACGGGTCCGTGATGGAAACGCAACAGGAAAAGCCGAGACAAATCCGTTCAAGTGTCTGCCGAGCACCCGGCAATTTTAGTGATGACTCGGAGGGCGTCCGGAACGAGAAACAAATCCGATCCGATTAGGATGTCGGCCCGAGATTAGGCCAGAACTCGGCTATATCGGGATAATTCCCAAGACTCGAGCTTGACCTGAAAAGGCGGCGTCGTTGTTCCTTTTGCCCTGGGTCCCCAGGGGAAATAGGGCTGCAGAGTGGGCCCCGGCGTCTTTTATCTGGAATTTTCTTGGTTATATGTTTTGTTCTTTCCTTGGCTGTTTATTACTTCTTCATGCATCTATCCCGGATGATTTCTCTTCCTTTTGTTCGTTAGTGTTATTATTATTATTATTATTATTTTATTATTATTTTTTATATTACCCCTCCCACCTCTTTTATTGTTGTTGATGTTGCGCATTTGGAGTTCTTGAATTAGCGTAATTTCTGTTAACTTATTTGATAATGTTGATGCCCTTATCGAGCCATATATATGCGTATGTATATATATATATATATGGTGTGCCGGCGAAGGAAACAGGGTGTACCGCTGGAGGCTGGAGGGGTGTACCGCTGGAGGCAACAGGGGTGTACCGCTGAAGGCTTGAAGGGTGTACCGTTGGAGGTTGGGGGGGTGTACCGCTGGGGGCTGGAGAGAGTGGGTCGGTGAAGGAGGGGGATATATATATATATATATATATATAAAGCCTGTACGTTCCCCAACCTCAAGTCTACACGTTACCTATTCGACCAGCATGGAGTCTGTACATTGGCCGCTCAAAGTCTGTACACTGGCCATCGTGAAGTCTATACGTTGCCAAGCCCGAAGTCTGGACCCTGTAACATGAAGTCTATTCGTTGGCTGGCCCAAAGTCTGTACGTTGTAACATGAAGTCTGTACATTGGCTGGCCCAAAGTCTGTACGTTGTAACATAGAGTCTGTACATTGGCTGGCCCAAAGTCTATACATTGGCCAAGTCTATACATTGGCCAACCCCAAGTCTATACATTGGCCAAGTCTATACATTGGCCAGCCCCAAGTCTATACACTGGCCACCATGAAGTCTATACGTTGGCTGGCCCAAGTCTATACACTGGCCAAGACATGAAGTCTGTACATTGCCCCTGGGTCTGCAGCTTGAAGTCTATACGTTGCCAAGCCCAAAGTCTGTACGTTGGACAAGTCTATACATTGCAACGTGAAGTCTATACGTTGGCTGGCCCAAGTCTATACACTGGCCATCACGAAGTCTACACGTTGGTTGGCCCAAGTCTATACACTGGGGCACGAAGTCTATACATTGGAGCACGAAGTCTATACATTGGATCCCGTTGAGACGGTGGCTGAGGGTGTACCGGCGAAGGGAGGGAGTGTGCCGCTGAAAGGGCCAGGGGGAGTGTGCCGTTGAAGGCTGGAAGGGGCGTGCCGTTGGAGGCTGGAAGGAGTGTGCCGTTGGAGGCTGGAAGGAGTGTGCCGTTGAAGGGCTACTCTTTTGTTATTGTTTTAAGGCTTTTCTTTTCTTCTTGTCTTAATTCTTATGTAGTTTCACATAAACTTCTCCCCTTGCCCTGTTCTGTTCAGCCTTTTCCTGCGGGTCGGACATTCAGGCTACCGGGTAGTCGATTAGTTCGGTTCTCGTCATGGTGCCTACAATGGCTTGATTAGTTGGAAGGTTCATTAATTATTCCATTCGTCTATTGTTTCCCTTTGCCTCTTTTCATGTTTTGTTATTTTCTCACAAAAATTCGGCAGCATCTCCCCTTGACCCGGGGCGTAAGGGAGATAAAGGGAACGCGCCCACATGGAGTGGCGGAACCCGACAACTGGAGGTGGGCCCCCGGGGGAGCAACACCTTTATAGCACCTCGGAAAACGTGAAGGAAAGGGGCTCGGGGCGAGGCCAAGAAGTGGGCTGCTGGGGGACTGAAGGGTGTGCCGCTGAAGGCCATAGGGGTGTGCCGCTGAGGGCAAATGAGATGTACTGCTGGGGGGGGCCAAAACTAGGGTGCCGGCCAAAGCTCGGAGAGGTGTGTTGGAGGATTGAAAGGACTAAGTGTATGGGCTGTGAGGTTTTATAGGCTATTCACGGAAGGAGGGAGGATATTCAAGGCCGGGGGTAGGCCACTTGATTACGGTGTATTCGGAGAGAGGGTAAGGGTCTCCCTCTCCCTTAAGCCAGTGGACACAGCGGATGGCCGTGGAGGGGATTGAAGGGCTTGTGAGACCCAGGGCTCATGGGGGAGTACTCATGTCGACATGGAGGCCTCAAGAACACCGGAGAAGCGGGGAGACGGAGGGAGGAACGGATAACCCGTTGGAAATTTCAAAGACTAGCATAAGCCACCAAATCAAAGAGAAACCCGTAGAGAGTGGTTTTCATTCATGGGAATCAAAAGGGCGAGGCCCTACATACACATTACAAAATAAAAAATGCCCAGGATGAGGCCGTGGACAAGGGGAGAAAGAAAACCAAAGAAAGACAAAGCGTGATGGGGGGGAAACCGGATACAAGAGGGTAGGAAGTGTTGGGGACTTGAGCGTCGGCCACTGCCCCCAACTCTCTCCCCTATTACATCAAGCTCTCTCTCCCTTACACTTGTTTCTTCCCGGTGGTCGTCGGAGGGAGCTCACGCCGGAACGCTTCCTCCTCTCTTCTCTCTTCTTCTCTTTTCCTCTCTGTGCGTCTCCGTGTGTCCTCTTCTTCCTCCTCCCTCCCCTTTTGTCGAGAGCAGAGGCTCTTTTATACCCCGGGCCGCCGGAGCCTTTGGAAGACGACCGTCGAAGGCGGGAAGTGGCTTGTGATCATGGGGTTTGACCTCCCCGTCCTGGGTGTTAGTGGGGTAGGCTACGTGGCCCAACGATCAGCTGCCACCTCAGACGGCTCCACTGCGCGCCAAGGATGCGTAGGGCATGGGCTTCACGTCGCCTTGACGTTGAAAATCTTCACCGCTGTGCCGCTGGCGAGTTGAAAAGGCGTGCTGTTGAAGGCTCAGTAGAGGGTGCCGCTGAAGAACCCGTTTGGGGTGTGCCGCCAAGGGGCCATGGAGCCGTGCCGCTGAACCCCCTGGGGGGGTGTACCGCTGAAGACCCCTCCCATGGGGGGTGTACCGTTGAAGACCCCCCCATGGGGGTGTGCCAGTGAAGACCCCCCCCCATGGGAGTGTGCCGGGGAAGGCCCCCCATGGGGGTGTACCGCTGAAGACCCCGGCTGGGGGGGTGTGCCGGTGAACCCCCCCCTGGGGGGTGTGCCGCTGAACCCCATGGGTGGTGTGCCGCGGGGCAGCACAGTGGGTGTGCCGCTGGAGGCCCTGGGCCGTGCCGCTGAGCACCCCAGGGCGTGCCGTTGAAGGCCAAATTGGGCGTGCTTTTGAGCCCGCTATGGACACGAGTCATGGCCTATTTGGCTTTCTCCGAGGCTCACAAATTGTGGGGGGGGGCTCCTTGTGCTTGGTTTCTCTTCACTGTCATGACTCCCAGAGGCGGCTTTGCGACAGTTTCTCCCGGGGCTTATTCACTCAAGCCGCTGTTGATAATGGGCCGAGTGGGACATCAGGGTGTGCAATTTTCGGTGTCCACAAGTCCTGGGACCGATAATTAGCAAGCTATAGACCCAATTTATTGGCTAATAGGCACAGGGTCAATTTGAAGAGACCGGTCAGGGAGAGTTGCTCGCCCGTAGGTGAAGTAGTTGTGGAACTACCTCCTGACAATTAGGGTGCCCTAATGTGACAGCCTAGGGCCTTAAGGATGGGTACATACAAGCTCTCGCTTTCCGTCCACAGCGATGCACTCAGGGGACTGGCTGCATGGATCGGGCTCTCGCTCACTTCGTCGCGCGGTAATTGAAAAGATACTAGATGAGTAAGTGAGGGGAGCACGTACCTAACTAGACTGAAAAGTCTAACTCCGACCGGAGACGAAGGCGAGCGGGGACGTGCGGGCCCGCACGGCGTCGACGAAGCTTGAGCGGTTACAAAGCATTCACTCCACGCAGGGAGGATTGAATTATTACAAATCGCTTAAATTTCCCGCGCATGGGAATAAATCAGTCCAAATTCTCCGCGCAGGGAGACTCAGAGGTACGCCCGTTCCGTGATCTTCGGATCTTCTGTCGGCATCCGGACGACTCAGACACGGGCCGAGCCGTAATAGCGGACTCGGGTGCCACAAGAAATAAGTTAAATAGATATATAATAATATATATATTCAACTCTTTTTTTAATCAAATAATATATATAGATATATATAACAATATATATATTCTATATATTATATATATTTAACATTTATAAATTTCAATCTCCTTTTTTTTTACTTTTCTTTCTCTTTTCAAACTTCACCTAATTTTTTTTGACTTTTCGTACTCTCTTTTTTTTTCACACGTTTTTTTTTCAAACCTCACCTACCCTTCTTTTTTTGACTTTTCAAACCTCGGACATGTTTCACTCGGGGGCGGGGTCAAGAAGACAGGCGCTGTGAAGGGTGGCCACGGGCGCACGGGGGCAGCGAGCGCGGTGGGGCGCGGTGTGCGTCACGGCATGGGGGCGTCTGGTGTGTGAAGGCCCTGCCGGCAGGGGGGCACGGGCGCTGCGGGGGCATCCGCTGCGGAGCTCACAGGCGGTCGGGCGCGGGAGGGCGCGTGGGCGGCCGAGGCGGGCTCGCAGGCGTGCAGGCGGTGCGTGCAGGTGGGCGCACAGGTGGGCGTACAGGCGGTTGGGAGGGCGCGTGGGCGGCCGAGGCGGGCTCGCAGGCGCGCAGGCGGTGCGCGCAGGTGGGCGCGTAGGGCGCACAGGCGGGGGGCTGGCCGGGCGTGCGCGGGGCGCGCGCTGGGCGGGCGCGGGCGCTGGGTGGGCGCGGTGCGGGCGCGGGGTGCGGTGCGGGGATCGGGCGGGCGCGGCCGGGCGCGGTGGCGTGCGGCGGTGGAGCCCCTGCCGTTGCGGCCGTGGGGTTTTGAAGGGGGGGCACGGGCGACGAGGCCGGCCCCCCTACGAATGAGATTTTCTCCTTTTTTTTTTCTACTGAGAGACTCCGAGAGCGAGAGAGAGAGGTAGAGAGAGAGAGGGAGAGAGATCACGGGAGAGAGGAGGGAAAGAAAGAATTTTTTTTTTTATTTTCCTTTTCTTGGTTTCTTCTGTTGGGCTGAACGAGAGAGAGAGAGAGAGAGAGAGAGTACAAAGAGAGAAATGGGGAGAGAGAGAGAACGTAAGGTTTCTCTCTTTTTCTTTTCTTTTTTTTTTCAAAAATTTTTCTTTTCTCTATATTTGTTTTCTCCAAAAACTCTTCTCAATCAAGATCTTTCTATCTCTCTTCTTTTTTTTTCACTATCTAACAACAGAGAGAGAGAAGGGAAGACGACAGGGACGTCTGGTTGATGGAGGCGCCGTGTTAGGCTCTGATACCAAATCTGACGCGGCGGCGAAGTGGGAATGGATCGACGGCACTCCGGGACGCGAACAGGATGGGAACGGATAACTGCTATCTCACACAGCTCGGCCTCACGCCGGACGGTCTCACACCGGGCGACGCTCAATCCTCACAAAAAAGAAAAGAGAGAAGGGAGAAAACATAAAGGCAAAGCACCTTCACAACTCTTTCATTCATATATGATTCATGCCATCTCGTAACACACCTTAGCCTCCTTATATAGGAAAGGCCCTATTACATGAATACCATATAACTTCCACTAATTTGATTTATACCCTAGCCTAACAAGACAACCCCACCAACCCACTTAAAGACTTTGTGGGTTTTAATCAAATAAAATATAAAATTACACACATGTTATTTTGACTTAGACTAGCCTAATAAGACGAAAGAAAAAAAATACATGTAGGGATACATGTATACATACACACAATTACATATACTCAATACGCAATATCTACCATAGCCATAAGCCGAGTCGTCAGGAAGGATCTCCGAGCCATAAGCTCGGTGCAGTGGCGGTGCGGCGTCGACTCCGAGTAGTGGGCCCGATAGTGGACCCGGTGGTGTCCCCACCAACAGTCAATCAGATGTTCATGAATGCTATCATCAAAATCATAGAGTTAAAAATCATGTCACAGAAGTTCAGATAACTCATAGTGTTTGCTATCATCAAAATCACAAGGGCACAACAATCTCCCCCTTCTTGATGATGGCAACACTATGAGTCACACTGACTCATGTCAAACTATTCTCCCCCTTTGACTTCATCAAAAAGAAAAATAGTTTGAGATGAGAGATACAAGCAATCATGATGTGAATAAAGTAAATACTTCCCCTTTGACTCAGCCTTTTAGACATGAAGGACACAGAGGCAGTTAAACAATGAAGCACAAATCAAGACAATGTTTCAGATATATGCTCTCCTATACCAGCCAGATAAAATCATGCACAAATCAAGTCTATGATGCAGATGTTAATCTCCCCCTTAAAGCCAGAATAGAGTTGAGGTATGACAAGAGGAGATAAGCATCTATCAGCAAAAGCACATAGGCACTCAAGGATTACCACAATCTGTAAGCACAATGAATGAATTGAGGAAGACATATTTTCATTAGCACACCAAATTCATAAATCTTTGTAAACGAATTTCAGATTCTTCAATTATAATAGATTATGAATGAGTTTAAACTTACCATCATGATTTAAGAGAGATGTATTCAAAGTTTATCAAGAAAATTCAATACTCATATCTGAAACACCTTTTAATAGAAATGAACCAACAACTCATCTGATATTCATGTTTAACCTCCTTCCATCTTACTCATTTAAATTCAATGACTCCTATATAAGTTACACAAGATAATATTGAGATTAAACAGAAATAATTGTGTTTGAACATGTCTTTAGATTTTCAAAATTTTCTATTGATCAGCACTCATTTTTCCTGAGCAAGTTTGGTTCAGTAAACACCTTTTTACGTGAGGCACAACACTTATCAGGTGAAGTGACCCAGTTACTCAGTGTGACAACTATATTGCCTCTTAAGGAGAACAGAGTTAGCAATTTAGAGTGTCTTTTTACATGAGGAGACACCTTGATCAGAGGTCAGAATCCCCAGTTACTCAACACATCCATGCCATTACTCTGCCAGATTTTCAAATATTTTGAAAAAAAGAGTTAACTATGGCACTTCATGACATGGGCTTACTCCATTTCTTTGGTAGATAACCCAGTTTCTCTGTGACCAAAATCATTGCGCTTGCTTTAAATTTTTAAATGATTTCAGATTTTTCAAACAATGCTCAATACACTGAAATGTTTAAGAACAATACCTTCTACATGTATCTTAACCAAGGATAGCCATGTCCTTTAAAATTTCAGATTTCAGAAAGTTTTGCATGTAGTTCATGAGACAATTGGTTAAGATTTATTAAGCATGATGATTCAGATATTTTCAAGTCTTTTACATCAAAACTTAGGAAATACATTAGACTTAAATCAATTTGATTTATCAAAACATTCTTAAGCCAGTATAATAGAAGATTCTTCTTTTCAGAAAAAGTCTGATTTATGACTAGGGTGCACTGACTAAAATCTTTCCTCATTCAGATGAGTCAATGACATTGTCAAGAAATTAGTGGAGTCAACAAAATATTTTTATTGAGAGAATAGCAGAGAGCAATCAGAAGCCAGCATTAAAGACTAAGATTCAGTCAGATTAGCTTGGACCAGACTTGACAAGATATGAAGAAATGTGAATGATAGGAACAAGCTAGCAATTGAATTCACATGAGGTAGAATCAATAGCTAAGTCTGGAATACAGACAGATCAGCTATATCAGAGTAGAGACAACAGAGAATTTAGGTGAACCACACATTTGCCAAGAGTGGATCAGATAGCTAGACAGTGAGAGTTCAAGAGATGAAGAGATGGAACAGGAAAGCTCCCCCTGACTAGATGCTACATATATACAACAAAGCATGAGCAGCAGTATGGTTGATTAAGAATGATTGAGCTCCCCCTGACTAAGTGCATGATGTGCAGTGAAAGTACATCACATGATTTCAAATTTGTCATTCAAATATAATCCATGCTCTTCAGACATAAGTGAGCTACCATGAACATGATTGAGCAATTCCATTTTAGAAAATTCTAACTAAGCATAGATCAAATTAACAAGATACTTAACCATCTCAATCAGTCAATTTTCAGATGATGGAATTTAAACAGATTGTTCAGAACTGACCTGAAGAGTAGAATCTTGGGATTTTCCTTTTTTTTGAGTGCCTTGGTTTATTAACCCCTCTTTGTTCTTCATCCCCCAAGGCACACCTGCAAAGTTTTTGATCATTTTGATCCTGCAGGGACCCAAGCAGCTTTGGGTCCTGCGTCAGCCCTGACATGTGTTCTAAACAATTTCTTAGCAACATGGTCATCATGATCCATCAAATAATAATTTTCCATAGAGTGACCATACTTTTCATAATATCTACATGATGTGACTAGTTTCTGGTTCTTATGATGCATAGTAACAGCAGTATGAGGTTTATAAACATGATCATAAGATTTTCTGTTGTATGCATGAACAGTTTGTTTCTTATTCCTAACCAGCCAACATTCAGCAGATCTATGGCCTGGCTTCCCACAGTTATAGCATGAGAATCTTGCAAATGATTTTGCAGGGAATTTGACAACATAGGGGTTAACAGAGTTCTTCTGAACATGCCAACACTTCTTGACTGTATGGCCATTCTTCTCACACTCAAAGCATCTGATATGCTTACTTTTAAAACCATTACCTGCCCACCAACATTCAGAAGCTCGGTGGCCAGTTTTTTCACATTCAAAGCATGCAAAATTCTTTTCTTCAAAAAAAGTTTTATTCCTACCAAACACATTTTTATTTGCAGGAAATTTGACAAATTCAAAATTAAGTTTATTTCCCTGTTTATGCCAACAGTGGGCTGCAATGTGGCCCATTTTACCACAATGAGAGCATTGAATGTTCTTCTTATGATTTGCATGATTTTTAGTCTGAATAGTTCTATCATGCAATTTTCTAGCATTGAAATCATCATGTTTCTTTAGCTTACAATTGTGCATAAGATGACCAATTCTGTGACAGTAAAAGCACTGAATTCTTTTATTCTGAGATAAAGAAGATTTCTTAACCTGAGAATTCCTAGCATGAATTCTGTTAAATTTCAGATCATCCTCCTTTATCACAAAGCACTCAGTCTCTAATGACCAAATTTCCCACAATAATAACATGACCCCTTTTTAGTATGAGTTTGTGGGAGGTCATGTGACTTGTGTGCAGCAATTTTTGTAACAACAGGAGTGTCTTTGTCCTTTTTCTGTAGATTGTCATTCTTTTTCAATTTTTGATTTTGTTCTACAGTTTTGGGACTAACTGTGGATTTTTGATTTTTCTGAGCACTGAATTTGAAGATAGGTGCACTAGATGTACTAGTTGGCTCAGAGCTATGCACAAATGAAGTGTGAAGCTTACTATCAATCCCCTTTTTATTAGCTGGGTTAAAGCCCAGACCCTCACGTTGGAAATTGATTTTGCAACCAAGGAGCTTATCCAAATTATCTTTTCCACTCACAAATTTAGCCAAAGATTTAGTCAACCTTGAAATTTTAGATTGCAGTTTGGAGACATGAAGTTCATAGTTAGCAATTTTATCTTCATAGCACACAGCCTTTTCGTTTAACATCTGATTGATGGTCTTTATGTTTGTAATTTCTTGTTCAGCATTCAGCAACTCACTAGAGCTCACCAGGTTTACACTCTTCCCTTTTTCTAGCATTAAGAGCCTCTCAGACATTTCAGTATTTAGAAACTTCAGCTCTTCATTCTCCTTTTTCAGTTTACTGTTTTGCTTTAAGAGTTCATCATCAATCACCCAATCATCTGAGGAAAACTGACATTCATAAAAAATTTCCTGTTGTTTCTCAGATTGAGGTTTGTTGAGATTTTTCTGAAGCTCTAGATTCATTGCTTCTTCAGCCTCCAATTTCTCCTTCAATAAGTCTTTGTTTTCTTCTTTAAGAGAGGCAATCAGCTTCATTAGTCTTTCATTTTCACTGTAGAGTTCTTCATTGTGTTCTCTTAGAGAGGAACATTGGTTGCAGTCTGACTCTGCAGTCTGTTTATTGAGCAATTCATTATTCTCATTTCTTAAAGATGCAACTATATCCTTATACCATTCAAGATCAAATTGAAGTCTCTCATTAACTTCTTTCAGACATGAGTAATCCATGCAATCAGATTCACATGTAGTTTCAGCATTGACTTTTAAGCTCTTTTTCTTAAGACATTCATTTTCAGATTTCAAGACATTCAATTCAGAGTTAACACACTCTAAATCTTTTATGAGTTTTTCATACTGAACTACATCATTGTTATGAGTCTGATCATCATCAGTTAAACTAAGTCTTTCCTTTAGTTCAGCAATTTCACAAACAAGCTCTTGATTCTCCTTTTTGTGTAAGTCATTTTGTTTCATGAGAGTTTATTTTTCAGATTTTAAATGATCTAAATCTGAAGTAACAGAATCAAAACCTTGTAGTTGTCTTCTGAATATTTCATTTTCAGTTTTCAGAATTTCAGGGTTTTCACCTCTAGAATAAGCATTCACATGTTCATTCAACTTTCTTTTTAGAGATTTATTTCGTGTTCTCAACTTTTCGTAAGCATCAAGCATATCATTGTATGCTACAATCCAATCATCCATATCATAATTATCAAATTCAGAAGGTACCTCATCTTCATCTCCTTCTTCATTTTCTTCTTGCTTGGATGCAGTTTCCTCATGATCATTTCTCCGATCAGCTATCATGCAAGTATCATCTTGTTGGTTATGCGCAGAAATGACTCTGTCATATATCTCTTTTCCAGAAGTGCACCTGAGAGCAAAGGGATATATCAGTATTAATCGCAGCTCTCAAGATATTAAGAATTATGACATTGTCATGGTTCTTTATTATGTCCTCTCTAGACCACTTGGTCTCATCATGAGGTAGTTTGTGTGGACCTTTAGATAGTAGATTCCATAGTTTGGGATCAATGGAGTCTACATACACACATAGGCCTCCTAGCCAACTATTAAAGTTAGAACCATCATAAACCGGAGGACGACCCATTTGGACAGATGGCACACAGATTCAATGCGTAAAACAATCGACAAGAAATGAACCAAAAACCAGATAAACAAGGCAAAGCACAAGTCAATGAAACAAAGCACCGAGCACGAGAAGCCCACTCTGAAATGCACCATGAACAAGCAGGATCCTCTGCAGATTGTTAGATCTGTTAGATCAGAGACCCGCTCTGATACCAATTGTTGAGACAGGTGCGATAGATTCAGAGGGGGGGTGAATGAATCTCCCCTTTGAAATTATAGCCTAATTAAAAACTTATGCTCAGATATGCGGAATTATAACCTGTTGCAAAAATATTCTGTGAATGCTTAGGAGGATCTCAGCAAAACAGCACAAATGAATTTACCTTCACTCGATCCTAAGCAAGCATCTAATGTGCGAAGCAATAAGATGAACACATAAGAAAATCAAACCACAATGGACACCATGATTTTTAGGTGATTCGGTCCACAGACCTACGTCCACCCCTCACTCCAAACCGGAGTGAGACTTCCACTAGCAACGCTAGAACAGCAGACTCAGTCTGCAACAAATGCTGCCACACAGCTTGACCAGGGGAACAACCTCCCCTCTTCCTCCACACCGGAGGGAATCCACTAGTGACACATAGTCACTAGTAAGCCAGAGACCGAAGTCTCTCTTCCTCCACCAAGGAGGGGACCTACAAGTAGTAACACTACCTGCAGCCGGAGACCCAAGTCTCCCTTCCTCTGAAGCCCAGAGGGAAGCATAAGTGACACCAAGTCACCTGCAAACCAGAGGTCTCGGACCTCTCTTCCTCCACGAAGGAGGGAACCACTGACGACACAAAGTCACCAGCAAACCGGAGAAACAAATCTCCCTTCTCCTGAAACCACAGGAGGAACCCGATCCCCAACAGGGCAATCGGAAGAACAAGGTAAAAGGAAAACAATAAAGGATAAAAAATCACAGTGACAGAAAGCTGGAGAAATAAAAAGCACAAAGTAGCTCTCGCAGGAGCAAACTGGATTGGATCTGATCCAAGGTCCAGTGAAGACAATGAGGCTTCTCTTCTTCTTCACGAGCTCTCCATCTCTCTTTCTCTTTTTCTTTTTCTTCTTCTGCTCTCTCACTCTGGCTCTCAGCTTCTCTCTTCTTTCTTTCTTCTTCTTCTACTCTCTGCCTCTCTGCAGCACTTTCCTTTTATCTCGATCACTCTCTTGCTCTCACTTGATCTCGATCAGTCTCTTTTTCTTTGATCCGTCTTCTCCAGATGGAGGAGGCTTCGTATTTATAACAGCAGCAATTAGGGCGCTGTCCTCGGATCACGTGCCAAGTGCCAACCTCGGATCACGTGCCCTTCATAGGCTTCACGAATAGTACCTGTCAAGCAATCATAAGAAGATATCAGATGGATGTACAGACTTGGTTCAGGCTGTTAACAAAGTGTGTACAGGCATGATGCAGCTTGAGTGTATAGACTTGAAGGGTTGACAACGAGTGTTTAGACTTGAAGCCTTGGAAACGAGTGTATTGACTTCGTCTTGAAGGAGATACACATGTGCACTGAAGTGTGTACATTCTTCACTGATGAAGTATGTACAGACTCTGCTGAAGAACATTCAGCCTTGAGAGCGTGCAGACAGTGTACAAACTTGCTGTAATGACCGATGCCCAACTGGATGGTGTATGGACTTAGAATGCATGAGACAGCAGTGTATATACTTTAGAAGACAAAGCATGCACATGCCAAATGATGTACAGACTTTGCCAATATGAGACACTGTACAGACTTTGTTGTATAGACTTGATGTGGTGGCTGTGTAGACTTAGCTGCAGGCTGTAGGACGAATGTCTAGACTCTGCAGACATGCGATGCAACTGGATGTATAGACTTAGTTGTGCTGTGCAACCGATGTGCAGACATGGCGTGCAGGCAGCCAGACTATGTATAGACTTGGCGTGCAACGATGCAACACAATGTATAGACTTAATCGTGCAAGCTACAGTGCTAGTGTATGGACTTAGTGCAATTCAAAGGCTGTATAGACTTAGCGTGGAATGCCTGAAGCACAGTGCAATGTATAGACTTGCCACTGACCAATGTATAGACTTGAAGATGATTGTGAGAGCATGCAGTGTAGGCAGTGTACAGACTTACCACCGACCAATGTATAGACTTTGCCAAACGATGCAAGCGACAATGCATGAGACGATCGGATGTACAGACTTTGAAGCTTAACTGAGACGGTGGATGTACAGACTTGAGCATGAACTGTGCACATGAATGAAGAGCACTGTGTAGACTTGTGTGCTTGCAAGTGAGCAATGTACAGACTTGGGCTGTACAGACTTGCAGTGTGCAATGCATGCGATGTATAGACTTTGTGACTCATGCGGACTAGAGGTTGTACAGACTTTGGAAGGCATGTGCAGTCTTGAACTCTTGCAATAGAAGGCTGTACAGACTTGGTCGTGTATGGTGAGACAAGGCAGACGTTGTACAGACTTGGTGAGACGATGCGTGAGACGCTGCCAGACCCTATACAGACTTTGACGTAGGTAATGATTGTAATGTGTAGACTTAGTGTGCAGCAAAAGCAGCGAACGTAAGAATAGGTTGGAATGTATAGACTTACGTTCGATCAGTAATGTATAGACTTCAACTAAGCAAGCTACAGTGGAATGTCTAGACTTAATGGTGCAAGCGATGTATAGACTTTGGAACGCTTGAAGCACAGACACACTGCAATGTATAGGCTTGAGTTAAGCAAGCTACAGTACCGATGAGTAGACTTGGCCAATGTGCAGACTTGAAGGCAAGGTGACGATGTGTAGACTTGGCCAATGTACAGACTTGAATGCTCGACCAGTGTACAGACTTTGATGAACATGCAAGTGAGTGTATAGACTTTCTATGCTGCTGCAATGTGTAGACTTGATGAACAATGCAACAGACTGTACATACTTGAATTAATGCATGCCGATGTACAGACTTGGCAAACGGGATGTGCAGACTTTGTAGCATGCAGTGTATAGATTTGCTGGAGAGAGCGATGTACAGATTTGCTCTTGCGAAGGCTGTACAGACATTGAATGAAGCAGTGTATAGACTACACTTATCTGGGGAGTCGACCCATCTAGAAAGGGGGTCGACCCACACTATGCTGAGTGCCATGATGCATGGATGTTTAGCATGTACTGACTTCCACAAGCAGAGTAAAGCAACTGATGTATATGTATATGAAATGCTTTATGCAGCAGATAACATGACTGAACATCAAATGTAATTCTTTAGATCTGATAAATTGACTGAACAGCAGTGCAATGCTTTATGCTCTGATGAACTGACATATGACAGATTCATGATATGCAAGGCTGTAGAACTGACATGATATATGCCCATAGCAAGACAGTCAATCAGATGTTCATGAATGCTATCATCAAAATCATAGAGTTAAAAATCATGTCAAAGAAGTTCAGATAACTCATAGTGTTTGCTATCATCAAAATCACAGGGGCACAACACATAGGTGCAGTGACAGCGGGAGCTGGGATAGTCGGAGTTAGTGGATAGCTGAACATCACCTAAGTGGGAAGATAGACGGAAGGAGAGTTGGAACATCACCCAAGTGGGAAGATGAGCGGAAGGATAGCTGGAACATCACCAAAGTGGGAACATAGGCGGAAGGATAGTTAGAACATCACCTAAGTGGCAAGATAGGTAGAAGGATAGGTGAACATCACCTAAGTGAGAAGATAGGCGGAAGGATAGCTAGAACAGCACTTAAGTAGGAAGGATAGCTGGAACGTCGCCTAAGAGGGAAAGATAGGCGGAAAGATAGGTGGGAAGATAGCTGGAACATCATCTAATCTTGATAAGTTAGATGATAATTAGCTATTAACATGAGACTCAAGACTTGTATAAATTATAAAATTATCCTTATTAAGATTAATTACACGTAGAAATGTCAGAATGAGACAATATTAGACTCGTTGGAAAGATAATCTAATTATCCTTAAATCTTGTGTTGAGTAATTTTACTAAGAGAAATGCTAGCTACCCTCCTGGATGGGTAGAAAAGTTACCTGTCTAATGCATTATTGGTCCATGTCATTGGCATGTAGGTCCCACCTATTAAATTCCTTAAATATTTCTTAAATGCTTATGTACACTTCCATCTATTTGTCACCCTTATTCATGTATTTGTCACCATTAGATAACTATTTTTCACTCTTAGATAGCTATTTGTCACCTTAAGTAGCATTGAAAGTTTCATTCGTCGCCTCGAGAATGCATAAAAACTGACAGGAGTTGGCTATTTGCCACTCTTACATACCTATTTGTCATCCTTAGATAGCTATTTTTCACCCTTAGATAGCTATTTCTCACCCTTAAATAGTATTAGAAGTCTCATTCGTCACCTCAGAAAAATACGCGAAAATTGAGCTATTTGTCACCCTTAGATAGCTATTTTTCATCCTTAAATAACTATTTGTCTCCCTTAAATGGTATTGGAAGTCTCATTCATTGCCTCGGGAATACGCAAAAACTGACAGGAGTTGACTATTTGTCACCTTTACATATCTATTTGTCACCCTTAGATAATTATTTTTCACCCTTAAATAGCTATTTGTTACCCTTGTAGCATTAAAAATCTCATTAGAAATACGTGCAAAACTGACAAAAGTGGGGTCCACACATTGGATATGTGTCCCAATGAGAGATTGGACGGGTAATATACTTACCCTCCTATACGGGTAATAAGTATTTTTCTTTTACTAATTATTTCATTTACTAGGTCAAAAATGAGAAAAATGAAATTAGATAGCAAGTAAAATTACGATTCTACGATTCAATAGAGTCAGAAGCTATTGCATGGGTTAATAAGTGACTAATGTAGAAGAATTTGCTTAAGCCTATGAAATTAAAAACCTGAGCATGAACTCGAGTGTTATATGCCAAAAGTCAATAAGATAAGGACAGGATATATGCCAGAGGTCAACAAGGTAAGGCAGAGATGTATGCCAGAGGTCAACAAAGTAAGACAGGTATATGCCAGGTGTTAGCAGTTGGGACATGTGGCAAATATCTTAGGTAAAAGTAAATTAAATAATTTCCCACTAACTAGCCTTAAAGGACTATCTATTTAAGCCTTAGTTGTCCCTCTTGTTACTCCTTTGTCTATCCAGAACGTCCCAAGTAAAAATGAGAGAGGAGGAACCGTAGGAGCAAGCAATCATCTCTAACGTGAAGGGGAAACCCCTAGGAGTGATTTTTGGAGACAGTAACGGCTAGAGATCAGGGAACCAGTAGTGGTTAAGGACCTCTCAGTGTAAGTAGACGTGTGATAGACCAAGCATATGTTATTTACTTTTATTACTTCAAATTTATTTTGGTATTCAAAAATTAAAAATGTGCATGTAAGGGTGGTAGTTATCATGCATGGCTAGAACTTGAGATTTGCATGTTAGCAGTATATCTACGACCTAAATATTTATATTAATTTTTTTCCTGATTTGTCGTGAACTACAGCTGTGACACTATCCATATTCATTATGCATTTGAAGTTGTTCAAATGAAAGATAATAAAAATATTAATATAAGATTAAGCACATAGACAGTGCCATCGTAAGGAGGGGGAAGGGTGCCCGGGTAAGTGTCTGCCCAGGGATTTGACCCTCGTCCGAGGACGAACGGACGATTAAAATATGAAAGTTAGACTGGACGATGATCTGGTGGATGGTGGGGTAAGGACCCCCGGTACAAATGTTAGGCCATTCGTGGTAGTGCCTGCGCCTCTGGGTCACAGTAGGTAAGGTAACTCCTTATGTCGTGGATTAGATGCATGCCTTAGATGTGCAATCAAAGATAATCTAAGCTTTTCATGTAGACAAGATCTGAACGGTATAAAAGATGGTAAGCTGATTATGCAAAGCCGGTGTGAACAATTGGCTGCACGTAGTCGTATGATTTTGATGTGATTTGATATGTAGACTTCCTGTAAATCTGGAAAACTTCTGATAGAACATAGAGTCATAAATTTGGAATACATGTCAATCGACAAGGGTGACATTATTAGATATTTGCGTCCTTTGAATTATGTATATGTTAGAACCTGTTTAGAAATGGGCGTATACATTTATATTGTATGAGAGTCTTCCTGCATTTTACAAAAAAAAAGGAATTGTTATATGATTTGCATGTGACCGGTTCTTCACGCCTATTGAGTCTTAGGACTCATGCCTGCAGTTTAACTTTTTTTTCAGGAAACTAGGAGGTTGGTCTTATACCCCAATAGCAGAGGGCTTAAGAAGAGATCTTAGGGACTTTTGCGGCTGCTGTGCGAAGGATTTTAAGATTCTAATTTTATGTGCATAAGTGTACTTTCAGTTTTGTTCTCTGTATGTGCATGAGAGAGAGAGAGATGTCCATGTCCTATTGGTGATTAGAGGAGTGATCAATGAGAAAATTTTGATTTTTTTATCTTAATGGTTCTGGTATGGTGAGTTTTGTTTTGGTTATGGATGGTTTGGCCTTGAGCGTCTTGTAGAAAATCTGAGCTCACAACGTATAGTAGTGTTGCGTGATGCTTCTCCGACCAGGCACCAAGTGTCTCGAGAAGGCGGCGTCACAAATTTACTGTAAACAGAAATTATTTCATTCAAAAAATGATTTTTAGAATTATAATTTCTAAAAAATAGAAATAACTATTTTTGTTAATAGAAACTATTTAAGACATAAATGTAATTTCAAAAATAACATAAATAGAATATATAGTTTTTTATTTCAATATTTCATTGTCTGAAAACAAAGATAATAAATTTTATGAAATTCGAAATAAATACTATTGTCACATAAGTCTGAAATGTGTCTACACACTCAGACGCTAATTTACTTTGTCTGTCTAAGCTGCATCTTCTGGATTCTACGTGAATTAACTTCGTTACATAACATGACAGAAATGCGTCCCTATGTTCAAATGTGTTTAATAATATTTATTTTTTTCAGAAAACCACGACATGTTGGTGAGTTGCTAATTAAAAATTGGGGCCTTGTTGATTAGTCATCAATTTTAAAACTCGTCCAAAAGCGTGGACGCGAATAATAAATATTATTTTAATATTAGTTTAATGCGTCGGGGTATTTGAACACATTCAAGAAATATTATTTTAATATTTTCTGAACATGTCTACCTATGAGGTGTTATTTAAAAACAATATTTTATTCAAATTTAAACACGTCATAACGGATGGACGCGATTCATAAAATTGCATCTACTTCATCTGACATGATTTAGAATATTATTATTTATTTTTAATATGTTTAAAATTCGTCATTTTGATAGGACTGTTTTAGAAAAAATATGTCCGATCGGCCGACCACGATTTTAAATCACGTCCAAGCACTATTTTAAAATTAATTATCACTCCAAATCGATTTTCAGTATTATAATAAATATTAGAACTCTTAGAATGATAGTTTTTTATTTTTGAAATCAATAAAACAACAATAATGAATTAGAAATAAATGAGTTTAGAAGCGACCTGTCGGGTCGAAGCACGTAGTCGTTATAACTAAGAGTTCTATTGTCACCCGACATGCGAGTCTCGCGACAAAGGCCTCCTAGAGATACGGTGACCCTCGGGTAGGCGATCTCCTCTCCCTCTTCGACACGTCCTAGAAGAGAGCTTCATGAATCTTGATTTAACTTTGGGTTTTTTGCATGGAAACTATTGTTAAAAGTGAATTTGTAAAAAAAATATTCCTAAAAATGTATTAGCAGGTATATCACTATATAATCTGAATTGTGCAAAAATGCCATATTTATTTGCATGCATATCACTTCTTTTTACCAACAACTTGCAAGAAAATCACGCTTAAATGGCATTTATGCACTATTTCAATTAACTCAGTGATATACCTGCTAATGCATTTTTAGGAATAGTTTTTTTGTAAATTCACTTTTAACAATAATTTTCATGCAAAAAACCCTTTAACTTTTAGGGACTCAACGGAGAAGAAGAAAAGAAGAAGGAGAAGTTCACACACATAAAACATAATTTCTATAGCAACTAAAATAGAAACCCAAAATGATCACTCGAGGTGATCTATTTAGGCTCAGTTTGATAAACGAATTGTCGGCTGAGTTAAGAAACCGATGAGAGAGAAAAAATGTGGGGCCCACCCGCTCCCCTCACACACAAGAGGCTTACTCGGGGTCGGGTTCCGTGTTCGACCCTTTGGGGTCGAACACGGTAACAGTGTTCGAATAACAAAGAAGGCCTAAAAGATTTCAGGAGATGCATCCAAGGAAGGAGCGTTCGCACATGATGCTCCTTAATTGGAGCTTTCCCCAATTATCAACAGGCGGACGATGTTATCAAAATGCGACGTATAAGTCAATTTTTGATGTTGTTCATCACGCGTGTTGTTATTAATCAACGGTAACACAAAGCAACGAACAGTGAATGAACATTAAGTGAATATTGAGTAAATAATGATAAAAATATTAAATAAGCTTTTAAATCTCTAGTAAAATCTGACACTCACGACATTACGAGCCTATAGCCTATTTGATGGGCGAGGGGTGTTACAATTAATCTATTCTTATTGTGTAAGATGAGTGTGAGCAAATCGAGTAACATAAAGTATGATACGCCTATCGGTATAACTATTAGTTCCTTTCGAACAATAATAAAAAAATAAGTAACCATCATTTCCTCCTCCCATCGACGTTGCCACGTATATATCTTTCTTCTTCTTCTTATTCTTCTTCTTCCGTTGTAACCACTGTGAGTCTATTCTATTGTCGCATGTGCACCCCCACCCACCACACCAACGAATGTTGAGATAATGATGAAGTTTCTCCACTTCGGTGATGTGTATCTACTGATCACTATGGTTTCTGTTTCATCACAAAGCCCTTTCTTGGTGAAGTTAGAACCCTCCATCGGATATTCCCTCCGTTATACTAGAACTTCTTCACTAAGGCCTTCATAAGTCTCCGCAAGCTATGGATTCCCTCATAGATGCCGATCAGGTTGTACCATCAAAACTCTAGAACCTTAAGAATCACGTCTTGTTGGCATAAGATGGGATTCAACTAACCTTTGGAACCGCAGAATTGATTATGTTCAGCCCATTATGAACGCGACGTACCCAGAGACCACTTTCATATGAAGGAGATGACCTGATAGACAGTATTCATATAAAGCCTGTCTAACTGTCCTGAACTACGTCTTAGTAACAGGACACGTCTTTTAAAACACGTCTGGTCTATAGGACACAATTTAACTTAATCGCGGCCCTCACCATGAGATGATTCTAATTATCACGACCTGCTTCTTGACCGCGTTCATTTATGAACGTGGCATATACATAGACCGCGTTCTTCACAGTTTCAAAAAAATCATGCTCATGCACATGACTGCGTTCTATCTCATTTTCTAAACATGACCCCATGACTTACCACGTTTCATCAACGTTTGTTAGTCCGGGTTTAATGGTTTGAATAAGGATTTTAACGTGGCAATGCTGAAATATCTTTAGAATCATCTCTATCTCATGTTATTTGATTAATGCCTAGCGTACTTGAACATTTCTTGAATTTCCTTGAAATTATAAAATCTCTCACATGAATCTGTGCCTTGATTACATGAACTTTACTTTGAAATTCATTTGGCCATTTTATATAATGTGGATGTTTAGATATTTATATAGGATCGATTATCCAAACTTCAATGCCTCGCACCATAAGGGTTTGGTCTGGTCTTAGGAGGAGCACCCGAAAGTATTCGTGCCTATGAGAGATATTATTGACCTGGTATGCCATTGCACCAAAGTACAAGCATGCTAGATACATCTATGACATTCCACTCATTCATGAATACTTGAACTTGGTTGAATTACTTGAATTACTTGACTTGACATGTTAGCCCTTGAGAGATTCTTGCATGATATGGCAAATCTATTTAATAATATACTTGATACACATTCTTGAAAATTTGAAAGGCTATCTCTAGTGCTTGACACTCGGATCTTGATTATTATTTATCTTACTTGTGTCCAATTATCTTCCTGCTTAAATTTTCATTGTCTTGATTTATATAGCTCATTCTGATTTTCTTGACATTAGTGCATTTATCATATTAATAGATTAATTACTTAAAGAATACATGGCGATAGAGATGTAATTCTTACTGAGTCTCACTCACACAATGCTATTTTAACATTTTTAGGTAGTAAAGAAGATGGTGCTGTTATCCACTCCAATGAGAAGGGCGATGTGTGAACGAGCACTCTTGGAGTTGTTAGAAAATTGGGTCTTTTCCTATTCTTCTCGAGTCTAGATTTGATTTGTAGAATCGTGTAATTTGTACTTTTTTCTTTTGATTTTAGAAATTGTAATTTGAGTTTGATATATATTAAGGACATTAGTTTATCAATAAAATTATAGTTGTTCTTGGGGCCAATTGAGTTGTCTCTTGTGGTTGTTGTCTCTTTAAGTTTTGATTGACATGGCTGTTCACTGCCACGTTCCGAGTAGTTGCCATTGCTACTAGTTCTAGACGTGACAGAAGTGATATCAGAGCCTAAGTTATTTAAACCCAAGATTTGTGGCCATAGATATAGGTTTTAGTGAGTATTAGGTTCTATAACCTATGCCATTCTTTATTAGTACGCGGTGAACTTAGGTAGAGACTTGGGTTAAGTGATAAAATATGTTAATTTAAAAAAATAAAATAATTAACTTCCATAGTTATTTTGCACGAATCTAGACTTTACCTGAGATGGATTTGAATAGGTTTATAAATGACTTAAGGTCTAGCTTTATTCCCCAAATGGCACTAATAGATAATAGATATTCAAATTAATGCGGATCTAGTTAGAAGACTTCAATTATTAGAGGATGCTTTGGAGACGAGTGAAAGAAGGGCCGAGAAGAAACAAGTCACTGATTTCGGAAGTTCTAAATCAACAGTCGGAAAAAAGAGATCTAATAGTGGTAGTGGATCTCAGAACGGAAAGAAATTTAAGGAGGGAGAAAAGTGTTATCATTGTAATAAAGGTGGTCATCGATTTAAGGAGTATTGGTAGAAGTCAGAAGCGTGTCTTCGTTGCGAGAGTAAGGACCATAAGATAGCGAGTTACCCTCTCCTACTATCACAAGTCAAGGATTGCAAGGGAGCACGACGTCAAGGAAGGCTTCGAGCATCGATAGAGCCGAGCCCACTGATGAAGGAGTAGTAGGAGGTATCCTTTATCATTAACCCAAGGTAGTTCTATTTCTTTTCTTTTAGACCTTAGATTTCATTGTTCCCTTTATAGCATAAATATAATTACTTGGTGATTAGAGTGCTTGCTCATGGGAGTTATGGAATAATTTTAGAGTTTTGGAATTGGCATGATATTAGGAGGAATATTTTAAAAGGTTTGGAATCTCGAGTAATCCATTTTAGGGAGTTTACTGTGTACCCCACTTTTGTTTTGGGAAGAATATCATGTGAATTTGGAGGACCAAATTCTTTTAAGAAAGGGAGAATGTAGTAACCCAAATTAAAAGATAAATATAATTAAATGAATATAATTTCTTGAACAAAATAAGTATAATTTCAATATAATTACTATGGACTTAATAAAAATGGGTGATTATTATAATTATGAAATGGGCTAATAATTAAAAGCTTATTGGGCTAATAGACTAAAACATAAATAATTAGGTTAAATAATTCAAATTTCTTGATTTAAGGATGGAATTAAATTTTGAAATATAAAATAGATTAAATAATTGAATTCTCTTAAATTAAACATGAAATTAAACTTTTAAAAATATAAAATAATTATAAGGGAACCAATTAAAATATCAAGAGAGAATTTTAATTAAACTATGGGCTAGGAGCTAAACTTAATTGGACTAAATTATAAATAAATGGGCCTAAAATTAGGGAAACCCTAAACCCCTAATTTGAATGGACTAATTGGGCTTAAATTTAAATCCTAATGGCCAAATTGTTAATCCTAGACCCTAGCCCGCCAGAAGAACTCCTCCTCTGTCAAACCCTAATCCTGATTAGGGCTAGAATAGGTTGTGGTGGCATTAATTTTGGAGTTGAACATTGAAATTTGGGATGCTTTGATTCTTGACTTTCTTGGGCCGAATTTAGACTTTTTGGGTGGTTTTAATCACAAAAAAAGAAACCTAACATCCTCTAGTCAACTTTTATCACGTTGGGAGAAGGTTGCCTGAGGGCTTCAGGGCGTATTTCGAGGAGGAGAGCGAGATCTTGGGGAGTTCTTTGCGTTCTTCTTCCTTGTTCTTTAATCCGATCTAAGGTAGATGTTCTCTCAGGCTAAACCCTAATTGATCAAGTAAATAAATGTAGATGCATGTCTAGTTCATTTCTTTAGTTGTTTCCCCAATTTTTATTGAGTAATAAGCATGTGTTTTGAGTTTTATTAAAGACGTATTGTCGTTTCCCTGCTTTGCCGTCGGAACGAAGTTCTGTTTCAAATTGCAGTGTTCACAAGGACTACATTCTTAACGCGTGCGCCTGATAGACCACGATCATATATTTAATTTTAAAATATTAGATTTTTTGTCTGAAACGCCTAAGGGACACAACTTTTAAAACGCGTCCTGTACCCTGGACGTGATTTTCACATGAACGCCAGCCCGAGGTATTTCTAAGTCGTTTTCAGATCGCGGTGATTGTCCTAATCGCATTCTGGAACACGGCTTCCAGATTGACCGCATTCTATTTTAGGTTAGCCTGAAACCCTAATTTTTTCAGCATGTCAAAATTTGTGAATTTTGAAGTCCATAATCATATTTTTTAAGCATGTCGTTTAAACAATCACATGATTAGGTAAATTATATGAACGATGAGTAGATCGCTTAAAGTTCTTTCTTTTGATCTTATGAATTCTTCTTTTGATTCTTGCTACCTTCAAGTCATAATTGATCTTCATGTTCTATTCCTTCTTGGAAATTGATCTTAGCATGCTTAAAAGACTTAGATGTTAACATGTGATTGTGTTGTTCCGCGTCAAGCCTCCGACTTAATTATTTATATTCAGTATCTTACCATTCAACTGGTATTATTTCATTTTGAAGATCATGTCACTCCGGTGATGTGTATCTACTGATCACTATGGTTTCTGGTTTCATTGCAAACTATTTCTTGGTGAAGTTAGAACCCTCCACCGTATATTCCCTCCGTCAGACTGAAACTTCTTCAATAAGGTCTCCGTAAGACTCTGTGAGCCATGGATTCCCTCATGGACGTCGAGCAGGTTATACCATAAAAATCCTGGAACCCCCAGAGTCACGTCTTGCTAGCATAAGATGGGATTCAGCCGGCCTTTGGAACTGCGGAACGAGATTCTATTTAGTTCTGTTCAGCCCATTCTAAACGCGGAGTACCCAGAGACCACGTTCATATGAAGGCGATGGCCTGATAGACCGCGTTCATATGAAGTCTGTCTAACTATCCTGAACCAAGACTTGGTAATAGGACACGTCTTTTAAAACGCATTAGGTCTATAGGACGCGATTTAACTTAATCGCGGCCTTCACCATGAGATGATTCTAATTATTGCGGCTTGCTTCCAGACCGTGTTCATTCATGAACGTGGCATGTACAGAGACCGCGTTCTTCCCAGTTTCATGAAAAATCATGCTCGTGCGTATGACTGCGTTCTGTCTGGTTTTCTGAACGTGACCCCGCGACTGATCACGTTTCATCAATGTTTGTTAGTTTGGGTTTGATGGTTTGAATGAGGATTTTAACGTGGTAATGCCAAAATATCGTTAGAATCATCTCTATCTCATGTTCTTTGATTAATGCCTAGCGTACTTGAACATTCTTTGATTTTTTTTAAAATTATGAAATCTCTCACGTGAATCTATGCCATGATTACATGAACTTTATCTTGAAATTCATTTGACTATTTTATATAATGTGGATGTCTAGATATTTGTATAAAATTGATGATCCGAACTTCAATGTCTCGCACCAGAAGGGCCCGGTCTGGTTCTGAGAGAAGCATCCGAAAGTACTCGTGTCCATGTGAGCTATTATTGATCTGATGTGACATTGCACCAAAGTACAAGCGTGCTAGATATATCTATGACATTCCACTCATTCATGAATACTTGGAACTTACTTGAATTACTTGACTTGACATGTTACCCCTCGTGGGATCCTTGTGTGATGTGGCCAGCCCATTTGATAATATACTTGATACACGTTCTTAAAAATTTGAAAGGCTATCTCTAGTGCTTGACACTATCATCTTGATTATTCTTTATCTTAGTGTCCATTTATCCTCCTACTTAGATTTCCATTGTCTTGATTTATATAGCTCATTCTGGTTTTCTTGACATTAGTACATTTATCATATTAATAGCTTAATTACTTAAAGAATGTCCGGTAATAGAGATGTAATTCCCACTGAGTTGCTCGCTCACAATGTACTATTTTAACATTTTCAAGTAATAAAGAAGAGGTGTTGTTATCCACTTCAATGGGGTTTAGGGTTTAGGGTTTAGGGTGGCAATGTGTGAACAAATACTCTTTTGTTAGAAAACAAAGTCCTTTTCGGCCCAGTTTGATAACAGGTTAGGATAAATAATCCGAGGTGGGTCTAAATGAGTTATTCCTTTGGTTTTATCTTTTTCAGTTTGATAACTTATTCTTACCCTGAGAATAACTCATTCCATGTGAAATGGTAGAATGAGTTATTCCTAGAATAAAGGCCTTAACCCTAACCGACCCTAAATAACTTAACCCTGCTACCAAACTCGGTTAAGGGTGAGTAGGTAAAATAACTCATCATATTCTCCCATTATTCTGTTATCAAAGTGGCCCCTTGAGTCTAAACTAGAATTATAAAGTCACGTAATTTGTACATTTTTCTTGAGTTTAGAAATTATAATTTGAGTCTCATGTATTAAGGATATTGATTTATCAATAAAATTATAGTTATTTTGGGGTCTAATTGAGTTGTTTCCGGTGGTTGTTGTCCACTTAATTTCTGATTGATATGACTGTTCGGTGTCACGTTCTGAGTAGTTTCCGCTGCTACTAGTTCGGGACGTGACAAACGGGTCGAACTCAAAATTTGAGCCCGGCCTGTGGGCCTAATTGGGTCGAGTTTTAGACCCGATTAAAGGCCAGTGAGCCGAAAAGGACCTGACGACAAAGCCCAAAATCAAGTCAGATTGGTGAGTCTATCGACAGGTCCTACCTATTGACAGTCCTAACAGAGAATGGACACTATGAGATCAAAGGATGAGGATGGGGGATCGAAACAGAAGTTAAGCTCGCGACCAGTGTTTTAAAACCACGGCTAGCCCGACCGGTCCGATCGGTCAACTTGCTATCTGATCTCAAAACTGGGTTAAAATAATGGCTAGACTTTCCAAGACCTAAAACCTGGTCAAACCCGGTTAACCCGGCCCAACCCGATAAAACCAGTGCGACCTAATCGGATCCGAGACATATTTTCTATTTTTAATTTTTTATCATTAATTTAAATTTTAATCTAATCTTTTGACCTTATTATTTCATGAAATTAATGGAAGATTAACACAAATTTTTTAAGTTGAAAATACTTGGACTCTAACCTTCAACTTCTAGTGTTTCTAATTCTACCTTATTCGTGTACGTGCATTATGCAGAATAAAAGGAAGAAGATGAAGACCCAATGACAGATGAAAATTTAGATGAAGAATAAATTTGACTTCACACATCATAACACTTATTTCTTGATAGAAAAACAGTATTTCACGGGTAGAGATTTTCTACTAGATCTAAGCACAGAAATCAAATGGAGTTAAAGATCAAGATGAGCAAATACGGGTCGAAGCGCGTAGTCGCTTTCTTTAGAGCCATTCCGCCCCTACTCTGGTGTAAATAGGCTTCGCGACGGAACTTCCCCCAAGATACGACGACCCAAAACCGATGGCGACGCGAAGGTGCACTCCAACTCGCGTTGTCGGGGGCGAACACCACAGTGACCGATGGCTCTTGCAAGAGGAAGAAAACGATGGGAGAGAGGAGTTCGTGAGAGATAGCTTTCGGGTTAGAGAGAACCAAAAAACCGTACCTCTCACAGAAAAAGACCATCTTCAAATACCCTCTCGGAAGCGACCCTTGACCGAGTCATATACAACCGCCTAAAGAGGGGAATCCGAAGAGACGCGGAGAGAATCCAAGAGACACTCGGCTAAACGGTCAAAAAAAAATAAAGGAAAAATAAAACTAAAATAATAATCCGGAATCACACGCACGCACGACACGGCCACGGCAAGGCAAGGTAATTCGCGCGTGTGTGAGAAAGAGGAGGCTAGCCCAAGAGCCCACTAGCTCAAATGGGCCAACTACCATAATCTCCTCAAAGGAATACAAAATAAAGACACGAGTCCCAACTAAAGATAAGTGGAAACTTTTCCCACTTTCCAATGTGGGACTAATAAACACAAACTCAAACTTTTAAAATTTAAACATAGAATCCAACATTTCTCATGAGATGTTAATTGTAGTCAATAAATGTTCATATGTTGTGTTTATTTGATATATTTTTTGTTCCATGTGTAGACTATCTTAGTGGTTGTTTAATGGATTTATTTTTATTTATACAATATATGTTAAAGTTTATCTTTCGTATTTCTAACTTATGGTATATTAAAATTATATGACGATAAATAATATTAATATTTATGATTTTAGTATTATAGGTCATGGGTCAACTCGAACGGTTAAATCATTGACCAATGACTCACTGACCTAATCGGGTCAAAATATGGGTCAAATTTTAAAACATTATTCACGACTCACATGGAGCGTAAAGTTGGTCCCGCTATTTGAGACCATCGGAGCTAAACTCGAACCCACAATCTCACTAGATATTATAGAAGGGAACAAAGTCGCATGTATATTGTATACAAGTCAAAGGATAACAACAAGGAGTGTGATTGTTATGTGTAATTCGAATTAGCATCGCACATATTGTAGGTGCCGTTCTTCGCCTCAGGAACTCCTTACCGATCAAAGATTGTGGTGAATAGGAATTTTATCTCCAATCATTACAAACTAGTAATTTCATAATTTTAAAATTTTATTGTGGATCACAACGTCTCTTAAAAAACAACTATATATTGTGAGCCTGATTTTTTAAAAAAATCATCGACTATATTTCTTCAATTCTTCCTCAAGTAGATAGGGAAGCACATGGAGACTTTCCCGTACATACTTTATGAAACTTCTAATTGAGAGTCACTTTTAATTTTTATTCATAGTTCGTGTTCAATGAAGTTTTCAATTGAAAGTATTCTGGCTTTTCACAACCTTTGATCTAATTTTGAGGAGAGGATAATAGGTGTTGGAAACCATTTATGTAACTTTTGGATGTTTAATTAAGGGATTTTTGCATGAAAATTATTGTTAGAGGTGAATTTGTAAAAAAAATTATTCCTAGAAATATATTAGCAGACGTATCACTGGGTTAATTCAAATAGTGCATAAATGTCATTTAAACGTAATTTTTTTAAGTTATTAATAAAAAGAAGCGATATGCATGTAAATAAATATGATATTTTTATATAATTCAGATTTACATAGTGATATATTTACTAATATATTTTTAAGAATGATTTTTTTGTAAAGTAACCTCAAACAATGATTTTCATGTAAAAAAAACCCTTTAATTAAAGTTTAAAGTTATAACTATCTTATTTTAAAATTGGAGTTGTTAGGACTTAAGAGAGATTTGATTTTTTTGGTAACCACTCAAGGCTAGTATTAACTTCTCCCACTTTATATTATTTATGTTAAAAAACGAAGCCCAAGATACTTTCTAATCAAAATTTTGTCAAACATGTCTTTGAAACTAAAAATATTTTGAGGACACTAAATAGTTATACAAAGTCAGGTCTCCAACAATTTCAATTTCATAAAAATACGAATTCATAATCTTTATTAAAAATCAAAAAAATCAAAACATTCCTTGGACAACTTCCAAACCTTGTTTCATTCTAGAAATACTGGGGAGAACTTTTTATTTTTTTTTTTGGGGGGGGGGGGGGACGAAACCCAAATCGAGTTCATATCAATAAAGTGAAATTAGTTCGTAACAAACAGAAACTTCCCATTGTAACTCTCACATGGATGAGGATAATTTAAAGGCTCTAAAAATCCTTCAAAAATAGTTATATTTTTTACATAAAAATTATTTTTAAACAAAAATTTGTAAAAAATATTCTTACAAATATATCACTGTGGAAATCTAAATTAATTAAAAATATTATATTTATTTATAAGTATATCACTTATTTCTGTCAAAAACTTAAAAAATCATGCTTAAATTATATATATATTATTTAAATTAATCTAATGATATATTTGTTAATATAATTTTAAAAATATTTTTTTAAAAAAATTTATCTTTAACAAAAAATTTTATATAAAAATTTAAAATAATTCTTATTTTCTTAAAAATGTACCAAACACTGTGACTTACGCTGCAAGAAACGGAAAGTACATGTTAAGACGAACCGCCGCAGCCAAGCTTAAAAGGCTGTGCCACTGCCAGTGCAGGCCAGATGTGTTCTCCGCACCACATGCCGTCCAAGCTTTTCAACCGAAGGGGAGGGTTTTTCACCATAAAACGACGCACGACCTGCCGCGTCCTTTTCCCCTGCCCGGTTTCTTGATCTCAGTTCGGGCAAGACCCACGATGGGTGGATGGACCGAGAGATTCCCGGCGGCGGGGTCCCGACTGGGCCCATCAGTTGGAGCGGAGCTGGAAAGCGCTTCCCCCAAAAGCCCAGACAGATTCCCGTCCCCCAAAGAGACCGAAAGCGCTCCCCCCAAAAGCGGACAGCTCCTCGGGCCTCATCATCATGGTCACTGGTAAAAGTGCGCTTCTCCACGGAAAGCTCCTTTTTTCTCTTGTCTCTCGCTCGTTTGAGAGGAAAGGGAGAACAAGCGTAGATGGTCAGAAAGAGGAGCGGGGGTACGTCTATCAATGGGTGGGGTCTATCTGATAAGTATGTGGGTCTTACTTGATTTCGAATCTGGTCATAAGATCTTATTTGGTCTATAAATTTTTAGTCGGGCTTAAAAATTTGACCTGAATAGGTTCGTGGGTCAAATTCAGATTTTGAGTTCCGCCTGCCGACCGACTTAGCCCGTTCTCTTCTTTGTTCTGTTATAAAATTTAAAAATTACTTAGTTAAAATTATATTATTTTACTTAATTAAAATTTTAAATTCTCTTTTTAAAATATAATTAATATTAAAAATTTTATTAATTTAGTAAGATTATAAATTTTATATTATTAAATATATTAAATATTATTATTTTAATTTTTTATTTGAGTTGCCTTGTCGGGTAAAATTTTAGTCGGATTTTATATTTTTTAAATAGTGTCAGACCCGACCCAGTCTAACATAGGTCGAGTCCGGACCCGACTCATACTTTAATATTGATAAATCGAGCCTGAATCAGATCGACTTACACTGACCTGAGCCCAACCCATTGACAACCCTAAGAGGATAACTTCTTTTGAGAGGGCATGACCAGACGTAGCCCTACCCTCCCGCTCTTTAATTTTGATGTTAATGGAAAGGATGTCTTCTTTCGTCAAAATTGAGTTATTAGAGTGTTTGGTTATACTTTTTAACCTTTTTTATCTCAAATTAAAAAAAGATGAAACTCACGCAACTGTTTCCTAATTTTTTGGAAAGTTCCGAGTCAACTTTGATCTTGTAAACTGTCATGACACCGCATCTTAAAAAAAGTTTCGAAAAATCTTCCCAAATTGAGTTGGTAGAAAAAAAAAATCAAGATGAAAGGTGAAGATGACGAGTGGACATCGAACTCAAATATCTCACACTCCGTGTAGATTTTAATGTCACATTGTTAGATTCTATGTCATTAAAAAAACACGCAAAATCGAGATTATAACAAACTCGACTAAACCTTCATCGGAGAGGATGCCATTTCCAATGAATCAATAAATCTTTGATATAAAGATGCTGTATAAATCACTTTCATGCAAGGTGTCCCTTAACCTTAAAGTGGCATTTGTTAAGGTACTCGTGGAGTTGGCGGACTATATTTATTTGTCTGTAAGGGGCTCTTTGACAATTGTGTGAGGGTGACGTATTCAAGGGGGGTGAGCGTGAATACATCGTCTCACCTCGGTTAGTGAAAATTGTGTGCGAAGAGAAATAATGAGACTCATCTTTTTCTCTCTCATCGGTTACTTATCTCACTTCCATATCTGCACGTCAAAGAGGTCTTAAGAGATTTGATATTTTACGTGCTATAAGATTAATAAGATCGTTTTGTTTTTCTAAAATCTGACTTTAGAATCAAGTTTTTTCTTATCAACTATATTATAATTATAGGTAAATGTTATTTATGTCTATTTAAAGTCTAATGACAGATGAACAGGAAATTTTTATTTGCTTACATGTTTACGGATTTAGTTTAGGGAATTTTACATAAATACCCTCGTAAATATTTTGAGTTCGACCTGCGGAATTAAAATTTAAAAATTATTTAGTTAAAATTATATTATTTTACTTAATTAAAATTTAAAATTCTCTTTTTAAAATATAATCAATATTAAAATTTTCATTAATTTAGTAAGATTATAAATTTTATATTATTAAATATATTAAATATTATTATTTTAATTTTTTATTTGAGTTGTCTTGTCGGGTAGGGCCTTAGTCGGATTTTATATTTTTTAAATAGTATCAGACCCGACCCGACCCAGTCTAACATAGGTCGAGTCCGGACCCGACTCATATTTTAATATTGATAAATCGAGCCTAAATCGGACCGACTTACACACGACCTGAGTCCAACCCATTGACAACCTTAAGAGAGCAACTTCTTTTGAGAGGGCATGGCCAGACGTAGCCCTACCCTCCCGCTCTTTAATTTTGGTGTTAATGGAAAAGATGTCTTCTTTCGTCAAAATTAGACTATTAGAGTGTTTGGTTACATTTTTCCCCTTTTTTATCTCAAATTAAAAAAAAAAGGAAATCCACGCAACCACGTTTGGTTCCTATTTTTTTGAAAAGTTCCGAGTCAACTTTGATATTATAAACTGTCATGACACCGCATTTTTAAAAAAGTTTCGAAAAATCTTCCCAAATCGAGATTATAACAAACTCGACTAAACCTTCATCGGAGAGGATGCCATTTTCAATGAATCAATAAATCGTTGATATAAAGATGCTGTATAAATCACTTTCATGCAAGGTGTCCCTTAACCTTAAAGTGGCATTTGTTATGGTACTCAGTGGAGTCGGCGGACTATACTTATTTGTCTATAAGGGGCTCTTTGACAATTGAGTGGGGGCGAAGAGAAATAATGAGACTCATCTTTTTCTCTCTCATCGGTTACTTATCTCACTTCCATATCTACACGTCAAAGAGGTCTTAAGAGATTTGATATTTTACGTGCTATAAGATTAATAAGATCGTTTTGTTTTTCTAAAATCTGACTTTAGAATCAAGTTTTTTCTTATCAACTATATTATAATTATAGGTAAATGTTATTTATGTCTATTTAAAGTCTAATGACAGATGAACAGGAAATTTTTATTTGCTTACATGTTTATCCAACAAATTTGTTGGATTTATTTTATGGGTCTGGATACATCAGACGACTGTACCGCCGTCATATGATGCTCATTCTTGGGTCACCTGAACAGGCCTGTTTAACCGGAGACTTTCCATACTCCAATTGTTCTTATTGTTTTAACTTTTAAGTAAGAAAGAAAAGGGTTTTGGCACGTGTACCCCTCTTAAAAGTAAATTTATATGAAAATTTATCATACATTTAAATTTACATATATACCCTGCTTATCTGACTTTAATATCATATAAATCCTTTTGGTAAACCTTTGTTAGAACATCTATGGAATATCTCTAATTTCATCACCTTCTTCTGCACTCCTTAAGAGATTTCAATAGTCTTTTAACAAAAAACCGAAGATTAAAGTATACATGGTATTTAATTTACGTGAGGAAGGTATACATGAAAATGTAAATACGTGATATATGTTTACCTAAATCTACTTTTAAGAGACGTATATATATATATATATGTAAATCTCCCTCTCCCCACCCTAATAAACAAGCCCAAGCTGCAATTGTGCTGAATAATATAATCTCGCAAGGGCTCACGCCTGTGCCGATTATTCTACGCACGCAAGCCCATTCTAAAAAGTAGCCCGATCCAACGCGTGGGGGGTCGAGTTCCGCCCCATGACCTAACGGAGCACGCTTGGGGCGGAACAGCAGCCCTCATTTGTCTCCGCAATTGGCGGATTTAATTAATAATCACGGCCATCGCCGTCACCCACGTCAAAACGGGTCAAACCCCGCAGATCCGATCCACTTAAAAAACATAGACCACGAATTCTCTTGGGATCGCCTCCCGGCGGCCCATTAACTGGCCCCATGGCGCCTCCGCCGCCTGAGCCCAGCCGTCGTGCACGTGCCCCTTATCGGTTGACATCTCAACCGCATCTAATCTTTAAACCATACGAGTATATAAAAAATGTGACCAATCATCATACCCATACTTCGTATGTGCATCCCAATATGTATTAAAAAAGTAAGGAGGTGCCTTTTAAAACCCTTTTACTTGCATTTTTTTCGACTTAGTGTAAATTAAGATGCGTGTGTTGGTGCACGAGTGATTCGTTTTCGTGTCTAATCAAAACGTGGAATACTCGTATTAATGAATCCATTCTTCTGGTCAAAACAATATAAAACGTGAAATACTCCTAGAAGGCGTCGTCCCCATGTAGATAGTCGTCCCCTTCCCCGGCCACATCGGGGACACACACAGACGGGCTGATCCCGCTCGGCCGCGGACCGCCAAAACGGCCCAACCCACTCCGCCAAAAGAAACGAACCGCGGAAACCCGGTCTGACCCGCACCTGACAACAGTGACATCATACTGGCCCATGGAAAAGATGTCTGTCGGCTCTGGACTAAGGTTGTCAACGAGTCGATCTCGAATCAGATTTAAGTCAATTTGACTCAAGTATGATTTATTAATATTAAAATTTGAGTCAAGTCTGAATCTAAATTATGTCGAGTCGAATTTGACATTATTAAAAAATTATAAAATTCGACTAAGACTCGGTCCAACTCGATAATTTAAATTAAAATTAAAAATTAATGTATTTAATAATATAAAATTTATAATATCAATAAATTAATTAAAATTTTGATATTAATTATATAATTTATGTAAAGATAGAGTTTTAAAATTTTTAATTAAATAAAAAAAATATAATTTTAATTAAGTAAATTTTAAATTTTAAAAGAAGAAAAGAAAAAAGAATTGATCAGACCGATCCGCCGACTGAATCTAACCCGTAGATCTAATCGAGTCAAATTTTTAGACTCAATTAAAGATTTGGAGATTGAAAAAGATCTTAGGACGTCTTTGACAACGGAGTTATCCCTCGGTTAATCGACATCGGCTAATCTGTGGATCCCGCCTCCGCTCGCCCTCTCTCTCTCTCTCTCTCTCGTAAAAACTCGATAACTGACCTCCGATATCATAACTGACCCTTACTCAATTATCAAAGATGCCCTTGTAGTCTCATCTAAAATCGAGTCAGACCCACGGACGCATGCAACCGACCCAAATCATTGATCTCCACTGCTGGGAACCCAAAACGTCCACGTTTCCCGGCCGTAGGTTACGTAACGACTGACCATCGCGGCCGCACGCGTCTCGCTACCGACGGCCTCGATGTTCTCGTCGAGCCACCGCCCGCGCGCCAATCGCGAACCGTGTGGGTGTGGAGGAGCCGTGACAGTGGCCGACGCGGCCCGAGAGAGAGAGAGAGAGAGAGAGACTGCCAGCCACTTAAAGCGGCTGTACGAAGCGGTGACGTCCGCCAAAAGATTCCTCCTCCCCTGCTCCCCCTCGGCCCTTCCTCGCCCTTTTTTTTGGGTTAGCCCGCGGTTACATCCATATTTTATCCCGATCTACTGCTGCTATTCCTATTCTTCTCTCACCTCTCTCTTCCTCTCTCGCTTGTGCACTGTGGCGTCTCGAGGCCGCTCCTTCCGGCGCGCTCTCGCCCCCCCCCACACCCTCTCTCTATTTCTGTCCTCGGTTTCGTCATCGAATTCCTGTTCGAGTATTCCGTCGCTCGCGTTCTTCGGGTTGCTTGCCGGGGAAGTAAGTGCGGTATCTTGCCTGTCGTGCGAATTTTTTATTGTCGTTGCAGGGCTGGGATGGTTTTGTTCTTTATAAATATCTTCTGTCTCGTTTGATTTTTGAGGTTCTAGGGTTGATCATTGGATGGTGAGTATCTGTATCTGAGATATTGGATTGGGCCTTTTTGAGCGCGTGTTCGCGGGCAGGTGGTTTCCCTTGATCGGGTTGATGCATGCATGTTGTTCTCGTTGCTCTTTACTGGGTTTTCGATTTAGTTTGATACGCGAATCGGGGCTTGGAATCAGGTTCCCTCTTGCTTCCTTTTGTGTGGTTCGATCGGGGTAGAATCTTGGGATGAAGCGCGCGCGCGCGACTATATGAAGTTGAATAGTTCTAACAGGATAGAGCTTGTTTTTGGGAAGGTAACAGGATGGAATTTGTTCTGGATGGTGCTTTAATGATTTGCAAGTTGGAGAATCCCGAAAAGTTGATCGATATTGCCACTTGAAAGGGAATAGGCGGCTATGCTGATTTTTATGTTTTCGTCTTATCGGATTGAAGATGCCCCGATATGCATCTTTCATCTTACACTTTATACGACTTTTGTGGGAAGTCTGCTTACCTGATTGGTGGCAGAGTTAAATTTTTGAGCAGCTGATTCTGGGAGTGGAGCTGTGCTAGTCAGACCAGGTTGGGTGTACCCGACAAGGCTGAGGAAGTGCAAGTTTAGGCTGTAAAGACGATAGTGCGATAATGAGTTTGGCCGCTCTACCTGATGCTAAATGGTCCATAGGGCCTTGCATTATTACCAAATGTCGTCAATTAATTTTCTTGGCTATCACGAAGCAGGATTTAATCAATCTGGGCAGCAGCTTGTCGCACGTCTGTAGAGACTGGCAATCTCGTGGCCAGATGTTAGCTTCCTAGATCTAACTTAGATCCATAGATTGGACATGTCTGTGCAAGCACTCTGATGTATTAGTTGCCTCACAAAAGCCAATAACAAAAAAAACGGAAACTGCTGCATTGTGGAACAAATTAGTGCCAAGGTTTCAATAGTTGATCAGACCAATTAGGTGGCATTGTTGGCACACAAATCCACTAGGGGTACCCAATGCTGCATCTCATAAGGGACTGTTGCATGGCTTGAGGAACCTAAATATCCATGGACTTTTGCCTTGCCCCAGGCTAGAGGGTATGAGGGGTTTTAGAAGTCTACCGAAAATTTGATATTATACAAATATCATAAAAGGCAAAGCAGTTGCCTTTACTGTTGTTTTTGGACACCATCTTTAGCCTATTATTTGGAATCTAATCTTGTTGGATAAATATTGAAGCAGTAGCTTTCTGGGATTAATCGAGAATGTGGTGCTGATGTATCAAAAGTCAATTGGTCAATAAATAGTCTAACGTTTCCCATTTATTGGATTTAGTGTTCTGACAAGTAGAATGCAATTATTGTTTGGACTTTCCTGATCTGGATCTGTTTCCGCTGATTATTGAAATGATGGTTATTAGATGGCTCCTGGTGCTACAGTAGAAAATTAAGTTATATTGTTGGACATTTCTGGATGGACCATATGGGGTATACTGCCTTGAAAGTAATTGACAGAGCGAGAATAAATGTTTCTCTGCCATTGATTATTCCCTCTCAAGTGCACATAGTATGCTGACTTTTTTTTCCTGTTCTTCCAACTTGAAGGAACTGGGTCCGTGTATTCTTAGATAGCTAAGCATACAAAGGATCCATCATGCTTTCAACAAGTAAATGCATGATCATTTGGGTCTCTATTGTCCTGTTTTCTTTTTTTTTCGGCTACTGGTGTTCCAGAGAGCGCTGCTTTGCTACAACTGATAAGCGTTCAACATGGCTGCTGGTTATGCTTAAATTGATGCATGGTTACTTCTGTGTTTTATGTGTCTGTGTTGTCTGTTTTCATTTGCACATCCATAACTTCAACGCTTTCTCAGTACTTGAAATGACTTAATACATCTGTTTCTTTATTTTCTTGCAACTGGGAATGTTTCTACAAATGTTTGGCAAGTGCCCTTTTAAAGCTAGTTACATGTTGATTTCTAACTTTTAGATATCCTTTTTACCCTGACAATTGTTTTGTTGCTTTTAAAGTAAATCTGTTATATTGTTGGCAGGATTGTACAGAAGGTTCTTTGAGCTGGCACAAATATTAAACTGGAAGTCTACATTTCTAGCTGATGATTATGTACGAGCCAGATCCTGATGTTCTTCGATGGGGCCTCCATCTTCTTCATGGTCCTGACCCATATCCAAATTCTGGATATTGTCAAACCACTACCCAGAATGATACCTGCTTTTATGATGGGGAATATGCCAGAGAAGGTAATTTTGGAACAGGTCACACTACAGTAGAGAATGATGAGATTATCGCACATGCTCTTCAGGAAGAATTTTCGCAACTTGCTATTGCAGAAGCATCTGGACTTTCACATGAAAATGAAGAGCATGTACAAACATCTGTGCTTACACAAGATTGGTATGGTTCAACAATGAGAAATTTTGGCTCAGGTACTGAACTCCTGTAAATGTATGTGAGTCTTTATACCCTTCTTGAGAGCCATTCCATTGTGTTTTAATTCCTTATTTTAATGCAGGGAATGAGGGGGAACAGGAAGATGCAGATGATATAGGATCCAGTTCATGTTCAAGCCCTGAGAAGTTGTATGAGGGAGATGAGTGCTTATTAGAGCTAGCAGATGATTTCTCTACCCTAGATGAAGTGGGCAAGAGGCTGAATCAAGTGGCTCCTACACCTGTGAGTTTTCTAGTTTCTAGTTAAAACTCTTATAATTTCTTCCTGATTTTTCAATAATATTGTGATTTTCAGTTTTACATTGACATGACAGTTTACAAATGGTTGTGTGACACTTTTTAGTTATGGAATATTTCTAGAGTGAAAGACCTCTGACCCTGTAGCATCTTAGGGTTCCATCTCCTCCTGCAACACATTTCTTTAGTAGCTGTAGGCCTCTGCTTTGCATATATAAAAGCAAGCTATTGTCAAGAAAAAAAAACAGACAGAGAAAAGTCATTGTAGGACTGAGTTGAAATATCAACTCCAAACGGCCTTTATCAGTGAAGTTCTTAGCACCACTGCTTTTGACTGTTGCAGTGTGAATGCTTTTTTTTGCTGCCAATTTTTGTTTATTGTTTATGATGCATGGATGGTTTTGTATTTTTCTCTGATTTATCTTAGTAAGGGCGAAGTAGAAGTGAATGAATAAGTACTCAGATTTATTACTGTTGTTACTTGTCTAGAGTCATCCCATCTCTCAGATTCTGAAATTGTTCATTTGGACAGCATAAACCAAGAATCAATAGAGAAATTCCTTCTGCAGATGAAGCCATATCTGATCATCAAAGGCTTCTTGAACGGTACATTTAAGTATAGTTTTCTGGTTCATTTTATGTGATTATCTTGTTCTTAACTAAGCCAAGTGTTCCTTCTCAGTGGAGTTGGAAAAAAAACCTTTTACGGTCTTTTGTTAGTTTATTCTGCATCCTTTTTATGAATAGTATTGTGTTTCTGTTTTTTGGTGAGCTGTGTAGTCTTGTTTCCTTTGGCAACATTTGAGAATAATGTAGCACTGCTGCTGACTTCAATTTTACGTGGAAGCACCTGAAGACACAAATCTTGTGCTGAGATCTCCTGGTTGGAAATATTTATCATGCAATGGACAATGAATTGTCCCTAAAAAATCATTAGTTTTAATCATTGTAATATGAAACAAAAACCTAATGCCTTTTCTTCTGTGAACAAACTTGGTGTCCACTTCTCCCAATTTGTGGTACCTGGTGGCAGTTTTCCCCTTTCCAGATCACTGTACTCCCTTCTCCCACTTTTCTTTCTCTGATCAGGACACATCTATTCCCCCTCTCCTGCCATAGACAGGTTACAGAAACTGGCCTGGTGCTATTATTTATGTGGCTATACCTGGCAGCAGGTTCTCCTGCAGCCTACTCTTCATTGGTACTGATAACATGTGACACCTTGTACTCCTGATCTGGTATCTTGCTTTGATAATGGAACTCTGCCTCATGCCTGAGGTCTGCAGTTCCATCTTGGTTTAATGGCATGGTGGGGCATTGTTCTGATGCATGATGTCCTGTCTATTGTTCTCTATTACTTGGCTGGAATGCTCATCTGAAGCTTCCTGCATGGATTACAGTAGACCTTGCCACAGCCATACCTTGATGCTGCAGCCAGGCACTAGTCATCTAATTTCTATACCCTGTTGAATACTTCTAACTTCTGAGAATCCTTTTTAACCCAAACTGCATCCACTTTTGGAGAGTTAAGAGTTCCATCTTTGAAGAAATTCTATGATGATGAACCTTGGATAGAAGTTCTCTGTTAAAGTTCCCAGTTGTTGCCTTGGGACTTGTTCCAAAAAGGCTTTCCATCTCTTTTGGTTCGTAGCATAGTTATAGGAAGACGATATCCCAGGTAAGAAACACATTTCCTATGAAACAAGTTTGATCAGCTTGGGAAATGCATGAGAAACAGCCTGAAAACGAGGGGTCAAAACGCCTTGCATAGGGGAAGACTAAGGAGAATAAGGAGGAAGAAGGGTGGAGGAGGAGGAGGAAAAAAGGGGATATGGGGACTGTTATGGAGAATGTGGTGATCTAACAACTGAAAATTGAAGGCAAGGTTGAAGTCAAAAAGAGGATGAGTGATGAATACATAGGCTGTTCTTTGCTGGGATGTGTTTTTGGTTGGTTTTTTAAAAAGGGTCATATAAGCCATTTGGACCAGGATTGTTGAGAGAACATGTGACAAAAGCCTGAAAAGATCTTTAAGACAGGAAGAAAATGGACCTGATGAGCAGGAATGTCAGGAGACCCATGATAAAATATAGCAGAAGGAAGAGTAGCTATATGTGTTATTAGTTGTTAAAAGGGTGTTTGTGATAGGTATTCCCAATTATGAAGGACTCTCACGGCATTGGAAAGCAGCACTATTTGTTTGCAGGTGAATGGGGCTGTGAGTGGGCTAATGTGCTTTCTACGTATGGAGGTAGCAATCTGTGCAAGGACATTTGGTGACCAAATTTTTGGTTTTATATGGAATGTGTTTTTTTTAATGATAAATTTTCAGTATTGCTTCTTGCATTCACTTTTTTTATAAAAAAAATTCACGTTGGACATGACCAGTTTTGAGAAAAGACTGCCATGCATTCAATTAACTTGCTGTTAAATTTATGTTGTTTTGTTTAGTTCTCTTTGCATGTTCTTTTTGTTTGTGTTTGCTTGATGATTGCATCCCACAAGATTTTGAGAGCCAACATTATGTAGCTCTCAAAATTAATGTTATTCTTAAAGTTTAGATCTTGAGGATGGTTTGCATTTGGTTTAGCTTGCAGTTATATGAATTGGTTGAGCGTAAGGTCCAGGGAGATGGTAACTGTCAGGTCAGTTGTACAAAGTTATTTAATCTTCTCTTTTCTAGTTTTATCTTGCAGTGAGAAATTTCTTCATTGAGGATGCTTTGGATCCATGAGAAATTCTTTCCATTTTCATTTTCATAAGTGGTCTAAAATCAAGCTACATGTCACCTTGAGTACCCGGTTAAGTTTTAGGATGATAAATGTAACTGGATTATACCTTTTGTATCTTTTGGAAGCACTAATGGCAATGTTCAGACACCGTAAACACTAGATGGTGGTAAACTGATAAAGATGGTTATTGATCTTACTGATATTTGGTGAGTGCCAAGTGCCATGTTATTTTTATTTAGGTGTAGAAATTCAAATATTTTGCTGTTAGACCACGAAAATGTAGTTGCAACTTTTCTTAGTCAGAAGCCACAGCTATCCTTCCAACCTTTGTTTTGTTTATTACGGTTCTCTCATTGGAGTATACTTGTCCACTTTGCTCTTTTTCAATAGAAATAACATTTCATCCTTGAGGCGTGCTTTTGATAACAGAATATGATGCTGCATTCCTGATAAACTTGATGTAAACAGTGCTTTGATAAAGCAATGAAAATCTATATCATCCCATTCTTGCATTGATGACGGGGATGTTGCAATGCCTGTGCTTGCTCTATGCTTCATACAACATTCCAAAAAGATATATAAAATTATATTTAGGTGATGGCAAATGGAAAGGTCATATTTCCTTCTGCAATACTTTTACGAAATTTCTTTTGTCTATTTCAAGGAGTCCAGTTAACTGGGTCACAAAGGAATAGAGCTATTCTTCACCTTGTAATTTCATATCTCTCCTGTGTAAGAAATGGAGATATTATCCTAATGAATCTATTTTTTTAAGTGAATAGTAGACTGCATACCCTAGTACCACTATAGTATGGACTTATCCTTATATTCTCTCCTTTTCTTTTTCCATTTTTTGATATTATGGTACTGTTATGATTTTTCATTAGCTTACATGTCTTTGCTGAATTTAAAAATTTTCTAGTTCCGAGCACTGTCGGATCAATTTTACCGTACTCCTGAGCATCACAAGTTTGTCCGACAGCAGGTTATTAATCAGGTTAGTTCACTACATTATGAAGTCATTCTGTGCTTTGCTTTGCACTCCTTTCTTTGCCACTGGTTCTAAACAGTATAATTACATCAGTTCATTTTTTTAATATTAGATTTGATAGTTGATACTTCTATAGGACAGCATTTTAATTGTTTTCTAAACCAAACTGCAGCTTAAATCTCACGGAGAGATCTATGAGGGATATGTACCCATGGCTTATGATGAATATTTGAAGAAGATGTCCAGGTTTGTCTTCCTATCCATAGCAGTTACCTTACTTCATTACGTATGTATTTCTTGGAACTGCATCTGATTTTTACACTCTTCCAATGAAGCAGCACTGGTGAATGGGGTGATCATGTCACGTTGCAGGCTGCTGCAGATTCGGTATGCTAATTGTTTCTTGTCTTGCGTCTTCAAGTCTTGGCTTATTTTTCCTTGATTGCAAAAATCAACGTTTTTAATTTTCATTTATTATTGGAAATTATTTAGACATATTGTAACACCCCTGATTTCATCACTAATGAATTTGGCCACTGAGAAAGTCATGTTGCACTAAGCAAATTTCTTGCCTCCTTATCGATCCTTCTTTTCTAAGATTTTCTGTTGAAGTCTTTCTCTAATCATGTGTATCATTTGTGTTACATATGCCCTATTTCCCTGTTTCTCGACCTTGATTTTTCTCTTGTAAGTTTACAAGATGACCGTGAAAATGACGTCCACATTAACAATGATGTCCACATTGATGACCTTATGCAGTACGGAGTTAAAATATTTGTCATCACATCTTTCAAGGACACCTGCTATATTGAAATACAGCCTAGTGTGCAGAAATCAAAAAGAGGTACGTTTCAAACAGTTTAATTATTTATTTTTATATTTATATTGCTTCTTCTATGTAAATGGCTAAGGACTTTCAGATATATCAACTATCTTTTTTGTTCTTTTCTAGAGCTTAGTACCTTGATGAGAAGGTATTTTTTGTGGCTGTATCTATATCTTTGGTATATCGTATATTATTACCTGTTGGGACATGGAACTCTTGGAAGGAAAAGGGAAAATCGGTCAGAGACATGGATAAGTTGCTTGAAATAAGAAATCTGTGAAAGTTCTACATGTTAGTACAAGATAAATGATGTCCACTCCACTGAACATTATTTTATTTGGCCATCTTGATCTTTTTGCAAGGAGTAGAATTTCAGTTATCACCACTGACATATTACTCTCTTCCCTTTTTCTCTTTACTAAGAGAGTGACCTAAATGAGCATTGATAATGCCTCTGGTGAGATTTTTGATGGATATGAAAGTGTGAGAATTTTTTGCTTCTAAAGTTCATTTGGAAAAAAGTGCCATTATGGGATTGATTCGATATTTCCAGATATTATAACAGCTGGAAGGATGACATGCCATAAACTGTTCTGTACTTAAGAAAGTGTGCCCATGATTTTGAGGTCTTCTTTATGTGAAATGTTGTCATCATTCATGTATATCTGAGGCAAGAATAAAAACTATTTACACCCTAATATAGCAATTCATGATGGAGATTGTCATACATTTGTATTTGTATGTGTGTATATATCTCTATGATGCAATTATTTATATATTTTTGGGGAAAAGTTGATATTGCTTATAGGCTGATGTTGAACCCCATTAAGTTTATGATTTTTTTAATTTCTGATAATCACAGAATTTCAGAAATTAAAATTTCCCACGACACAACTCGAAGCAATGTTCGATCATCACCATCATGGTGATGCACATGGACATTTTGTCAAACACCTTTTGGGCGGTACAAAGTCATGTGCATCCGCTCTACAACATGAAGTGTTCGAGCCTACAAATTCATAAAGACATTTGGGCAAGTGCCGGATGTGCGGCGTAGGGCCACCAGTCCTTAACAAAGTCTCACGATAAGTAGAGCTACTGTTTTATGACAAGAGGGTATTTTAACAAACACCTCATGGGGGGCATCAAACTACACGCTCGTGGGATTAAATCTATGCCAAAACAAGTGTTTAAAGGGGCCATCGGGTGTTCCCATGGCATTTAGTTAAATTCCCGTCAACCTGAAGTCAAACGGGCAGCAAGGCGGCACTTGGGGAATGGCCAACAAACAAACAAACAAAGTCTCCACGCGTCGTTGTGCTGGAAGAAGTCAACAAGCAGTAAAAAATTCTAAAAAGAGGGGGTTTTTATAGCCCTCACAAAAAGCCACAGGGAGGGGGGGCTCCCTCCCCCTTCCCTCTCTTCTTCTTGCGCGGGGGGAGCCCCCCCCCCGGCCTGCGACTGGGGGGGAACCCCCCCCCCCCGGGTCCATCTGCAACCGGGGGGAACTCCCCTCGGTCCTGCCTGCACCGGGGGGACCCCCTCGGGTCTGCCCGCATCGGGGGAGGGCCCCGGGTCCGCCTACTATTGGGGGGACCCCCTCCCCCCTGGTCTGTCTGCCATCGGGGAGGCCCCCCGGGTCCCTTCGCACTGGGGGGACCTCCCCCCGAGTTTGCCCGCACCGGGGGGAGGCCCCCGCGCCCGCCTGCTACCGGGGGAACCTTCTCCCCCCTCCCCGGTCTGCCCGCATCGGGGGAGGCCCCCTGGGCCTGCTTGCCATCGGGGGGATCTCCCCCCGATCCTGCCTGCACCGGGGGACCCCCCCCTCGTGTCTGCCCGCACCGGGGCAGGCCCCTGGGTCCGCCCGCTACCGGGGGGACCTCCCCCCCGGTCCTCCTGCCACCGGGGGGACCTTCCCCCGATCCGCTCTCCACCGGGGGAGGCCCCCCGGCCCTCTCCGCCTGCACACCGGCCCAGGGGGAGGCCCCCTGGCCCTGTCCGCCTGCGCATCTGCCCGGGGGAGTCCCTCCCCCTCCTCTTCTTTCTGTTACATCATCGGGAGAGGAAGAGACAAGGGGTTACCTCCACCAAGGCTCCACCGGGGGGACCCCTCCTTGACCTTCTCCACCGCCTATAAAAGGCTAAGCCTTCTTCTCTTCGAGGAGAGCTTTTCCGAAGCAAAGGGAGGAGGAAGTTCGTGGAAGAAACAGAGCTGCTGCAAAAGGTGAGAGGAGGGGGACGCCCCGCCCCTCGCCAAACTCAACTTATGTTCAAAAAAAGAGAAAAATAAGAAAGTTGTAAAAGCCCTCATATTAGGGCTATTTGTAAAAATACCCTCGTGAGAGGGGAAGTTCATGTCACTCATGTTAAAAATGTCAAATGAAGGCCATAAACTATGGTTATGAGATTTTTTTTCTCTTTTTCTCTCAAGGTATTATGTGGAGGGAAACCCAAGAGATTGTAAAAATTACAATTATACTCCGAAAGATTGTAAAATTATGTAAATGTCATGAAAATTGCAAATTTCAGCAAAACCATCAAAGAAGGGGGTTTAAAGTCAGAAATATCACAAACGTCCATGTTTTATCCTAATGACTCAAAAATTACAGTTTTACCCCGAACTTATGAGAAATTTCATAAAAGCCCGGAGAAATATAGCAAAATACACCAAAATTCAAGAAAAAGACACAATGATGTCCCAGACAAAGAAAAATTACAGAAATGATCCTAAGGGACAGCAAATTGCAAACATGTCCCCAGGTAAGGGGAAATTGCAAATATACTTCCACTTATGAAAAAAATAACGAGTATATCTTTGTCCAAAAAAATTTCAGAAATAACCCTAATTATAGGGAAAAATCGTGGATGTGCCCCGCCCTGAGGCATGGGGACTTTCTAGGGTTGACCCTTGACATCAGGGCTGACATCAAAGGAGTAAACGAAGTCTTTGGCAATTAATCAAAGATGTTCGGACTTGTCCGATGTAAATTAACACCGACTTTGGTCAGTGGGAAAAGGTCCTGTACACGAACTCTAAATCGTCTGATAAATCTCAAAAGTGCGGAATTAACAAATATGTCCAAATATACGCATATTCACCCAACGAAATTGGATGTACGAAAATGATTCTGTGCACGTTTAAACAGCTGATATTGCAAGATGGAGTTCATGACATAATTTATGACTCTGTATGGTGTGCATGAGAAGAGGTCCACCCTATTTATATTTTACCCTCTGTGTACTTATTTCCATGAATTGTCACAAAAGTCTATTTTACCCTTGGTAAGTGGCAAATATTATATGTAAAATGATCTGAAAATATATTCTTTATTTTAATTCACACGCCACGTGAATTACCAAAATGCATACACATCTCCATGAATTGCCACAAAAGTCTATGTTACCCTTGGTAAGTTGCAAATATTATATTAAAATGACCTGAAAATATATTCTTTATTTTAACAATGCTTTTACTCTCCAAACACACACCACTCAATGATCTATTGAAATACTCTTCATATACATATTCCCGTGAACTGTCACAAAAGTTCCTCCACACGCGTTTGACAATAAATTATCACATTTCAGACCCTAGAATAGAAGATATTGACAAAATTGGTCCTCTGCATCTTGGAATATAGTAAGTCATGTTGTTTTTGTGGGAAGTTGATAGCATGAAGAGGAAAGCAGCGTTGCCTTCTTAAGGCACTATTGATTCATCTACAAAAATGAGTGACAGGTGATAATTGTGGTAGAAATGATACAGAAAACAACCGGTTAAAAATTCAAAATCCAATCATTAAACAGCATACGAGCTGGTAATAACATACCCTTTTGAACAATACGATGGATTATACATGGAAGTGGAACATCAATATATACGGCTTGTTAAAATGGAAAAGTTAGAATAAGCAAAAGGATTTAAAATGCGATCAATTAACAGCATACTAGCTGGTAATAGCGTGCTCCTTTGAATAATACAATGTATTATACATGGAAATAAAACATCAATTTAGCTTGTCAAAATGGGAGACAGAATAAACGAAAGGAAAGCTATAGGAAGTAAATACCTACCATGGTTGACATTACATAACAAAAAAAGATCTAATTCGCATGCTCACTTAGGTGGATGCAAGTGAATAATTTAAAAGACAATGAAACTATAGGTTTTAACATTCAAAATGTGATCTTCTAATGCAAAATACGACAAATGTAGCAAAGTGACTTTCAGAAAAAGCAAATGTAGCAAAGTGGGTCAATGACATGTTTTGGATATAAAGGAATGAAAAAAGAAATATGTAGAGACGGGCGGAGAAAACATACACTTCGTTTCTATGGTATGAAATATGGTGTCTTAGATTGGGCAAGTAGCTCATTATGACACATACGGAGTCATAATTGGCAGGTTCAAGATCGTGACTCATGGATTATCCCTATAAGGAAATGTGGGATGCCATTTTGTCCCCAGAAAAAGAAATGAGTGCATAGAAGGTCGGTAAATAGCATTTGCTACCGGAAGGTCTTGGCAAGAAATGTCATATTGGATCTTGACATTGTCCCACAAGGCCAAAGAGAAGACATCTTGGAGACCCACAGAAAGAGTGGGAATTGTGACCAGAGATCATGATTATATTTTTTGAGAAAAACCAAAATGTTGCGGATTTACACACTGAATATGATTTAGTTAGCAGAACTATGGTAAGAAGAGTAGATGTGTTTTTTCCTTTTTTTTTGAATACCAAGAGTAAACCCACCCATCCGGGATCATGCTTGAATCACCAATAGCCCGAGCTGTGGGCAGGCCAAATGTCTCTTGGACAGTGGGCCCGCTCTGCCCGGCACAGTCTGTGAGATCAGAACCCATGTGAATCCTGGGTGGTACCTGCCCTGCAAATTTTGTTCACTGGTGGGAATTGACACCGCAACCTCATGGTTGTCCGTGAAGTGCTTATCCAACTCTCCCACTCCCGGGGGGTCATAGAGGGCGTGATTAAAATTTAAAAGAAATGAACTTGTACAAATAAGCGTAAAAAAAAACCTTCACTTACTGGAATGGCGGGTCAGCTGAAGTGTGGCTGTTGCCAGAACTGCCGCGCAAATAGAGATGCTGGCAAGGAGGGGTGAGGGCAGCAACATGCCAAAATGAGGGGTCAACACAGAATTGTCCGATCTGGATTGGGATCAGGAGTGCTTGTTCAGATTTTGGCCCTTAGGGCTGATCTTTCTTGATAGAATAAAGTAAAATAAAAATTAACTAAATCAGTCTGAGTCTGCCCAAATCACACTGAATTAGTCCAGATCAGATGTGGATTGGCTGATTGGGATTTGATTAAGGGTGATATTTCATAAAATTGTTATGCATAATTTTGTATTTGTATAAGGTCTTTTTATGTGTCAGTACACTTTTTATTTATGGAAAAACCTTTTTATTTATAAAGCATATAAATATCTAAATTGGGTTGTGTCACTTCCATTGGAACGACCAATCTAATCTGATCAACATCAGGATAGGCCATAGTTGTCAAGGCGACTCAAGGCGTTCACGGGATCCCTAAGCGCTTAGGCGACAAGGCGTCCGCTTAGGCGTCGCCTAGGCGACATTTCGGCCACTAGTTAAAAATCTAAAATATATATCCTCCAATATATAAATCAAGAATAAAAAATATAAAAAATACAAAAAAAAATAAATTACATGAAGAAATTGCTGTAATTAAATCATGTGACAATTATAGAAAACTAAATTGTATCAAAAAATTACAAAACTTTTGGAAGTAAATGCAAAAGATACAAAAGTAAATGTAAAAAATTTAGAAAAATTACAAAAGAATATAATAACATCAAGAAAATTATAAAAACATCAAGTAAATGTAAAAGAGTTAAACGTACATAACCGGGTCGGATCCGGTTCGGACGGGTCACGGTTGGCCCGCTTTGGCGCCTAGCCCGCCTTGGCGACCGCCTAGCTCGCCTTTTCTAGTGTCAACAAGGCGCTGCACCGCCTAGCCCTTTCAAGAGCGCCTGGGCGCCTAGGCGACGCCTAGGCGCCCGCCTTGACAACTATGGGATAGGCATTCTGTCCCAATCCGATGCAGAATTCCTTACCCGCAGGCATGGATGGGGACTAGGGAGGCAGGTTGGTGGGATGCTTGCTGTTTCCTCTTCTTCTCTTCATGTTATTCCTCTTCTCTGGCATGCAGATTGACTGTGGCGGCACATTGGAAGTGGCCTTCCTCTTCATGTTCGTCTTCATCATTAACTTCTTTCTTGGGTGGGAAAAAAAGTGGGTGGGGGATTGGTGATACATGACCTCTCTCAGCCACCTGTTGAGAGAGGGGGATGTGTGTGTGTGTGTGGGGGGGGGGGGGGGGGGGGGGGGGGTTGGGAGGAAAACGGCTCGTCTCTCCAAATCGGCCAAAAGAGGCATAACACAGCCTTGTGATTGCATGAGTCCAAGATGGCTGCCGAAGTTAATATTTGGTTTGGTTACCTTTTTTTTGGGGGGGGGGCAGGTGACCAAAGGCCACAATTCATTAAATGAAGAAAAGTACAGGCAAAATATAAAAAAAAGGGGAAGTCATCATCAAGATGATAGAGGAAACCCCTAAACCCAAAGTGCAACACAGAAAACCCCCCAAGAACCCAATTACAGAGTTATTTTATCTACTTAGGATGAGAGAATCCCTTAACACATTTGCCTGATCTGCAAAATTGCTATTCCCGGACAAAAAGGATGCATCTCTTGATTATCTGTAGTGGCTGTATGGACCTCCCCCCGAAGATTCTGTTATTCCTTTCCTTTCATATAGCCCATGAGATTGCAGATAGTATCAAATCCCAGGTGTTTTGGTTACCATTGAACACATATTCTTGTAACATGGGCCCAATTTTGCCACAGTGCAAGTGGTTTTTGTAAGTAATATTTCTGGATCGTCTATCTGAGTTCAAGGTGGTGGTAATGCGTTGTTTCTTCTTCCTCTTAAAAAGTTTCAGCCATGGTCCTGTGAATCACTGAATCTGAATTCTTAACTATGAGAAAAGTCAATCATCTGTTGTGAGACAAAGTAGAACAGAATGTTAAGATGAAGGACGGAGCGGGCTGAGGAGTAGGTGGAGGAAGGGTCGAGGAGAGTGTTTTGTTTACTTTGGGGCTCTTGCACTCCCATTTCTATGTTGTTTGGGAGCTGTCGGGGGAGGGGGGTGGGGGTGGCCGGGGTTATTAGGTTCTGGGGCTTTTGGGTGCTTTTGTTCTTGGTTGGGGTTTGTGCTTAGCGGGTAGTAGTGATTGTGCACTTCTTTTTTTCCCCTCCCGAGGCAGAGTGTTTTCTTCCGCCTTTTGTATTTGGGAGTCGTTTTGGGAGCTCTCCCCCCTTACATGTATACTTTTTTATTTTATATACCAGTGGTACTACCCATGCTCAAAATAATTGAAACAAATCTGGCAGTTGAAAATGAGGATCACGCAAATAGGATTATTTTTCAAGCCAACAAGATGGTGGCATAATTCAATGTATAACGAAATTAGATTGACAACAAAATTGCCAGGATTCCAACTACAAATTTTAGATATGACAACAATAATTTAACTGATGCCTAATGTTCACACCAGGCATTCCATTGGGATCTGGATCCTACAGACTATAACATGATGATACTTGTGCATCCTTTTTTACATTTAATACAATAGTGGTACCAGCCACTTTCCCAAAAAAAACATGATGATACTTGAGATATTTGTATGCCTTATGTCATTTTCCACTTTCTTTGGCTCTTATCATTGTAATAAAACCTTGTGGTAGAAGGTCATGGTATATGGTTGCCAGATTGAGTTATCTATTTGTCCCTGTTTTTTCTATCATTTTTTTGTAATCTTATAGGATGTTAATGAATGTTGGCCCAGGAAGAGGAGCCTATGGAAATACATAATGGTTCATCCAGTTTTCTAATCACAGCTCAGCAGGAGGGATTATCATGGAAATAAGGCTGTTTTATCATTGATGAAATTAATTTGATAATAAATTGTATGAAATGATGGATGGTGAGATCTAGGGCCACTTCGATAACAGCATAAGCTCGGGTAGGATGGGTTAACCGGGGTTAAGTGAGTTATTCTTGTTTGGATCATTTTGGCTTAGCTGAGGTCGAATAGGGATTAGACAAGATTTTCTCATTCTTGTGGGAGAGGGGGAATAAGCCACCTGGGGTGGCATCCCCGCCCCCACCCTATCCTTGAAACAAAGTGGCCTAAAGGTTAGTCCAAGGAATATGTCCTTCCAACAGATGGAACAGTATTATCTTATTCTTCTGTTTTAGACTCTACCCATACACAGGGAAATTTGCATGCGCACATACAGATAGATGGATTATGGTTTGCATTCCTTCCATCTCTTTAGAAAGAGACTAACATAGTTATTTGAGATTGGCTTATTTTGACATCTTGTTGTCTTCTCGACGTCTGATTGATCACTGTTGTATTTAGCCATTGCACTCTTGTGAGTTGTGACTCCTATACTTGGACGGCCTCACCAGTTCATGAGATAGGGACGCACAACTCCTCTGCTTAAATGCTTTGTTTTCTTACGATGTAATTCGTCTTTCTTTCAGTTATATTTTTGAGTTTCTGGGCTGAGGTGCACTACAACTCCATTTACCCCGAAGGAGGTAAATCCACAACTTTAATGCCCTGCTGATTGAAAAAAGAACTTCGGCAGTTCCAATTCCATCCTATGAAAAATGATGCTTATGTTTGAACTCCTATGCAGAGCTGCCAGAGTCAGAGCTGAAGAAGAAAAAAAGGTGGTGGCACTTTGGAAATAGGCACTAGGGATTTCTATTTCCTCCAGAGGTTAGCTTCACCCATTCTGTTTCCCCCCATGTTTCCCAGGCCCCATTTGGTGGAGCTGGTGCCTTCTTACTGTATGGTGATGTGATGCTGCGGGTACATAGTTGGGAGATGACGCACAACATGATATGTGGATGCGGCATCGTTCTTTGTCTACCATCAATTGTACTGGTCATCTTATATATATATATATATATATATATATATATATATATGCATACATGTTCCATGCCCATTTGCACGGCATCTGCCCAGGTACCTATCAGAGACAATTCGCGACTCTCTCACTTACCGGAGGATAGATAAGTAGATAAGTTATTATTAAGATTTGAATTAAGTTTAGTTTAGAAAGTTCAATATGATCAGGTTAGGATTTGATTGGGAAGCAAAGTGTCTATAAATAACCATGTAACGTTTGGTTCATTGAATAAGAAATTAGCATACATGTTATTCCAATTCTGGATAACGAGTGATGGATCCCTTGATGTGGCCTCACTTTTGCCGTACATCGACGGCCCATTTTCGCTGAGTTATGCATCACCTCTGTAAACAGCCAACAAATCAATGGATCTGTCTGGTTAGGAAAAAGGATGGGAAGGAGTGGTGACTTTCTGTCTTCTCTCAGTCTTGCCGCACAACGCCAATCCCACTGATGTAAAGGAAAAGAGGGGGGGAAGAAAGATCATATCGGAAGAAACGAGATCTGCCACATCAATGTGGTGTAAAGCGTGCAGCCAATAAGGGGGCGTAATGGTCTCATACGACTTGCCTGGTTTCCTGTCATAGGAGGACCATCATGTCTTCGTATGGGTCGAATGTGATGCAGAGCAGTTGCTCTTGATGTATATGTCTGAGGATCTTCTAACAGGCCAACTTTAAGGACTTGGAAGAGGAAATAGGAGTGAATGGGGGGGATGTATGACGCAGACGAGAACTAGAGGAAGGGGAGAGGGCTTACAAAAGTATATATATAAATATATATATAGTGCATTAGTTGATAGACGAATTTTAGTTTTCAATGCAAACATCTTTTCTGCGAGTCTCTTATGTATTTATAGCCTGACAAATCTCCAAAATCATGTATGTATCATGATGATTCCTGTGTGTCTTAGTGGGCCGGATGAAAAGACCGGAGGCTATGATAGGGTGGGTCTGGTTTACAGAGGCGGCTTGCGCCGAAGAAAAAAGTCCGTAGCAAGGGGACTTGCTTATATCTTTTGACTGCTGACCTTGTTGTTATTCCTTCCACTCCTCCCAAAGCCTCTCTCATCGTTCTGTTGTTTCCCATTGGCTTCTCCCTCCTCCCTCTTCCTGGCAACAGAGTCCCAGTTAAGATCTTCCTCTTCCACCGTCCAACAAGATGTCTCGCTGTTTTATGTAACCGGCTAACAGGGTATTTAGCCGGTTAGGTAAGCACGGGTAGGTTAGTCTAGAGTTAAGCCTAATCGGGTATGGTAACTAGTTTTTTTTATATTTTAGCTATAATAAGGAAAAATAAAATAGATAAATAATTTGAAAACAATAAAATAGACAAGAAAATTCGTATCCAATTTAGAATAGTTAATTCGGTCTTTTTACTCGAATAAATTACTCGACCTGAACTCCAGAATAATCCACCTGCTATCCGTGTTACCAAATCTACTTGTAGGTGAAATAATGAGAATACGTCGGTCACTCTGCTCTATCCTTGTTCGGTCATCAAAGTCGCATCTCCCACTACTGCTCCCTTTTGTCACCTAGTCCGTGCCTCCGTGGCCTTAGCCTCCGCTGTCAGGGTCTGTGCACCCTGCTCGACGGATGTCCTTGGTTGGGACCCTTCGTTCAGGACCAGACGTCGCGGGCAGAACTCGGTCCGCACCCATTGCCTCTGAATGATTGGAAGTTCCTCCGATCGGCAGGGACCACTTTAATAAAGTAGTGAGTCAGTGGTGGGTACGTCATCTTAGGTGATTCACCTGTAACTTGTGACTTATTTCACCTGTTTGATTAGATTCAAAAATTTTAAGTTTATCTCTAATCGACTCTGGTTAATAAAAAAAGAGTCAAATAAGAGTAAGTTATCTCATCCCGAGTAATCCACTTTAATCGTCCTTACCTTTTAATCAAAGTGACCCTAATAATCATTGGCAACTCTGATGGCGGACTCACCCACAGGTGACAAGAATATGGCGGCCCAGGTTGAGCGTGCTGCTGTAGCAAGGAGAGAGGTTTTTCTATATGGGATTGGATTGTGGGGATGGCTCAGTCCGGGCTGGATTTTTCCCATGCGAGCTTGTTTGGCGTTTGGAGCGACCTGTTTTCTTTGGCTTCACTGTTCAACAACGAAGACACCTCCAACGAAGCTTTTACCTTCTGGACAACTCCAGTGCGCTCGCTCGCTCGCTCTCTCTCTCTCAACAGCGTCCAAAATCTAATGCTTTGAATGTAGTCAGCAAAATCTATGGAGCTCAAAGATAGTTCCGATTATAAAAAAAAAGGTGTCAATACACCTTTAATATAATTTAGAAATGCTGGAGGAATAAAGTTGGCGCTGATTCTCACCTTCAAACTGAAGAGTTACTTGGTGTTTGGGTGGGGGGAAAATTAAGGGATGTTTACATATATATTTTTGTAAAATTAGATTTTGTCGAATATACTCTTCATCTGAATATACTATCGTGAATATCCTTCATTGAGATAGAAATGTTACTGTTATATCCTTTAATTTATTGTCGTCGACGGGAGGAGAATATTTCGTAATATATATTATCTACGGTCATTAGATCTAAGATATATTTGACAAAAATAAATTTTAAAAGGGTATATATACAAAAATTTTACTCTTTAACTCACTTAACTCGGGTTAACCACACATGAGTTACGGCGAGGTCATAATCGTGATATTACTCATATTTAGAGGATATTCATGATTATATACTTAGACGAGAGGTGGGTATATTTGATAAAATTAAATTTTATAAAAGTATATATGTAAAAATATCAAAAACTAATACTGGAGGTTTCTTTAGGAAGGGGTGGGGGGAGGGTTCGATAGTTGCATTTCCTCTCCAAATTGTTAGAAATTATCCAAAACTTACCCAAAAGGTTGCTAATGCCTGCAATTGATAGTTTATAGGCCTCGTGGTATTTGTGACAATTCGGGAGGTGTCTTTATTTATGTCAATTTACAAGGTGTGCATTTAGCGGACAACATAATAAAAATTTGGAAAGAACAATAATAAAAAAGAAGGCACAATCCTTTGTCCATTATTTTGGGTAATTATTATTATTATTATTTTAAAGAAAAAAAGATAATCTGATTCGAACCGGAGACCCCGCATAATCGAGGGAGAGTGGCGTTCATCATTTTGTCCATCTTAATCTTAAGAATACCTCCTATCAAGGGTAAAAAGGTCATTTAGAATTGGGTGCATCTGACCTCATTTGATCCGAGTACAGGAGACCGACCCATGAGTTTATATATATATATATATATATATATATATATATATATATATATATATATATATATATATATATATATATTGTGACGCCCCGACTCGGAGACTCGGTCCAGTCGTAAAGACTCCCGTCGGATCCCGATCGGAACGTCACAGTGGGAACAACCCAAACGGTACAATTTCGATTGAGAATTTCACATAAACACTGAGATATTATTGCAGCGGAAATAAAATTTCTCATATCATTCAGCTTACCGTCAAAGACTACATCCACACAAATAGAAATTTAGATAACAATTTCACACACACTTTTTTTTTCATAAGACATAACTCATAACACAACTACCTAAGATAAAGACTGGTAGTAACTCCAAGTCACGGTCAGACTATTGCGAGATCACTCCTCGCTTCCATCTATCGCTTCTCCTGAAAATGTTCAACGGGGTGAGTCTACGAATAGACCCAGTAAGAGACTAAGTCTAGTCCCCAATCATAACATATAAAAACACATCCCAAGTGATTTACGGTATTTCATTTCATAATTTATTCTTAGGCGTAATGTCAATTAGATAACACATGAGGTTAATACATTTAACCCAAATCTCAATTTCTATGATCATAAGTCATGCTATTAACATTTTACAAGTACAGCATGTACATTAAATTTTATTCTATCAATGGCAAAGTGAATGATAATTCATCATTTGTAAATATGAACATTTACAGTGTAATCAGAGTAAAATGTAATAACAATTCAATAGATAGTAATATTAATTTCACTATCAATTCAATGAGCAGTAACAATATGCAGTAACTGTCATTTCAATATCAATTCAGTGTACAGTAATAACAATTTCAATATCAGTCCAATAAGCAGTAACAGTTGTTTCGATTTCAGTTCAGTGAGCAGTAATAACCATTATAATAATGACTCAATAAATGGTAATAGTAATTTCAATTTCAAATCAATGAGCAGTAATAGTCATTATAATAATGAATCAGTAAATAGTAACAGTCGTTTCAGTTTCAGTTCAGTAAACAGTAGTAGTCATTTCAATAATGACTCAGTAAGCAGTAATAGTCATTTGAATAATGACTCAGTAAACAATAACAGTCATTTCGATTTCAGTTCAGTAAATAGTAGTTTCAATTTCAATTCAGTAATTAATAACAGTGATATAACTAGCCAGACACAGTGCCCAAACCACTCATAGAAGGACAGTCAGTCGGTACTCGATCACCTAGGTAAATAGTGATGAGTCTTGGTTACTGCGCAGAACCGGGAGAAGTCCTCTCCACCTTAACCAGTGGTACTTGTCCACCTCCAGGATTTCATTCCCCGTTACCCTCGGGGCCATTACAGTGTGAACCTCCCTATAGGGGCATTTCTACAGTTTGGTTCCAGTCTCCTCATATGGTGGCAGTGTCCATTTGGCATTACTAACGGTACGGTAAAAATATAAATATGACTTATATGAAATAGACACATGCCACTCAATAATCTTGCTGTGAATATTAATATACCAATTCTGAAATTTATTTTTCTTTTTCTGAAATTTTCAAGTTATTCAAATATAATGACATATCTATATATCAAAATTTACTAAATATGTTTACATGTATCAGAATGTCTTGAAATTTCAGGGAATCAATATATTTACAGAAAGAATCCAAACATAAAATTTCCATCAATTTTCAGACAGAATTTATAATTTTACAGAATTACTTGTATATCAACATGTATCAAAAATTTACTAAATTTAACTACCATGTTCTGAAAATCACTTAACGTTTTCTGCATATCATATTTATATGTAACATTTCACATAAAATGTTCCACAAATTTTCATGCAGTAATTTGAATTTTTCTAGTATTACATGTATTTCAACATATATCATAAAGTGACTAAATTTAGTTATCATGTTATGAAATTCCTCAAATTTTTACTGCACATCACATTTACATATAATGTTATACAGAAAATTTTCCATAAATTTTCATGTCAGAATTTGAATTTTTTCCAGAATTGTATAAATTTTCCTATACATGGAAAATTATCTAAATTTACTCACAACACTCTAAAAATCGCCATAATTCGTCAAACTATCATCCATAACAGAAATATCAATTTTGAAACTTTTTATTATTTTTCCCATTGCATTACTATTTTTCACACGGTATTACTATTTTTTCACACTAAGTAAGAAAAATATATCATGAGTAATAAATCAACTAAATATATCCAAAGTGATCATATAATTTCTAAAAATTTACAAAATGTTGTTTCAGACAGAATTGTCATACATAAAAATTTTCATCATTTTTCATTCAGTAAGTCTATTTTATAAAATTTTATATCAGTATCTAAAATTTATAATAATTTATATAAATAGCTTTTAAATAGATAAAATTCATCCAGAACACTTTCAATGACCACAATATACTGAAAACTAACTTAAAAGTACTCTATATCAATTCTGTAATATTCTCAAACTTTTTCACAGAGTATTAATATTTATTCAATTTTCTAATCATTTATTTAAACATAGGTAATTATACTAGTAAAGATTCTGTTATCAGAGTAAAGTTAAAATTTCATCACTTAGTTCTATCATGCATTTTAACCTTCTGGTAAAGTTTCAAGAATTTTCATATAGTATTTCTATTTATCTCATAATTTTATACCTCTAACAAAATATCAAAAATTATGTAATATCACTTGCAGACATCAGTAATTATTAAAATTTTCAGAATACAACAAACTTAATGTAAGAAGATTTCTGTGAAATTTTAATAGTTTTGTGAACATGATCTCTAATTTCTGTAATTTTTTATATAATTATTTATATATATTATCATGTATGAAAATCTATTAAATTAAAAAATCGTGATCCAGAAATTATGAAACTTTTTCTATAGATGGAATTCACAGTAAGATGCATTCCTAAAATTTTAGGTGATTTAATATCATCCCTTTAATATTTTAGTATAATTGAACACATTAAATATAATATTAAAATATTCATAAATATAATAATAAATTAAATCAGACATGAAAATTTTTACAGAAAGTTTAGAACATCATATTTCATGATTCTGGAAACTTTCTAAGTTTATCTTACATCGTTTCTAATTATAAGATATTAATCACTTGATTTATCCTTAATTACATGCTTTAACATTAATGATCTAATACTAATACGACTAAGATATGATCACAGATCATAAAATAACGATTTATGCACTTAACTATCCATATAGATGCTAATTACACACCTTAAAACAATCTAAATATGCTAATCCATCCTAATCAATAGGATAAAATGCTAATCCCTTACTTTAACACTAATGATCTCATGGAAATTCGACCAATCTTTACTCACCCACGGTGAAATAGGATCTCTAGACTTGACTATCATTTTAGATGCTCATAAACATATCCTAAATCACCTTAATTATGCTAATTCATGCTAATTAAAGGGATATAGGCTAAATCACTTACCTTAACGACGTATTAACAACTCCCTTAATCAGCTTCCAACATTCTCCTCTGCTCCTCACGAACTCAGCTCCCCAACAGCACAAATGAAGCCCCCTCTTGGACTATTTATAGGGGTTTTCCCCTAAATCCATCTTAGCCATTAATTTAAATCAATGGTTGAGATTAAGGCATTAATTTAATATCATTTAATTAAAACTTTGACTTCAACCCTTCACCAACAAACTCCACCTAATTTCTTTGACTATCTTATATTTTTTCTTTTTATATATATATAAGACATGTGTTATTTGACTAAAAGAAGAAAAGATCATTAAACTAACTACTAAACAAAGATTAACCAAAAAAAATTTTTTTTATTAAATGCCGCAAAGCGGTCGCAAAAAGGGGACGGGGCGGGGGCGGCGCCCGCCCCCCCGCGCGCACGCGGGCGCGCAGGGGCGGCGCCCCCTGCGCCCTCTCTTTTTGAAAAAAAAAAAAATATTTTTTTTGTTTTTTAAACCTTAAAATTTTAGGTTTTATGTTTATAACCTTTTTTTTATTTTAACCCCTTTTCCTCTTCTATTTTAAACATTTTAACTCTTAAATATTTTTTTAAAATTTTTGTTTATTATTATTTTTCCTTCTTTACTTTTTTTTAACTTTTAAACTTTCTTTTCTTTTCATTAACTTTTAAATAACTATCTTTCTCATATAATTAATTTCTTTACCACGACTTAAATACATTTATAGATACTAATAATTAATCATTTAGACATAATTAAATCTTTTTCTTCTTATATTTTAAATGCCTTTCAATCTTTGTTTCCATGACTAAGATAGTTAAGATTAATAATTAAATATTTAGATAAGATCAATCTTTTTATTAAACTTTATTAAACAAATAAATTATTAAACTAAGAATTTACAGGGTATTACATCCTCTCCCCCTTAAAGAAAACTTCATCCTCGAAGTTTGGGATAAGATCACACACCGAAATAATCGAGGGTATGACTCTTGTGGTCAGTGAACCCCTCGAACTTGATTCCCTAAAGATAATGACGTCAAATCGTCAAAGTATAAACAACTACCGCCAACTCCAAATCACGAGTGAGATAGTTTCGCTCGTGCTCCTTTGACGAGAATCATAAGAGATAACCCTTCTATTTTGCATCGATATATTGCCTAACCCGACTTTTGATGCATTAGAGTAGATAGCGAAGTCGTCTGCATTGTTAGACAAAATGAGAACGGGAGCCGATGTTAGCCTTAACCTTCAGCTCGTGAAAATTCTCCTCATAGCTCTTAGACCATATACACTTGACTCTCTACCCGATCAACTCGGTTAGTAGCGCCGCTAGAGATGTGAATCCCTCGATAAAGCAATGATGGTAACCAGTTAACCCTAAGAAATTTTGAATCTCAGTGGGAATGTAAGAGCCTCCTTATTCCAATACCACCTAAATTCTCCCCCTAAACATTTCATACTTCGGTGTCTAAGGTTGATTCCTTAATACAGATGCCCACCATAAGCCTACGCTCTCTTCTATAGCATATATGCTGCCAGACTAGTCTTCTCCTCATCCGTACACCGGATGACCCAACCAATCTTCTCTATCTCGCGAAGCCAGTTCTCGGCCATGATTGGTTGACTCTCCCCCTTAAAGAAAGTGGAGGCATCCGCTGAAATCTGTCCATTATGGTCACCCCTTCTATCATGGTCTAAAAATACAATTCTACGACTAAATTCTCCTCATAACATCCTACTTGTTTAAGTGTTTTAAAATGTGGATCGAGCTGATGACCATTTATGTAAATTCTCAACCGTGTGCTCTGATACCATTCTCTGTGACGCCCCGACTCGGAGACCCGGTCCAGTCGTAAAGACTCCCGTCGGATCCCGATCGGAACGTCACAGTGGGAACAACCCAAGCGGTACAATTTCGATTGAGAATTTCACATAAACACTGAGATATTATTGCAGCGGAAATAAAATTTCTCATATCATTCAGCTTACAGTCAAAGACTACATCCACACAAATAGAAATTTAGATAACAATTTCACACACACTTTTTTTTTCATAAGACATAACTCATAACACAACTACCTAAGATAAAGACTGGTAGTAACTCCAAGTCGCGGTCAGACTATTGCGAGATCACTCCTCGCTTCCATCTATCGCTTCTCCTGAAAATGTTCAACGGGGTGAGTCTACGAATAGACCCAGTAAGAGACTAAGCCTAGTCCCCAATCATAACATGTAAAAACACATCCCAAGTGTTTACGGTATTTCATTTCATAATTTATTCTTAGGCATAATGTCAATTAGATAACACATGATGTAATGCCCCGGATTTTTCGGATATTTTTCGGATCATTTTAGTGGGTCTCGGAGTGTATTTTGTGCTTTACACGTGTTTTTCCCTGATGTGCCTTCGGAACTCTTTGCAGGGTAAACCGTGGCGTTCTCCGACTCCGGGACGTTACCACTGCGTTGTGTTCCTTCCGAGGATCGCGGAGGTAATTTTTCGTAATTTTCTGAATTTATCAAAAAATTACGGGTTTTCCTATATATACTAACCCTTTTCTCTTTCCCCTTCTCATTCTCTCTTTCTCACTCTCTCTCATCTCTTTCTCTCCCCCTCTCCCCGGGCGGCCGACGGTGGCGGAGGAGGGCGAGGCGGCGATGGCGGGAGGCGAGGAACGTGGAACGGGTCGAGGATCGAGAGCCGGTGGCGCGTGGAAGCTCGGCCGCGGGTTCGTGGAGCGGCGAGGGCTTCACGGCATTTTCTTCGCGGATCGACGAGCTCGGGGCGCGAAATCTTCGGTGGAGGTAGGGAGATGGACCCCCAGCTCGTGCACTCCCTTTCCCGCGAGTTTCGTAGGCCGTGGTGAGCCGAGCGGGTGGAATCGGAGTTTTTTTGGGCAAAACCCATGTTTTAGGGCTTGTGGGTCGATCTCTCGTTTTACGGTATTTTTGGCCGATCCGAGGCCTTAGATGCATGCTAGGGGCTATTTGGGGGCTTCCCCCTTGATTTCCCCCTCTCCGGTGGAGGCATGGGGGCGTGGTTGGAGTTTTTGGGAGTTTCCACCGTTTTTCGGGCGCGGACTGAGAACGCGCTATGCTCCAGTAGCGCGTTCTTGATGGTCGCGCTGCCCCGACAGGGCGCGTTCATCGGAGAAGATGAACAGTATGGCGGTTCCTGTCGCGCTATAGGGCTATGGCGCGTTCTGGACTGTCGCGTTATGGAAACATAGCGCGACCTACCTTGTCGCGCTATAGGCTCCTAGCGCGTTCTGCTTGAACGCGCTATGGACCTATAGCGCGTTATTGAAGTGACCATCCGGGCTGCCCGGGGCGGGCGGTCCGCGGCTGATCGTGCCCCCCTTGAGCCGTGTGTGTCCTGGACACCCCGTGGAGTTCCGTGACCGTATCTTTGGGTGTCCAGAGGTTTGGGTTACCTCGATTAGCGTGTCCGTGAGTTTAAGGGTCCGGGTGACCTTCTAGTGTTCCGATTGTGTTGTGTTGGTCTCCGGTCGACCCGGTTGTGACCCAGTGGTCGACCTTTGGCCTTGCGAGTGTCTCGGGCACCCCGTGAGTTTTGTTACCGTGTTTTGGGGTGTCTGGAGGTACCGTGCTACCTCGATAAGCGTGCCCGTGGGCTTGGTGGGTCCAGGTGACCCCAGGTATTCCGGGCTCCCGTGTTCGTGCCAGATCGTGTCACCGTGTGTCGGTGTATGTGCGGTGGGGTCTCCCCCGCATGTCGTGGGTTTCTTTGGAAGGTGATTCCCGTGTGGGCCACGTGTTTGGCCTTGGACTGCGAGTCCAGTTGTCCGGCCTGGGGCTGGAGGTTTCCCGCTTGCTTCGAGATGGGAAATCGACATGGCGGCTTGTGTGCTGCCCTGGGAATCGTGCCTCTGTATTTTTCCGTGTGGCCGTGGTCCCTTGCGTTCCCTTCCTGAGGGAACAGTCTTGGTGGCTTGTGAGCTGTCTCGGTATTCGTGATATCGTGGTTTTGGACCTAGAGATTGGGCTAGATCGACGGTCTAGTGCTGTTGCGTGCAACGGTCTTGACCCCGAGTCTTGTGACTCAAGGACCGTTGGCTGTAGTGTGTCTAGAGGACTGTCCAGAGTCCAGTGGCTTAAGTGCCACTCGAGTTTTCTCGACTCTCGCGCACGGTGCGTGCGTGGCCGTGGACTGTGAGTCCCGTTTCTTCTCCGACTGTGGTCACCGTGCGACGGGGCCGGTACGTGGGGTGGTCCCCGTACGTCGTCGGATTCGGACGTTGTTTTCCGTTGACTAGAGAGTCTACTCCTTCAGTGACCCTCCACTAGTCGTAGCCTACCAATACGCGTGTGCTGGTCGCACCAGGGAGTGGTGTACGGGCTTACCCTGAGGACGGTTAGACCGGTTTCCGTCGGGCCCCTCGTCGTAGCCAGAGTCCGGCTGCGGGGGAAAACCAGTCAGAGGGCCAGACCTAGGACGCGTGGTCTGTGTGTGCACACGTGGTTGGGGACAGTGGACGCACGTCGACGGGTGTGACCCCAGCTAGTCACTTGTTTGCGGTTACTTGTACGGTGTTCGCGCCTCGGGTAGGACCTACCACGTCAGGCGGTTCACCTGCGGTGCGGTGTAAGACGTCAGGGGACGCTACCGGCTGTGCTTCTAGTGGGTGGTACTCCTGTCGAGTACGGAGTGACAGACTGTCAGTTTCTGTAACTTTGACCTTCGGGTTTTCGGTCGTGTTGACCGTTGAGTTCGGTTGTTTCGCCGTGGCGCGTGTGTTGGTTTTCGCGCCGTGGGACTAGTGCTAGTGGCTCTACCGAGGTTGCGCCTTGTTGTGCGGTACCCGCGATCAGATGGTCGGGGTTGCACCTTTGACAGCGTGTCCAGGTCGGCTGTGTCCGGGGGACAGGCCTCTACGGCGCGGTTGCCGTGTGTTTTTACTTCGATAAGCGGTACTAGTGTAGTCCGGTAGCCTCGACTGTGAGATCGGGGTGTGTTTCCGGTACAGTAGGAGTAGTTGTAGCGCCGGGCTTCGACCGGCCACCGGGTTTACTGTTCCTGCTGTTGCGGTTGCTCTTGTAGCCTTCCTTTCCGCTACCGCCGTTGTTTCCGGTTGGGGTTCCGCGGGATCCCTGCTGAGTCTCTATTTTGGAGACTCATTCCCTGCTTTTCAGGTGTAGCGGTTCTTCCTCGCGGTTCGAGGGTGCGGGGCGGAGGTTCTCAGTTGCCAGCTTGCCAGGCCGAGTGTTCACTTGGCATGTGGTACGTTTTACTACTTTAGACTATACCTTCTGTTGGACTGGACTCTGTTGTAGTAGTTGTTTATTTATTTCTGTTAATTGTTGATTTGTCCTGCTTTATTTCCTATTTCTTTGTGCCTCCACACTCCTTTTAGCCCTTCCGAGCCCTCCCGGCTCGTGGGCGACGGTGCGAGTCTCAGGTTATCGGGCCTTCCCGGTAATCGGATTCTCGGGTCGTTACACATGAGGTTAATACATTTAACCCAAATCTCAATTTCTATGATCATAAGTCATGCTATTAACATTTTACAAGTACAACATGTACATTAAATTTTATTCTATCAATGGCAAAGTGAATGATAATTCATCATTTGTAAATATGAACATTTACAGTGTAATCAGAGTAAAATGTAATAACAATTCAATAGATAGTAATACTAATTTCACTATCAGTTCAATGAGGAGTAACAATATGCAGTAACGGTCATTTCAATATCAATTCAGTGTACAATAATAACAGTTTCAATATCAGTCCAATAAGCAGTAACAGTTGTTTCGATTTCAGTTCAGTGAGCAGTAATAACCATTATAATAGTGACTCAATAAATGGTAATAGTAATTTCAATTTCAAATCAATGAGCAGTAATAGTCATTATAATAATGAATCAGTAAATAGTAGCAGTCGTTTCAGTTTCAGTTCAGTAAACAGTAGTAGTCATTTCAATAATGACTCAGTAAGCAGTAATAGTCATTTGAATAATGACTCAGTAAACAGTAACAGTCATTTCGATTTCAGTTAAGTAAATAGTAGTTTCAATTTCAATTCAGTAATTAATAACAGTGATATAACTAGCCAGACACAGTGCCCAAACCACTCATAGAAGGACAGTCAGTCGGTACTCGATCACCTAGGTAAATAGTGATGAGTCTTGGTTACTGCGCAGAACCGGGAGAAGTCCTCTCCACCTTAACCAGTGGTACTTGTCCACCTCCAGGATTTCATTCCCCGTTACCCTCGGGGCCAGTACAGTGTGAACCTCCCTATAGGGGCATTTCTACAGTTTGGTTCCAGTCTCCCCCTATGGTGACAGTGTCCATTTGACATTACTAACGGTACGGTAAAAATATAAATATGACTTATATGAAATAAACACATGCCACTCAATAATCTTTCTGTGAATATTAATATACCAATGCTGGAAATTATTTTTCTTTTTCTGAAATTTTCAAGTTATTTAAATATAATGACATATCTATATATCAAAATTTACTAAATATGTTTACATGTATCAGAATGCCTTGAAATTTCAGGGAATCAATATATTTACAGAAAGAATCTAAAAACAAAATTTCCATAAATTTTCAGACAGAATTTATAATTTTTCAGAATTACTTGTATATCAACATGTATCAAAAATTTACTGAATTTAATTACCATGTTCTAAAAATCACTTAACTTTTTCTGCATATCATATTTATATGTAACATTTCACATAAACTTTTTCACAAATTTTCATGCAGTAATTTGAATTTTCCTAATATTACATGTATTTCAACATATATCATAAATTGACTAAATTTAGTTATCATGTTCTGAAATTCCTCAAATTTTTACTGCACATCACATTTACATGTAATATTATACAGAAAATTTTTCATAAATTTTCATGTCGGAATTTGAATTTTTTCCATAATTGTATAAATTTTCCTATACATGGAAAATTATCTAAATTTACTCACAACACTCTAAAAATCACCATAATTCGTCAAACTATCATCCATAACATAAATATCAATTTTGAAACTTTTTATTATTTTTCCCATTGCATTACTATTTTTCACACTGTATTACTATTTTTCACACTAAGTAAGAAAATATATCATGAGTAATAAATCAACTAAATATATCCAAAATGATCAGATAATTTCTAAAAATTTACAGAATGTTGTTTCAGACAGAATTGTCATACATAAAAATTTTCATCATTTTTCATTCAGTAAGTCTTTTTTATAAAATTTTATATCAGTTTCTAAAATTTATAATAATTTACAATAATAGCTTTTAAATAGATTAAATTCATCCAGAACATTTTCAATGACCAAACTATACTGAAAACTAACTTAAAAGTACTCTATATCAATTCTGTAATATTTTCAAAATTTTTCACATAGTATTAATATTTATTCAATTTTCTAATCATTTATTTAAACATAGGTAATTATACTAGTAAAGATTCTGTTATCAGAATAAAGTGAACATTTCATCACTTAGTTCTAACATGTATTTTAACCTTCTGGTAAAGTTTCAAGAATTTTCATATATTATTTCTATTTATCCCATAATTTTATACCTCTAACAAAATATCAAATATTATGTAATATTACTTGCAGGCATCAGTAATTATTGCACTTTTCAGAATACAACAAACTTAATGTAAGAACCTTTCTGTGAAATTTTAATAGTTTTGTGAACATGATCTCTAATTTCTGTAATTTTTATATAATTATTTATATATATTATCATGTATGAAAATCCATTAAAATAAAAAATCGTGATCCAGAAATTATGAAACTTTTTTTATACATGGCCTTCACAGTAAGATGCATTCCTAAAATTTTAGGTGATTTAATATCATCCCTTTAATATTTTAGTATAAGTGAACACATTAAAGATAATATTAAAATATTCATAAATGTAATAATAAATTAAATCAGACATGAAAATTTTTACAGAAAGTTTAGAACATCATATTTCATGATTCTGAAAATTTTCTAAGTTTATCTTACATCGTTTCTAATTATAAGATATTAATCACTTGATTTATCCTTAATTACATACTTTAATATTAATGATCTAATATTAATACGACTAAGATATGATCACAGATCATAAAATAACGATTTATGCACTTAACTATCCATATAGATGCTAATTACACACCTTAAAACAATCTAAATATGCTAATCTATGCTAATCAATAGGATAAAATGCTAATCCCTTATTTTAACACTAATGATCTCATGGAAATTCGACCAATCTTTACTCACCCACGGTGAAATAAGATCTCTAGACTTGACTATCATTTTATATGCTCATAAACATATCCTAAATCACCTTAATTATGCTAATTCATGCTAATTAAAGGGATATAGGCTAAATCACTTGCCTTAACGACGTATTAACAACTCCCTTAATCAGCTTCCCGCATTCTCCTCTGCTCCTTACGAACTCAGCTTCCCAACAGCACAAATGAAGCCCCCTCTTGGACTATTTATAGGGGTTTTCCACTAAATCCATCTTAGCCATTAATTTAAATCAATGATTGAGATTAAGGTATTAATTTAATATCATTTAATTAAAACTTTGACTTCAACCTTCACCAACCAACTCCACCTAATTTCTTTGACTATCTTATATTTTTTCTTTTTTTTATATATATAAGACATGTGTTATTTGACTAAAAGAAGAAAAGATCATTAAACTAACTACTAAACAAAGATTAACCAAAAAAAATTTTTTTTTTATTAAATGCCGCAAAGCGGTCGCAAAAAGGGGACGGGCGGGGGTGGCGCCCGCCCCCCCGCGCTCACGCGGGCGCGCTGGGGCGGCGCCCCCTGCGCCCTCTCTTTTTTTTAAAAAAAAATTGTTTTTTTTTGTGTTTTAAACCTTAAATTTTTAGGTTTTATGTTTATAACCTTTTTTTATTTTAACCCCTTTTTCCTCTTCTATTTTAAACATTTTAACTCTTAAATATTTTTTTAAAATTTTTGTTTATTATTTTTTTCCTTCTTTACTTTTTTTAACTTTTTAACTTTCTTTTCTTTTCATTAACTTTTAAATAACTTTCTTTCTCATATAATTAATTTCTTTACCACGACTTAAATACATTTATAGATACTAGTAATTAATCATTTAGACATAATTAAATCTTTTCCTTCTTATATTTTAAATGCCTTTCAATCTTTGTTTCCATGACTAAGATAGTTAAGATTAATAATTAAATATTTAGATAAGATCAATCTTTTTATTAAACTTTATTAAACAAATAAATTATTAAACTAAGAATTTACAGGGTATTACATCCTCTCCCCCTTAAAGAAAACTTCATCCTCGAAGTTTGGGGTAAGATCACACATCGAAATAATCGAGGGTATGACTCTTGTGGTCAGTGAACCCCTCGAACTTGATTCCCTAAAGATAATGACGTCAAATCGTCAAAGTATAAACAACTACCGCCAACTCCAAATCATGAGTGAGATAGTTTCGCTCGTGCTCCTTTGACGAGAATCATAAGAGATAACCCTTCTATTTTGCATTGATTACACTGCCTAACCCGACTTTTGATGCATTAGAGTAGATAGCGAAGTCGTCCGCATTGTTAGACAAAACGAGAACGAGAGCCGATGTTAGCCTTAACCTTCAGCTCGTGAAAATTCTCCTCATAGCTCTTAGACCATATACACTTGACTCTCTACCCGATCAACTCAGTTAGTAGCGCCGCTAGAGAAGTGAATCCCTCGATAAAGCAATGATGGTAACCAGTTAACCCTAAGAAATTTTGAATCTCAGTGGGAATGTAAGAGCCTCCTTATTCCAATACCACCTAAATTCTCCCCCTAAATATTTCATACTTCGGTGTCTAAGGTTGATTCCTTAATACAGATGCCCACCATAAACCTACGCTCTCTCCTATAGCATATACGCTGCCAGACTAGTCTTCTCCTCATCCGTACACCGGATGACCCAACCAATCTTCTCTATCTCGCGGAGCCAGTTCTCGGCCATGATTGGTTGACTCTCCCCCTTAAAGAAAGTGGAGGCATCTGCTGAAATCTGTCAATTATGGTCACCCCTTCTATCATGGTCTAAAAATACAATTCTACGACTAAATTCTCCTCATAACATCCTACTTGTTTAAGTGTTTTAAAATGTGGATCGAGCTGATGACCATTTATGTAAATTCTCAACCATTGGCTCTGATACCATTCTCTGTGACGCCCCGACTCGGAGACCCGGTCCAGTCGTAAAGACTCCCGTCGGATCCCGATCGGAACGTCACAGTGGGAACAACCCAAGCGGTACAATTTCGATTGAGAATTTCACATAAACACTGAGATATTATTGCAGCGGAAATAAAATTTCTCATATCATTCAGCTTACAGTCAAAGACTACATCCACACAAATAGAAATTTAAATAACAATTTCACACACACTTTTTTTTTCATAAGACATAACTCATAACACAACTACCTAAGATAAAGACTGGTAGTAACTCCAAGTCGCGGTCAGACTATTGCGAGATCACTCCTCGCTTCCATCTATCGCTTCTCCTGAAAATGTTTAACGGGGTGAGTCTACGAATAGACCCAGTAAGAGACTAAGCCTAGTCCCCAATCATAACATGTAAAAACACATCCCAAGTGATTTACGGTATTTCATTTCATAATTTATTCTTAGGCATAATGTCAATTAGATAACACATGAGGTTAATACATTTAACTCAAATCTCAATTTCTATGATCATAAGTCATGATATTAACATTTTACGAGTACAACATGTACATTAAATTTTATTCTATCAATGGCAAAGTGAATGATAATTCATCATTTGTAAATATGAACATTTACAGTGTAATCAGAGTAAAATGTAATAACAATTCAATAGATAGTAATACTAATTTCACTATCAGTTCAATGAGCAGGAACAATATGCAGTAACGGTCATTTCAATATCAATTCAGTGTACAGTAATAACAGTTTCAATATCAGTCCAATAAGCAGTAACAGTTGTTTCGATTTCAATTCAGTGAGCAGTAATAACTATTATAATAATGACTCAATAAATGGTAATAGTAATTTCAATTTCAAATCAATGAGCAGTAATAGTCATTATAATAATGAATCAGTAAATAGTAGCAATCGTTTCAGTTTCAGTTCAGTAAACAGTAGTAGTCATTTCAATAATGACTCAGTAAGCAGTAATAGTCATTTGAATAATGACTCAGTAAACAGTAACAGTCATTTCGATTTCAGTTCAGTAAATAGTAGTTTCAATTTCAATTCAGTAATTAATAACAGTGATATAACTAGCCAGACACAGTGCCCAAACCACTCATAGAAGGACAGTCAGTCGGTACTCGATCACCTAGGTAAATAATGATGAGTCTTGGTTACTGCGCAGAACCGGGAGAAGTCCTCTCCACCTTAACCAGTGGTACTTGTCCACCTCCAGGATTTCATTCCCCGTTACCCTCGGGGCCAGTACAGTGTGAACCTCCCTATAGGGGCACTTCTACAGTTTGGTTCCAGTCTCCCCCTATAGTGGCAGTGTCCATTTGGCATTACTAACGGTACGGTAAAAATATAAATATGACTTATATGAAATGGACACATGCCACTCAATAATCTTGCTGTGAATATTAATATACCAATGCTGAAAATTATTTTCGTTTTCTGAAATTTTCAAGTTATTCAAATATAATGACATATCTATATATCAAAATTTACTAAATATGTTTACATGTATCAGAATGCCTTGAAATTTCAGGGAATCAATATATTTACAGAAAGAATCCAAAAATAAAATTTCCATCAATTTTCAGACAGAATTTATAATTTTACAGTATTACTTGTATATCAACATGTATCAAAAATTTACTAAATTTAACTACCTTGTTCTGAAAATCACTTAACTTTTTCTGCATATCATATTTATATGTAACATTTCACATAAAATTTTTCACAAATTTTCATGCAATAATTTGAATTGTCCTAGTATTACATGTATTTCAACATATATCATAAATTGACTAAATTTAGTTATCATGTTCTGAAATTCCTCAAATTTTTACTGCATATCACATTTACATGTAATATTATACAGAAAATTTTCCATAAATTTTCATGTCAGAATTTGAATTTTTTCCAGAATTGTATAAATTTTCCTATACATGGAAAATTATCTAAATTTACTCACAACACTCTAAAAATCACCATAATTCGTCAAACTATCATCCATAACAGAAATATCAATTTTGAAACTTTTTATTGTTTTTCCCACTGCATTACTAGTTTTCACACTGTATTACTATTTTTTCACACTAAGTAAGAAAAATATATCATGAGTAATAAATCAACTAAATATATCCAAAGTGATCATATAATTTCTAAAAATTTACAGAATGTTGTTTCAGACAGAATTGTCATACATAAAAATTGTCATCATTTTTCATTCAGTAAGTCTATTTTATAAAATTTTATATCAGTTTCTAAAATTTATAATAATTTACAATAATAGCTTTTAAATAGATAAAATTCATCCAGAACACTTTCAATGACCAAAATATACTAAAAACTAACTTAAAAGTACTCTATATCAATTCTGTAATATTTTCAAAAATTTTCACAGAGTATTAATATTTATTCAATTTTATAATCATTTATTTAAACATAGGTAATTATACTAGTAAAGATTCTGTTATCAGAATAAAGTGAAAATTTCATCACTTAGTTCTAACATGCATTTTAACCTTCTGATAAAGTTTCAAGAATTTTCATATAGTATTTCTATTTATCCCATAATTTTATACCTCTAACAAAATATCAAAAATTATGTAATATTACTTGCAGGCATCAGTAATTATTGAACTTTTCAGAATACAACAAACTTAATGTAAGAACCTTTTTGTGAAATTTTAATAGTTTTGTGAACATGATCTCTAATTTCTGTAATTTTTTATATAATTATTTATATATATTATCATGTATGAAAATCCATTAAAATAAAACATCGTGATCCAGAAATTATGAAACTTTTTCTATACATGGCATTCACAGTAAGATGCATTCCTAAAATTTTAGGTGATTTAATATCATCCCTTTAATATTTTAGTATAATTGAACACATTAAAGATAATATTAAAATATTCATAAATTTAATAATAAATTAAATCAGACATGAAATATTTTATAGAAAGTTTAGAACATCGTATTTCATGATTCTGGAAACTTTCTAAGTTTATCTTACATCGTTTCTAATTATAAGATATTAATCACTTGATTTATTCTTAATTACATGCTTTACTATTAATGATCTAATACTAATACGACTAAGATATGATCACAGATCATAAAATAACGATTTATGCACTTAACTATCCATATAGATGCTAATTACACACCTTAAAACAATCTAAATATGTTAATCCATGCTAATCAATAGGATAAAATGCTAATCCCTTACTTTAACACTAATGATCTCATGGAAATTCGACCAATCTTTACTCACCCACGGTGAAATAGGATCTCTAGACTTGACTATCATTTTAGATGCTCATAAACATATCATAAATCACCTTAATTATGCTAATTCATGCTAATTAAAGGGATATAGGCTAAATCACTTACCTTAACGACGTATTAACAACTCCCTAAAGCAGCTTCCAGCATTCTCCTCTGCTCCTCACGAACTCAGCTCCCCAACAGCACAAATGAAGCCCCCTCTTGGACTATTTATAGGGGTTTTCCCCTAAATCCATCTTAGCCATTAATTTAAATCAATGGTTGAGATTAAGGCATTAATTTAATATCATTTAATTAAAACTTTGACTTCAACCCTTCACCAACCAACTCCACCTAATTTCTTTGACTATCTTATATTTTTCTTTTATATATATATATAAGACATGTGTTATTTGACTAAAAGAAGAAAAGATCATTAAACTAACTACTAAACAAAGATTAACCAAATTTGTTTTATTATTAAATGCCGCAAAGCGGCCGCAAATATTTAGATAAGATCAATCTTTTTATTAAACTTTATTAAACAAATAAATTATTAAACTAAGAATTTATAGCGTATTACATATATAATCATATCTTCTGTATCTACTTATCTCTCGATAAGATCACTATGCATATAATAATTAGAATATGCTTACATGTTGCTAGGTGAATAATATTAGGCGTAACACATAAATGACTAGGGATGTCAAAAATATCCGCAAATCCGATTACAAGCATTACCCGACCCGTGATGGGTCGGGTAATATCCGAATAAACAGATATGGATTCGGGTTCGAGTACGTTTAAAATACCCGTTTCATATTCGGATAGGGTATCGATTTAGTGCACTCAAACCCGCTCTTAATAACTCATTGGGCATGTTAGGCCAATGATTTTGACATGAACCCAATCTATTGCCCGTCTTGTTGAGTTTGTGAGTTTAGACTTCATGTTAAAATTATAAGGACATTTTTATAAAACATAAAAATTACTTTAGAAATGAAAGAATTGACCGGATTTATTTTTTTCCTAATTCTCATATATCTCACATTTCTTTGGATGTGAACGTGGACTCATGATTTATGGACGGATATGGATATCCGCGGATATATCCATACCCGTGACGGATATTCCCGTATCTATACCCGCGAAAATAATAGGGTACTATCTGGGTATGGTATTAGTAAAATTTTCACGAATAAGATATGATATTGATCTACCCGAGCCGAATCCGATCCATTGACATCCCTATAAATGACCGAATGAAATAGCACGCAAAATTCGCGTTCGATCTGTACAAGAAAGATCTGTCGTGTCTCGGTGGGTCGTGTAATACCAGGGAATCCTTGTTCTCGTCGCAAGGAGGTCCAAAAAATCAGAAATAACTTTTCCAAGATTTTAGTAAAAATCTAGAAAAAAATTAGCTAATAAACATGCAATTATAAAAAAGTCAAAATAGATAAGAAGATAAAAGAAACAATCACCAAATATGATGCATTGTAGACTAAAGGATGATATCAGAAAATTCTTCAGAGTAGGCTGAGGGTTTATAAATTTTTTTATTCTTTATATAAGGAAAATCTTGTACAGCTAAAAGTCAGATCTTAACAGTTGCTCTGTGGTAGAGGGAGGGGCCTACTGATTTTCCTTGCCAACATTTTCTCAAGATAGTTTTTTAATTTAAGTAAATAAAAATATTTATATAAATATTTAAAAATTAATATTTTAATATTTAAAAAAAATAAAATTTTAAAAAATATTAATTTTCTAAATTTTATTTATTAATCGATTAGATTAACGCATTCAATAAGGGCCAATTTGACATGCGGTAAGATTATCTAACCCGACGAGAAAGAGTGATGAACTTTCACTCGCTCTCCTCACATTTGCCCTCTCTTAATCGAGATCGGGTGACTTATTCGCGCGTTGAGACGCGAATAAATCACCTCACCCGTGTCAAAGCGGCCCTACCAGAGAACGATGGAAGCTCCACCGCTCTCTCAGTCAGATACGTGCTAACTGGTCCGGTCAACAAAAGGCCCCTTGTGGAGCACGAGCCGTGCAATTACACTCACTCGATGCACCCAGCAACACCAACAAACAAAACCCTAGTGGGCAGGAGAGAGAGAGAGAGAGGGAGTCTTTCACGCTTTCTGGAAGTGTTGGGGTGGCTTCGAATCTTCTGGAAACCGGCGTCACCAAACGCCCCCACTGCCCAGTTACAAAACCCTCGCCCACCTGTCCTTGCGCTCTAATCCCTGCCGAGCATTCTTAAATTTCGCTGCTCCTCGCAACCTTCGCAGTCGGTCTGCAGGTTCTCCCCACCATCCCTCTCCTGCCACCATTTGCGCGCAGCAGAACCCTAATCGGGGAGAGTAGATGGCCACGGCCAATGCGATATACACTGCCTCCATCTTCTACTCCCCTCGCCAGGTATATATCCCTCATCTCTCTCTCTCTCTCTACCTTCCTACTATGTAACCATGGCTGTGTGATCCATTGACAGCAGGGGAGAATGAGGAGGGCGAGCCAGGGGCAGAGGACCAGCTACAGGCTGCCCGCGGCGCGCAGGTTCGTGGTCCAGGCCAGCAAGGAGATCGCCTTCGATCAGAACTCCAGGAGCTCCATCCAGGCCGGCGTGGAGAAGCTCGCCGACGCCGTCGGCGTCACCCTCGGCCCCAGGGGTATGCGAAGGCTCCCTTCGTCTTTGCACGTTTAAAAGAACAAGCAAAAGAAAAGAGAAAAGCAAAAGGAGGCACCCGATTTCTTTAGTTCACTTCTTTATTTTTCCGTGTGAAGTGATTCCGGTCTCTGTTATATTATTGGCTCGTAAAGCTGGCGTGTCTTTTTAGGAAATATCTTTGGTTTCGTCTCTTCCGAGCTTTCTGTGTGTGTCCAGATTCCAATTCTTTCGTAATTCTAGTGGATAGGATCTTTGGATGATATGTGCTATGCCATTAGATTTATCGTTAGCTCACTGCGTTGTAGATGACACACCTAAAAGCATACTCGTTTCTGTAGAAGATGATGACACGCAAGAGCAGAGGAGAACAGAGCAAGTAACGTGGAAGGAAACCAACTATTTTATTTCCCTAAATCTTAAATGCTTGCACATAACACATTTATAGATCATCACAGACCAAACAAAGAATCTTAAACAAAGCCAAACACTATAGAACAAAATATGATCAGAACGACTCTACCGATAGACTTCTAATCTAACTCTACTAGAAACAACCATTAGACTCCTAACAGAACTAGAATCCCTTCATAAGATTTAGATTACTTTCCAACATCCTCCCTTAATCCAAACTCTTTCATTCCGAGTAATTTTCGTAACTTGATTAAAGTCTCCAACTTGAGTGGCTTTGTAAAAATATCTGCAACTTGATCTTGACTTCTGCAATAAAGTAACTCCACCTGTCTGTTCTTGATCAGCTCACGGATGTAGTGAAATCTGACTTCAATATGCTTACTTTTCCCATGAAAGACCTTCTTTCCAATGGATATAGAAGAACTATTGTCACAATAAATTTTCGTGGGAGCATCCTGAACAACATTCAATTCTTCAAGCATCCTTCTAAGCCACACTGCTTGAGTTGCACAAGCTGATGCAGCTACGTACTCAGCTTCTGTTGTTGAGAGTGCCACAATATCTTGCTTCTTCGAGGACCAAGTAAAAACATTATTACCAGTGAGAAATACTGATGCGGGACGAGACCACGGACACGACAAGCTCGTGACTGCCCCTTAACGAGGGAAGCGTCGGACGTGCACGGTTGAGAAACCGGCAGTGAGCTAGGGTGGTCGGCTCTCACTTGTGCCCGGATCGGGTCACGGGACGGTCTCGCTCACTCTCTCGCAGTAGCGGTGATATGAAATTATAGCGAGCTAGGTCTTAAAACATGCTCTCTAGCAGTGGCATAAACAAGCATATGTGGAAATAAGCGAAATGCCAAGCAAGGAGCGAATACGATACCTCCACGCGCTCGGCGTGGGGACGACGGACCCGGCCGAAGTCGTACTCCTGGGACAGTTAATACATAAAGATTACAGCAATGAGTTACAGTCCACTCCACGTAGGGAGGTAAAGGGCGACACAATGGGGTCCGGGAGGACCGATTTCGGGTTGACGGGAGACTTCTCGCGTAGCTTCGGCCGCACACGTACTCGCGCCTGTGGGGCCCACTTGCTGTTCGGAGGGGCCGTGTGGGACCCGGTGGCAACGCTGTGGTGGTGGATGCCTGGATGAGCGCTCCCTGGAGTGGAGGCGCGCTGATTCGCCGGCCGGAGGCCGGGCGGCTCCGATCGGCACCCGTCGGAACAACCGGCCACGGATCTGCAACTTCTGATTTTCAGCGCGCGTCCCGGCGAGAACGGACGCTGCGATCAGCCCCGATGTCGGATCGACACGAAACTGGCGCCGTTGGAAAGCTAACTTCAAATACTTCAATCTAGGCTTGAAGATCTGGCCTGGATCTGCACGGATCTGGGCTTTAATGAATTTACAACTTCCTGTTGTACAGTAGCCGAACACTCAGATCTGCAGGGCTATTCTCTGAGAACTACCTTTGACCGATATGTGAACGTCCGAATCTGAAGTGGTGGTCTTCAGCAAAGTTGTAGGACATCAAGCTAGGAAAACGGCAAAACTGGTTTGGACAAGTTTGGATGTGGCTACGAATTGATAGTATTTTTGCACTAACAGTGGGTCGGATCTGGAAATGGGCTGAAAGCACTGTAGCTGAGATAGAACACGAATTTTGAAAAAATGGATAGAGGGCGGATAAAAAATCAAGAAAAATGGTGGATGTAGGGGATGATGGACAGAACTCAGTAAAATTGGGAGCCCCAACAAAAATCAAAAGAAGGTCGGAGATGGGAAACTCAGAGCTGCTGTCACTGTAGACAGAGACATGACAGATCTGGGAGTGATTGAAGACCGAAATTGTAAAAAATATCAAACGAAGGATTTTCGACCTGAATTTTTTTGTGGATGATGGGATGGAAGATAGGAACACACCATAAAAATTACAAACCACGAAGAGGCCGTGGCTGGTAGCAGGATTTTCGTGAAGACACCTCTGTCCAGCAGGACAGAAAATCGAAGACGGATTCGCGGCGGCTCGGAGGCGGCACGAATGGCGGCGGCGGCGGCACAGATGAAGATCAGAGGTTGAGAGGGGGAGATAGAAGATTGATACACTCTAGAACTGGAGGTTTGAGGAGAGGAAACCAGGGGGAGAGAAAGGGGGCACAAGGAGGCTCCTTGAACATTCAACAAATTTCTGATTTTTCACTTATTTTCACATGAAAATACATGGTTTTATATGCTTCCAACAAAATCTAACCTCCACCCTTAGATCTAGGGATGTGAGATGGATGGCCTGGATTGCATGCCACAAACACAAAAAAAATAAATATAATATACAAGGGGGGGCGGCCTATTGATCAAGAATGGCAAGGGGGACAAGTTTGACATGGTAGGTAGCCTACCATAGAAATTCTTACCCCCTTGTCTACCCATGTGGCATATGACTAGTCCAACCTTCTAGATGTCCACCTAGGATAGTTGACCAGCCCCACAAGGTGACATGGACCAATGGGAGAGGGCTGAGGGCCCCCTTGATGGTCCTACTGACAAATTACATAGAAATCCACACAATCCGTGGGAATGACGCATTGGCTTATAAAGCCGTACAATTGCGCATATACTTTCCCAAGGATATAAACACAAACTAAAAGGATATAAATGCAAAAGAAAAGTACATGCTCGGCGTCGATTCCCATCAACTCTCCCCGGGTGGGAGGAACTCGACCCCGTCGAGTAGGGGTATGGATGCTCGATTACTCCGGCGGATCCGTCACCGTGCCAAGTAACGCGGGTACGCTCCACTTCAAGTCGTCGTCACCTGCTCATTCCATATATACTCGATATGCGCGAACTGCTATGGGCTAAAGGTGGACACTCCGGGTGGGGCACTCTCAAAAGGGAAGGAAGCAGCTCGAAGACTCACTAGGAATCACCGCTGAGTCCCTATAGGTGACTGATCCGGGTATAGATGTAGAACCGATCCCATACTCATCGAGTGAGTCCAATCGCCTCTTACTCATAAGAGAATGACAACGAGCTGGCACAAGACACATGCAGACAGACATACCACACAAAGAAAAAGCACACCGACTCATCTATGACCCTAGACACACCTAATGTTAGTCCGACCCGTACATGGGTGACGGCGGACCAGGACACCCGAATATATGCCATGCATGCATCTGACGTAACCGGTGGTCGACATCATGCGGATATCCTAGACCTCCTAAGGTGGGCCATGGATGCATATGGGATGTGGATGTGGGAGGGCCAAGAGTATCTCCCCTAGATGATGGTGTATCTTGTAAGGGTACGGGCTTGGTGGGCATAGACGACCCGGCCCGTGGGGAAGGGGTGTGGTAGCGGACTCCCTCGAAGAAGTGAAGTGAATATGAAGGGTCTAGGGATCCACTAGGGAAGGGGTCAAAGGGATCAAAGAAGGTATGACCCCTTATGGTGGGTTCCAACATGACAGGGTCCCAATCGTGAAATTCTTGAAGGTGCGGGTGGCCACCTTCCTCCGTCATGGTAGATGGGACCGTGTATAGGAAATGACTCCTCCCTCGGAAGCAAAGTCATGAAGTCGGGCTCATCCGGTAGCGGGAGAAGTAGAAGAACCTCCGTGGTGATATAACCCACGGTGCACTCGGAGGTAATGGACCCGAAGGCCGGATGGGTGAAGCTACGACTCGTGGGTTGGTCGAAGTCTCGGGCCAACATATGTGTCAACTTCCATTGCGTGTCTAGTCCCATAACAAGATCGTCCAACGTGTCAACATGGTGACTAGATCGAAATGTGGCATGGAATGAGTTGACTGGCACTAAAGGTAGGGTGGGCCCATGGATGGGAAGGGATGTGGGACCAAGTCATCCTTGAGCCAACTAAGAAGCGGCTCGGCGATGAAAAGCGTACCCGTTAGAAACACGGGTGGCTGGGGCTTGGGTGGCTCCAAATGAGAGGGTTCCGAATTAAGATCGGAAGGTGAGGGTGACAATGGAGCACTCTCGGGTGGTGAAGGAATTGGGTTAGGTAGTCCGATCGGCTCGGTACTCGGTTGGGAGGTAGATGTTTGCCAAAGGGTTCGACCTCTAGAGCGAGAAAAATGAGACTCAAAGGACTCTACCTCTAGAGCGACCTTATAAGATTGCGCCAGCGAGAACGCGTCGCGGACAAGACATTTAAGTTGGAAGTGAAACTGCAAACCTCTCCGGAACTCAAAGGCAATCGTGATGTTATCCTCTCCAACTCCATATTCCATCCGGTACTTATCATAGTCCCAAATGTACTCGGACAAGGACCTATCGTCTTGGACGGGTCGGCATGGGTTGGCCATAGTTTCCAAAAAGATGGGATTGGATCCCTAGGAATAGATATGCAAGACCATGTGGACAAGACACTAATACTCGGTACGGGGCGGAGTTAATCGATCCGAAGATCACTCGCGCAAGTGTGCGGCCTTCCCGATAGGCGTAGCCTAATGTTCGGACAACACCTTTTTATATACCGGGTTATTGGGATGCAATGTAAAAAGACACTTTTTTTGTTTTAAAACAATGATGACCCTAAATACGACTTAGACAATGACTAATGACTAATGACTAAATGACACTCTTTGTTTTTTTTTTTTGACACCCTAGACTCAACCTTGCTCTGATACCAAATTGATGCGAGACGAGACCACGGACACGACAAGCTCGTGACTGCCCCTTAGCGAGGGAAGCGTCGGACGTGCACGGTTGAGAAACCGGCAGTGAGGTAGGGTGGTCGGCTCTCACTTGTGCCCGGATCGGGTCATGGGACGGTCTCGCTCACTCTCTCGCAGCAGCAGTGATATGAAATTATAGCGAGCTAGGTCCTAAAACATGCTCTCTAACAGTGGCATAAACAAGCATATATGGAAATAAGCGAAATGCCAAGCAAGGAGCGAATACGATACCTCCACGCGCTCGGCGTGGTGACGACGGACCCGGCCGAAGTCGTACTCCCGGGACAGTTAATACATAAAGATTACAGCAATGAGTTACAGTCCACTCCACGCAGGGAGGTAAAGGGCGACACAATGGGGTCCGGGAGGACCGATTTCGGGTTGACGGGCGGCTTCTCGCGTAGTTTCGGCCGCACACGTACTCGCGCATGTGGGGCCCACTTGCTGTCCGGAGGGGCCGTGTGGGATCCGGTGACACCGCTGTGGTGGTGGATGCCTGGATGAGCGCTCCCTGGAGTGGAGGCGCGCTGGTTCACCGGCCGGAGGCCGGGCGGCTCCGATCGGCACCGGTCGGAACAACCGGCCACGGATCTGCAACTTCTGGTTTTCAGCGCGCGTCCCGGCGAGAACGGACGCTGCGATCAGCCCCGATGTCGGATCGACACGAAACTGGCGCCGTTGGAAAGCTAACTTCAAATACTTCAATCTAGGCTTGAAGATCTGGCATGGATCTGCACGGATCTGGGCTTTAATGAATTTACAACTTCCTGTTGTACAGTAGCCGAACACTCAGATCTGCAGGGCTATTCTCTGAGAACTGCCTTTGACCGATATGTGAACGTCCGAATCTGATGTGGTGGTCTTCAGCAAAGTTGTAGGACATCAAGCTAGGAAAACGGCAAAACTGGTTTGGACAAGTTTGGATGTGGCTACGAATTGATAGTATTTTTGCACTAACAGTGGGTCGGATCTGGAAATGGGCTGAAAGCACTGTAGCTGAGATAGAACACGAATTTTGAAAAAATGGATAGAGGGCAGATAAAAAATCAAGAAAAATGGTGGATGTAGGGGATGATGGACACTCTCAGTAAAATTGGGAGCCCCAACAAAAATCAAAAAGAAGGTCGGAGATGGGAAACTCAGAGCTGCTGTCACTGTAGAGAGAGACAGGACAGATCTGGGAGTGATTGAAGACCGAAATTGCAAAAAATATAAAACGAATGATTTTGACGTGAATTTTTTTGTGGATGATGGGATGGAAGATAGGAACACACCATAAAAATTACAAACCACGAAGAGGCCGTGGCTGGTAGTAGGATTTTCGTGAAGACACCTCTGTCTAGCAGGACAGAAAACCGAAGACGGATTCGCGGCGGCTCGGAGGCGGCACGAACGGCGGCGGCACAGATGAAGATCAGAGGTTGAGAGGGGGAGATAGAAGATTGATACACTCTAGAACTGGAGGTTTGAGGAGAGGAAACCAGGGGGAGAGGAAGGGGGCGCAAGGAGGCTCCTTGAACATTCAACAAATTTCTGATTTTTCACTAATTTTCACATGAAAATACATGGTTTTATATGCTTCCAACCAAATCTAACCTCCACCCTTAGATCTAGGGATGTGAGATGGATGGCCTGGATTGCATGCCACAAACACAAAAAAAATAAATATAATATACAAGGGGGGGGGCTATTGACCAAGAATGGCAAGGGGGACAAGTTTGACATGGTAGGTAGCCTACCATGGAAATTCTTACCCCCTTGTCTACCCATGTGGCATATGACTAGTCCAACCTTCTAGATGTCCACCTAGGATAGTTGACCAGCCCCACAAGGTGACATGGACCAATGGGAGAGGGCTGAGAGTCCCCTTGATGGTCCTACTGACAAATTACATAGAAACTCACACAATCCGTGGGAATGACGCATTGGCTTATAAAGCCGTACAATTGCGTATATACTTTCCCAAGGATATAAACACAAACTAAAAGGACATAAATGCAAAAGAAAAGTACATGCTCGGCGCCGATTCCCATCAAATACATTTTCTGATGTACTTTTCCTTTCATCAATGTCACCACCCCAATCACTATTGGTGAACCCAGCAACGGTTGAATCATCACCTGAAGCATAAAAAAGACCATAATTGACTGTTCCTTTGATGTAGCGTAAAATTCTCTTTGCTGCTTGAAAGTGAATCTGAGTCGGCTTCTCCATGTATCTACTAATCAACCCAACACCATAAGTAATGTCAGGCCTTGTAGCAGTCAAATACCGAAGGCTTCCCACAAGTTGCTTGAAGAATGTGGGATCTACTAATTTTCCATTCCCCTTTTTACACATCCTTAAACCAATCTCTACAGGAGTAGCAATTGGTTTACACTCAGCCATCTTAAACTTGTCAAGTATTTCACATGCGTACTTTCTCTGAAAAGTAAAAATTCCTCCCTTAATTTGAGACACCTCAATACCAAGATACTAGGACATAAGCCCCATATCAGTCATCTCAAATTCCTTCACCATATTCCTTTTAAACTCATCCACCATGTCATCATCATCTCCGGTAAATATTAGATCATCAACATATAAAGAAACAAATAAAGTTCTGTCATGACTTCCGTGCTTGATATAAAGAGCATGTTCATATGGACATTTAACAAAATCATGTTACTGAAAATAAGAATCAATACGAATGTACCATGCCCGTGGAGCTTGTTTCAAGCCATAAAGTGCCTTTCTCAGTAGACTTTATCTTCCTGACCCTTGTGTATGAAGCCGGGAGGTTGCTCCACATGCACTTCTTCTTCTAGAAATCCGTTTAAAAAAGCGGACTTTACATCCATTTGATAAATCTTCCATTGTTTCTGGGCTGACAAAGCAACTAGGAGCCGCACAGACTCCAATCTTGCAACAGGAGCAAACACCTCGTGATAATCAACACCTGGCTTTTGCTTGTAGCCTTTTACCACAAGTCTTGCTTTGTGGCGGTCAACAGATCCATCTTTCTTAAGCTTTGTTTTGTATACCCACTTGACGCCGATGGCTTCTTGATCTTTTGGGAGTTTAGTTAATTCCTATGTGTTATTATTTTCAATAGCATTGATCTCTTCTTTTATTGCATTTCTCCACTTTTCTTCCTTGATTGCATCTTCAAATCTGAGAGGATCACAATCTGAAAACATGATGTATTGGGTTAGCTCACCAATCTCATCATCATTAGTGATAAAATCTTGAAATTTGGAGGGCATGGCTACACTCCGTGGTGGATTTCTGTGAACAAGAGGAGTGGAAACTAGAGATGGACTAGAAGAGCGTGCACTAGAAGAGGAAGTTGGATTGGGAGAGGCAATTGGAGATGGAGTGGTTGATGATCTCGGAGTAGGTTCCCTCAAATCCACTATCTCTTCGTCTAGTTCTATGCTGATGTTGTGTTTTTCTCTCTCTCTTCTTTTGTCCAATCCCATGTTGCACTTTCATCAAACTCAACATCTCTGCTTAATATGACCTTTTGAGTGGCTGGATTATATAACTTGTACGCTTTCATGTGTGTACAGTAACCAACAAAAATACATTTGATGCCTTTATCATCTATTTTTTTTTATTTTGCTTTGGCATATGTGCATAAGCCATAGATCTAAATACTCTAAGGTGTCGAACTGATGGCTTTCTTCTGTTCCATGCTTCTTCGGGTGTCTTCTTGTGTAAACCTTTTGTAGGGCATCTATTCATGACATAAATTGCACAAGCTGCTACCTTGGCCCAAAAATTTTTAGGAAGACCTTTTTCAATTAACAGTAGTCCTCACCATCTCCACAATCGTCCGATTCTTCCTTTCTGCTATCCCATTTTGTTGAGGGGTGTAGGGTGATGTGCTTTGGTGTTCAATTCCATGCCTTTTACAGAACTCATTAAACTGGGAAGAAAAATATTCTCCCCCACCATCCGATCTCAATATCTTCACATTATAGCCACTTTGTTTCTCAGTTAGTGACTTAAATTGGCAGAAGGCATTAAAGGCATCAGACTTTTCTTGCAAAAAATAAATCCATGTCTTTCTACTAAAATCATCAATAAAAGTCATGAAATATCTGCAATTACCAACAGAGAGGCAACCCATCTCACATAAATCAGTATGAATCAGTTGTAGAGGTTTATTGGCTCGAATAGACTCTCCTTTAGGAAAGGTCGTCTATGTTGCTTTCCATGAATACAACTTTAACACATTTGATTTGGGTGATTAATGCTAGGTAACCCTCTCACCATTTTTTGTTTAGTAAGGTTCTTTAGGCCTTCAAAATTCAAGTGACCAAATCTCAAATGCCAAAGCCAAGACTCATCATGAACAATTGTTCTAAAACATGGTAAATAATCATTTTCTATCTTTATTGGAAACATCCGATTTTTGGTCATAGGTATTCTAGCAATTAATTGATTCTGATTATCTTTCAACTCACAGTGTCCCTTCTCTATATGCAAACTGCAGCCTTTTTCTTGCAACTAACCAGCACTTAACAAGTTGCATTCTAAGCCGGGCACATAATAGACATCAGATATAATGAGATGATCCTCATTCCATGTACGGATTACAATATTCCCCTTTCCTTTAATTGGAATTTTTCTATCATCTCCAAATTTAACCATGTTGTTGACCGCCTCATCCAAATCCACAAACATCTCATTTTTCCCACACATGTGATTACTACAACCTGTGTCTATGTACCATATGTTCTCGTTACTAGACTCGGATGAATCACAAATTAAAAACATGGGAACATCATCATTACTTTCAACAAAATTAGCATTATTTTCTTCTTCTACTTCCTTAGCAGTCTTCTTTCTACACTCATATTGATAATGTCCAAATCTATTGCAATGATAGCATTGAATGTGAGATTTGTCATACCTCTGCTGAGATTTGTCGTACCTCTGCTGATTTAATCTACCTCTCCAATTGCCTTTGCCTCTGCCTCTCATGCTATTTTGTTTTTCTTCTTTATCACCAAATAATGGTTCTCGCTGACCACGTCCTCTGCCACGTCCACGGCCTCGACCGAGCCCTGATCTGCCACCTCTACCTCTTGGTTGATCATTGTCATGTACAGTTAATTGAGTTTTGAGAGCTTGCTCATCTGATTGCAAGGTTCTTTGTTGCAGCCGGTGCTCGTGGGCTTGCAACGAACCCATCCGGCCTTCTACGGATAATTCGTCAATTTCTTTTGACTATTCGATGGCACAAACGACATGATCAAACTTGGTTGTTAGTGTTCTCAGAATTTTTTCTATAACTCTTGTATCTGAGAGATCCTCTCCATTAATACGAATGTTATTAGAGATGGAGATCACCCGACCAAAGTAGTCGGCGATTGATTCAGTGTCATTCATCTTTAAAGCTTCAAATTCTCCTCTAAGTGTTTGTAGACGTACCTTTTTGACTTTTTCGTCTCCTTTGTAACTCTTTTCCAACAAGGTCCATGCCTCCTTTGCAGTGGTCGCCTTTGAGATCCTCTCGAAGACAACTTCATCCACCGCTTGATATATGAAATAGAGTGCTTTCTTATCCTTCAATTTTCTCTTAGTGCATCTTTCCGTGCTTGCGGAAGAGCTTCATACTCCTACTGAGTGGCCACCTCCGTGTAGCCATGTTCCACGACATCCCACAGCTCCTGGGATGCAAACAAGCACCGTATTTGGGTGCTCCAATAGTTGAAGTTCTTTCCTGAGAACCTCGGTAGTTGCAGTTGAATCATGTTGTTTGTAGCCATGATCAACCACTATTTGCTGGAGTATAAGCAATATCTCTGTGGCTCTGATACCACTTGTAGATGACACACCTAAAAGCAAACTTGTTTCTGTAGAAGATGATGACACGCAAGAGCAGAGGAGAACAGAGCAAGTAACGTGGAAGGAAACCAACTATTTTATTTCCCCAAATTTTAAATGCTTGCACATAACACATATCTATAGATCATCACAGACCAAACAAAGAATCCTAAACAAAGCCAAACACTATAGAACAAAATATGATTAGAACGACTCTACCGATAGACTTCTAATCCAACTGTACTAGAAACAACCATTAGACTCCTAACAGAACTAGAATCCCTTCATAAGATTTGGATTACTTTCTAACATGTGTTTTTTCTTCTTGAAGGGAGGAATGTGGTGCTTGACGAGTTTGGGATTCCCAAGGTTGTCAATGATGGGGTCACCATCGCTCGCGCCATCGAGCTTGCCAACCCCATGGAGAATGCGGGCGCCGCCTTGATTAGGGAGGTGCGATCGACTCGTCTTCCTTCTCATCACCTCGGCGCTGCAATTGAGAAAATTCCAACCCCCCTCTCCAACCCAAGTTTGAATGCACTTTATTATGAGAATGTTATGTTTCTGATGTCTGTCATATAGGTTGCCAGCAAAACAAATGACTCGGCTGGCGATGGAACTACCACTGCCGCGGTGCTTGCACGGGAAATCATCAAGTTGGGATTGCTGGGCGTTACATCTGGTGCAAACCCGGTCTCCATCAAGAAAGGGATTGACAAGGCTGTTCATGGCCTTGTGGAGGAGCTGGAAAAGAAAGCTCGACCAGTCAAAGGACGAGGCGATATAAAAGGTACGTAAGGTTGAATGCCCACATCTCGATTGCCACAACTTGAATGAAGACAAATGTGCCCGGAAGGAGAGGGAAAAAATAAAATAAAATAAAATGGAGGACTGCCTTCTTGCGTCTTAGGCAGCCATTGATGCCTCTTCGCGTAAGCCATTCTTTGGAAGGGAAATACACTGTTTCATACGTGTCTGGTAACCACTGTTGAAATGCTTCAGAAATAGATGGGGTCTTGGAAGGCCTTCTAATGGTGTCCTATGGCATGGGGATGGGAATGAGTGACTAGGTTCTTTCCAGAACATTGCAATATATGTTAGGGGTGCTTCCATCATCTACAATTTCAGCCAAGCCATATTTCCATGCAGGAAGATCCTTGTTGAAGTTGTATCTTCCTCACTGCTACAATGGGAGTGAGGAATGACTTGCACAAAGTATCAATACTGCTTCTTTTCTGGCATATAGATTTGCCAAAGTAGCTTCCTGAGTGATAGCCTTTCCAGGCAGCCAGTCTTCACTGAAGCTGAGGAATGCTTATTAGTTCCTTAGCCATTTGGCAACCTTTATTTAAAGACTTTACTCAAAGAATATTTCATTTAACCATTCTTTAAAGCCTTTGCTTTAGAATTTTCATTTTCATATGAATCAGAATAATTCGGGAGCTACTTCCCATTACATAGTTCAAAATTTGAACAGAATAGGCTGGATTCATCTTCCTCACTTATGGATTGCAGAATGCCAATCCATAATGCAAAGGAGCCAGTACGGAAGAAGCTATATTGATTACACTGCATTTATTGACTAAAGTGTGAAATTATGTGTTTGCAGCTATTGCCACTATTTCAGCTGGCAACGATGAATTTGTTGGAACCATGATTGCTGATGCAATTGATAAAGTTGGCCCCGATGGTGTTCTGTCAATTGAGTCTTCATCATCTTTTGAGACGACCGTTGCTGTTGAAGAAGGAATGGAGGTATATTCCTTTTTTTTCCGGTTTCATCGAATGAGTCTGCCTGTTTCACTCATGATCTTTTTTACCTACCTGAATGGCAAGTGACTTTTCGCTCTCTTATTTTGCAGATTGATAGAGGTTACATATCTCCTCAGTTTGTGACGAACTCTGAGAAGCTAACTGTTGAATTTGAGAATGCAAAAGTTCTAATAACAGATCACAAGATTTCTACAATAAAGGAAATAATTCCTTTGTTGGAGAAAACCACACAGTTGAGGGCTCCTCTATTCATTATTGCCGAAGACGTTACTGGGGAGGCTTTGGCAACTCTTGTTGTAAACAAGCTTCGAGGAATTTTAAATGTTGCGGCAATCAAAGCCCCTGGGTTTGGTGAGAGAAGGAAAGCTATGCTTCAGGATATTGCCATCGTGACAGGTAAAACGATTGCCCTAATCAATGTTGTTAACTTGTCGTAAATCTGTGTGCCACCGGCCTTGCTAGCAGTTGCCCTAGTCCATGTAGTGCTTTGGAAGAACACCACCTGACCATTCTTGATGAGACCTGCATGCCCAATCTCCAGAAGAGCCGTATGGCGAAACGTATCGGTTTCGGCTTATACCGAAACCGAAACGGGCATTGTTACTGTAGTAAGTCCGATACCAAAGAAAATGATTTTTTTAATGGTTTCGGACCGAAACTGACCGAAACCGGACCGAAACCGTCCGGTTTCGGCCGAAACCGGATCTGCTCAATACATTTTTTGTCTTTTCTGACTGTTTTGAACCAGTTTCAGCCGAAACCGAAATCGATACGTATCGGTTTCGGTACCGGCTGAAACCGGTACCGAAATCGATACTACCATCCTTGGTATGACGTGCCCCTTTCCTCGTATTTATTTATCATGTCAAAAATTGCTTCGAGGATCTGTGTTAGCAAACCGTCCTTAGTGCATGGGTGGCCTTGGGTCTCTCTTGTTTGCAACGGATGGCCTCGGGTCTATCAGTAAGATTGTTCTTGCTTGTCATACGTTTTGCTTGCATCATTGTAAGATTTATGGTAGCTAGGGCTTCCTCGTACCTCTTTGTCAGCTGATGGGCTGTCGAATTCATCATCCCTCCAAATTTAGGAGTCCGAATCATGGTGTCACCGGTAGTTTTTGTTTTGCCTACTCTTCGCCTCTGCACATGATCTTGGTTTTGCAGCTAATCTTTATTTTAACAATTTGTTTATTTGCCCGACTCTTCAGGGGCCGAATTCCTAGCCAAGGATCTTGGTCTGTTGGTGGAGGATGCCACAATTGAGCAGCTTGGGATGGCAAGAAAGATCACGGTCACCCAGAATTCCACGACCATTATTGCGGATGCGGCAACCAAAGATGAGATCCAAGCGAGGATCGCACAGATAAAGAACGAACTCGCTGAGACGGACTCAGTTTATGACTCTGAGAAACTAGCCGAGAGAATTGCCAAGCTGTCTGGTGGTGTTGCGGTGATAAAAGTTGGTGCCGCAACTGAGGCCGAGCTAGAAGACCGGAAGTTGCGGATAGAAGATGCCAAGAATGCCACTTTTGCAGCTATAGAGGAAGGAATTGTGCCTGGCGGTGGTGCTGCTTACGTCCACCTCTCTACATGTGTTCCGGCGATCAAGGACAAGCTTGAAGACGCAGACGAGCGACTAGGTGCTGATATCATTCAAAGGGTAATGTTTTTAACCCTTTCCGCTGACACCATATAATAGCTGTTTTAACAATTCCTGAGCAGATTGTTCACAAAATTTTCAAGTGTTTCCACGAGGTGTGCACATTTCATACTGGATTTAGATCGATTGAGATATCCTGCAGTTGGGTGGAAACAAGGATATGCTCATGATACGCTTGAGTGGTAGAATTCGTCTGGTTTGGTGACACTCATTGTTTGCTGGAATGGAATGAACAGGCTCTGGTGGCTCCTGCAGCACTGATTGCACGCAACGCGGGGGTGGAAGGAGAGGTAGTGGTGGAGAAGATCAAGGAGAGCGAGTGGGAGATCGGATATAACGCGATGGAGGACGAGTTCGAGAACCTGGTGGAAGCCGGCGTTATCGACCCGGCCAAAGTGACGAGATGTGCCCTCCAGAACGCCGCGTCGGTGGCTGGTATGGTCTTGACAACACAGGCTATTGTGGTGGAGAAGCCGAAGCCGAAGCCGAAGGTTGCTGCTCCAGCACCCGGTAGTCTCGCCATCTAAAAAGCCACTCAAAGAGCAAAGTATAGGCCCATCTCTCTAAAAGACGCGGAGTCAGAGCCTATCGCCTGTGGCCGTTGCATTCTTCTATGCGGGAATCTGTTTACTACAGATCTTGGATTATTATTTTTTGTCTTTGGTACGGTGGGGTCGTTAAGAGATAGGGGGGAGTTTAAGTTATTACACATGGTCCTCTCTTCAGGTTGAAGCGTTGGTAGTGTAATAGTCTTCTTGAGAGCTCTTATTACTTAAGTTTGTAGTCACCTTTTGTCCTTTTGTGTTTTTGTTTTTATCCATCTGGGTTATTGATATCTGCAATCCGCAGGCCGGGGGCACATTGAGATGCTAGGTAATATTGGACTCGCGGACTGTTGGTAAAGCTTATGATGGCCGTCTTGTGGATGCTTTTATCATTTTCTTAGCTACTTATTGAGCATGATAAATGATGCTTTACGGTTAACTGATTATCTGCTCCTTGCGGGATTACGATCATAGGCATCAAACTGCTCGACATGAAAAGAATTTGTCTTATGGCTACTGATTCCCCCCTAATCCATACACGGCTTTTCATGTACAGACGAGCCGTCATCATCCAAATGGAACTATGACTGGGAGTAACGAAGTGCGGAAAAAGGCATTACACGGTGATGACCGGTAGTGGCACTCTCGTCTGGACCCTTTAATGGAACAGGGAAAGGAAATAGAATTTGTCTTATTATGTCCATTTTGCGAAGAGTGAAGACCACCTTTCATTAAAGCGGGTGAAATGGGAGAGGTGATGGGTCAGGTCTGCCAGCAGAAATTGAGTTTGGGTCAAGCTGGCCGATTCCCGTCGAAGCCTCGGTGCTTCCAGGTTCATTCAGAAACGAAAACTCCGCAGGACACGTCGAAACTTTAACCCGGATAGGAAATAGGAAACGCAGTCTCATGCCGGAAGAGGCAGCGTCATTGCTGGGTTTGGGTTCTTTCATATAACCAGTTTCCACTTGAACATGGGTGGATATGTCAGGGACGTACAGTTTTTTTTAATAAGTACTCTATTTTTTTTTCGAAAATGGGAGGGGGGGATTAGCGGGGAAACCCACGTCGCATGGAGGAGCGGGTCAAACCGGCTCCCTTCCCCAAGGGGAAGGGGGGGGGGGGGAAGGGGGTGAACCACCGCGCCCTAGAGCACAGCCTTCTTATTTTCTCATGGAGTTCACCTCCGAAAAGCAACGAATGTGGTATTGGATCGGATCGGGTATGCCCTTTCTCGATCTGGATTGGATTGGATTGGATCCGATCTGCAGAACCGGCTAATCCACAGGAACCAATCCAATCTACAAAAAAAAAAATAAAGACATAGTAAAGGAGTTTTAAATAAACAAAAAAACTATTTAGAAATAAAAAGGTATTTACACACATAAATAATAAAAAGATATTTCTCTCTCTTTTAGTCAAACCCTACTCAGTTTGCTAATCGGGTGAGGCTAGCGCACTCAACCTCGAGGGGTGAGTGCGCTAACCGACCCCGGTTAGCGATTTTGTGTGTGAGAGCATATCATATCGATTCCGCTATCTTAACCCCGAAACAAATTGGCCCTTAATAGATTAGGATCGGCCGATACATACAAGGATTGGTCAATTTTGGCCCAATTCAGACCAAGTCAATCATTTTTAAAATTTTTATTTTTTAAAAAATAAATTGGAACCGGGTTAAGGGTTAGACTCGAATCTGTCAAAACTACCAGAGAATTGTGTACTCCGGTGGCCATTTGTCAGATGTGAAGAAACGCAAGGTCCCATAATTGAATGTCCATACTGAACATAAATCTACTACTGATAATGCGTGAGAGACAATACCACAATTACCCTGCATATCTGCACATCAAATATGTTAACAGTCAGTGCAACTATGAGATATTTCTAGCTTTTCCTTCCTCGAAGGATTCTAACTATGAAATTCGACAGAAAAGATGTAGGCACAACCTTTGCAGCTACCAAAAGAGCTGGCTTATCCATACCAGAATGACGACGGAGGACACCAGTCAGAGCAAACTGGCTTGTGTTCTATGCCTAGGTGGGCGTATGCATGATGAAAATAAGCATTTCCAACCGTGTCACCTATTCGTGAAAAAGGAAAACGGTAGGGAAAATGGAGTTAAGCATGAGAAAAATAAACATAATACTTGACATAGAACCATGAAGGTTTTCAGTTCTCTCCATGAAGATAATATCTTCCACATAGATTGTGACTAACATAATGCACATCAGTATGCATAATGGGAAAAGAAATGCGTTGCAGGAAAGGTTCTGATCATTACACTTGCTATGAATACAATGTCAAGGTTGGCAAAATTGCGGTGGCTTCACCGTCAATAACAAGAGATTCACCACCATCTCTGAAGCATTTGGTCAAGAACTTTGCACTGTTCGATGAGCAGCACAGATATAATTAATATAGAAGAACAAACTTTTTTGCATTAGGTAGTAAAAGATGAAAAAAATGTCCATTTTCTCAACATGAACATGATAAAATGTAATTCGTGCAAGATTCTCCGACATACATGTATCTTTTCTTGTTGTCCCTGAGATGAGTTGGTTGAACTTCTGCAAGGATCTCATCATCAATGTACACTGGCAATTTGAACTGCAATGTCTGTGAAATATATATGGCACCTGGCTATGAATTCACAAACATATTCATTTAGTCAAGTTAAAGGTATAATCAATAAAACTTTGTAATTTCAGTCACTGCAAAGTTCTACCAAAAAAAGTTACCCCATCAAAGTTTCCCAAGGAGTTAAAAAGAAATTATTAGAACCCGGATGGACAAAAATGTTACAGCAAGAGCTGAAGGCATAATGCATGACAAGAAAATCTCCCGACTTCCAAATATTGAACGTTCTAGGAGCTCAGTTTTATAGCGTGAAGCTATGTTGATAATGGCAAGCAGAGAAAAGGTAAATTAGCAGCAATTTGATCATACACAAACCAAAGAGAACGTAGCAGCAAAATGAATTAATGTTTGTACGAGAGAAAACTGAAGGCTGGCCAAAGGTCATGTTGGTATGTCCCAAGGACGGAAATATAAAAAGTGAGAGTGGTATCCTATCTTCTCTGATCTTATCAACTCCTTTCAAGCCTCAGATTTAATACAATTCCACCATAAGATTACAGGAGTCTAAGAACAACACTTTCTATTTGCTTCCCTCTGAAATATACAAAGAATACAACTCCTACTGGACTATGCGTGAGCATGGAACATTGAGATGACTGAAATACACATAATCCCAGTAAGCTTCACAAAGCAAAATAAACCCATTTCAGGTTCCTGAAACTTCTGAGTAAAAAAAGTTTAAGACAAATCTGCAAATTTCTTAACCAAAGCAAAGGCAACTTTCACATTCTGCATCTGCCTCTGATTTCCAATTATCTACTAAGTCTCTGTTGAACCCCACAAATTTTATGATATTTTTCTGATATTTTCAAAAAAAGGAAAAATATTAATCGATCATACAACGGCACACGATGGTATAAAACCCTGTTGTCATATGTTTGGATAGTTTAAACGCCCTCGGGATCCCGTTAGGCGGAATTATTTGCACGAAGTTCACGTATTTCTATACACGGGAATTTGCTCAAACACCTTGTGGGTGGTACAAAGGCACTACCCACACACCAAATCAACACAAAACAATTTGTTTTTGGCCTCCGGGGATTGTTCCCGATACGCCGGGATGTGGTCCCTGCACAAGGATTTTCTGGATAGCAAGGCGGTGTCAAGAACCACCAACAATCACAAAGAAAACTCAAAGAAAAAAAAACTTTCATGTGCTGCTTCCTTGGAGTGTGTGAAAAAAGCAATGAAGAAATGATTAAAAGGGACTAAGTGAAGACTTTTATAGTCTCCCTACAACCACAAGTCAGGGGGAACTTCCTACTCTCTCTTTCCTGTGCACAGGTGAGAAGGGGGATGCCTGGATGGGGCCCACAGTAGGTGAATAGCTCCTTCGATGTCCGGAGGTACCCCCGGGGTCCTGCCTTGAGCAGGATGCCTGGGGAGATCTCCTCATTGCCTCTGGATACCAAGGGGGTTATGAGGAAGGCAACAGGCCCATTCCCTCCTCTCTCTCTCTCGCCTGTTCCCATGCCCGGAGGAACCCCCATGCGCAAAGCCCAGAGGGACCCAAAGGGGGTCCAGCCTCCTTGTGCATGTCCAGAGGGGCCATCTGTCTGCCCGATGATGCCCGAAGGGGTCTCCACTAGCTCGCAATGCACGCGGGGGGGGGGGGGGGGTTCCTTGAGGTGCCCGTCTACCAGCGATTGCTCCTCCATGCCTGGAGGAGTCTCATACTGCTCATGATGCCCGGAGGCACCCCTGGGGTCTCGCCTTTAGCATTATTCCCAGAGGCATCACAAGGGGGATCCCGGCCTATCTGATGATGCCCAGAGGGGAGTGCTCTGTCTATGCATGCTCGAAGGGGCTGTGGGGAAATTCTGTGGGCCCGACGCTCACTTGCTCTCTCTCCTATCTCTAACAGCAAAAAAGAAGAAGGGGGGAGGATGCCCGTGGGTCTTGGCTATGCAGACATGCCCGGAGGGACTCTCTCCTGCCTTGCACCATGCTCGGAGGGATAAGAAAGGGAGCTTGTGGCCTCCTTGATGCCAGGAGGGACTCGCGAGGTCCCCCATGCCCGGAGGAAACCCACGGGGTCCCGACCTCTTTGAACCAAGACAAGAGGGGGTGGAAGGGGGGGGGGGCTACTGTTCCCACGATGCTCAGAGGGGCTAGCAAGGGTGTTGGCATGCCAAGGCCGGAGGTGCTCTGCCTATTTGGTGAAGCTTGTGGGGGCGGTCCCTATGTGATGAAGCCCGGAGGGGCCTTGCTGCTCTTGCGATGCCCGAACGAGCTAACAAGGGTATTGGCATATGCAGACAAGCCCGAAGGGACCCTGTAGTTCCCGCGATGCCTGGAGAAGGCATGCCTGAAGTAATCACTTCCTCATGATACCCAGAGGAGCTAGCAGGGATGCCAGTGTGCGCGGTCAAGCACGGAGGAGCTCCCTTGTTCTAGCGATGCCCGGAAGGGCTTCCTAGACATGCCCGAAAGCACCCCAAGGGGGTTCCGGCCTATGCAGTGAAGCCCCGAGGGGCTGTGAGGGGGTCCAGTGTGCGCAGTCAAGCTCAGAGGAGCTCCGCTATTCCAACGATCCCCGGAAGGGGTTCCTAGACATGCCCGGAGGCAACCTAGGGGGGTTCCGGCCTATGCAGCGAAGCCCGGAGAGGCTGTGAGGGGGTCCGGTGTGAGCGGTCAAGCCCGGAGGAGCTGTGAGCGGTCTGGCCTCCTTGCGATGCTCGGAGGGGCTGTAAGGGGGTTCACAAAAACTTAGACGGGGAAGGTTTCGGTCTCCCTGTCAATGCTGGGGGGGGGGTTCCTGCTACCTGCTAAAGCCCGGAGGAATGGGATGAGGAGGGCGCACCTACTCTGCGATGCCCGAAGGAACCTCGAGATGCTCCTTCCTTCTCCGCACTGTTGGATGGACTTCGAAGCCTCCTCCCTTTTCTTCAAGACCCGGATGGGGTTTCAAAGCCCCCTCTCTATTCTTCAACGCCTGGATGGGTCTCAACTGGGGGTTGCGGCCCTCACTTAATGCCATGAGATGCTCCAAAAGGCACCCCCTTCCAACTACCTATAACTAGTAGGCTTGCCCAAGAAGAAAAGGAGCATGGGAACTTTTGGGTGTTGGGGTTTGTAGACTTCCCGTTTTGGGAAACTTGGAGTCTAAGAGCCTTGAAACAAGGAGCACGAGGTGGAGCTACTGCCCAGACTTGGAGCTGCAAAGGGGGCAAGTGCCCGACAAGGGCTTCTTTGTAAAAAGGCTCATAAAAGAGCATATTTGTAAATACACCCCCTTTCATGAAGGACATGTCCAAAAATTAGAAGGGTCTGAAATATATGAAAAAATCATGGAATGTTCATAAATGTTCTTAATTTTCATTAATGCCCTCAAAGTTGGGGAAAAAACCTCATTTTGTTCAGAAATGGTGTTGTTTACACGCGGAATTTTTGGCGCCGTTTCAGCGGGCGAATATGCATATTGTTGTTTATTTTGAGCATATTAATTCCGCGCTTTTGGGTTTATCAGACGATTTAAGATTCGTGTACTGGACTTTTTCCCACCGACCAGAGTCGGTGTTAATTTACATCGGACAAGTCCGAATACCCTTCATTAAAACTGCTAAAGCTTCTACCTTGCCCACATGGCCCATTCCCTTGAGTAAGGGAGAATCTTTTATCGTTTTTCAAGCGAGGGTCCACTCGCCATTTTTTATTCTTACGAGAGCTTGACCATGGCTCTCTATTTAAAATAAGGTTGATCTCCATACCCTAGGGACCACATATGTTTTTTGCAACTTTAGTGGATTTTTCCAGTTTTTCTAAGACTTCTCTTACGGGCATATGCGCAATTATAAAAAGCCCAAGGTAGAAATGCGATTCCTGATATTTAGCCCTGAGAGAGGACATTTTTACAAATGGGGAGAGTTTCCCACAGAAATAAAACTCTCTTAAATTTTCACTACTGTTTTTGAATCCTCTTTCTTTTTTCTCTTTTTTTTGTATACGTTTGCATGATTTCAGGTGGAGTCAACAGGTGTGAATTATAATTTGCCCTATATCTTTCCAAAATTGTGCAAATGTCCAAGAAATTATAGAAAAGTTACGAGTACTTTAGAAGTTGCATCAAAATGCTCATGCTACTCAAAAAGTTGCAATTAAACCCTTCAATTTTGGAAAATTGAAAATACACCCTCGTTCAAAGGAAAATTACAAATATATCCTACCTTGAGGCATGAATGCCCAATTCGAACACAAATGTATCAGATGGGCCAATTGAGATCATATGGCGATCCAACGGTCCAATCACGATAAAGTCCAAACCAAACGGTTAGATCTGGACCCGGAACAAATCCATCGATCCGATCTGAACCAAGTCTGAATCCGACAGCTTGATTTAGATAAACCCTCAATATCATAACAAAAAATGTAAAGGTTGAAAATCATCTTTGGCAGTAATCAAGGGTGTTTGGACTTTATGCGAATGTAAATTAACACCAACTACGGTCGGTGGGAAATTGTCCAGAACACGAACCCTCAATCGTTTGATAAATTAAACTCACGGAATTAATCATGTACATGCTAACTCAATTAGCATAAAATGTACATAATTGTTCAACAAATGAACATCTTTTCCAAATTATTTATTTTATTAATTCTGCGTGTGCAAACAATCTCAAAAGAAAACACTAAAATTTGTATCGTATGACAAGTAAATATCTCCTTCATGCAGCATTAACCCACAATTGAAATTCCGCAGAATGTAAGCTCATCTAAAACTAACAGTTCAACTTGATATCTTACAAACTTTTCCAACTCAAATTGGAGCTACGTCATCTTTTAGCAAAATCCCAACAGTAATGCCACTGCTGAACTGACATTAATGATGTATAAGATTCACAGCATTAACATCCTTCCAGAATTGGTGGCAGAAATTAACCAACAAAACCAAGGTTTATTCAGTTCCTATATGTTTTAAGCAAATATGGATGCATATTTCCTGTATCAAGCATGGTTGGAACTCTCTCAAAAGCATCTAAAGAAAAGCGAGATCTGTATTTGAATGCTCCATCCCACTTTGATTACTTGAAGAAAGACAGCTTAAGATGGTTCAAATGCACAGTCACTTGAAATCTGTGTATTTTCAAAACTACACTTACATAAAGTGGAGATAATGCAGACTTTGCTGGCATAGGAATAATTTGGAGAAATAAAGTAATTGGTCTATCATTTTTGAAGACGAAAGACCACATGTTATGGCATGCTGCTATAGGATCGGGTCAATCAAAGAGGTCATTCAAAGTTTATGATACAGCAATTCTGAGTATTTGCTGCACGTTATGAGTATCAGTTTCTTACCAGATAGCATTCCATCTCCGTATCCATATTTGGTAAAAGAACGCAGATAAAGACAGGAATGTGTTGTGACTGTGCACTCCATTGCATTATTATTGAAAGTCACAAGTCTCTTCAACATGATTTGGACGAAGATGCAGGCATCCTGGCTACTCAGATCACCTGCCTATTTCTTTATTGATATGATCATATAATTAGGGCCTATCAATTTTTGCATACATGGTCATGTATTTAGAGACAACTTGGATTGCTCCCACCTAAACTTGATCAAGCTAATCTGAATTTCAGTCAGGCTGAGGACATAGGCAGGGGTCTGTTTCTACGTTCTGAAACCCCAAAGTACCCGTGTCAGGCTAAGGTTGGCATGCTTGAAAGTAGAATCTAAGTCGTTGGTCTTACATTATCTTTTGTAACTTGTACATCCATAAGCATGTATCTTAGGAGTTATCTCATCTCCCCACTACACCAACAACAATATCCACCCCATCTATGTATTCAAACTACTATTTGGAAGAAGGCAAAAGACAACCTCTGTTCCATGCAAATCTCCTTCAGAATATCTTAATTTCTTAACATCTAGGTTGGATTAAAGCTGCAGAACCCCATAGGCTGCTAGATCAAGTTATAATTCATTCTCCTAAATCTTTGGTTCAGAAGTTGGGGAACAGCTACATCCAATTAAACCAAACCATACTTGAATTGTATCAAATTGCTCTTTATGCTGAGAGATCTAGGAGTCTGATCCATATTTCCTATCAGTAGCATATCCAGTACATATATTTTTAATAAAAAATCAGAATTAAAACAAAGATAGTCAATGCACTTCTCCCACTTCCCCTCCTTTGCAAAAGGTCCTTCCCGTTCTCAAGTAAAATTGTAGCATACCGTATCCACTTCTTCATAAACTATCCACCAAACTGTTTGATGCAGGACAAATGGCTGCTCTGGAATGGAAGGTGCTGATTTGGGAGCTTGAAGTGCTGCTAAGCCACCATTAGCATTAACTCCTTAATGGGCCACAGATGAACAGTTAAAAGCTACTGTTCATACTGTTCACAAGCCTGGCGAACAGCAGAAGCGGGGATGCCGCCTGCAGCGACCTGGTCACCGGGGCTGTCGCAGCCTGGCCAGAGGTGGGGTCCGCGGTGGAGCTGGCCTGCTCTGCAGTCCCGTTCGGGGTGACGGAGGCGCCGGAAGGAGGCTGGGCTCGCGGTGGTCGTGGCGGCTTCAACGGCAGCGGACGGGTTGGCGATGGCGCGGGATCGACGGTGGGTCACCGGCGTGGGCGGAAGGGCGGCGCTGGGCGCTCTCAGGCGACGCAGGCAAGACCTGCGGTAGGGTTTCTCCAGCAGGCTGCTCTGCTGCCGCTTCCGTTGCTCAGAGAAGAATAGGGAAGAAGGAAGAAAACGGTGGGAGGAAGAAGAGATCGAGGGAATACGTGAAGAGGAGAGATGAGGGGATTCGGCCTCGCGCCAGAAGGAAATTCAGAGGGGGTTGGACATCTCGCCAAAAGGAAGAGCACACAACGGCACTTCAAATTTTTGATCTAACCATTGTCTAACCCTAATTAAGATTTAGCACATCTATTTATAATGTCCAATAAAATTACATGAAAGTCCATAATAAAAATAAAAAATGTACAACTCAATACTCATGAGAATCAATTATTAATTAGCTGCCCAAAAATAAATAAATGCTACTCTAAAGAAGACTTTGTCGGGCTTCTTGGGCCTCTGACTACGTAGCGGCTCACGATCCCCAACAATTCTTCCCGGCTTGAAAATGTTTGACTCCAACGAAACAAATCTGTAGTGCTGCTCGTACAGGTCGGGGTCGATCCGCTGAAGCTCCTCGTCAGTGATCCAAGTATTGTCTAATGCTGGTCGTCCTTTCTACTGAACCAAGTATCGCTGGCAACCACCATCACTAGTAGCTACCACATGATACTCCAATGTAGTCTCAATCTGATCATGCCGTGTAGGTACAAGACGTATCTCGGGTAGAGTGAATAGTGTCTCAAAAGCTGTAGGTGAATGGGGGTGCAGTGGAGAACCAACAATGTATGTGGAAGGCTGGTGGTCAATGTTAGAAGAAAGAACTATGGGCTCTTCGGAAGGCACCAAATCCTCCACATAAAATACTGGATCAATGTCCATGTCTGAAAGAAGATCAAGCTCATATACATTAGTCCCCACTTGCCTCACTCTTTTATCTGGACTCGAATTTCGTGGAAGTAGCTCCCTCTGCCCACCCCTAGGGAATCTCTCAGACCTCACTCCCACCATCACCATATCTCCCTCAGAGAACTCCTGATATTGACAATGAACATCTACAGACTACAGTTGATTGATAATGCATGTTGCTTAAATTTAATTTCCCACGATTGTCTGCATGCAATCGATGAATGGACTGTGCAAAGGACTCTACTAACTCTGACAGACGAGACTCAATAAGGGGAGGAACCAAATGTAACGACCTCCTAAGGTGGCAACCTGTGACAACCATGGAAGGGCTTTGACCTGTAGATCGGCGGACATAATCATCATATGCGGACTCAGTCATAGGAAGACTAGGTGATGGTGCACCGGGGGCTAAGTCTAAAGCAGGCTGGACACCCCTCATAGGAGGTAGCTCATCAGGGGTGACACCACTAAACTCAGCGAGCACTTGCTGAACCTCCTCGGAATTCTCAATCACATCTTCTTCGTGAGGTTCTTTCACCTCCTTAATTATTAGAGCAGACATCTCAGTAGGCTCCTCCACTTTTGTTTCAAACTCTCTATGGGAAATAATGTGAAGGGGTCATGGGGGAAGAGGACGTGGAATGAAAATCAGACCCTGTAGGACCCTTCAATTCCTTGGGTCGTATAAGAGTCGGTTTTATCTTCTTCCCTTCATGCATGAACTCATAGGTGTTAGATCTCCCATGATGTATAACATCATGATCATAGATCCAAGGCCTCCCTAGCAGCACATGAGCTACATCCATCTCCAAGACATCACACCAGACACTATCCTGATAGCGACCGAATTGCAAGGGAACCAAACACCTCTAGGTGACGGGAATGGTGGTACGATCAACCCAGGCCACATTATACGAATGAGGATGCGGTTCAGGGTGCAACCCAAATCGCGCAATAGCCCTTAGAGACCACATTGAGGCAACTTCGTCCATTAATGACCACCTTTCCACTCTTGTTTCCACACTTGACATAAGTGTGAAAGATGGAAGTCTACCTCCAATCCTTTTCTTTTCTCTCTTGGGCGATCATACATCTCACCACATTCAATTTGACAACCTCCTCATCAAGCTCACGGTCATCTATATCACTAGGTGAGGTTGTCAGGCGGATCGTCTCATCGACATGCTCCTCAGTCTCATCATAATCAAAACCCAGATAAAGGTTCTTCGTGGGGCATTCAACTGCACGATGCCCTTTCTGGTGGCATTTGAAACAGTCCATGTGAGCCCTAGAACCTTCTATGATGTCCTTTCCTTTGCTACCTTCAAGTAACTGTTGTTTGGGGACAAGACCACCTTTAAGGGCAGGGGACCCGATGTGTTAGAAACCGGAGTACCTGTAGAGATGGACAAACAACAGAGGAGGAAGAAGAAATGGGGAAGAAAAGATCAATCCACAAGAACACCGAGATTTACGTGGTTCGGAGGCGATGTGCCTTCATACATCCACGGCCGCAGCAAGGTTTCCTCTATTATCACACACCAAAATACAATACAAAGAGAGTTCGCAGCCCTTTTATACAAAGAGATTAGGGCGCCCAACACAGCAGGGAACAAAGGACAATAATGTCCCTGACCTGAACGCGCAGGTCGATCCGCGTGCGAGGGCGCACGATGACGACTTCGGGCTCCACAATCTAACACCGATGATGCCGAAATTCATATGTCGCTCACTATCAGCCTGTTTCTTGGTCTCCCCGGCTTGAAAGGGAACCTTCTTAATGAAGGGCGACATGAGATACTGCTCATACTCAAGGGCCAACTGGAAAGCACTCTCTACTGACTCAATGGGATGAAGCATCAACTCCCTACGAAGCTCAGACCTAAGACCGGTATGGAATCGCGACGAGGTCATGCAGGGGTCCTCCTAAACCTCACATCTAACCATCAATTCATCGAGCTAGCGCATATACTCGGCTACTGAGAGGGAGCCCTGACGAAGGGTAAGGAGTTAGTTCATCACCCTATCCCTATATGACGTCGGGAGGTACTTCTCCTTCAGCTTCTCTTTCATCTCAACCCATAGGATAATAGGTGGATGTCCGAGATGCGTCATCTGCTGCTCAACACTCAGCCAATGGAGCTTGGCTGAATCAGTAAGTTTCATGCGAGCAAACCTGACCCGTTGCACATCTGATATATCATACCAGTCAAAGAATTGGCCCATGTCAATCAGCCAATTGAGAAATGACTTCGGGTCCATCCTCCCATCAAACCTAGGTGCATCCACCTTGACCATCGTGGAGATATCATGCTGGTCACCACGAGCACGTGGCCTCCTACCATCATCCCTACCATAATCTCCATCTCTGACGACAAGTTGATCGTCTCTCCTAGCACCACCCTCAATAATACGTCTATGGGCATCCTCTGGCCTCTCCTGATGATGCCTAAAGAATGCATCAACCCGATCCATAAGGGTATGAAGGGTCCAACTCCATCTCATCAAAACGCTCCTCTAAACGGGTCATCCTGGTGGCTAAGTTTCCTTGAACATGTCCATTAGCCTCTTGGGCCATTGTCCCTCTAGGATGTGTAGGTGCCACTACAACAGACAAACTTACTAGTGTAAAACAAATTACTAAACTATGGTAAAATGCTAACTATATGCAACAGGGTGACGACGATGATGAGTTTTTTTTTACTCTAAAAATGTTGATGACAATGATGAGTTTTTTTTTACTCTAAAATGTTAAAATAAATATGAAAGATAACTGATAGTCAAGGATGGCGATATGTATGCATGCAAACGTCGTGAAGAATAAATTTAATTAAGATGTGTCATTATCAGTGCAAATGTTCACCGTAAATATTAAGAGCCTAACACTCAAAACACATCCTTACAATAAGAAATGGCTCAAATAACCCCTAACGTATGACTGTCTTTCTCCCATCAGACACATAAATCAACCCAACCCGAAGCGTGGAGTGTGGATTTAAAACGATATGGAGTAATATTTGGACCTGGGCCTACGGCAAATCAAATTGATAACCACTTAGGGTCAGATGGTAATTACCTGGTTCGGTGGTTCCCAGGTGACGTGGTCACAACGTCATACGACTGGCCTCAAGTATACGGCGCGATGAAAGAGTAGTCGGGGGTGCCCGGCGAAGGGCATGCGACTCTGATACCAATTTGATGCAGGACAAACGACTGCTCTGGGATGGAAGGTGTTGATTTGGGAGCTTGAAGTGCTGCTAAGCCACCATTAGCATTAACTCCTTAATGGGCCAGAGATGAAAAGTTAAAAGCTATTGTTCATACTATTCACAAGCCTGGCGAACAACAGAAGCGGGGACGCCACCTGCAGCAACCTGGTCGTCGGGGCTATCGTAGCCTGGCTAGAGGTGGGGTCTACGGTGGAGCTGACCTGCTCTGCAGTCCCGTTCGTGGTGACCGAGGCGCCGGAAGGCAGAGGCTGGGCTAGTGGTGGTCGTGGCGGCTTCAATGGCAGCGGACAAGTTGGCGATGGCGCGAGATCGACGGCGGGTCACCGGCGTGGGCGGAAGGGCAGCGCTGGGCACTCGCAAGCGACGCAAGCAAGACCTGCGGTAGGGTTTCTCCAGCAGGCTGCTCTGCTGCCGCTTCCGTTGCTCATAGAAGAACAGGGAAGAGGGAAGAAAACAGTGGGAGAAAGAAGAGATCACGGGAACACATGAAGAGGAGAGATGAGGGCATTCGGCCAAACGTCAGAAGGAAATTCAGAGGGGGTTAGACATCTAGCCAGAAGGAAGAGCACACAGTGTGTAACGACCCAAGATCCAGATACCGAGTCAAACCCGATACCACTCAGATCGTACGCCGCCACCCACGAGTTGGGAGCTCGGAAGGGTTCAAATAGGTGTCACAGAAGTGTACAGAAATCAAAAATAAATGTAGAAATTAAAGTGCTGAAATTAAAATTAATATTTATAAACAAATTTACATAATTTACACAGTTTTCTAGTCCAGATATACAAGTCCCAAAGGTACAACTCAACAAAAGAAAAGTACAAAGTCTAGGGGCATACCTCGACTGGCAGAAGCTGGCGACGCTAGGACACTCGGCGCTACTCGAGGCCTCCGTACGGCGAGGAGGCACACCAAATCTGAAAAGAAAAGGGGTGAGCCTCATCTCATTAGCTCAGTAGGGGTCCCGCGGATCTCCAACACAACAGAATGTAACGAGCAGCGTAGGAAATAAAAGGCATAAAGAACCATAAAGCAGGAAAGGCAGTAAGGTAGAAAGATCAACGCTATAAATTCACATAACCACGTTCAACTACTAACTGCCAAAGCCTGCACAACAATGGACTACCTCGAGTACTGTGCATAAACCATATCGAGCCATGTTCTCGTAACTTGGACTAAAAGACTGGATCACGGAAACGTGTCTCGAAACATCTCTACTGGCAGACGAACATTAAAATCTAGGCTATCGGAACAAGACCTCCGAAGGTAGCAAGGAGCTACGCCTTAATCACACCTAACGAGAACACAGAGTCGCCAAAACTCTGAACCTAGCCACCAGCGTACCACGGCTAATCATCGTAACCCACGAATCGATACCGTACCATCGGATACCCTCGACTGCCTGAACAGTAAGCCACAACGGTGAGAAACTAGGGTCACCACACTCGAGTAATAGGAGTACTATCCACTAGAAGAAAAGTCGGATGCGTCCACTGACGACTTAGTCCACAACCTCAGGTGTCTCCCTACTTGCCCCAGGCGAAAACTGAGACACTGTACACGGAACATAAGACAAGGGTCTAGTCGGGGTCGTTCTCGTCAGCATGCGTCTGAAGTCCCCGACCACGTGTGCACACACTGACTGACTGCACTACGTCAGGCCCTCTAACAGGTTTTCCTCCCGGCCCGGACTCAAGCCGCCACAGTGGGAGACCCTACGAAAATCAGCCCCAAACCGTCTCTCTCGGGTATAACTCCCCACTACTCCCAAGTGGGTCGGCACAAGCATACCCAGGTAAGCTACGACTAGTAGAAGAGAGGTCACTCCAAGTAAGGACCCGGTGTGAAACCACCAACGTGTTACCGATCGTGGACACAAGCATGTCGCACGAAACACGAGTCTAAGTCTGCAAGGCACAAGGCCGTCGAGGCTATTATCTCAGAAAAGTATAAACTATTCACAATTCCCCGCCATGGGACACACCCACATATTTTAAACCAAGTCATCGGGCGTCCCACCATGAGACAACCCTCGCGGGGTTCACACAGTTAAATTCTAGGTGATTTTATTCAAAATACCTCTATTTAAGTTTCGGAGCGAAAAATCAAGTTCCTGGGGCCGAACAGGCCAATTTCTAAAGTGAGACTGAGGTATCGGTCGACTGGCTCAAGGGGGCCGGTCGACCGGACTCCAAAAGGGTCAAAAACCCGATCGACAGGCCTCCAGTGTCGGTCGACCTTCCTGCTGAATGCGGTCTGGAAGGGCACCGCGACCTGCATTAACGCGGTTGGAAGGGGCTCCGCAATCAACAGGGACGCGATCGATCAACGGGTCGCGTCAACACTGAACGCGGTCGGTCTGACCACCACATTCAGTTACCGACTTAGCCCCCCTACACGTTTAGACGCGGTCTCTGGGTACACCGCGGTTAAAAACTCGAAGCCAGACGCGATCAGAAGACTGACTGCATTCTCGCTTCCGATCCGGATGAGGGCGAACTGCCCTAAAACCCACCCCACTCACTACAAACGAGGGGCAAACCTTACCAGAACATTGATTCCTTCTTTCATACACCCATATACATTCATTTGACTCTAAAAATATGAAAAACCCATGCATTTCCACATTTAAATCAAAAGCTATAAAGAACTCATGCCACATTCAAACCATTCCAAAGATTACGCCTCCTAGCATGCGATTAATCACACAAATCCACAAGGAATAGCGATTAGAGTGTGAGGATTCCATACCCCTACCTTTTGGCGAAGAAATCACGCGATTTGGATGCCGAACCGCCGAGAAATCGCTCGTTTACGCGAACACGAACCCCGAACTCGCGACCAAGCTAGCCGTGCCACCGCCCCTTGCTTCTCGCATCCGCCCCCACCGCATGAAGCCCGAGCCATCCCTAATCTCGCCCACCGCCAAGCCCCGTCGGCCGCCGGAGAGGTGGAGGGTGAAAGGGAGGGAAATGGTGGGGTGTGAGGGTGGAAACGTGAAAGAGAGAAAGAGGGAGAGAACGGTGGGGATGAGGGGTTAAAAAGGGTTTAATTAACCTTTTTTTGTTATTAATTTTTTTCTTTTCTCATCTCATTTAGAAAATCCACTTAGCCTCTAAAAATCTCCGAAAAATACATTTTTGACGCCGAATAATTCCCAGAAAAAGTGACGCCGCTAAACGCACCAACACGAACCTGATAATACTCACATAAATACCGTTTAGGGATCCGAAATCCTAATATTAAATTTCAAAATCCAAACGGACTCGATCCGCAACCCACGGAAAATATAATCCGAAAATTGGGGACATTACACAGCGGCACTTCAAATTTTTGACCTTACCATTACCTAACCCTAATTAGGGTTTAGCACATCTATTTATAATGTCCAATAAAATTACATGAAAGTCCAGAATATAAACAAAACAACATACAACTCATGATAATCAATTATTAATTAGCTACCCAAAAATAAATAGATGCTACTCTAAAGAAGACTTGTCGAGCTTCTTGGGCCTCTGGCTGCGTCGCAGCCCACGATCCTCATCACTGTTCCAATCATCCTATCAGAGATAATTACTAAAATTATGATTATCTCCATACCCAAAAAAATGATAGGCATGAGTAAGACCAAGATAATTCATAAATCACACTTTCCTCAGTACAGTGACAAGCTCTATAAATGCCATACAGTCTGATGTCACTCCTAAAAGCAAAATACTCTAGTGGCAGAGAAATAGTCCTGCATTATAACGTTCATGTGACTAGTTGGTCTTTTGAAGTTACATTGTCAAATGAATACATCCTGTAACACGTTTTTGTTTACGGTAAACACAAGAAACGTTGGAATTGATTTCCTCACTCTGGACTCTACTAGCAATCTCCATAAGCTGATTTCCTATTTACATCATTCCTAATATCTCCCCGGATTGGTGCCAAAACCCAACAGTCCACCAGACATTGGGAGGAGTTACGACAAGTCCTCTACAACCAGAAACTTTATATCTACCATTCACATTAAAACTCAACTGGATGATGAGGAAACGATGCTCAGCAACCTCAACTAGCGCAATTAGTATCACAACCTCACAATCAACAGTCCTTTTTCTTCACATTTTCTTTCATAAATTGTAAATTCAAATCCTACAGAAAGAACCAGGAAGAGGGGGGGGGCATACGAAATGGGAGGCGATGACGGTGGGGAACAGGGAGGCGACGAGCATCCCGTGGACGACGGGGCCGCGGAACCCGGCGGCCCCGCGCGCGAACTCGGCCTCGAAGTGGACGGGATTCGCGTCGCCGCTCACCTTCGAGTACGCCGAGACGTCCGCCTCGGAGAACCGCCTCGACAGCCTCAGCACGTCGCCGACCTTAAGGACCTGCACAGTCGCGGAAGAGGAGGAGGACGACGACGACGAAGAGAAAGAAGTGCGGCCGCACGGCCGCGCCCGCGGTCTTGCAAGAGTTCGGAGGAACATTGGTATGCTTCCCGTCCAAACCGGTACCAGGAGGTCCAAGGGACCAGGACCAGGCGGACGCTGGGCTTCGGAAGCTACAGCCTACAGTGATGGATAACAACATATGTTTAGTTGTAATTAAGGGACTAAAATGTAAATAGTTATCCCTACAGGGACTAAAATTTAAAAACCCTAAGAATCACTCTACGGTCCATATTTGCAAATGACGCATGCAATCGCCTATTTTTCAGTCTTACCCTCAAACTAGCACTCCGTCGATTTCTCTTTTCAAAGGAGTAAAAGAGAGAGGAGTTTGGTTTCCGGAATTCTCAACCCAATATAATTAACATTATGGTCTTTTATCTCCAACATAGGATGTGTTTGTGCAACTTGTAATTCAATTATTTTGAAGGAGAGAGACACTAAAACTTGAAACCTATTTCTATGTTCTTTTGACTTTTTATCCAAAAAGTCAACTATCTAATTTAGATAAAATTATTCATGTTATAAAGTAAAAAAATAAAAGTGCTTCTAAATAAAAAATTCTGTCGACAACACAACTGTACACATACGACATCAGAAAGTCCACTCATGTCACCGCAAACCGATCCCAAAGCACGTTTCATATCTATGCACAGAAAGGAAATAAACACATAGAACGAAGTGTCCTTTTCATCACGACTTTACACTGAGAGGAAGAGCAGAACACTTGCTACATGCACGCAAAGGAAAGATGAGTGCTGTCTAAAGAACAAGCTCGCCAAGGAAGCTAGTGTTTGCTATTCGGATGATCTGCCTGGATCTGGAGTCCAAGTATTCACCCATTCTGTCAACGTAGACACATTCCTACTTATATCATCAACTGAGTCGCTCTGTAGCGCCATCACGATGTCCTCCGGGTAGCTCGCCTTTGCCTCCTCCAATAGCACTTGGAAGATCTCACACTCGATGTTGTTTGTGAGTTTTGAGCCCGTGTACCCTCTGCAAGAAATACTCGCAACCATTAGAGCTAGATAGTAGTTGACTATGGCTGCAAAGATCCTAAACCAATAAAGGGAAAAGGAAATTTCGGTCAAATGTGAGGGAATGGTTTGCCATATCGGTGCAAATAGCACCGAGTCGGCTGTCTCATATTGTATGTGGGCCAGACTGAGATGGTCAACTCAGTTCGAGACGGCCCTAGTCCCTTCAAGTCAGGTCCGAGTCTATACGAGAAAGGCTGTACCATATCGTATTTGGGCCGAGACCAAGTCGATATGAATCGTACATACGGCGAACCTTGCTCGAAGGGCATACGAGAAACAATCTTGGCCACAGTTCAAATCGGACCAAACTCGTCAGAAATAATTCTCTAATCCCACATACAGAAAGCATATAGCTCAATGCGATCAATCTTCGGTCAGATTCTCACAGGACCCAACAAAAGAAGACTATTCTTAGAAACTCGGGCATTCTCCTGCCTGACTGTGAGACAGGCTGGTGGAACAGAGATGAAGGTGAACCATAGTGATCCAGGAGTCTTCAAGTGGATGGGCTCTTGTTGAATGAAACAAGGGAGTGCCAGAGACAACAGGCCGATGACCCCGAAGAGGACCATCCTGTGCATCAAGACCATACGACTCTTGTCCACAACCCTGTACTATATATTGTTACTAAACTTCATTGGCCAAATCAGAATATCTGGCATAATCGTCCACGACTACAAGAAAACTATGACGTTGATTTTTAAAAAGGTAACTGATCTAAGCAAGTTGCAACTATAGCCAAAAGGAAAGAAAGAAAATCAAAGCCACGGTGCCATGAGCCATACTAATCAAAATACCATTTTTCATTCTGCATGGAGTAAACGATATTACCTGCTTGACAAACGATCGTACAGGATGGAGTTGTCAGTTTGAAGGACAACCACGAGGTCAAACCAACGCTCAGGGAAGAAATCGCAACCATGATAATCCACAATATTTCCACCTTCCTCCATCATGTCTTCCAGCTCATCACACACCTGAAATGTGAAGACAGTCGACAAAGATGGCTAAATTTGTTTTGTTTATATGGATCATAAATTCAAGATATGTGAAGATCTGTTGTCTTCAAGTCGATCAAGCATCAAGAGTAAGCCTAAAATGACATAGAAGAAAGAAAAGGAAAGACTATGCCGGTTCAGATGATACTAAACCTCCGTTGAAAGGTACAGGAGTCTTTCCATAGAGATCATTCACCACTGGCCAGAAGCCTAGAATTTCAGAAGTGAAATGGTTGAAGGATATTTTTCTTCTGGTGCCTGTGACTATTTATATCCTTCCATACATGATTTCTCCGGCTCCATATTTTCATTGCAAATGCAGGTCATTAGGGGTGCAAGCGAACAGGTAAGTTGATGAACAACTTGTGAGTAGGCTCGATAAAAGCTAGATTTGACTTGTTCAACTTAGTAAATGATCCAAGCTTGAACAAAATTTTAGGCTTGGTTACTAAACGAGCCGAGCTTGACGGTAGAAAAGCTCGGCTCATTTATGTTCGTGAACAAGCTTAATTAAGACTCAATTGTATTTCTTTAGTAATATTATTATATGATCATTTAATAAGTCATTTATAATTAGACAATGTCCTATCTAATAATATAATTAATATATAGATATAAGAGATAAATAATTCTTTCATTCATTTTCATTTATTTAGTAGTTCAAACAAGTTGACAAATAATAAATAACTTAAGATTATTAAGTATCTACAGAGCTTGAATTAGGCTTGATTATTAAACGAGTCGAGGCTGAGCAAAGTAGTACTCTGTTTACTATTCAAATGCTCAACCTCGATAAGAATTCAGGTCGATAATAAGCAAACCAAGCTTAAGCAGCATGGTACTCGGCTTGATTTGCCTCGTTTGCAACCCTACTTGGAAAGCTTATTGAACTAATTCTACCATCATTTGTGCGTGTGATGGTGGTTTCAGGTGTAAAGATATTCAGAGAGCAGATGTCCAAAGGCCACACTGTATACAGATAGAGGGCATGGGAAACGATAGAAATTGATGAAAGGAAAATGGAAACCGTCCTCTTTGTGCTCCCTCTTTCCCTTTCTTCTGTCTCAGTTTCAATATTCACTCAATTCAATTTTCTCTAATGAAATTAAACTTTCAAAGAATAACTGCTTAATTTCTATGGAGAGGAACTTTAAACTAGGTTTTTCTATGAATCTATTCTTCCATCTTCCCACAAAATACACTCATTTTCACTTTCTTTAATCAAATTAAATATCTTCAATGAAGACTGGATAATTTCCTAGTCAGTACATAAATAAAGAGAGAGGACATTCACAATCAAAATAGGATATTCACAATCATTAACACATGCAGAGTATACATTGGCATCAAAATCACCAGCTTCATCAAACTCAGACAAGTCTTCTCTGCTGCCATCATAATCACTGCCAACATTATCTCCATTGGCATCATCAAACATGTTGCTAATCTTCCAATAAGATGATAGTCTTCTTGTTCCTACCACATTGACCTCTTCACTGCTGTAGCTTTCATATATCTACACTCACCGACTCAACGCTGCTTATGCCACACTGCATTGAAGCATACACTTCGGAATTCATCAGTGACCATTTATACTGCTGTCACCATCCGTAGAACCATCATCTCTCATTTCTAGTATTCACTAGGATTCTGCCAGCATCGCCCTTACTGAGTCTACCGTTCAACGGGTAGCCTTTTGTTTCCTTGGGTTCTTTCTCCTAAAGAATATATGTTGCTTAAAAAAAGAGGATGTGAATTATTCATGCTAGCAATTATATCTTGGTAGGAAGTTCCGTGGACCCCCAAAGTAATGGCATTTTTGTGACTTTGGACCAAACATGATATTACATTAGAAAAGACAGGCTAAATTTCTTGTGTAGCAATTCCAGCTTAATTGTTCTTCCCCCAGTCACCGGCCACACAGTTATCCCTGCGATCACTGATACTCCCACCACCATGCTTCTCACTTCAACAATCGACGATCATTGCCACCACATTCATCTCAGCAACTCCATTAAAATACCTCAGTCATCTCCACTTCCATCACCACTGTTGTTGTTGTTGTTGCCTACCTTATCTCCACTATCACCAATTCATTATCATACATGTCTGATTGAACATTGGCTTTGCCGCCTTCCGAAAAAAACATCATCATCATCATACACGTCTCCGTCGAAGGCCTACTGTTGTTCGTACTGGCATTGACCTCCTCAAACTGTTGTTGTTCTGCTGTCCTTGTTTCTTGTTGCAGCACTCCCATTGAGGTCTCCACTTCTGTAGTTAACAGTAGTCACCTTGGATTCCACCAGCACTTACCTACCAGGTGGCCGTTACCCTCGAAAAAGCCCATCCTCCTCTCCTGTTCACATTATTTCACTAAGGATCACCCATAATCATGATTACCCATTAAGTCAACTTCCTCCCCCTTTCTCAAGACTCATCCCTTTAGCTGACTTCCTGCTCCATTCACATGACACAACCACAAGTTCTGACACACCATATTTATCAACATCCCGTACTGTTCTGTAGTCAATATAAACAATGCCGCCGTCCTGTTCCATCTACTTATTTTTTCTCCACACTACCAAGAGAAGCTCGTCCCTTATGATTACACGCGGTCCATGCTTTAATGGAGTAAGGGTTTACCCGACGGCCATACCAGGTCCTCGTTGATGATGCGGCACTGGAGCTCCTCGTCCCAGCCATCGTGGAGGCCCTTCTGCTTCACGAGGTCGCCCACGTTGATGTGGCGGAGCTGCGTCGCCTCCGCGAGGAGGGAGCTGGTCGTCGTCTTCCCCGTGCCCGGCGTCCCGGTCACCAGGATGTTCGGCTTCGCCCTCCCCGCTTGCGCCGGTGGGGCCATCTGTGTTAGAGAGAGCGAGAGAGAGAGACAGCGCTCCGAACAGGCACGGCGAATCTGGTGGGTTTTATGCTCGAGAGAGGAGAGTGATGGCGGTCCATAGCGGCACGGCGAATCTCGGAATCTGAGGGGCTTATGCTTCAAGTTCTGGACCCGGAGACCGTACAAACGAAACCGAGGCGACTCGTTCCGAGCGTCCAAACTTACAAACCGAATAAACCGATCAAACGAGGAATTCCTTGCCTTAGTTCGTAGGAGAGACTTTTAAAGGTAGAAACGAAGTTTAAGGAGATTTTTATATGAAAATTATTGTTAGAGGTGAATTTATAAATAAATTATTTTTAAATATATATTAATAGACGTATCACTGGATTAATTTAAATAGTGTATATATGTCATTTAAATGTGATTCTTTTGTAAGTTTTTAACAAAAAGAATTAATTAATATGTACGCAAATAAATATGATTTTTTGTACAATTAAGATTTACACAGTGATATACCTGTTAATAAATTTATAGGAATGGTTTTTTTGTAACTTCCCATTTAACAATGATTTTCATGCAAAAATTTCTAAATATTATTGGACCTTTTAATATATTTTTAAGTATCGTAGAGACGAGATAATGGTCTCTCGAATCCCGTACCACACTTTTAATATTTATTTGTTGGGGAAAATTATATGCCACCCTTGGAAACCTGCAAACACCATAAAATAGTGTCAGAAGGAGCCCCGGACGTTATCCTAGGGACAACTCTCCGATGCTTAAATCAAAGTCTCAGAGGATGGGGATTAAGAAGAGACGGAGGAGAGAATGAGAGAGTCGAAAGATGATTGAGCAAGCCTGGAGTGGTGGTCGGCCTTCCGAGAGAGTGCTTATTGTCTCCAAAAGGCACTCGGAGAGTGCTCGCTAGGAGGTAAGGGTGCTCGGAAGATGATTGGAGCTCTATTCTATAGAATCCACTCTCAAGACTTGGCAGTATAACATAGATCGGAGTTGTTGAGTTATGGTTTTGATGATTGTAGTGATTGTTACGTTATGGTTTTGATGATAACTAAACTTAATGTGTGATTAAGCGATGATAACTAAACTTGTGGTTGATTGCACATGCTCATCTAGACATAGGTTGCATGCATTACAATTCATACATTAGCTGAAGTTAGTTCATTCATTTGGTATCAGAAGTTTTGCACCACATTGCATTCTGTCTTGGCATGTTGCATTTCATTATTATATGATCAAAGGTTGCATTGCATTAGAACTCATGCATTAGCTACATTCAGTTCATTCAATTGGTATCAATACATGCTTGACTGTATTTGCTTTGGATGGTATCATATTGATTTGGGAGAATAATCACCAATTGGTTTCCTCTGATTGGAATCATATTGATTTGTTCGTCCATGATTTGCCATTACTTCTTCTGATTTGATAAGATGGGCTATTGCGGTTTTCAAAGGGAGTTAAGCTTGTTCTTCTTTATTTGGCTTCTTCTAGCTTGTTGATATTGTTGATCATGTCACAGGGGGAGAAAGATCTGCATTATCCCACTTTTTGATAATGTCAAAGGGGGAGAAAAATTCATGATTGTGTGTGACAAGGGGAGGGGAACATTTGTGCCATTATGTTGTATCATCATTAAGTTTGTCATCATCACTAAGGTTGTCATCATCAAAAATGGGGAGATTGTTGAGTTATGATTTTGATGATTGTTGTGATTGTTACGTTATGGTTTTGATGATAACTAAACTTAATGTGTGATTAAGCGATGATAACTAAACTTGTGGTTGATTGCACATGCTCATCTAGGCATAGGTTGCATGCATTACAATTCATGCATTAGCTGAAGTTAGTTAATTCATTTGGTATCAGAAGTTTTGCACCACATTGTATTCTGTCTTGGCATGTTGCATTTCATTATTATATGATCAAAGGTTACATTGCATTAGAACTCATGCATTAGCTACATTCAGTTCATTCAATTGGTATCCATTTGATTGGTATCAGTTGCATATTTACATTGCATGTTGCATACATTCCCTCTGCATGCTTACTTGCTAATTATATTAGTGCGGACACCAGAGCGATCGAGAAGCACGAACCGACTGTGGATGCACTTTTCGTTCGTTTATTATGCTCGTCTCTTCGGGAATGGTTGATTCGTCTATTAAGTGTGTGTGCGTGCCAGTCACAAAGTGACAATTTATTCGGGCTCCGAAGAGCCCACGGTGCGCTTGATCTGACTCGATCAGACGATTGTGTGGTTCGTGTCGGGACCAAAACCCGCCGCGCCATAAAGGTCACGGCGTCATTTACATCCCCCATACGAGGGAACACCCTTGATTAATCGCCAGGATTCAGGGCCTCATGGTCAAGAAATCAATTGCATGGAAGGTCTATTACGAGGTATTGAAATCCTCGCGCGAGGGCGAGAAGAAAACCATTCGCGGTCATGTCAGTCGTGTACTGACCATTTAATGTTCGGACGAATGTCCGGCTCGAGAAGATCACGGTTGTCGCCGGAAAACCGGAACGCATGTATGCCGAGGTACGGTAAATCTATTGTTCGAAAGAGCGGAGAACGTTCGGCTGAGCCTCGGTTAGAGCGGTCAAAAACCAATAAATCTGTTGGCCCGGTGCAAGAGCAAGCTGCGACCATACTGCGGTGGGGCCCCCACGGTCGAAACAAGACTTGCATGAGCGTCATTAATATTTCTGGTGCCAAGGGGCAACGAGAGAATATCCCTTGAATCGGCTGGAAAGCCCTATGTCTAGGGAAGCGGACGTTCAAAACGTGTCGGTCATTCGGGAGACCGTTTAATATTCTGATGGGTGTCCGGCTTGAGAATACCGTAATCGTCGCAGAAGGACCTAGAACATATGTATGCCAGGACACGGCAAACATATTATTCTGAGACTCTGAAAACATTCGGTTAAATCTCGGTTAGTGTAGCAGGAAACCAATGAGTTTGTTGGCCCGGTGCAAGATCGAGTCAGGACCATTACGGGGGCGCCTCCCGCGGTCCAAACGAGGCTTGCGTGGGCGTTGTTAATATTTCCGATGCCGAAAGGCAGCGGGAAAGTGTCCCGGGACTAGATTCCAAAATAGAGACGCATACCGAGATGGCTGGCTATAGGCCTAAGATGTGGGTCAGGCAATGACCATGACTAGGGCAAACCCGTGGTCTAAGCATGACTCACGAAGGTCTTATTGATATTCCCACGCGTAGGGTTCGGGGATGACGAGAGCCGCCTCGTTCCATCCAGATTGTGTTGGTCGTTCATGGACCACTCTATGTTCGGATAAAGATCCGTGTTGACGTAAACGAAAAATAAACCCGTACAAATGTATGCCGAGTTTACGGCAATCTCAATGAAAGGGCGGGAACGAATCCCAACGGGAAAGCATCAGGTTTGATAGACTATCGGCCCAAAGCAATGTCGGATTACGACCGTATTGGGATGGCTCCCAAGGTCCGAATCCGACTTCGAGGGGCGGCGTCAATGTTCCCTTTATACCGGGTCTTGAGGAGAATGAGGCTGTGGAGTGGAGCTCATCATTTTATTATTATTTAAAATTTTATCGTTACTATTTGTTATTTCTTTATATTTTTTTTTGGTGAGTTTGTTATTATTGTTCATTTATTATTATTTTTTATTATTATCTACCTATTTATTTGTTATATTCTTTTTATTGAATCGGTAATTATTATTACTTATTTCCCCCTTTTATTATTATAATTTTATCATTATTATTATTATTTATCTCCTTTTTTATTGTTATCATTTATTTATTTATTTATTGGGTTTGTCATCATTATTATTTACCCCCTTTTGTTATTATAATTTTATTATTATTGTTATTATTTATCCCCCCCCCCCCTTTTTTATGAGTACGTTATTATTATTATTGCCTGTTACATTCGGCATGTGTGTGGAGAGGGCAGAGGAGAGTGTACCGCTGAAAGGTTATGGAGAGTGTGTTGTTGAAGGTCAAGGGAGTGTGCCGCTGAGGGCCAAGGGAGTGTGCTGCTGGAGGCTGGTGGAGAGTGTGATGTTGAAGGCCAAGGGAGTGTGCCGCTGAGGGCCAAGGGAGTGTACTGCTGAGAGTGAAGAGTGTGCTGCTGGAGGGGCTAAGGAGTGTACCGCTGAGGGTGAAGAGTGTGCCGCTGGGGGGCTGAGGAGTGTACCGCTGAGGGTGAAGAGTGTGCTGCTGTAGGGGCTAAGGAGTGTACCGCTGAGGGTGAAGAGTGTGCCGCTGGAGGGGCTAAGGAGTGTACTGCTGGACAGTTTGAAGGGTGTACCGCTGAAGGGTTGAAGGGTGTACCGCTGGAGAGTTTGAAGGGTGTATCGCTGGAGGGTTGAAGGGTGTACCGTTGGAGAGTTTGAGGGGTGTTCCTTTAGTTGATTAGAATGTTTTATTGTTGTTGGTTCCATTTGTTTATTGCTTTCTCTTTGTCTTTTAATTCGTTATTGCCCCGTTTGTTTGCTACTTCCTTTTATCTTTTTAATATATTATTGTCTCTAACAAAAATTCGGCAGCATCTCCCCTTGACCCGAGCGTAGAGGAGATACAGGGAACGCGCCCACATGGAGTGGCGGAACCCGACAATTGGAGGTGGGCGCCCGAGAGCGACGACACCTTAGTAAAACCTCGGGAAACTCAGAGAAAGCGTCGAGAAACCAGTAGGCTGATACAAGCCACGAATGCACTGGAGGAATGCCAATCAAGGTGTGCCGCTGAGGTAGCCTAAGGGTGTGCCGCTAAGCAAACCAATAGTGGAGGTGTGCCACTGAAGGCCCGTAGGGGGGGGAGTGTACTGCTGAAGCAGCCAAGGAGGGTGTGCCGCTGGGCGGCCAAGGAAGGTGTGTCGCTGGGCAAATACAGGGAAGGCGTGCCGCTGAAGGGGAGGTGGACTGAGGGTGCAGCCCTCAAGATCAGTGGGTGGAAAACCACACAGGGGAGTAAAACCCGGAGGGATGCAAACACGAAAAAAAAAGCGCCTTAGAAAGACACAAAAAAAAGGAAACATTCGCAAGCCTCCTGTTTTTATTCTCATAAGAGGGGTGCCCCAAGGGGGCTAATACATTACAACACAAAAAAAGAAGAACGGAGGAAAGGGAAGAACTAGACAAAATGGAGAGGGGGGGAATGGAGCACTGGCTCCTGCCCGCCCACAGCTCACTCTCTTTCTTCTCTCCCTCTCTTCTATCTTCTTCTCTTCTCTCTTCGCACAGAGGCCGGGGTGGCGGAACAGCAAGGTCTCCTCTCTTCTTCTCTTCTTCTCCTTGCTCTCTTCGCACAGGGGCGGTGGACGGAGCGACAGGGGGGAGCCCGAGTCTCCCCACCTCTTCTTCTTCTCTTCTCTTCTTCTTCCTCTTCTTCTCTTTACTATCTGCCTATGTGTGTGTCTCCTCTCTTTTTCTCTCGTCCGTCCTTCTTCTTGTTCTTTTGGAGCAGCGGAGGCTTTTTATACCTCCCACGGCGAGAGCTTCCAAAGGCGGGAAGCGTCCGAAGTTGACGGGCATTAACTGGGAGTTGACTCCTCCGTCCTTGGTGGCAGAGGAGTAGCTTGCGTGGCCCAGCCTCCGTTCGACACCTCGGACAGCTCACTGCGCGCCAAGGATCTATAGGGCATGGGCGCAAGATCTTGTCTGCCGGAACGTGCCGTTGAAGAGGGCAAAGGGTGTGCCGCTGAAGGCTGCCAGGGCGTACCGCTGAAGGCTGCAGGGGGGCGTGCCGCTGAAGGCTGCCGGGGTGTGCTGCTGAAGGCTGCCAGGGGCGTGCCGCTGAAGGCTGCCAGGGGCCAGGGGCGTGTCGCTGAAGGCTGCTAGGGCGTGCCGCTGAAGGCTGCCAGGGGCGTGCCGCTGAGGGTTGCCAGGGGCGTGCCGCTGAAGGCTGCCAGGGCGTGCCACTGAAGGGCCTTGAGGGCGTGCCGCTAAAGGCTCCAGGGCGTGCTGCTGAAGGCTGCCAGGGGCGTGCCGCTGAAGGCTGCCAGGGCGAGCCGCTGAAGGGGCCAAAGGGGTGTGCCGCTGAAGGGCCCAAAGGGCGTGCCGCTGAAGGCCTAAATGGGCAGTTATGAGCCCGTTGTGAGCGCGAGTTATGACTTATTTGATTTTCTTCGAGGCCCATGGATTGTGGGGCTCTTGAGGGTTGAGTTCTCTTCACTGTCGTGACCCCAGAGATAGCTCCACGGCAGTGTATGTGCGTTCGGGGAGTCCGGACGACCCCGCTTTTCCACAGTTTCTTCGGTTGAAGTTGTTATTGGTGCTGGACTAGTTGGGATGTATGGGTGTGCAATTTTGCACGTCCACAAATTCCCCCCACCCACGGGTAGCGCAGGCGAAGGATGAGCCGGACAATGCCCGTGGGTGTACTGGTCTCTTCTTCTCTTTGTTGGTGCCGACAGGGTGTTGGGAGCTGGCGTAGCATGTTTGTCTCTTCTTCTCTTCGTCAGTGCTGACGGGGTGTCGGGGACTGACATGGTATGTCGGTCTCTTCTTCTCTTCGTCAGTACCGACGGGGTGTCGGGGACGGACGGAACATGTTGGTCTCTTTGTCTCTTTATCAGTGCCGGCGGGGTGTCGGGGACTGAGGTGGCTTGTTGGTCCCTTTGTCTCTTCATCAGTGCCGACGGGGTGCCGGGAACTGAAGTAGTACGTTGGTCTCTTCGTCTCTTCATCAGTGCCGACGGGGTGTCGGGAGCTGACCTGGTTTGTTGGTTTCTTCTTCTCTTCGTCAGTGCCGACGGGGTGTCGGGAGCTGACCTGGTTTGTTGTTCTCTTCTTCTCTTCGTCAGTGCCGACAGGGTGCCGGAGGACCGACGCGGCTTGTTTGTCTCTTCTGCTCTTCGTCAATGCCTGACAGGGTGTCGGGCGTTGACATGGTATGTGTTGGTCTTTTCTTCTCTTCGCTAGTGCCGACAGGGTGCCGGGAGCTGACATGGTCTGTTGATCACTTGCTCTCTTCGTCAGTGCCGACAGGGTGTCGGGAACTGAAGCAGTGTATTGGTCTCTTCATCAGTGCCGACGAGATACCGGGAACTGAAGTAGCATGTTGGTCTCTTCATCAGTGCCGACGGGGTGTCGGGAACTGAAGCAGCATATTGGTCTCTTTGTCTCTTCATCAGTGCCGACGGGGTGTCGGGAACTGAAGCAGTATGTTGGTCTCTTCATCAGTGCCGACGGGGTGTCGAGAACTAAAGAAGTATGTTAGTCTCTTTGTCTCTTCATCAGTGCCGACGGGGTGTCGGGAGCTGACACGGTTTGTTGATCTCTTGGTCTCTTCGCCAGTGCCGACAGGGCGCCGGGAGCTGACATGGCTTGTTGGTCTCTTTGTCTCTTTTCTTTCTTTTCTTCTCCCTTTTCTCTTCTTCTCTTCTTCTTTTTTTCTTCTCCTTTTTTGTTCTCTCTTTTTTTCTTCTCTCTTTTTTTTGTTGTTTATTTTTTTTTCTTTCCCTCTTCTTCTCTTCTTCCTTTTTTTTCTTTCTTTTTTTTTGAAGAACTCCGGGTGGCTACTGGCGTGGATGCCAATCATATAAGAGCTGTCGGCACAGCGGCCGATAATTGGAAGCTGTTGACATGGGAGCTGTGACGACCCAGAGTTCAGGATACCGGTATACCGATAACATCGATGCACCGATACCAAGAACTGGGGAAGCCACCCAAGAGGTTGATGAGGCCCCTGAAGGGTTAGTGAAGTTTATCGAGGGGATGCATAGCGAATTGCAATTTGGAACGCGCATATTACAATTAAGCAATAAAATTAACACAAGTGCGGAAGTAATTCAAAAATAAGCAGAGTGATAATTATATAACTAGTCCAGAAGCACAAGAATACTAGTCCAAAAAGTACAACTACGCGGGGCATACCCCAGCAAAAGTACAACAGAGCCTCACAAAAGCGACTCGTCAACTGCTGGAAACTAAGCACGGTCTCCGAGCAACCTCACAAAACACCGGGAGACGGCGGGCGCGGCTCACCTGAAAGGAGAAGGGTGAGTCACAGCCAGACTCAGTAGGGGTCACGCGGATCCCTACCTCGAACTAAACAAACATGCATGCGAAGATAAAGGCAGTAGGGCATGCATTTAAATAAAATAACATGCATTGGCATGAATAACTAATCACAAGAAAGCTATAAACTCTATCTAAGCAGGTATAACATCTAACACATGCCAATAATAATTAAATGCAAGCGACTGAAACTAAATCTACCAAATAGGATAAGCCTTAACCAATCCAAGCAGTAGGGAGTAGGACAACCACTGGAACAGAAACCAGATGCGTCCACTGACGACTTACACTGCGTCTCAAGTACTCGCAGTCGGTAAAACGACAAGCTGAGCGCGTAAACAGTACCAAACCAAGTGACCAGTCAGAGTGACACTCGTCAGTGTCAGTCCACAGCCTCTGACCACGTGTGCACACACTGACTCTAGCCTGAGCAAGGCCCTCTAGCTAGTTTTCTCCCTTGGTAGGACGCTACCATTGGCTGGGAGTCCACGGAACTAGCTTACAAACCGTGTACGGGAAACACCTCTCCGCTATCCCCAAGCGGGTCGGCACTCAACAGACCTTAGGGCAACAACAGTGGCTCCATTGCAAGGAAAGAAAAGCTACTCTATTGGGACTAGAAACATGCCATTATATAATAAAACAATATAAACATGGCATATATACGTAATGGAACGTATAACGAATAAGCCGGCACCCTTTTGAAACCAACATGCATGTGGCGGTCTGCTGCCCATGCGCTACATGAATGTAACGGTCGGGGACTGGCGCGTCACATTAAAAATAACGCGTCTGCCTCCATCCGTTACATCCACCGGAGTTCCAGCTCAAGAAGCCCAAAAGAGAATGTAACGGTAGGGGCTCAGCGCGTTACCTCCATATAACGCGTTAGAGTCCCGCCGTTACATCTACCCGATGCCAAAAATCAACGTGCCGTGGTCAAAAACCCACAGCAGGCGAAGTAACGCGCTTGCCTAGGCCCGTCGGGTTGACCTGACGGCCGACTGACTGGCCATCGGGTTAACCGCCTAACCGGTCAACGCAAACCAATGAGAGAGTAACTGATGGGAGCCCCACCGTTACTCTCGAAATAACGCACCCTCAACGGGCCGTTATAATGATGCGACGCGTCCTTTAAGGACCGCCAGGCGTGTGACGGTTCCTGGAAGGACCGTCACACCTCCTGGGATACGGGCGGGTTCGGTTTGAAAATTGGAGCCCTCCCGGACGATGGAAATCGTCGGGTAACGTCGAAAAACCTGCTTTCTTGGCCATCCATGCAACTCAAACAACAATATAACACCTAAAAACATCACATACAATGCCTATTAAGCATTAAACTCAAGAAATCAAGCATGAACACCATGAATGGAAAACTACCATTTAGCATGCTATAAGCGCCTAATCAAGGAAACGAGCTACAGGAAATGATCCTAGCAAGCTCAGGATTCCATCCCCCTACCTCTTGCAAGCCGAAACGGTCGAAAAGGCCGCATGCAAGGAGGAAGGGTCACGAAGCCTTCACGCTCCACCTCGCTCCCATGATCACCAAACCATGCCGAAATGGGTACCCACGCGTTCCTCTCGACGCGAGGAATCCACCGGCGCCATCCACGCTTCAATCCACCGTCGAATGGCCTGCAACCCAAGAGAGGGGAAGAGGACGGCCGCGGAGGAGAGAGAGAGCGTGAGGGAGAGTGAGATCGACGAGGGGAGAGAGGGAGTGAGGGTGAGAGGTTAAGAGAAACAAAATAAAAATAAAATATATATATTAAAATCTTATTAATTTCTAATAACCCTCAATTAACTCCAAATAAATCCGAAAAAATACCAGAAAAATTCCTAAAAATTCAGGAAAATAGTCAAAAAATTCCAGAACAAATATTAGATCCAAACCACTAAGGATCCACTAAGGCACGGGCCTTACAGTCCCTCCCTCCTAAAAGAAATTTCACCCTCGAAATTTTCAACAACGGAAAAGGAGGAAACTGAGAAAAGACTTATACCTCACTGGAATAAGAAAGGAAAAAGCTGACGCATCTCATCTTCACGTTCCCAAGTGGACTCGTTACCAGAGTGACGCTGCCAAGCAACTCTTACCAGAGGGATAACCTTATTTCTCAACCGCTGTTCACGACAGTCTTCAATTCTGATAGGAAACTCTGGCATAGACAAATCAGCAGTCACTTCGGGCCAAACTGAATCATCGAGAACATGAGAAGCATCTGGCACATATTTTCTCAACTGAGACACGTGGAAGACATCGTGAATAGCTTGCATAGTCGTTGGTAGTTGCAAACGATAAGCCACCGGACCCACAGCTTCAAAAATAGGAAACGGGCCAATAAATCGTGGACTAAGCTTTCCACGCTTCCCAAACCTGGAAACACCCTTCATCGGAGATACCTTAACAAATACCATATCTCCCGGCTCAAACTGTAGTGGGCGTCTGCGCCGATCTGCATAGCTTTTCTGTCGACTCTGGGCTGTCAACAATCTCTGCATGATCAGACGAACCACATCAGAACACTGCTGTACCATGTCTGGTCCTGTCAACAATCTGTCCCCAACATCAAACCAGTTCAAGGGAGTACGACAAGGATGACCATACAACACTTCGTAAGGAGCCATACCAATACTGGAGTGAAAACTGTTATTATAAGCAAATTCAACAAGTGGCAAATGTTGACTCCACGAACCTTGCCAGTCAAGGCAACACGATCTCAGCATGTCTTCTAGAGTCTGAATAGTCCTCTCTGACTGTCCATCTAACTGTGGGTGATACGCTGAACTGAATGCTAACTTAGTGCCCAAAGTTTTCTAGAAACTACGCCAGAAGCCGGAGGTAAAACGTGGGTCACGATCTGACACAAGTGAAACAGGAATTCCATGCAGTGGCACGATCTTTTGCACATAAAGCTCGGCCAACCTCTGCACACTCCAAGCAACTTTAATCGGCAACATTCTGGTAGCTTTAGTCAATCTGTCGACAAGCAACCAGATACCATCAAAACCCTGAGAAGTCCGAGGCAAACCCACCACAAAGTCTGTAGTAACGTGGTCCCATTTTCACATTGGAACCTCTAAAGGCTGAAGTAATCCACCTGGCTTTTGATGTTCGGCTTTAATGTACTGATAAGTCAAGCACTTAGAAACAAATATAGCCACGTCTTTCTTCATACCTGGCCACCAGAACTACTTTTTCAAATTCTGATACATCTTGGTGACACCTGGGTGAATAGGAAAGCGAGAACCATGGGCTTCACTCATAATCTCAAGTCTCAAATCATCTCAAGTCTCAAATCATCATCTGCGGGAACATACCATCTGCCCTGGAAGCTGACGATCAGCTCGTCATCAAATTCCACATTATATCTTGATACGATATGGGCTAAATCAGAATCAGCTTACTGAGCTTCTTGAATCTGCTGATACAAAGCTGAACCCAAAACCAAGCTAGCACAAACTGCCATCCTCGGATCGGCAGGAATCTTAACACTGAATGCCTCACTCGGAAGATGTTCCCACAATTTCCATTCATGAAGCAACAAATGATTGACTTGTACTTTCCTGCTCAGAGCATCAGTCACAACATTCATTTTACCCGGCTGATAGGAGAGTGTAAAGTCATAATCTTTCATGTATTCCATCCATCGCCTCTGCCTAAGATTCAGATCTTTCTGGGAGAATATATACTGTAAACTCTGATGATCAGTAAGAATCTGAAATTTCTCACCATACAGATAATGTCTCCAGATCTTCAAGGCAAAAATAACTGCAGCTAGCTCCAGATCATGCGTGGGATAATTTTCTTCATGCTGTTTCAATTGTCGAGATGCATATGCAATAACCTTACCATGTTGCATCAGCACTGCACCCAAACTTACTCGAGAAGCATCTGTGCAAACAAGAAATCCACCCGAGTCGGAAGGCAAAGTCAACACAGGAGACGAAGTCAAGAGCCTTTTTAATTCAACAAAGCTAGCCTCACACTGATCCGACCAGACAAAAGGTACATCTTTACGAGTCAGTCTAGTCATCGGTGCTGCAATCTTTGCAAAGTCTTGGATGAACCTTCGATAATACCCAGCCAAACCTAAAAAGCTTCTTATCTCAGTGATCGTTCTCGGTCTCTGCCAATTCAAAACAGCTTCAATCTTTGCAGAGTCCACTGCTACTCCGTCACCAGAAATCACGTGGCCAAGAAAATGAATTTCCCGAAGCCAGAATTCACATTTACTGAACTTCGCATAGAGCTCGTGATCTCTCAGAGTCTGCAGAATGATCCTCAAATGCTGAACATGATCTTCATCAGAGGCAGAATAGATCATAATATCATCAACAAAGATCACCACGAACTGATCAAGGAATGGACGAAAAATACGCTGCATTAGGTCCATGAAAGCTGCTGGGGCATTAGTCAAACCAAACGGCATAACCAGAAATTCAAAGTGACCATATCGAGTGCTGAAAGCTGTCTTCTCCACATCAGATTCCCGGATCCGCAATTGAAAGTAGCCAGACCGGAGGTCAATTCGTGAAAAGACAGTAGCAGACTGTAACTGGTCAAACAAATCATCAATCCTGGGGAGCGGATATTTATTCTTGATAGTCACCTGATTCAGCTACCTGTAATCAATACAAAGCCTCAGGCTTCCATCCTTCTTTTTCACAAACAACACTGGAGCACTCCATGGAGAAAAACTGGGGTGAATATAGCCTTTTTCCAGCAATTCAAGTAGCTATGCTCGCAGTACTTTAAGTTCATCTGGAGCCATGCGGTACGGTGCCTTTGCTAACGGGCCTGTACCAGGAATCAATTCAATCACCATTTAAATCTCTCGCTCTGGAGGCAAGCCTGGCAACTCGTCAGGAAACACATCAGGGAACTCACAGACAACAGGAATATCATTGACATCCTGTCGTGGTTTCTCAACAGCCACCACAGAAGCTAAGAATCCCTGGCAACCTGCACCAAGCAACCTATAGGCTCGAATAGCAGAAATAATCATACGAGAAGAACGGGATCGAATACCTTGGAAATAAAAGGCTGATTTTCTTTGGGGCTGAAAATAGACTTTCTTCGATCTACAGTCAACCACAGCTCCATATTGCTCCAACCAATCCATTCCCAGAATAACATCATAATCTGCCAGCTGTAACGTGTACAATCTTGCCGGCAACTGGTGATTATCAATCATCACAGGAGACTCTTCTAAACTCAGAGGTGTAATCATGAAATCTCCAGAAGGCAATTCAACAAACATCTCACAAGACATCTCTGATGTCGGCTCCTCAATACATGCCAAGAAAGCCTCAGAAATAAAAGAGTGAGAAGCACCAGAATCAAATAAGACGCGAGCTGAAAGACCATAAAGCATAATCGTACCTTCCACTAGATGGGACGCAACAGCTTCAGCTCTAGTCATATGATAAACTTTGCCTTTCTGCTTCTTCGATCCAGCTGAGGATTGCTGAGAAGACGCCGACGCTTGAGAATAGAACTGTTGTTGAGTTTGCGGTACAGGAGGAGGTCTGAATTGCGACTGCTGAGGTTGAGAAAATTGAGGAGCTTGCAACTGTTTCGGCCTCAGCGGGCAATCCAGAACCACATGACCCGGCTGGTCACATCTGAAACAAACGACAGGCAGAGAACACGGCTGGCCCTTATGATGACCATCGCATCTCCGACACGTCCATGGCTGACTGACTGCTGAACTCTGACGAGTCTGAGTAGAAGGCACTGTCGGTTGCTGAGCAGAATCTGTACCAGACGACTGCTGGAAAAACTTCTTCTTCTTCTTGAACCGTTTAAACTTGGTCTTGGAAGGAGAGGAAGCACTCCTAACCTCTGACAGAACCGAGGGAACACCTGACACTGGCGGTCGGTAAGCCTGCTGAGACTGCACTGCCGGCTGAACTGACCCTACCTGAGGATACCCACCCGGTCTCGCCATCTCCAGTTCAAGAGCCATAGCTGTCTGGCACGCACCATCTAAATCCGCAACACGACTTGCAATCAAGGGCATCTTCAACTCTGGCCTCAAACCTCGCAAGAATTGCTGAGTCTTCAACGCTTCACTAGCCAGCACATGGGGCGCATACTGACCCAATTCCAAGAACTTATTCCGATACTGAAGCACAGTCATACTACCTTGAGTCAGCTCCATAAATTGATACATTTTGGCCATCTGCAAGCAGGCAGGAGTATAGGCACGCTCGAAAGCAGCAACGAACTCTGCCCAAGTGATCTGCCGAAGAGGTCTCGAATGAAAAGCAATCTGCCACTCGGCTTTCCACCAGGTGATGGCAGTACCCTGGAGTTGAAAAGCGGCAAGCATAACCTTCTCGTCTTCAGCGCTCTCCATAGACAGGAACACGCGTTCAATAGCATCCAACCATTGCCTCGCAACCTCTGGATCGGGCTGTCCATCGAAAGCAGGCGGATTGAACATAAGAAATTCTTTCAAAGCCTTGCCTCGACTTCCAGGCACTTCAACCTGAGGAGTAACGATCGGCGCTGGAGGAGGAACGACTGGAACAGCAGGAACTGCAGGAGGAGGTGCAGAACCACTATCTTCCCTGGGCACATATCGGGGAGCTCGAAGAACTCGAGGAGGTCTTCCTCGACGAGGCGGCATCTTGCACTGCCGAAAAACAGGAAGCAACAGAAATCACATCAATCACGCAGAAAACAACCCTAAGCCAGCAATAGACAACACAAAGGACTAGCTCTGGACAAGTTGCAAATTCCAATTCCTTATACAATTCCTCAACTATGCTTTGATACCAGCTGTGACGACCCAGAGTTCAGGATACCGATATACCGATAACATCGATGCACCGATACCAAGAACTGGGGAAGCCACCCAAGAGGCTGATGAGGCCCCTGAAGGGTTAGTGAAGTTTGTCGAGGGGATGCATAGCGAATTGCAATTTGGAACGCGCATATTACAATTAAGCAATAAAATTAACACAAGTGCGGAAGCAATTCAAAAATAACCAGAGTGATAATTATATAACTAGTCCAGAAGCACAAGAGTACTAGTCCAAAAAGTACAACTACGCGGGGCATACCCCGGCAAAAGTACAACAGAGCCTCACAAAGGCGACCCGTCAACTGCTGGCAACTAAGCACGGTCTCCGAGCAACCTCACAAAACACCGAGAGACGGTGAGCGCGGATCACCTGAAAGGAGAAGGGTGAGTCACAGCCAGACTCAGTAGGGGTCACGCGGATCCCTACCTCGCACTAAACAAGCATACATGCGAAATAAAGGCAGTAGGGCATGCATTTAAATAAAATAACAGGCATTAGCATGAATAACTAATCACAAGAAAGCTGTAAACTCTATCTAAGCATGTATAACAGCTAACACATGCCAATAATAATTAAATGCAAGCGACTGAAACTAAATCTACCAAATAGGATAAGCCTTAACCAATCCAAGCAGTAGGGAGTAGGACAACCACTGGAACAGAAACCAGATGCGTCCACTGACGACTTACACTGCGTCTCAAGCACTCGCAGTCGGTAAAACGACAAGCTTTAAACAGTACCAAACCAAGTGACCAGTCAGAGTGACACTCGTCAGTGTCAGTCCACAACCTCTGACCACGTGTGCACACACTGACTCTAGCCTGAGCCAGGCCCTCTAGCTAGTTTTCTCCCTTGGTAGGACGCTACCATTGGCTGGGAGCCCACGGAACTAGCTTACAAACCGTGTACGGGAAACACCCCTCCGCTATCCCCAAGCGGGTCGGCACTCAACAGACCTTAGGGCAACAACAGTGGCTCCATTGTAAGGAAAGAAAAGCTACTCTATTGGGGCTAGAAACATGCCATTATATAATAAAACAATATAAACATGGCATATATACGTAATGGAACGCATAACGAATAAGCCGGCACCCTTTTGAAACCAACAGGCATGTGGCGGTCTGCTGCCCATGCGCTACATGAATGTAACGGTCGGGGACTGGCGCGTCACATTAAAAATAATGCGTCTGCCTCCATCCATTACATCCACCGGAGTTCCAGCTCAAGAAGCCAAAAAGAGATTGTAACGGTAGGGGCTCAGCGCGTTACCTCCATATAACGTGTTAGAGTCCCGCCGTTACATCTACCCGAGGTCAAAAATCAACGTGCCGCGGTCAAAAACCCACAGCAGGCGAAGTAACGCGCTTGCCTAGGCACGTCGGGTTGACCTGAAGACCGGCTGACTGGCCGTCGGGTTAACCGCCTGACCGGTCAACGCCAACCAACGAGAGAGTAACGGATGGAAGCCCCACCGTTACTCTCGAAATAACGCACCCTCAACGGGCCGTTATAATGAAGCGACGCGTCCTTTAAGGACCGCCAGGCGTGTGACGGTTCCTGGAAGGACCGTCACACCTCCTGGGATACGGGCAGGTTCGGTTTGAAAACTAGAGCCCTCCCGGACGATGGAAATCATCGGGTAACGTCGAAAAACCTGCTTTCCTGGCCATCCATGCAACTCAAACAACAATATAACACCTAAAAACATCACATACAATGCCTATTAAGCATTAAACTTAAGAAATCAAGCATGAACACCATGAATGCAAAACTACCATTTAGCATGCTATAAGTGCCTAATCAAGGAAACGAGCTACAGGAAATGATCCTAGCAAGCTCAGGATTCCATCCCCCTACCTCTTGCAAGCCGAAACGGTCGAAAAGGCCGCATGCAAGGAGGAAGGGTCACGAAGTCTTCACGCTCCACCTCGCTCCCATGATCACCAAACCATGCCGAAATGGGTACCCACGCGTTCCTCTCGACGCGAGGAATCCACCGGCGCCATCCACGCTTCAATCCACCGTCGAATGGCCTGCAACCCAAGAGAGGGGAAGAGGACGGCCGCGGAGGAGAGAGAGAGCGTGAGGGAGAGTGAGATCGATGAGGGGAGAGAGGGAGTGAGGGTGAGAGGTTAAGAGAAAAAAAATAAAAATAAAATATATATATTAAAATCTTATTAATTTCTAATAACCCTCAATTAACTCCAAATAAATCCGAAAAAATACCAGAAAAATTCTTAAAAATTCAGGAAAATAGCTGGAAATTCCAGAACAAATATTAGATCCAAACCACTAAGGATCCACTAAGGCACGGGCCTTACAGGAGCCAATAATTGAAAAGCTGTCGATCCGAAGGTCGATGATTGAAAGCTGTCGGCTCAGGGGCCGATGATTGAAAGCTGTTGGCATGGGAACCAATAATTGAAAAGCTGTCGACCCGAAGGCCGATGATTGAAAGCTGTCGACTCAGGGGCCGATAATTGAAAGCTGTTAGCATGGGAGCCAATAATTGACAAGCTGTCGACCCGAAGGCCGATGATTAAAAAGCTGTCGGCTCAGGGGCCGATGATTGAAAGCTGTTGGCATGGGAGCCAATAATTGAAAAGCTGTCGACCCAAAGGCCGATGATTAAAAAGCTATCGGCTCAGGGGCCGATGATTGAAAAGTTGTCGGCATGGGAGCCAATAATTGAAAAGTTGTCGACCCAAAGGCCGATGATTAAAAAACTGTCAGCTCAGGGGCCGATGATTGAAAAGTTGTCGGCTCAGGAGCCAATAAGGGAGGTCAAAACAGCCAAGGCTGGGAGCGGGCTTAAATAGCCGAAGTTAGGGATTAACGAGCCGCGAGGGCAAGAGGTACGCCATGGGGGCCAAGATTGGGCTCTACGAGCCGGAGCTAGGAAAGTAGGCTTCGATGGCCGGAATTGAGTTTATTGCATACACTCATTCTTGTTATTTTATTATTATTTTTATTATTATTATTTATGTTATTTTTAATCATTTTTCCTTCTTTTTCTTCTCTCTTTTTTTTAAAGCATGCAAGCATTCATTAGCAGGCATAACATAAATATAAGTAAGGCAACTCCCTCTATAGGGAATAGGATAGGGACGTCGCCCGTAATTCGTAGATGCGGTGCGGGCCGCGAGGCACAATTGAGGGGTGGTGCACCTGTCAAGAGGATATCGCATGTCTTGCATGCATAGCCTAAATTCACGCATTTCACCCGAAGCAATTCTCTGTGGCATAGCAGTACAAATGTGTGAACAAAGAGCCCTAACCATAGGGATATGCAGGTTTTCCTGGTGACACTGGAGGATCACTCTGGCGCCTACACATTAGTTCCAGGCTTTCGACTTTTGGTAGCTTCACACAGCCCCCATCTGTTTAATTTGGTAGCGGATTTCACCGTTCGGCGCGAGTCTCCTCATGTGTCTCAATGGGGGTTCCCGGCTACTAAGATTCGTCCTTATTGTGATTTGCTTCACCATTTCACGCGAGTCTCCTCATTTGTTTCAGTGGGGATTCCCGGCTACTCGGATCCACGTTTCTCTCTCTCTCTTCTTTTTCTCTTTTTCTTCCCTTTTTTGTTACAGTGGGGGTAGGCAGCTTTTTCCTCACGATTACCTTTCACGCGAGTGCAGAAATTCAAGTTTCCGTAGAGTGCTAAGAAGAAATTCGGGCAATCCCTATAGTCGAAGGCTATTGAACACATTAAGTGGTAGGTGTGGGAGCGTTGCCTCAGGTTTATTTTGTGAGTTGGGCTTAGCGATTCCGCCATGACTCTTCCCCTTGACGTGTGCACCCGCCATAATTGGGTTCTCTTCGAGCGCGTGCCATGACGCCCGTGCATCCGGAATCGGGGTGATATTATTTAGCAAGGAAACACGGTCCTAGAAAATTCCAAGGAGGTGTATTATTCTATATTAAGCAACCATGCAAGCAGGGCAATCATGCATTCTCTTTTTTTTTTATTTTCTTTGTTTTGTGTTTGTTTTGTTTTATTTTTTTGCTTTGTCCTTTTTTGTTTTTAGTTTTTGTTTTGTTTTATTTTTTTTTTGCATAAGAAAATATTGTTGTTACATATAAGTGTAGTGGTAGTAGAGGTATTAGGGAAGCAGACCATATTTTTGTTCTCTGGCCGGGGAAGGATCCGAACCAAAGTGGAAGGTTTATTCTATTTTATATATTTTTTTTAACTGGGAAGCTGTCGGCTGGGGTGTCAATGATGAGGTAACTGTCGGCTAGGAGCCGATGATGAGGTAGCTGTCGGCACGGGGGCCGATGATGGGGTAACTGTCGGCTAGGAGCCGATGATGAGGTAGCTGTCGGCTCGGGGGCCGATGATGGGGTAGCTGTCGGCTAGGAGCCGATGATGGGGTAGCTGTCGGCTCGGGGGCCGATGATGGGGTAGCTGTCGGCTAGGAGCCGATGATGGGGTAGCTGTCAGCTCGGGGGCCGATGATGGGGTAGCTGTCGACCCAAAGGCCGATAAAGAGGTAGCTGTCAGCTAGGAGCCGATGATGGGGTAGCTGTCGGCTCGAAGCCCCGATGGCTGAAAGTTGGTCGGTTTAGCGCCCCGTCGGCGGAAGGTTGAGTCAGTTTAACGCCCCATCGGCGGAAGGTCTAGTCGGTTTAACGCCCCATCGGTGAAAGATCTAGTCGGTTTAACGCCCCGTCGGTGAAAGGTCTAGTCAGTTTAACGCCCCGTCGACGAAAGGTCTCGTCAGTTTAACGCCCCGACGGCGAAGGGTCTAGTCAGTTTAATGCCCCGTCGGCGGAAGGTCTAGTCGGTTTAACGCCCCGTCGGTGGAAGGTCTAGTTGGTTTAACTCCCCGTCGGTGGAAGGTTTAGTCGGTTTAACGCCCCGTCGGCGAAAGGTTTAGTCGGTTTAACGCCCCGTCGGCGGAAGGTCTAGTCGGTTTCTATTTGTTGGATGGCTGGAGGTCGGAGGAAAAAGTTTCCCTCGTGACTCTTCTTTCTCTTCTTCTCTTCTTCTTTTGCGTGGAGAGGCGGGTGCAAAGACCATGTTTGCCTCATGTGTCTTTTCTTTCTTTTCTTCTCTTCTTCTTTTTGTGTGGAGAGGCGGGTTCAAGGACCATGTTCGCCTCGTGACTGCTCTTTCTATTCTTCTCTTCTTCTTTTATGGAGAGGCAGGTGCAAAGACCATGTTCGCCCCGTGACTGTTCTTTCTCTTCTTCTCTTCTTCTTTTATGGAGAGGCTAGTGCAAAGACCATGTTTGCCTCACGACTCTTCTTTCTCTTCTTCTCTTCTTCTTTCATGTGGAGAGGCGGGTGCAAAGACCACGTCTGCCTCGTGACTCTTTTTTCTTTTTTTTTCTCTTCTTCTTTTGTGGAGAGACAGGTGCCAAGACCATGTTCGCCTCATGTCTCTTCTCTTCTTTTTCTTCTCTTCTTCTTTGTGTGAAGAGGCAGGTGCAAAGACCATGTTTGGCCCATGTGTCTTTCCTTTCTTTTCTCCTCTTCTTTTTTGTGATGAGGCGGGCTCGGGGACCATGTCTGCCTCATGTGTCTTTTCTTCCTTTCCTTCTCTTCTTCTTTGTGTGAAGAGGCGGGCTCGAAGACCACGTCTGCCTCATGTGTATTCTTTCTTTTCTTCTCTTCTTTTGTGTGATGAGGCGGGCTCGAAGACCACGCCTGCCTCATGCGTGTCTTTTTCTTTATTCTGCTCCTCTTTTCTCATTAATGCTTCCACGCTGGAGTGTATTTCTCCTAATGTGCCCCAAGTTGGGGGGTAGATTTATTTGGTATGCATCCCCCTGAGGGGTGTGTTTTGCCTCTTTGCCTCTGTGCCCCCAGGCGGGGCGTATTTTTCAAGGCTTCTATGCCCCCAGACCAGGGTGTGTTTTTTTTCTTCTTTCAAATGCCCCCAAGGCAAGGTGTAGCTTCTTCAAATGCCCCCAAGCCGGGGTATACTCTTCACGGCTTCTATGCCCCCAGGTGGGGTATGTTTCTACTCCTTTGAATGCCCCCCCCCCAAAGTGGGGTGTAGCTCTCTTCAGGTGCCCCTGAGCCGGGGTGCTTTCTCTTCATGCACCCCCGGGCGGGGTGTGTTTTTCATGACTTCTATGCCCCCAGACGGGCTGTGGCTTCGTTGTATGTGTTGTGTAGTGGACAGCAGATCTAGAGGGGAGGGGTGAATAGATCAGCCCCACTTTTCGCAATGAGGCCCTCTAAACAGCTAGTTAAAATGAATTGCAGCGGAATAGAAACTAGCTTCCAAGAATGCTATGATTCACTTAGCAAGATAAGCAAGATATATAATAATTCGATCCTAAGCATGCATCTAGAACGAATCAATCACACAAGCAAACCACACTAGACAGGATTTTTAAGGTGGTTCGGACTGAATCCTCAGCCCTACGTCCACCCCTCACCAAAACCCGGTGAGGCTTCACTTGTGCAGCGCACAGAACCGCAAATCGGAAACCACCGATTGCCTTCCTACTCACCACCTGGTAGGGACGTCAACCGCAAATTGGAACACCCTCCAATTGCCTTCCTACTAACCACCGGTAGGGATGAATCACACTTTCAATGTTTAAACAATAATGAAAATGAAACAAATGTGAAGGAACTAAAACAAGAGATTGAGTTATGAGTGAAAATGAATTGGCCCTTGTATGGAATGTTGATCAGCAACAAGGCTCCTCTTGGCTTCAACTCAATCTTCTTGATTCACCCTTGATTGGATGAATGTTCTTCACGGAGTACTGTTCACGTGAACAGTACCTCTTCCTTCAATTCTTCTCTCTTGATCTTCTCTTTGAACTTCTTTGAATGAATGAAGGAGATGATGAAGCTACCTTGAATCTTGATTGCTTCTTTAGCTTCTAGGAGTTTGAATGCTTGAAATATCACCTTGAATGAACTTGAAAGAACTTGAATGGATGAAGATGATTTCCCTTGAAGAACTTGAATCAAACCGACTTCCTTGGATCACTTTGATAGCCTTGCTTTGATGTAATCTTCCTTGAAGATTGCTGGCTTTGATTTGAGCTTGATTCCCCTTTGATTGGATGAAGAACACCTTCACGAACTACTGTTCACGTGAACAATAGCTCGTCTCCAAGCTCTCTTGCAACCTCCCTTGCAGCCACCCTTGTAACCCCTTCAAGCATTAGGGTTTCCAACCCTCTTGTATTGGTTTTATAGACCTTGAATGGTCTATGGACAAGCCTTAGACCAGATCCATAATTTGTGGGTGATTAGGTGACTTTTGGATTAAAGAAATCCATGTAGAATGGCCCTTTTCGAAGTTGGAAACAAAGTCAAAAATGAAGGCTTGGGGCTGGCGGTCGACCGTCAGGAGTTTGAAGGCTTGGGGCTGGCGGTCGACCTGCAGCTCCTGACGGTCGACCGCCACTGAAACACCTGCAACCGGGCGATCCCTGGGAAATCCGGTCGACCGCCACTGGCTGGCGGTCGACCGCCACTGAAAAACGTGCAGCCTTGGCAGTCCCTGGCTGGGGCGGTGGACCGCCCCTGTGCTGGCGGTCGACCGCCAGCTGGGCAGAGCCCGGGTCACCCCGGGTCGGTCCGTTGGCCACACCAGCTCCATCGCTTGAGTCCGTTAGCTGCCCGTTCATGTCTGTGGCATCGACCTTGATTGTCTTGAAGTTTTATTACTGAGTCTTCAAGCCAAATTTTATTCCAGGGGCTCCGCCCCCGGAAACCCCCGCAAGGGGCGCTGCCCCCTTGACCCCCGCGACCTGACCGGGCAGGTCGATCCCCGCGACCTGACCGCGCAGGTCGATCCGCGTGCGAGGGCGCAACATTGAGCTTTCATGTGCATATCTGTCATGAACAAAACATCACATATGTCAGTCATAAGATAGTGGAAAAGAACAATGACTTATAGTGTTTAGCCATTATCAAAACCAAGAATACCAAATGACTCATATGATCATAGATTGATGTCGAATGACCTAATTGATCACATGATGACTCAAATGACTACAGGGGCACAACAATATGTTGTGCCCCCGAGTCAGGGTGGATTCTCTTCATGTGCCCCCACGGCGGGGTGTATATCTTTTTATGTGCCCCCTGGAGCGAGGTGCGGTTTGCTTCTTGTGCCCCCCCTGAGGCGGGGTATCTTTCTTCTTCAAATGCCCCTAAGCCGGGGCGTATTCTCTATGGCTTCTATGCCCCCGGGCGGGGTAAGTTTCTTCTTAAAATACCCCTAAGATGGGGTGGACTCTTTTCTTCTTATGCTCCCAAGGCGGGATGTAACTTCTTCAAATGCCCCTAAGCCGGGGCGTGTTCTTTACGGCTCCTATGCCCCCAGGCAGGGTATGTTTCTTCTTCAAAGACCCCTAAGCTGGGGTGGACTCCTCTTCATCTACCCCTGAGCCGGGGTATACTCTTCACGGCTTCTATGCCCCCAGGCGGGGTATGTTTCTTCTTCATATGCCCCTGGTACGGGGCGTGTCTTTTGCTTGTTATACCCCCCCCCCCATGGCGGGGGGAAATTCTGCTTTTTTTCTACCTCTGAAGGTGGATGAGTGCTTCTCTTCACATGTCCCCGGCACGAGGGTGTATCTTTTGCTTCTTACGCCCCCCTGAGGCGGGGGTGTATCTCTTTACGGCTTCTGTGCCACCGAAGTAGGGTATGTTGTTTCTTCAAATGCCGCTTGGGCAGAGTATATCTTTCTTTTTATGCTCCCAGATCGGGATGTATGTCTCTTCGTTTCTATGCCCCGGGTCGGGGTAGATGCTTCTGCTTCTTATGCGCCAAGGGCGGAGCGTATTTTTTTGTGCCCCCAGGCTGGGGTAGGTGCTTCTGCTTCTTATGCGCCAAGGGTGGAGTGTGTCTCTTTCTGTGCCCCCAGGCTGGGGTACATTCTTCATGTTTCTTATACCCTTTTCGCAGGGCGTATTCTCTTGCTTCTTATGTCCTTGGACCGGGGCGTATGTTTCTTCTTCTGACGCCCCTAGGTCGGGGTATATTCTTTCTTCATGTGCTCCCAGGTCGGGATATATGTCTCTTTGCTTCTTTACGCCCCTGGATCGGGGTAAATGCTTCTGCTTCTTATGCGCCAAGGGCGGAGTGTACCTCTTTGTGCCCCCTGAGCGGGGTGGATGCTCTGCATGTGTCCCCGGGTCGGGGTGTAGCTTTGTCTCCCATGGAGGGGGTGTGTTGTTTCTTCAAAAGCCCCCAGACCAGGGTGTATTCTTCTCTTTCTTATACTCCCGAGACGGGAGGGGTTCTCTTCATGTGCCCCCGTGGTGGGATGTGCTTCTTTCTTCGAGTGTCCCCAGATCGGGGTGAAATCTTTTCTTCTGCCCGGCCACACCGGGGGGAATGTTTGCTTCTTGTGCTCCCAAGGTGGGGTGTATTGCTGCTTTTGGTGCTCCCAAGGTGGGGCGTATTGCTGCTTCTGATGCCCCAGAGCGAGGTATCTTTCTCTTCACATGCCCCCGGCACGGGGTATATTCTGCTTCTAGTGCCCCCAAAGTGGGGTATATTGTCACTTCTGAGGCGGGGTGTAGTTCTTGCTTCTTTTTTTTATATGCACCCGAGGCGGGCGATACTTCTTGCTTCTTTTTTTTTATATGCACCTGAGGCGGGGTGTAGTTCTTGCTTCTCTTTTCTTTTCTTTTAATATGCACCCGAGGTGGGGTGTAGTTCTTGCTTCTCTTTTTCTTATATGCACCCGAGGCGGGGTGAGTTCTTCTTCTTTGCTTACGTACCCCCATATCGGGGTGTATTCCTTCCTTCATATGCCCCTCCTAAGCCAGGGGATGTTGTTCGTTCTGCTTCAGATGTCCCCCGGGGGGGGTGCATGTTGCTTCATGAACCCCGAGCCTGGGGTATATTCCTTCAAATGCCCCTAAGCCAGGGTGGACTCTCTTTTCTTCTTATGCTCCCAAGGCGGGATGTAGCTTCTTCAAATATCCCCAAGCCGGGGTGTGTTCTTTACGGCTTCTATGCCCCCCCTAGCGGGGTATGTTTCTTCTTCAAATACCCCTAGGCCGGGGTGGACTTCTCTTCATATGCTCCTGAGTCGGGGCGTGCTCTTTATAGCTTCTAGGCCCTCGAGGCGAGGTATGCTTTATCTTCAAATACCCCTAAGACGGGGGTGTGATTCTTGACTTCATATGCCCCCGACGTGGGGTATATCTTTTGTTTCTTATGCTCCCGAGCCGGGATGTAGCTTCTTGGCCTCATATGCTGCCGAGGCGAGGGGTATGCTGCTTCATGTGCCCCCGGGGGGAATGCATTTTGCCTCTACTGCCCCATGGCGGGGTATATCTCTTGGCTTCTTGCGCCCCCAAGGTGGGGTGTGTTTTCTTCTTGTGCCCCCGGGGTGGGTATATCTTTCACTTCTTATGCCCCCCCCCCTTTGAGGCGGGGTGAAGTCTTTGCTTCAAATGCCCCTAAATCGGGGTATAGTTTTGTCTCATATGCCCCTAGAGCAGGGGTGTATTTCTCTTCATGTGCCCCTCAGTCGGGGTGTATCCTTATTGCTTGTTGTGCCCCCAAAGGGAGGTGTCTTTCTCTTCATGTGCCCCGGGCACCGGGTGTATCTTTGCCCTTTTTTTATATGCCCCTGAGGGGGGGATTCTTCTTCTTCTGCCCCGACACGCTGGGGAATGTTTACTTCTTGTGCCCCCAAAGTGGGGTGTATTCTCGATGGCTCCTGTGCCCCCCCGTTGGTGGGGTGTATGCTTCTTCTTCAGATTCCCCTAAGGCGGGGTGTATTTTTTGTTGCTTCATGTACCCCCGAGTCGGGGTGGATTCTCTTCATGTGCCCCCATGGCGGGGTGTATTCTTTGTTGCTTCATGTACCCCCGAGTCGGGGTGGATTCTCTTCATGTGCCCCCATGGCGGGGTGTACTCTCTTTATGTGTCCCCAGGGGTGGGGTGTGGTTTACCTCCAGTGCGCCCTAGCAGGGTGTATCGCTGCTTGCAATATCCTCCGAGGCGGGGTATCCTTCTTCTTCAAATACCCCTAAGCCGTGACATATTCTTTATGGCTTCTATGCCCCCATAGTGTGGTGCGTTTCTTCTTCAAATACCCCTAAGATGGGGTGGACTCTTTTCTTCTTATACTCCCAAGGCAGGATGAAGCTTCTTCAAATGCCCCTGAGCCGAGGCGTGTTCTTTACGGCTTCTATGCCCCCCAGGCGGGGTATATTTCTTCTTTAAATACCCCTAGGCCGGGGTGTATTCTTGCTGCTTCTCATGCTCCCGAGGCGGGATGTGACTTCTTCAAATGCCCTTAAACCGGGGCGTATTCTTCATGACTTCCATGCCCCCCGGTGGGGTATGTTTCTTCCTCAAATGCCCCTAAGCGAGGGTGTGTTCTTTTACTTTTTACGCCTCTAAGGGCGAGGTGCATTCCTCTCCATGTGCCCCTAGCATGGGGTGTGCTTTTGTTTCTTATGCCCCCAGGCTGGGGTACGTTCCTTCTTCATATACCCCTAAGCCAGGGTGAGTTTCTCCTTTTGTGTGTCCCCAGGCCGGGGTGAATTCTTTTCTTCTTATGCCCCCATGGCGGGGTATGTCTTTTGCTTCATGTGCCCCCATATCGGGGTGTATTTCTCTTCTTCAAATGCCCCTAAGCCGGGGTGCAACTCTATTTCTTCTTATGTCCCCAGGTCAGGGCGGATTCTTCTTTAAATGCCCCGAAGTCGGGGTGTAACTTTTACTTTGTGCCCCTCAGTCGGGGCGGATTCTCTTCATGTGCCCCTGGGATTGGGATGTATCTCTTTTTTTGCCTCTTATGCCCCCGTAGCAGGGTATATATCTTCTTCTTATCCCCCATGGCGGGGTATATACATGCTCTCTTCGGGAGTGGTGGCCGTGCTTGGCCTCATTGCTATAAAGCATTCCCCACAGCGGGCAGCCATTCACCAAGCTACAATTGTGGCTCGATTGGTCTTTTAACAGCCACTCGAGGGGCCGTCTTATGCCGGATAGAGGCAGCAGGAAAGAGGAACGGGCCGGGTCATTGCGCCGCGGACTTGGAGCCTCCTGGAGCCAAGCGGGATGCCGGGTTTCTTCTTGCTCTTTTAGTCGGCGATACTGGCTAACTTTTCTTCCTTTCTTCTCTCTTTCTCTCTTTTTTTTTCCTCTTTTTTTCTCTTCTCTTCTTCTTGTATGATTGACCAGGGTGGAGGTGCAGGAGAGCGCTCACCCCCTCAGGGAGGGGATGAGTGGTTCACTCCACCGCATCAACCCCACAATGGTAATCTTTGTTCAGCACGGGTCTCGACGGACGTGGCCGTACAACCCTCTCTTGCCAATCCTTTCTCTTTTTTTTTTGCTTCTTTCTTTTCTATTTTTCTTCTTTTCTTCTTATCTTATCTTCTTCTTCTCTTCTTCTCTTCTTTTCTTCTTTTCTTCTCTTTCTTTTTGAGGAAAAGGGGGGTTTGATTTTCCCTCCCTTCTCTTCTCTTTCTCTTCTCCCTTTTTTTATAACAACCCCCATGATTCTTGGAAGCTGCATATGCTTCGAAACAGCGTCCTCGAGGCCACGAAGGCAGCTGCATCGAGTTTGGATTTTCTCCCCATAGGACTAGCGAAGACAGCACATGTCATTCATCAAAGCAGGCAAACATCGTTAATTAGGAGGCCATGAGGACCTAAATCCCGGCGAAGAGATGAAGGGTGGTTTATGTCCCACCGGGCGTGCCAGACTTGTGGACGCACTTTTCGTTCGTTTATTATGCTCGTCTCTTCGGGAATGGTTGATTCGTCTATTAAGTGCGTGGGCGTGCCAGTCACAAGTGACAATTTATTCGGGCTCCGAAGAGCCCACGGTGCGCTCGATCTGACTCGGTCAGACGATTGTGTGGTTCATGTCGGGACCAAAACCCGCCGCGCCATAAAGGTCACGGCGTCATTTACACCCCCCATACGAGGAAACACCCTTGATTAATCACCGGGATTCAGGGCCTCATGGCCAAGAAATCAATTGCATGGAAGGTCTATTACGAGGTATTGAAATCCTCGCGCGAGGGCGAGAAGAAAACCATTCGCGGTCATGTCAGTCGTGTACTGACCATTTAATATTCGGACGAATGTCCGGCTCGAGAAGATCGCGGTTGTCGCGGGAAAACCGGAACGCATGTATGCCGAGGTACGTCAAATCTATTGTTCGGAAGAGCGGAGAACGTTCAGCTAAGCCTCGGTTAGAGCGATCAAAAACTAGTAAATCTGTTGGCCCGGTGCAAGAGCAAGCTGCGACCATACTGCGGTGGACCCCCTGCGGTCGAAACAAGACTTGCATGAGCGTCATTAATATTTCCGGTGCCAAGGGGCAACGAGGGACTATCCCTTGAATCGGCTGGAAAGCCCTATGTCTAGGGAAGCGGACGTTCGAAACGTGTCAGTCATTCGAGAGACCGTTTAATATTCTGACGGGTGTCCGGCTTGAGAATACCGTAATCGTCGCAGAATGACCTAGAACATATGTATGCCGGGACACGGCAAACATATTATTCCGAGACTCTGAAAACATTCGGTTAAATCTCGGTTAGTGTAGCAGGAAACCAATGAGTTTGTTGGCCCGGTGCAAGATCGAGTCAGGACCATTACGGGGGCGCCTCCCGCGGTCCAAACGAGGCTTGCGTGGGCGTTGTTAATATTTCCAATGCCGAAAGGCAGTGGGAAAGTGTCCCGGGACTAGATTCCAAAATAGAGATGCATACCGAGATGGCTGGCTATAGGCCTAAGATGTGGGTCAATCAATGACCATGACTAGGGCAAACCCGTGGTCTAAGCATGACTCACGAAGGTCTTATTGATATTCCCACGCGTAGGGTTCGGGGATGACGAGAGCCGTCTCGTTCCATCCAGATTGTGTTGGTCGTTCATGGACCACTCTATGTTCGGATAAAGATCCGTATTGAAGGCGCAACGTAAACGGAAAATAAACTCGTACAAATGTATGCCGAGTTTACGGCAATCTCAATGAAAGGGCGGGAACGAATCCCAACGGGAAAGCATCATGTTTGATAGACTATCGGCCCAAAGCAATGTCGGATTACGACCGTATTGGGATGGCTCCTAAGGTCCGAATCCGACTTGGAGGGGCGGCGTCAATGTTCCCTTTATAACGGGTCTTGAGAAGAATGAGGCTGTGGAGTGGAGCTCATCATTTTATTATTATTTAAATTTTTATCGTTACTATTTGTTATTTCTTTATATTTTTTTGGTGAGTTTGTTATTATTGTTCATTTATTATTATTTTCTATTATTATCTACCTATTTATTTATTATATTCTTTTTGTTGAATCGGTAATTATTATTACTTATTTCCCCCTTTTATTATTATAATTTTATCATTATTATTATTATTTATCTCCTTTTTTATTGTTATCATTTATTTATTTATTGGGTTTGGCATCATTATTATTTACCCCTTTTGTTATTATAATTTTATTATTATTTTTATTATTTATCCCCCCCTTTTTTATGAGTCCGTTATTATTATTATTGCCTGTTACATTCGGCATGTATGTGGAGAGGGCAGAGGAGAGTGTACCGCTGAAAGGTTATGGAGAGTGTGCTGTTGAAGGTGAAGGGAGTGTGCCGCTGAGGCCCAAGGGAGTGTGCTGCTGGAGGCTGGTGGAGAGTGTGCTGTTGAAGGCCAAGGGAGTGTGCCGCTGAGGGCCAAGGGAGTGTACTGTTGAGAGTGAAGAGTGTGCTGCTGGAGGGTGCTAAGGAGTGTACCGCTGAGGGTGAAGAGTGTGCCGCTGGGGGGCTGAGGAGTGTACCGCCGAGGGTGAAGAGTGTGCTGCTGGCGGGGCTAAGGAGTGTACCGCTGAGGGTGAAGAGTGTGCCGCTGGAGGGGCTAAGGAGTGTACTGCTGGACAGTTTGAAGGGTGTACCGCTGGAGGGTTGAATGGTGTATCGCTGGAGAGTTTGAAGGGTGTACCGCTAGAGAGTTTGAGGGGTGTTCCTTTAGTTGATTAGAATGTTTTATTGTTGTAGGTTCCATTTGTTTATTACTTTCTCTTTGTCTTTTAATTCGTTATTGCCCCGTTTGTTTATTACTTCCTTTTATCTTTTTAATATGTTATTGTCTCTAACAAAAATTCGACAGCATCTCCCCTTGACCCGAGCGTAGGGGAGATACAGGGAACACGCCCACATGGAGTGGCGGAACCTGATAATTGGAGGTGGGAGCCCGAGAGCGGCGGCACCTTAGTAAAACCTCGGGAAACTCAGAGAAAGTGTCGAGAAACCAGTAGGCTGATACAAGCCACGAATGCACCGGAGGAATGCCAATCAAGGTGTGCCGCTGAGGCAGCCTAAGGGTGTGCCGCTAAGCAAACCAATAGTGGAGGTGTGCTGCTGAAGGCCCGTAGGGGGGGGGGAGTGTACTGCTGAAGCAGCCAAGGAGGGTGTGCCGCTGGGCGGCCAAGGAAGGTGTGCTGCTGGGCAAATACAGGGAAGGCGTGCCGCTGAAGGGGAGGTGGACTGAGGGTGCAGCCCTCAAGATCAGTGGGTGGAAAACCACACAGGGGGAGTAAAACCCGGAGGGGTGCAAACACGAAAAAAAAGCGCCTTAGAAAGACACAAAAAAAGGAAACATTCACAAGCCTCCTATTTTTATTCTCATAAGAGGGGTGCCCCAAGGGGGCTAATACATTACAACACAAAAAAAAAGAACGGAGGAAAGGGAAGAACTAGACAAAATGGAGAGGGGGGGGGGGGATGGAGCACTGGCTCCTGCCCGCCCACAGCTCACTCTCTTTCTTCTCTCACTCTCTTCTATCTTCTTCTCTTCTCTCTTCGCACAGTGGCCGGGGTGGCGGAACAGCAAGGTCTCCTCTCTTCTTCTCTTCTTCTCCTTGCTCTCTTCTCACAGGGGCGGTGGACGGAGCGACAGGGGGGAGCCCGAGTCTCCCCTCCTCTTCTTCTTCTCTTCTCTTCTTCTTCCTTTTCTTCTCTTTACTATCTATCTATGTGTGTGTCTCCTCTCTTTTTCTCTCGTCCGTCCTTCTTCTTGTTCTTTTGGAGCAGCGGAGGCTTTTTATACCTCCCACGGCGAGAGCTTCCAAAGGCGGGAAGCGTCCGAAGTTGACGGGCATTAACTGGGAGTTGACTCCTCCGTCCATGGTGGCAGAGGAGTAGCTTGTGTGGCCCAGCCTCCGGTCGACACCTCGGACAGCTCACTGCGCGCCAAGGATCTATAGGGCATGGGCGCAAGATCTTGTCTGCTGGAACGTGCCGTTGAAGAGGGCAAAGGGTGTGCCGCTGAAGGCTGTCGGGGCGTGCCGCTGAAGGCTGTAGGGGGGCGTGCCGCTGAAGGCTGCCGGGGCGTGCCGCTTAAGGCTGCCAGGGGCGTGCCGCTTAAGGCTGTCAGGGGCGTGTCGCTTAAGGCTGCTAGGGCGTGCCGCTGAGGGCTGCCAGGGGCGTGCCGCTGAGGGTTGCCAGGGGCGTGCCGCTGAAGGCTCTAGGGCGTGCCGCTGAAGGCTGTGAGGGGCGTGCCGCTGAAGGCTGCCAGGGCGTGCCGCTGAAGGGGCCAAAGGGGTGTACCGCTGAAGGGCCCAAAGGGCGTGCCGCTGAAGGCCTAAATGGGCAGTTATGAGCCCGTTGTGAGCGCGAGTTATGGCTTATTTGACTTTCTTCGAGGCTCATGGATTGTGGGGCTCTTGAGGGTTGAGTTCTCTTCACTGTCGTGACCCCAGAGATAGCTCCACGGTAGTGTATGTGCGTTCAGGGTGTCCGGACGGCCCCGCTTTTCCACAGCTTCTTCGGTTGAAGTTGTTATTGGTGCTGGACTAGTTGGGATGTATAGGTTTGCAATTTTGCACGTCCACACCGGCGAGCCGTCGGTACCGTACGCGGAGCACCACTCGATCTACGTCGGCTTCCATCTAGCTTGGAGATAGTTTGGAGACTCCCCCTTGAGTCTTAGTATTTATCATATTTACCGGGATTTTATTTATGTGTAATGTGTGTTTATTTGGCTTTATTCGGATTGTAATTCGGATTGTAAAAGGGTTTTATTTGTAATTTGGGACCACTTGGGTCCAGCGGGCCCCCCATCCCTTCTCCCATTGATCCACCTCAGCTCTTGGGCCCATGTGGGGTCAGTCAACCCTCCAAGGTGGGCTTCTTGAAGGGTTGGACCAAGGGGGGACAAAGGGTAACGAAATTCAAAATTTAGAACACATAAGTCAAGGGGGTGCCCCATGTATAATATAGTTTATTAGGATTGAAATCTTATTTTATTTGTTCCAAACCACATGGGAGAAATAAATTATGGACTCCCTCTTTTACCCCCCACCAATCCTAGATCTAGGGATAGAACTAGTCTTTTTGTATTTTCTATAAGAACCTTGTATTTTCATTTTGAGTAGAATTAATGTAAAGAAATTCAGATATTTTGTTCCAAAGGTAAGGGCTGCCCCCTATCTCTCTCCTCTCTCCCCCTTCTGCAGTAGGGAAGGCTGTGTTTCTGAGGTGAGACGCCTCCTATATCGGTTCGTGAGATCGCCATCACTGCCGCCACCGCCATCGTGCCGCCATCGCACCACCGCCAACGTCGTCGGAATTCTGTCCACTCAGGACAGCCCACTGTTCCCGGAATTTTTTCTCACAACCTCGAGATATTTTGGGTTCCAAACTTTCAGGGTGAATTCTGGAGGTTCAACCCAAGTCCCAGAAAAATTGGTGGAAATTCTAATTTTTATTTTTTCATTTTCGTTCTCCACCCCCTTTCAGATCTGCGAGCAGTTTGTCCAGATTTCCAGAACCCTAATAGATTGCTCATGAAACCCCCTTTTCGTAATTCAAATGACTTGATATTTTTATTAGAGGTTCTGTCCACATAATACCTAGTCCACAAATTTTCTTGTGAATTTAGGTTCTCATTTTTATTTTCTAAAAAAATCACTTCAGATCCCAACTCAGTTCTGTCTGCCACTGTCTAGATCCAACCACCCATCAGTATAAAATACATTTCCCCATCCCAACCTCCACCAAATCTGTCATAAAAATTATTGTCGTCTTCCTCTCTCTCCCCTCTACAACTTTCATGAAGAGCTCAATGTCTGAATCGGAGGTCTACTTCGCGGTCAATGCCAACTCTCAGGAAAAATCACCACTGTCCTGAGATTTCGGGTCCTGTCCAACAGTAGCTTGTAAAATCGATCAAGGCCAGATCCGAGAAATTAAAATTTATTTTTCTGGCCCTAGATCGAAGTACTTCAAAAGAGCTTTCCAATGATACCTCTTGTGCGTCGATCCGACGTCGGGAGTGATTGCAGCAGTAGATCTCACCGGGTCGCGCGTTGCAAAACAGAAGCCGCAGATCCGTGGACAGCAACTCCAAGAAGTGCAGATCGAAGCCGCACGGCTTCCGACCGGCGTTCCAGCCCGGCCGCCGTCCAGGGAAGCGTGCCACCAGAGGTCACCATCATAGTGGGACCCACTCCGTCAGGTCCGGAAGACTGAGCAGCACGTGGGCCCCACGAACCCGTAGATCGCGCCGTCCGGACATCACTAAAACGCGGGTTTCGGCACCGTCGGAGCGACATCAAGATGCTGCCCGTCAACTCAATTCTCGCTACTCCTGGGCCCCACATGTGACCTGTTATCTCCCTGCGTGGAGTAGGTTGAAACATTTGTACCGCTATAATATTTGTTAACCGGGAGTACAGATTTGGCTGGGGCTGTCTTCCCCACGCCGGGAGCGTGGAGGTACGGTCTTAACTCCTTGGCATTACATTGCTTAGCTAGTATATGGTCATATGCCGCTGTGAGAGCGTAGGAGTCTAGCCCGTGAGTCCATGTCACCGCTATGAGCGAGAGAGTGACCCGTCCCATGGCTCGATCCGAGCACGGAAGTGAGTCGACCACCCTTGACTCTGCCAGTTTCTCAACCGCGCGGATCCACGTTTCCCCTCGCTTGGGACGACGAGTGAGCTTGCATTTCTGTTAGCGACGTATAGCCCATAGGAACTCTTAGTGTCGAGCCGAAGTGTCTCTCCTATTCATATGTTGCTGGTCACGTCTCCATTTAGAGTCCGAGGTCCGCATCACTTAGAGTCGGTCCCCATGTCCGTCCCGCATCAATTTGGTATCAGAGCGCCAGTTGAGTCTAGGATAGTCATTAGTCATTGCTTAAAAGCACAAAAAAAGAGTTTAAGTCTAAGTCGGTCCAAGGTTGCATTTGCATCCCAATACCCGGTATATAAAAAGGTGTCACCCGACCGTTAGCTTACGCCTATCGGAGAGGTGATTCACTCGCGTGAGAGGATCTTCAGATCCCCGGACTCCGCCAGGTACCGGATCTTGGTTGTGTCTAGGTTGGTAGTCGAGTCTGCACTCCAACATTGCATTAGTGTTTAGTCGTGTCTAGTGTCTTGTCTCCTCATGTCGGCATGTCCATCTTGTAATTCCCAGTTTCCAATGGAATCTCGATCGCCCAGGCGATATGACTGTTGGCACACCCATGGGTTTGGCAACCACCCTCTCCACTTCCGTAAGCCCGAAGTCTCGAATATTTATGGCTCCAATGACCCAGGCGACTACCTCAAGTGGGAGTCCGCCATGGACACATACTTTGATTATTATACCATGTCCGAAGCCGGGCAATTCTATTTCACCAAGGAGAGGCTTCTACACGAGACCGCCGAAAAGTGGGACCACATTGAGCGCTTGAGAGAGGTTAGGAGGCAATGGCCCATCGAGTCATGGTGGGACATGAAGAGAGAGAGCTTAGAAGGGTCTACCTTCCCCATCCGGTCCCTTTCAACCTGTCCCACCCATTTACTTCCAACCATGTAGGTCACACCTCCAGCCGACCCCACCAACTCACTTCCAACCAAGTGGGTCATATCCAGAGGCAAGAAGCCCCTCAGGTACCCAAGCCTAGGCCGGTTGATTACGGGCGGGTCCACCGCGATACCCCTACTCCAACCCACACCGTTGCCGAACTTGTGCAAATGATTTCGGATCGGGTGGATAGGAGATGTGCTTATTTTGAGTCGCTGGTCTCCCCTTGCCCACCTCCGAGTCCAGACATAGCCATACTCGAGCCTAGGGAGGTCATGGCCGGTAGTCCCAACCCGGCCCCACCTACGGGGTCCCAAGGGCCCCTTCCCCTCCTAGTGGACAACCCTTCTCCTAGTGCTCCTTTGCCACCCATTTTCGATCCTCACCCAGAGCCATTTCATTTGGACTCATCTCAGCCATAGCTACCCGTGTTTCTAACGGGAAAGCTACTCATAGTCGAGCCACTCTTTAGATGGCTTAGGACAGGTTTGGTCCCTGCCCCATCTTATTACCCATCCATGGACCCCGCACTACAAGTAGTGTCCGTCAACTCCTTCCACACAACGTTTCGGTCTAGTCACCACATAGATACCTTGGAAGACCTTCTCCAAGGATTAGACTGCCAATGAAAGTTGACGCATATGTTGGCCCCAGGCTTTGACCGACCCACAGGTCGTAGCTTCACCCATTCCGTTTTGGGGTCCATTACCTCCTTGTACACCGTGGGCCATATCACCACGGAGGTTCTTTTGTTCCTTCCCTTACTGCCTGAGCCTCACTTTAGTCCATTTATCCCAAGGGAGGAATCCTATATCCTATACACCATCCCATCTCCTTTCATGGATGAAGGAGATCAACAACACCTTCTAGACTTTCACACATGGGACCTTGAGATGAGGGAATCCATATCGAGGGGTCACACATTTTTTGATCTCTTCGATCCCTTTCTTAGTGGGCCCCTTGATCCACAATCTCCATTCCACCTCTTTAGGGGAGTCCACCATTATACCCCTTCCCCACGGGTCGGGCCATCGACACCCACCGAGTCCGTTCACGGGCGAGAGACACCCAACCCTCCTGGCCCACCCAAACCTCTCAAATCCAAAGGACCATCTTATGATTGTACCGACATTCGGTCACACCTAGGGTATGCATGGCACACATTCGGATGTCCTGGACCACCTTGCATATAATTGGGTCGGACTAACAGTAGGGTTGTTTAGGACCGTATGTGCATCAGTGTGTTTTTCTATTTCCTAAGCATGATAGGAGTCTGCATGACAATGTCCGTCGTCACATTGAGGCCAGCAATGCACGGTATAAGGAGCTAGCCGATGCCCATAGACACCACCGTGAGTTCCAAGAGGGTGAATATGTCATGATCAGGGTAAGACCTGAACGGTTTCCCTATGGAACCGTAAAGAAATTGCAAGCTCGCGGAGCCGGTCCATTTAGAGTGTTGAAATGCGTTAGATCCAATGCGTATGTTGTGGACCTGCCCGAGGAATATGGTATAAGCTCAACTTTCAATGTGTCGGATCTAGTTACATATATGGACCCAGCGGTGATCCCTAGTGAGCCTTTCGAGTCATCTCCTCCCATTGAGAGTGATCTCACACCTGAGTGTCCACCACCAGCCCCATTTTTACGGCAGCGAGAGCATAAAGATCATATACTGGATGAGCAGGTGACTATTACCAGGAGTGGATCCTACCCGCGCTACCTAGTGCGATGGAGAGGGTGACCCGCCACCGAGGATACTTGGATCACCTATGGAGAGTTGAAGAGGCTAGATCCGGATCTACTGGAGCGCTACCAGAGCGATGCAGACCCTTACTCGACAGGGTCGAGTTTCTCCCACCCGGGGAGAATTGGTGCGGACACCAGAGCGATCGAGAAGCACGAATTGGCGAGCCGTCGGTACCGTACCCGGAGCACTACTCGAGTTACATCGGCTTCCATCTGACTCGGAGACAGTCTGGAGACTCCCCCTTGAGTCTTAGTATTTATCATATTTACTGGGATTTTATTTGTGTGTAATGTGTGTTTATTTGGCTTTATTCGGATTATAATTCGGATTGTAAAAGGGGTTTATTTGTAATTTGGGACCACTTGGGTCCCGCGGGCCCCCCATCCCTTCTCCCATTGATCCACCTCAGCTCTTGAGCCCATGTGGGGTCAGTCAACCCTCCAAGGTGGGCTTCTAGAAGGGTTGGACCAAGGGGGGACAAAGGGTAATAAAATTCAAAATTTGAAACACATAAGTCAAGGGGGTGCCCCATGTATAATATAGTTTATTAGGATTGAAATCTTATTTTATTTGTTCCAAATCACATGAGAGAAATAAATTGTGGACTCCCTCTTTTATCCCCCACCAATCCTAGATCTAGGGATAGAACTAGTCTTTTTGTATATTCTATAAGAACCTTGTATTTTCATTTTGAGTAGAATTAATGCAAAGAAATTCAGATATTTTGTTCCAAAGGCAAGGGCTGCCCCTTATCTCTCTCCTCTCTCCCCCTTCTGTAGCTGGGAAGGCTGTGTTTCTGAGGTGAGATGCCTCCTATATCGGTTCGTGAGATCGCCATCGCCGCCGCCACCGCCATCGTGCCACCATCGCACCATCGCCAACGTCGCCGGAGTTCTATCCACTCAGGATAGCCCACTGTTCCTAGAATTGTTTCTCACAACCTCGAGATCTTTTGGGTTCCAAACTTTCAGGGTGAGTTCTAGAGGTTCAACCCACCTCCCATAAAAATTGGTGGAAATTCTAATTTTTATTTGCCATTTTTTCATTTTCGTTCTCCACCCCCTTTCAGATCTGCCAGTAGTCTGCCCAGATTTCCAGAACCCTAATAGGTCACTCATGAAACCCCCTTCTCGTGATCCAAATGACTTGATATTTTTATTGGAGATTCTGTCCACCTAATACCTCGTCCATAAATTTTTTTGTGAATTTAAGATCTCGTTTATATTTTCTAAACAAATCACTTCAGATCCCAACTCAGTTCTATCTGCCACTGTCCAGATCCGACCACCCATTAGTATAAAATACCTTTCCCCATCCCAACCTCCACTAAATCTGTCATAAAAATTATTTCCGTCTTCCTCTCTCTCCCCTCTACAACTTTCATGAAGAGCTTAATATCTGAATCGGAGGTCTACTTCACGGTCAATGCCAACTCTCAGGAAAAATCACCACTATCCTGAGATTTCGGGTCCTATCCAACAGCAGCTTGTAAAATCGATCAAGGCCAGATCCGAGAAATTAAAATTTATTTCTCTGGCCCTACGTCGAAAGAGCTTTCCAACGGTACCTCTTGTGCGTCGTTCCGACGTCGAGAGTGATCGCAGCAGTAGATCTCGTCGGGTCGCATGCTACAAAACAGAAGCCGCAGATCCATGGACAGCAACTCCGACAAGTGCAGATCGAAGCCGCCCGGCTTTCGACCGGCGTTCCAGCCCGGTCGCCGTCCAGGGAAGCGTGCCACTAGAGGTCACCATCACAGTGGGACCCACTCCGTCAGGTCCGAAAGACTGAGCAGCACGTGGGCCCCACGAACCCGCAGATCGCCCCGTCCGAACAGCACTAAAATGCGGGTTTCGACAATGTCGGAGCGACATCAAGATGCTGCCCGTCAACCCATTTCCCGCTACTCCCTGGCCCCACATGTGACATGTTACCTCCCTGTGTGGAGTGGGTCGAAATATTTGTACCGCTGTAATATTTGTTAATCGGGAGTACAGATTTGGTCGGGGTTGTCTTCCCCACGCCGGGAACGTGGAGGTACGGTCTTAACTTCTTGGCATTATATTGCTTAGCTAGTATATGGTCATATGCCGCTGTGAGAGCGTAGGAGTCTAGCCCGTGAGTCCATGTCACCACTGTGAGCGAGAGAGTGACCCGTCCCGTGGCTCGATCCGAGCACGGAAGTGAGTCGACCACCCTTGACTCTACCGGTTTCTCAACCGCACGGATCCATGTTTCCCCTCGCTTGGGACGACGAGTGAGCTTGCGTTTCTGTTAGCGACGTATAGCCCATAGGAACTCTTAGTGTCGGGCTGAAGTGTCTCTCCTATTCATATGTTGCTGGTCGCGTCTCCATTTAGAGTCCGAGGTCTGCATCACTTAGAGTTGGTCCCCGTGTGACGCGGCGGGGACGTGGGAATGGATCGACGACACTCCGGGACGCGAACAGGACGGGACGGATAACTGCTATCTCACACAGCTCGGCCTCACGCCGGACGGTCTCACACCGGGCGACGCTCAAACTTCACAAAAGAGAAGAGAGAGAAGGGAAGAGCACAAGGGCAAGATGCACCTATGTGTTAACAAAACCTGTTTCTTTTCATTCATTCATAACCTACGTAACACACCCCTTGACCTCCTTATATAGGAAAGGCCCCTTACATTCATACCTTCACACTTTTACTTATTTGCCTATATATCCTAGCCTAATAAAACAAGGCCACCAACCCACTAAAGACTTTGTGGGTTTTAATCAAATAAAATAAAAATTACACACATGCTTATTTGACTTAGACTAGCCTAATAAGACGAAAGAAAAATACATGTACTAATACATGTATGTTACACAAATACGTACCATACAAATACACACACGTACGATACAAATACACATAAATAAATATTATGCTCAGGACGCTGAATCTTTGAACGAGTCGCCGAGCCATAAGCTCGGTGCAGTGGCGGTGTGGTGGTGCGGCGTCGGCTCCGATTAGTGGGCCCGGTAGTGGACCCGGTGTCCCCACCAACCCTCCCGGGGCGGCTGGAACTCGACTCCGTCGAGTAAGGGGGGACACGGCTGTGGTAGTGCTCCAGCAGATCTGGATCGAGGCGCTGGAGATCTTCCCGGCTGATCCAAGAATCATCTGATGGTGGACGGTCGCGCCAGCGGACAAGGTAGCGCTGGTACACCCTGCTCCGTGTAGTGGTCACCTGCTCATCCAGTATCCTCTCAATATGCTCGCGCGGTGCTCTCAAGGATGTGGGACGCATAGGGGTGGGCTCACTCTCAAGGGGAGGAGAAGGCTCGAAAGGGTCACTAGGAATCGCTGTGGGTTCCTTGTAGGTCACTAGGTTTGTCACATTAAAGGTCGAGCTAATCCCCTCTTCGGGAGGTAAGTCCACAACATGGGCATTGGCGCCAATCTTCCGCATGATTGGGAAGGGACCAGCACTACAGGCTTGTAGCTTTTCAACGGCTTCCGAGGGGAGTCGTTCGGACCGGGCCCGTACCATAACCAAGTCACCTTCTTGAGATTCATGGTGATGCCTATGCGAATCAGCTGACTCATGCAGACTAATGACGTGCTGTGCAAACTCTTCGGCTGACTTGGACAGTCTAGACTCGAGGGGAAGGTCGGGTAGGGTGGACCCATGGGCAAGCTCAATAGCGTGTTGTACATCACGCATGGGAGGGAGTCAAGAAGGCAAGTCCTCGGAGACGATGCCTTGGAAGTCTTGCAGTATGACCGGGTCTTCAGTTGGGACTGAGACTCGAGACTCATCGGGTGTGATGGTGACGTCAACAGCCAAAATAGAGGCACCCTCAGCAACCTCTATGTCTAGCTCATCGACATTCATGGGGTCAAGGCACCTAACTAGGTCATGACTAACCTTAGGAGCCTCAGAAACGGGTGTGATAGATGCAGGAGAAGAAGGAAGGGGAGGTTTCCCTTCAGTGGGAGTTTGGGAACTCTCCTGAACTTTGGGAGTTCCAGTGGGGGTGGAGGTGGAACTCTTTCCTGGGGTCACCTTTGGGGGTGTTGGGAGCAACTGAATCCTCTTCCCGTTATAGGAGAAGGAACACTGATTGGACCGACCAAAGGTAGCGAGGTCTACATCATAGATCCATGGTCGTCCTAAGATGACGCTCCCGGCCTTCATAGGCATTACGTCACATAAGATTTGTCCTTGGTAGGACTGGAATTGGATGGGGATGACACATGTGGTGGTGACTAGGATAGAACTGTCATCGACCCAAGCCACGTGGTATGGCCTTGGATGAGGGTGCGTAGGTAGACCTAAACGGGAGACAAAATCTGAAGAGACTGCATTGATACAGCTCCCGTTGTCAAGGATTATCTTGCAGGGATGAGAGTTCACCATGATGTAGGTTTGAAAGATAGAGGTTCGACGCCAATCGTCCTCCTGGGGTGTTGAGATACATCGAACTACACCCAATCTTTTCTGACTAGAACTCTCGGCAATGTCTCCTACCTGCATGTACTCGACATGCGTGCCATCAAATATTGCATCCATTTCCTCAAACTGGGCGATGAGATCAGGATCGGCCATATAGCTTTCCTGTTCCATGCGTCCTAGACGGCCTAATGAATTCCTAGACCGACGTGGCATGCACGAGCTCGGACCTAGATGATGCAATCCTGAGACCGACAATTAGCAAGGTGTGGACCCAGCTGATATGCAAAGGGTCAATTTGAAGGGACTGGTCAGGGAAGTTGTTCGCCCGTAGGCGAAGTAGTTGTGGAACTACCTCCTGACAATTAGAGGGGTCCTAATGCGACAGTCTAGTGTCTAAGGATGGTGCAAGCAAGCTCTCTCTTGCCGTCCACAGCGATGCACTCAGGAGACTGGTTGTATAGATCGGGCTCTCGCTCTCTTCGACGCGCGGTAATTGAAAAGATACTAAATGAGCAATTTTGGAGCGCGTACCTAGCTGACTGAGAAGTCAAGCTCCGACCGGAGATGAAGGCGAGCGGGGACGTGCGTGCCCGCATGGCGTCGACGAAGCTTCGTGGTTACAATAAATTCACTCCACGCAGGGAGGATTTAATTATTACAAACCACTTAAAATTTCCCGCGCAGGGGAACAAATCAATCCAATTTCTCCGCACAGGGAGACTTAGTGGCATGTACGTTCCGTAATTTACGGACCGTCTGCCAGCATCGAGGTGACACGGATCGAGCCGTCGTTGTGTGGACTTGGGTGCCACGATCAATAAACTAAAAGATATATATAAATATATATATAGATATATATAAGATTATATATATATCATATATATATTATATATATTTTAACTTTTTTTTAAAAAATCTCTTTTTAATCAAATACTATATATAAATATAAATATATATATATATAAATATATATATATATATATATATATTTAACACATATTTTTTTTCAACCTCCTTTTTTGACTTTTCACTCACTTTTTTTTTCAAACCTCCTTTGTTTCAACACTTCACCCACTTTTTTTTGACTTTTCGTACTTTTTTTTTCAACACTTTACCTATTTTTTTTTGACTTTTCACACACACCCCTTTTTTTTACAACTTATTCTTCTAATAACTTTTAACTCTCTTGGCTGTCAACAAGGCCGGCCGCGTGAGCGATCAAAGCAGATGGCTCACGCGATTGAAGACGTCGGCGCACGCAGGCGCATGTGGGGAAGGATGAAGGAGACGATGTTGACGGCCCACCGCGTGCGATTGTCGATTCTGTTCTGGTTGTTCAGGAAGATGATGACCCTGTCCGCAGTCGGCGGCAGTGGGATGGAGGCGTGCGTGACGGTGTGAAGTAGAGGGAGAGGGTTAGCAGGAGGCAGAGGGGTCCGCCGGTTGTAGCAGGGGCGACAGTGGGTGGTGGAGGGTGACTGTGGGTCAGCGAGGAGGTGGAGTGCAGGTGGAGGTGGCCACAGGAGGGGATGCGGCGTCCGGTGGAGGCGCGGTTGCGGTGGAGGGGCGCTGCCATCACGCCGGCAGGGGCGGTCGGCAGCGGCAGCCGGAGGGCGGAGGCGCGCGGAGCGGGGGTGCCGTGCGAGCGGCGCGAGCGGCGCGAGCGGCTCAGGTGCGGGCGCCGGCGTCGGTGGCCGCGGGTGCTGGTGAGGGCGCCGGTGGCCGCAGGTGGCCGGCTGCAGCGGGCGGGTGCGCTGGTGCGGCGTGGTGCGGGGCGCACGGAGGCGCGCGACAGCGGGGTGGCAGGGCCGCAGTGGCCACGACGGGCCGTGGTGGCCGCTGGTGGCCGGCCGCTGCGCTGCGCAGGGCGTCCGGCCGCGTTCGGGGCCGGCAGGCTGTGGCCGGTGGAGCGGCGGCCGGAGCTGGGGACGATGCAGGGCGGTGGCTGCGATGGTGTCGCGCGTGGGGTGGGGCGCTGCGGCACGGTGGCAGAGGCGCTCACGGGTGCTGGGAGGAGAGAGAGGGTAACAGAGAGAGATGGAGAGAAACGTAGGGGGGATAAAAAAAAAATTTTTCTCTTTTTTTTTCTTCACTCCTTTCTCTCAACCAACAGAACTCATTCTTCGTTCTTTTTTTTTTGTTTCTTTTCTTTCACTTCTAACAACTTAGAGAGAGAAAGAGGGACGACGTCGGGGACGTCGGGTCGTCGGAGACGCCGTTGTTGGGCTCTGATACCAATTTGACGCGGCGGGGACGTGGGAATGGATCGACGGCACTCCGGGACGTGAACAGGACGGGACGGATAACTGCTATCTCACACAACTCGGCCTCACGCCGGACGGTCTCACACCGGGTGACGCTCAATCCTCACAAAAGAGAAGAGAGAGAAGGGAAGAGCACAAGGGCAAGATGCACCTATGTGTTAACAAAACCTGTTTCTTTTCATTCATTCATAACCTACGTAACACACCCCTTGGCCTCCTTATATAGGAAAGGCCCCTTACATTCATACCTTCACACTTTTACTTATTTGCCTATATATCCTAGCCTAATAAAACAAGGCCACCAACCCACTAAAGACTTTGTGGGTTTTAATCAAATAAAATAAAAATTACACACATGCTTATTTGACTTAGACTAGTCTAATAAGACGAAAGAAAAATACATGTACTAATACATGTATGTTACACAAATACGTACGATACAAATACACACACGTACGATACAAATACACATAAATAAATATTATGCTCAGGACGCTGAATCTTCGAACGAGTCGCCGAGCCATAAGCTCGGTGCAGTGGCGGTGTGGCGGTGCGGCGTCGCTCCGATTAGTGGGCCCGGTAGTGGACCCGGTGTCCCCACCACCGTGTCTGTCCCGCATCATATATGTTATCCACCCCCATCCTTGTCATTTCTATGGCCTTATGTCTTCTTGATAAATAATGATGCATTTGAGTCATTATTGGAGTGTTTCATGACGTACACTCTGGGGAAGTTTATATTTCATAAGTGCATCTATTTAGGGGGAGTTCCACTGTTATGTATTCATGATATTTTCGTATACATGCTGAATCAAATTCGCACACTTCATGCACAAAATATGAAAATGAGTGTTAAAGATAAGGATATATGAATTTCTTTTCAACACTCTCGAGATGTTAAACTTGTTGCATGTATGTTGAAGAGACAGTTGAGAAAAAAGCTGCCTACCTATCCTTTTTGAAAAATCTCGAATGAAAATGAAAGATAGAGTAATGCTAAGTCTCACTGAGTAAATTTGGCACATGTCACCTGAGACGTGATGTGGTTCATTTCTGAAAAGTGTTGACTAAAGTACCTCTGTTCAAAATGAGGTGAAATGGTTCAATATTCTGAGTAACCGGGGATTCTAGCATGAGCTCCATACGTCTACTCGCCTAAAAAGGAATTATTTGAACCTGATCATTCTTAGAAAAAGTCTATTCATCTGTGTAAAATTGTTGAGGTAGAGCGAAGCCTCCAATACGATGTTCTCAAAATTAAAGTGCAGTCTGTAAAATGTCTCCTTGTGTTGATCTGAAAATCTGAATATGCATATTGAAACTATCATTTTTCATGTTACTCACTTACACATCTGAAAATTTGATTTATTATGTATTCAGAAAATTGATTGACTGCATTAACAATTGCATGAATCTTCTATATGATTGCACAATCTTCCTTGTGCTACACATGTACATTCCGATTGTCATGATCCTCTTGCACCCTTCCTATACATATCCTCTCTAAAATAAGTATGGGGGAGCTATGTTGCATGTACATATACGTATTTGTTTGATTGTACATCTCATATGGCATCACTTGCATGTGGTGCATTTCATGCATTTCAAACCAAAATATAAAAATCAGAAAATTTAAAAATCAAAGAAAATCCTTTTGATATGCCCTCCTGCTCCTGCTTGTTGTGAAAATCTGCCATGGGATCTATATTTTGAATGCTATTGTAACGACCCGAGAATCCGATTACCGGGAAGGCCCGATAACCCGAGACTCGCACCGCCGCCCACGAGCCGGGAGGGCTCGGAAGGGCTAAAAGGAGTGTGGAGGCACAAAGAAATAGGAAAGAAAGCAGGACAACACAACAGATAACAGAAATAAATAAACAACTACAATAGAGTCCAGTCCAACAGAAAGTACATTCTAAAGCAGTAAAGCGTACCACATGCCAAGTGAACACTCGGCCCGACAAGCTGGCAACTGAGAACCTCCGCTCCGCACCCTCGAACCTCGAGGAAGAACCGCTACACCTGAAAAGCAGGGAATGAGTCTCCAGAACAGAGACTCAGTAGGGATCCTGCGGAACCCCAACCGGAAACAACGGCGGTAGCGGAAAGGAGAGCTACAACTACAGTAGGAACATCAAACTGGCAGCCGGTCAAAAACTCGGCACTACAGCTACTCCTACTGCCAGAAGGCAGACCTTGATCATGCAGTCGAAGCTACCGAACCACGCTAGTACCACCTACCGAAGTAAGAACACACGTCAATCACGCCGTAAAGGCCTGTCCCCCGGACAGCCAACCTGGACACGCTGTCCAAGGTGCAACCCCGACCATCCGATCGCGGGTACTGCACAACAAGACCCAACCTCGGTAAAGCCACTAGCACTAATCTCATGACGCGAAAATCAACACACGCATCACGGCGAACCAATCGAAACTCAACGGCCAACACGACCGAAACCCGAAGGTCAAAGTCACGGAAACTGATAGTCTGTCACTCCGTACTCGACAGGAGTACCACCCACTAGAAGCACAGCCGGTAGCGTCCCCTGACGTCTTACACCGCACCGCAGGTGAACCGCCTGACGTGGTAGGTCCTACCCGAGGCGCGAACACCGTACAAGTAACCACAAACAAGTGACTAGCTGGGGTCACGCCCGTCGACGTGCGTCCACTGTCTCAACCACGTGTGCACACACAGACCACGCGTCCTAGGTCTGACCCTCTGATTGGTTTTCCCCCGCAGCCGGACTCTGGCTACGACGAGGGGCCCGACGGAAACCAGTCTAACTGTCCTCAGGGTAAGCCCGTACACCACTCCCTGGTGCGACCAAGACACGCGTACTGGTAGGCTACGACTAGTGGAGGGTCACTGAAGGAGTAGACTCTCAAGTCACGGAAAACAACGTCCGAATCCGATGACGTACGGGGACCACCCCACGTACCGGCCCCGTCGCACGGTGACCACAGTCGGAGAAGAAACGGGACTCACAGTCCACGGCCACGCACGCACCGTGCGCTAGAGTCGAGAAAGCTCAAGTGGCGCTAAGCCACTGGACTCTGGACAGTCCTCCAGACGCACTACACCCAACGGTCCTTGAGTCACAAGACTCGAGGTCAAGACCGTTGTACGCAACAGCGCAAGGCCATCAATCTATTCCAATCTCTAGGTCTAAAACCACGGTAGCACGAGTACCGAGACAAATCACGAGTTGCCAAGACCACTCCCTCGGGAAGGGAATGCAAAGGACCGAGGCCACTCACACGGGCCACACGGAAAACACAGAAGCACGATTCCCAGGGCAGCACACAAGCCACCACGATGATTTCCCATCTTGTAGCAAGCGGGAAACCTCCAGCCCCAGGCCGGATAACTGGACTCGCAGTCCAAGGCCAAACACGTGGCCCACACAGGAATCGCCTTCCAAAGGAAACCCACGACATGCGGGGGAGACCCCACCGCACACCCACCGAAACACGGTGACTCGATCAAGCGAGAACACGGAAACCCGAAACGCCTGAGGTCACCCGGACCCACCGAACTCACGGGCACGCTTATCGAGGTAACACGGCACCTCCAGACACCCCCAAAACACGGTAACAAAACCCACGGGGTGCCCGGGACACTCGCAAGGCCAAAAGTCGACCACTGGGTCACAACCGGGTCGACCGGAGACCAACACAACACAATCGGAACACTAAAAGGTCACCCGGACCCTTAAACTCACGGGCACGCTGATCTAGGTAACCCAAACCTCTGGACACCCAAAGACACGGTCACAGAACTCCACGGGGTGTCCAGGACACACACGGCTCAAGGGGGGCACGATCAGCCGTAGATCGCCCGCCCCGGGCAGCCCGGATGGTCACTTCAATAACGCGCTATAGGTCCATAGCGCGTTCAAGCAGAACGTGCTAGGAGCCTATAGCGCGACAAGGCAGGTCGCGCTATGTTTCCATAGCGCGACAGTCCAGAACGCGCCATAGCCCTATAGCGCGACAGGAACCGCCAAACTGTTCATCTTCTCCGATGAACGCGCTCCGTCGGGGCAGGGCGACCATCAAGAACGCGCTACTGGAGCATAGCGCGTTCTCAGTCCGCGCCCGAAAACGGTTGAAACCGCGGGAAAAACCATTCCACGCCCCGTTCACCCCCAGGTGAAGGGGAAACAAAAGGGGAAACCTTCCCCAAGCCCCTAGGCATGCATCTAAACCCCTGGATCACCCAAAAACACAGTAAAACGAGAGATCCGGCTCACACCTCAAAAACATGCATTTTTCCCAAATCGCCCCGTTTAGCCCGCTTGGCTCACCGCAGCCTACGAAACTTGCGGGAAAGGAAGTGCACGAGCTGGGGGTCCATCTCCCTACCTCCACCGAAGAAACGACGCACCGTGGACACCGGTCCACGAAGAAAACGCCGTTGAAGCCTCGCCGTTCCACGAACCCACGGCCGAGCTTCACCGCGCCTCCACCACCTCGATCCTCATCCATCCTCGCCCGCATCCTCGCCCGCGCCGCCACTAGCTCGCCCCCGTCCCGCTCCGTCGGCCGCCGGAGAAGAGAGGGGAGAAAGGGAGCGTGAGAGAAGAGAGAGGGAGGGAAGAGAGAAATGAGAGATGGGGAGAGAGAAAAGGAGGTTATATATAGAAAATCCGAAAATTCTCAAAAATACCGAAAAATAGAAAATCACACCCTCGCGATCCTCGGAACGCACCGAACGCAACGGTACCATACTCGCCTGGGTGAACGGCCCTGTTCACCCGCAACGAGGTTCCGAAGGGAAAGTCGAAGCCCACGCCGGGAATCGAAAAACACACGCGAAAAAAAATCACGGAACGCCTCTGGGCCTCCGAAACGACTCCAGATCGCGTCGATCCGAACACGAAAGATGTCCGAAACGAAATTTCAGACACAACGGAGTCGGACGCTCCGAGAAACCAGATCCGGGACCCATGAACGAGGGTCCGAAAAACCCGGGGCATTACAGCCCTCCCCCCTTAAAGGAATTTCGTCCTCGAAATTCAGGACCAAGCACGAAGTCACAGGGGAAGAACACTGAATGAACTGATAACGATGTCAGAGCCCCAGCACAGAAAATCTCGATTCTCATGAAAACACCAGTCCTGAGGGACACAGCCAGACTTTACAATCACAAGCAACACCTCGCTCCTCACGCCGAGCACACTGGCCAACAGAGCAGGCATATACCGCAGGACATAGTCCGGCATCACCTCAGACAACGCGAGAATCAACCATGGCACCGCAGCCACAATCTCGCTCACCGAGGAATCACAACCCTCGACACGAGCAATAGCTACCGATTCATCCAATGGTCGGCAGACAAATCGCACATCAGCTTCGCAGCCAGCTGACAGGTGGCACACCCTCCTCAAGGGAGCAACCAACACAGAGCCTCCACCAGCTCAAGCAGCCATCTCAACAGACTGCAACAAGAACATCGGCTCAGCACCAAGAAACACCTCACACATGGCAAGCCGAAAGCCGGACATAACACTGTGCCAACTCTTGTCATAAGATAAACTTCGACAAAGTCCAGATCCCATCCGGAAAGGCACATCACAGAAACGACCACCAAAGCTCTCGCTGGTACACGGCTCTCGCCACGCTCGAGCCCCAACAACCAGCATCTTCTGTCTCTGAAAAGACCATCCACTGGTCACCAACTGCTCGTCAAGGGGAAACCTCCGCTTGATCAGCTTCTTCCTTCTTTCCTGGTCCTCGACCGGGTCCAAAGGAAACATTCCAAACCTCGACAAGCCATCCGCCGACTCACACACACAGACTGAAGCCGCATCTCGAGCAGCACTCCTCTCGGACACCGCATCCGAGCTCGAACATCGCTCCAACTCGACCCTCTCGGGGAGCACAACGAAACCAAATGATGGATCATGGTGTCTTCAGTCATCACCTCACTGGACTCAGACTTACAGGGGAACCATCCTACGTTGGTCACCAAACCATGGATAACAATTGCGACACCAACGTCCTATCAATGACCATCCTCCGACGCCAATCTCACAAAAAGGCCTCCGCCCGCAGGCGTCACTCATCCATCTGGTCTCATCAAATCCTTCGATCAATCCAAGTGGACACCTGCCAATCCCGATTCCGCCCTTACCATAGAGCCACGGGACACCACCTGAACAGTGCTCACGGGTCCCTAAGCAATAAACATCTCACCGTCACAATCCGACAAGACCGTAGAACCAACAGACCCTGCCGTGGTCGGTCACACGGTTAGGCTCACCAGCCACTCATAGCCGTCAACCGGGACCCATAGTCTGCCAGAGACCACTTCCTCAAAGCACGATCTCAACCGAGGACACGTCTGGGAACACAAGTCGGGCGCCAAGCCACCGACTCTGACCAACACGTCCTCGACCATAGTCAGGCGACATCCTCAACCACCTCATCCAGGTCCAACACCGATGCCTGACACGGCTACCAACACAGGAACAGGGTACTCATGCGACGCACTAGCCAGCATTTTTCCCAACACTCCATCTTGCCAGTGCCAACAACCACCAAATCTCGAGCAACGGCACGGCAACAACACGTTTCACACCGAGGAACCCATCCTCCGATGCTCAACGCGAACTCAGGAATCCGCCCGTAGCAACCAACACTACGATCCTGAACTAGTGGGTCACAAGCCCACCACGCTTCCGCTGCGCATTCAGATTCGCGCGCACAGCCGAGAAAGCAAACACCGCCCAACCCGCACTCGTCCTTCCGGAACAGCGCCAGCACCCTCACACGACAAGGGAATGGGCACGACTTCTCACAGGCAACTGCCTTGCCAAGACAAGGAGCACGTCTCGCACGGACTTCATGGCATACAAGGCCAACCAATCCGAACACGCAATGCAAGACGACGAACCTTAACCCAACACAATCTCTCCAACCAAAGGGGAGACCAAACGCACTTCCGACCAACGGAAGGACTCCACGCTCGACCTGACCTCAAACCTCGCGCACGCTGGAAACAGCACCATCCAGCACCAAGGAAACCATTACTTCCATCAGGTCAGCGCCTCCGACACACTCGACGAGTGTCACGTCAGACCACAATCACAGCATCTCTCGATGCACCACTGCTGCAATTCCTCGAACTGCAACACACCACGCCAAGAGCCGCAACACGAGCCATAACCGACAACCGCCGATGCTCACCCTCGAGTCCCGAAACTCGCCGCGGAGCCTTTACATCTCAAGCCGACTCCAGGGCGAACACAACCCAATCGCACACAAGAGTGCAGGAGCAAAGACTTACTGGGACACCACAGCCCAATCCTACCTCAAAATCCGTAGAACAACCGGGACCGACACGTCATTTCTGACGCCACAGAGCACGACAGGAACATCAGGCTCGACGAAACAGCAGCTCACCGAGAAGATATTCCGCTCACCCGAGCACACCTCTCGATCAGAACACCCGTTCTGCCACCTTAAACCACGACCTGAACACCTCAGGGGATGGATAAACCTCAAGCTGGAGTGGCCAAAACCGACAGCAGCTCCCTCAGAGAACACTCACGGCCACTTAACCACGAAAAAACCCTCTCCAGCCACCTGACCACGCTGCAGGTTCCTCGAACGCAGCACCGCGAACTCACGCCTGCCAGCAACCTCTGCCCAACGCAGCACGACCAGGGCCACCACCGATGAGGGAGAAGGCTCTCGACCTCGATCCTTAGACCCCATGCTGGCACGAAAGCCGCGGACAGCAGCCACCTTCACAGCGCCGCACAGCGCACTCAAGCTCTCAAGTGAGAAACAAGGCGGAAAGCGAACACAAAACCCTAAGCCAGCTGCCGACTGCACTGGACCTTACGGACTCTGATCACTGCAATATTTCAAATTCCTATGTACGTCCACAACCACCGCTCTGATACCAGCTGTAATGACCCGAGAATCCGATTACCGGGAAGGCCCGATAACCCGAGACTCGCACCGCCGCCCATGAGCCGGGAGGGCTCGGAAGGGCTAAAAGGAGTGTGGAGGCACAAAGAAATAGGAAAGAAAGCAGGACAACACAACAGATAACAGAAATAAATAAACAACTACAACAGAGTCCAGTCCAACAGAAAGTACAGTCTAAAGCAGTAAAGCGTACCACATGCCAAGTGAACACTCGGCCCGGCAAGCTGGCAACTGAGAACCTCCGCTCCACACCCTCGAACCTCGAGGAAGAACCGCTACACCTGAAAAGCAGGGAATGAGTCTCTAGAACAGAGACTCAGCAGGGATCCCGCGGAACCCCAACCGGAAACAACGGCTGTAGCGGAAAGGAGAGCTACAACTACAGCAGGAACAGCAAACCGGCGGTCGGTCAAAAACTCAGCACTACAGCTACTCCTACTGCCAGAAGGCAGACCTCGATCACACAGTCGAAGCTACCGAACCACGCTAGTACCACCTACCGAAGTAAGAACACACAGCAATCACGCCGTAAAGGCCTATCCCCCGGACAGCCAACCTGGACACGCTGTCCAAGGTGCAACCCCGACCATCCGATCGCGGGTACTGCACAACAAGACCCAACCTCGGTAAAGCCACTAGCACTAATCTCATGACGCGAAAACCAACACACGCATCACGGCGAACCAATCGAAACTCAACGGCCAACCCGAAGGTCAAAGTCACGGAAACTGACAGTCTGTGAACATCTTCCTCCACTAGCTCATATCCTTGAGGTCAATCATTACCTTCAATTGGTATCAGAGCTAAGGCTCTAATTTCATAGATCTAACGATCTAGAGTGATCCGGATCAATGACTACCATGATGTACACCTTGAACTCCCCACCCGTGTTTGATGGTTGTAATTTCGATTTGTGACTAGGAAGAATGTGCAGTCTTGTCAACTCATATGACCCTAAGCTATGGAAGCTTATTTCATATGGCCGTTATGAGTTGCCTAAGGACAAAAATATCTGCACTGAAAATCAAAAACTTAAACATGATCAAAATTACTTAGTTTTAAAATTGCTTATTGCTGCAGTCAATTCTAAGCACTTTCCTTTTGTCTCCCATTGCAGATCTACGAAGGACATCTTGGATGGATTAACCAAAATCCGGGAAGAGCATGGAGACCAATGTCTTGTAGCAGGCACGAGTGAACAAGGGAGCGATCAGCCAAGTGAATCAAGCTCAAAAGTAAACTCTGACTCTCATAATGAAGATGAATTTGACTATGAAGAGTTATTGAATGCCTATGAAGAATTGGTTGATAAGTACAAGAAAGTTAAGTCTGAAAACATAAAATTAAAAAAGAAATCTGAACTTGCTTTTCTTGAGAATACTTCTTGTAATAAATGTTCGAAACTTGAAAAGGAGAATAGTGCTTTGTTAATTCAGAGCTTCTTACTTGAAAACAACGTGAAAAATCTTGAAAAACTTTAAAAAGAAAATTCTTCATGTAATAAATGTATTGAACTCAAAATTGAAAATGAATCTCTTTTGACTGACATCAAAAATCATGAAGAAATCATTTCATGTATCATAAAAGAAAATGAAGAACTGAAACAATTGAACAATGTCATTTCTGAAAGACTGTTTATTTTTGAAAAAGGAAAATGTGCACTTATTGATGAATGTGAAAAGGTGCATGTGTTAGAACAAGAAATAGAAAGCTACAAAACCATCAATGAACATTTGAATGAAAAAAATCACTTCTTGTGAAAATAAACTTCTTTCCTATGAATTGCATATTGTATCTCTTGAGAAAGAGATTGTTGATTTGAATGCTTCATTGTCTAGATTTGTGAATGGTCAAGAAAACTTGGATAAATTATTGGGGACGAAAGTGAATTTTCAAAGGGAAGGGATGTGTTTTAATCTGGTGAACAAAAAGAAGTTTGAAAATAAAATTTATACATCTTTTGTGCACAGTTCAAATATAGTCAGTACATCAAATGGGTCCCAAAATCAATCTTCTTCACAGATAATAAAAAGATCAAATAAAAATCTGAAAAAGAAAAATCATGTTGCTCACAAACATGCATCCACAACGAAAATCAATTTACATCAAAAATCTAAAAATGTTGTTTGCTCCTCTAGTGCTTCAAATGCTCACCATGTTATGCATGCTAAAAGAAAAATCTAGAAATGTGATGTTAAGCAGAACTTGAACCAAAACTCAAAATTGAAAAATAATTCTGCTAATGCTCATACTAGGACGCACAATGCTAAACACCATGTTATCAACAAAAATGTCTCTTATTTCTATTGTGGTAAACGTGGTCATATGATGCATGATTGCTTCAGTATGAAAAATGATGAATTAAGAGCTTGCAAGAAAATGAATGAATTCAAAAATGCAAGAAAATTTTCAAATGGAAGAAATAGATTTGAGAATTCCTACGTTCATGTTAAAAGACCACATGAGAAAATGGCCTCTGTGCGTTATTTTTATTGTGACAAATCTGGGAATGTTAAGCATGATTATTTTCTAAAGAAAAATGATGATTTGAATATTATCAAAAGTTGGAAATCACATGCCCATATTGCTGCTAATCCACAAGGACCCAAGATGGTTTGGGTACCTAAGAAGGCCAAATGAGAAATCTATTTTGCAGGTGTGCCTTGAGAATGTAAAGCATGAAATCTGTTTCCATCAAGAAGGTAAGGCACACAGGCCAAGTGGCATAAGTCAGGTTGGAAGAAAAATCAAAAACTGAACTTGAAGATCATGTGATATCCCTCCAACTTTCTGTAGTGATTGTGTCATATTTTAACTGAGTTTGTGTCATGTAGTCATGTAATCTTGCATATGTCCGTACATGCATTCTATTCATGATTGTTTGCATATTTGTGCATATATCACTTGTCATATAGCATCTTCGTGTAAAGAAGAGCTTGAAGATTCATCAAAGCATGATTTCACTACATATATTGAGTTTGCATACACTTTCATACTCTGTCATGCAATAGTTGAACATTGTGTATTCATGCCATAATACATTACAATCCTCCTGCCTTCGTCATCCATGATTACATAGTATATCAAATGGTGACATGTGGAAGGGTAGGTTAAGCATGTCTGAAAACTATCATTACGCGTGAGGTGATCTTCGGATCTAAGTTCTCCGTCTGGTACTATGAGTCATTTACTTAAAAGGCTGCATATGACATTGGATTGTTACTGAACATCTTGCATTCATGCACATACTAAGGGGGAGCAACCACATTCGTCATATGGGCTTAACGTTTAGGTTCACACATGAGTCATGCATTACATCTAGAGCTGTCTAGGGGATGTTGGTTGTTAAAATAATTTATCATGCCATTATCAATAAATTTGAATCGAAATTAACAACTCAAGTCCTCTTGTCCTTGGATGCAGATTATACTCTCAAAATCTAAATGATGCAGGGCTAGTCATGGCCAAGCTTGAGTCAATGTAAGGAATACCTTGCAATGATGAAAATGATGAAAACCCTCTCAAGTTGCTACAAGAAGATGGGATGCTTTGTGTAGAACAGCCTCCAGGATCGACTCAAGTACATGCTGGTGAAAGTCTTGAACGTGCTGAAGCAAGTACCCAAGGCATGGTATGAAAGGCGCACATCTCTTTTGACTCAGAATGAGTTCAATAGGTAAGGTTGATCAAACACCTCACACAAGGTAAATCAGGTAAAAGACATTTTAGTGGTTCAAGCATATGTGGATGATGTCATTTCTGAGCTACCAATAATACTTTTTGTGAACATTGTGCAGGGATTGTGCAAGAAGATTTTAAAATACTCTCATGAGTAAATTGAATTTCATTATTCTTTGGATTGTAGGTAAAAGGCTTGGAAGAAAATAGATTCTCAAGGCAAAGGTAAGAAAGTAAAAGCTGAAATATCAACCTTCGTGAGGTTGGTGATTTAGTGATTGAAGGCTTCCAATCTTGTCTCCTGAACTAAGGTAACTCAACCTTGTCAATTCATGTAATGACCGTCTTTGTCACTTGGTGACACTCTCAAGTGACATGTATTGATTCTAAAAACTTGAATTGCTATTTACTAGCATGTTATGATGAATGTGCCTAATTGATTGAATCAAATTGAAAATCTTGAAAGATGTGTATGAAGTGGTTGCATATTAAATATTCTCAATTTGAATTGCATGATCACACTTGAATTGAATTACATATCTGGTATATCAAATGGCGTTTGTGGAAGAGTGGATCATGTTCACTTGGAAGCATTCCCTATGCGTGAGCTGGGTCTTCGGACTAAAATCTCCGCCTCGTACCAGATCTTGACGGTTGTGACTGGCTTATGAATAGTTGATTTGTGAATGAATCCTTGAGCTGAGCTAGTTAAATTGAAAATATGTTTCTGATCAAATGATTCAAACATTTGGCTTCTGGATGATTTCTAATTTCAAAATTTGTGAAATGCTCTTGAAAATCTGATTTTGAACAATTCTGAAAATGGAGTTGCATTGCTTAATTTTGATCATTTATGCACCCTTATTCATAAAGGCCATGTCATGAAAAATGTTGTTGACACTTTAATATAATGTGAATGCTCCAATGTGGAATTTGCCTCATGGTTTGAAGATCAAGCCCTCCTATGCTACATTTGCATCTTGCATCACATATTTCAAAAAGGTCAAAAGTTTTCGTAAAATTTGTAAACACCCAATTCACCCCCCCTCTTGGATGTCATTGATCGCGGGACTTCAGGAGTCTCTCTTGCTGTGTCTGTCTGTTCGTTTGTGTGTCCTGGATGACGGTCCATTTACAGTGGTTGCCTTGGCGGTGAAGGCCTATCCCTTAGCAGGGAAGGGCGTGAGTAGTGGGGGTAACGCCTCTCTGCGATAGTGGAGAGTTTCCCGTTGAGAGTCCATTCCTTCGGAGTCGGGCGGCCTTTAGGCAAGTCTCACGACGCCCGCATGGCGTGCTCGCCTTTAGTGGAGTTGAGGCCGATGATGGCGGGAGTAACGTTTTGGTCGTTGGAGGGTCGTCTGGCGTCCGATACGCCTGGGTTGATACCCGTTGTGGACCGGAGAACCTGATGACTGGTCTTCTTGGACCGCCTGTCGTGGGCCACGCCCGTCGAGGATCCGTTATGCGTGATGCGGACCTTGGACCGATGCGGACCTGACGTCAATAGGCCTGTCATAGGCCATGCCGATTTTAACCTCCTCAAGTATATTAAGGATTGTTCATAAAAAAATTATTTTAATATCTTTATTTTTCCTAAAAAATAACTTTTAGTCTTTCTCCCCCCGCTCATCTATTCCTCTCCTTTCTAACTCGTGTGCAAAGTTTTAGCAATGCTGCAAATTATGAAAAGGAATCTCCCTCCTTTCATCTATTCCTCTCCTTTCCTCTGCTTACGTTTAGAAAGATTGTGACATGTCAAAATTTTGATGATTACAGTTTTTGTCATAATCATTTTCTTACGTATAACCCTTGGTGTAAAGTGGAGGGTGTGACAGCCCACGACACAGTTGGGACGTCGGGCCCAACACCTGAGATTTTAAAAATTATATAAAATTTATTTTTTTTTAATTTTCAAAAATTATTGTATACTAAAAAATAACATTTATATGTATATAAAAAGATATATCTCTATTCTTTACTAAAATGAACTTTAAAATTTAAATTTTAAGGTCCATATAAGATATTTTTAACTCAACATGGCATGGCATCTCATAAGAATATCCCTTGCTGCAACTCATTCGATTACGATGATGAGTCTGACGTTGTTACTTTATCAAACGTAATTATTTATATTATGTAAGTCATAGATGACTTAACAATTCTTACTTTATCATCCTTGTTCTTAATCCTTCAATTTTTCATGCAACGAGTAACAAATATACCAAATGATGTATGGTATATGATATTTAAATCTAAGAATTTAACGTTTGAATAAGGCCGAATAAACTCAGGGATGGTGTAAGCCAATGGTGGACGAGTCCTCTGGGATGATATTCCATGACTTCTCTTCGATCTCCTGCCAAACGCCTTTTCAAAGTATGATATACTACACTCATTATCGGGCCATCTTCTTCAAAAGAGTAATGTTTTAGTGCACGTCCGGGTGTAATTAGTAATTGCACACCTTGAGTGCGGATCAAATATTTTTTTTAAAAAATTAGATAACTTGAACTTTAAATCACCCTTGAATTGCATCCCATGTTACAAAAAAAATTCAAAAAAAATTATTTGTATGGTAGTAGTACTTAGTGCACACTCGCGTGTAATTATACACATGTGGTGTGCATCAAGTGAACAATTTTTTTTTTATAACGTGAGATGCAGTTCACTTTAACTCGCTGTACAAAGCACATCTCGATACGACGGTCAAAACAATTTAAAATAAAAATGACCAATTTTTGAATAATTAGGTCTAACACAATTCACTTGATATAGTTTTCTTTTAAAAGTTTTTTAGACATTCATATGGAGATGTATTTTTACGATAAATAAAGATAACTTGAGACCCACGTTACTTAAATTTTTCATAAGCACTGAGCATTACACCTGTTCAAAATACTTTGCACATATTCTAACTTTCTAAGCATATTTTTTAGTTCTTCAGTCCACTTAAGATATTTTAAGCGAGAAATATTCTGACGCACATAAAGCCGTCAATAAACCGGGTTCGGATCACATCTAGCTGAACCCGCACCAAGATCTCCTCACGTGGCCCAGGCCCAGTCCAAGGCTCAGTCCAATGCCTTTCCACCCAGGAGTCCAGAGAAGCCCAAATGGATCGAGACATGCCCTCGCCTTCTTCCTTCGGGGGGAGCTTCAAATTCCACTGATCAAGCGGTGGTGACCAGGCCCCCTTGTAAAAAAAAAAAATGTCGGGTACTGTTCTTTAATTTGTTTTTTAACTTTGCCCTTGTCAAAAAATGTTGCGTACTCATGCTTTAAATTCCTAACTCGTGTCTTATCATACAGAAGGGTCTTGTCACCGTCCCTTGTGGTGTAGATATCAGTAAAAATATGGGTAAAAATCAGGATGCACGGCAGATCTCATCCCCTTTCTTATAGGGGTGAGCACGATTTGATTTGATTTAATTTGAAGAGAATTTTTTTCAAATCAAATCGAACCAAATTAAGGTTTCAACTCGAATTAAATCAAACCAAACTAGTTTGAAATCAAACCAAATCAAATCAAATTAATTCGATTTGATTCGATTTGATTCGGTTTGAACCATATACATCTCCCATTTTATAAATTAGATTGGATTCAAACAACATTAGAGAAAGATAAGGTAAAAGAATTTTAACTAAATGAAATAAATATTAAAAAAATAACATACAAAGTTGTAACTTGTAAGAACAAGCTCCATAATATTTTCACATAAAAAATTAAGAACTCCAGTTACAGTAAAATAGAAGGTGATTTGAAACTTATTTCATACAGTCGGAAACCCCATTAGAATGGCAGGAATTAGACTTTTTAAATTCGGATTTATAGTTACATATACATTTATATTAATTTGATAAAAATATTCTTAAATTCAGATTATTCGATTCGGTTTGATTTTATTCGATTTCTTGAACTTCAAAATCAAACCAAATCAAATTTTTTAATACGGTTTGGTTTGAATCCAAACTAAAAATTTTTAAATTTTAACCAAAATCAAACCGAACTAAATCGTTCGATTCGATTTGATTTTCAGGTTGAACCCGAATAATGCTCACCCCTACTTTCTTGCGTGTGAAATGCTTGCTGCATCCGGTGCCGCTGTGTGCAGCACGCGCTCTGCACGCCTCAGTGTGATTGACTCAATGGGATGTCGTCGCAAGTTATCTCTATTGAGTAATGCTCTGTGCAATGCACCAAGCGTTACTCATCTCAATTTATATGAACCCACCAGTCCACCTGTTGGTGGACCGCCGCGAGCGGGCAGCGTGGTGGTGGACCACCGCGTGTGCGCCGGCGGAGGCGACGCGAGACGTGCAGGATGGCCTATTTCCCCCAGTTCAAATTTACTACACAGCCGTTGTTCTTCGGCTACGGCCTGCAGAGGCAGGGACGGACGACTGGGGTGGAGCGACGGCAAATGATGGCGGTTGGTTCTGGCTGCAGGGGAGGGGAGATGGACCAGATGGTGGAGGGTAGAGATATCAAAAATATCTGAAAATTTGATTACTCACGTCACTTAATTCGTCGTGGAACTAATAATAATATCTGAATAAATAGATATAGATTAGAATTCAGATAGACTTAAAATATCCATTTCATATTTCGATAAAATATGTATTTAGTCAATCCAAACTCATATTCGATCCGATCATGCTATTAATAATTCATTGTGCATGTTAGACCTACGATTTTATCGTGAATTCAACTCATTGCCGTCCTTGTTAGCTCCGTGAGTTTGACATTCTTTTTTTGGTAACGGAGAATCTAGCGGAGTGGTAAGGAGAGCTGAGCGATTACCGGGTCACCCGAGTTCGAGTCTCACCCTACGCATCAAGCCACTCCTTTTTGTACCGCCGCCATAAAACTCCGGGCTCACATCCCTCGAGGATTAAATGTGAGCCAGATAAGCCGAGTTTGACATTCTTACTAAAATTGTAAAGATATTTTTATAACATATAAAAATTATTTTTTAAAAAAATATTGATTGGACCTCTCTTTTTTCACTTCTCGTAAATCTAACATTCCCTTAGATGTAGATGTAGACTCATATTTTGTAGACGGATACGGATATCCGTAGATAAATCCATACTTGTGACGCATATACCCGTATCCATATCCAAAAATACATATTGCACCTGTGTAGACATTCCAGTTCTGTGATGGCATGATCCCACACGATCTGGTAAACCTTGGTAAGCAGTGTGATTCGATCTCTTTTAATGCTAATGTAACATTGATTTCAAGTTGGAATGTATGTACCACAAGTATTTCTCACTACAAAAATAAATGAAGAAATCTATCTGATAAAAATTGTTCAAAAAGAGTCGATCGAAGAATCAGGTGCTCTTGGGTAATGATTACTGCACCTCACCTCTAATTACACCCCCACGAGGTGCAGTGGGTTTTTTTAAAAAAAAAATTTGAGAGGTGAAGTCCGCTCTATTCTAACTTGATGTACAAGATACTCCTAATTATTCAAAGTCCTAAAAACTCAAAAAAAAGGTGTGTGAATAATAATTTTAGCCTAAGACGGCAAGTTAGAGGGGATGGGCCCTACCTTTTAAATTTTCCTAGAAAGTCATTGCGCATCGCTCAATTAGAGGGAGGAAAAATATCCAAGGGAGCTTCATAATGAAAGTATAGTTTACCTAAATGTTTAATTTAATACATTATAAAACATTACATAATGTTTCTCTTTATGTTAAGAGTGTTATAAGTTACTGGATTGCGAGATCCCGTACGTCAATGCATAACTACAATATAGCATTTTTATCCCACTTCGGCATTTGATTATTTATTACTGATGGGATCCCTCTTTCTGTAGGTAGCTACAAATAATAATACCATAACCCAACATGGCTTGATACACTGCATCATAAACTGTTTTTTTTAATTTATGTTGGTCACTTAGAAAGAATAAATTAAGATAAGCATAAAGCTAGTATACAACTCAAACTATAATATTTTTCACCCGTGATCGAAATACAGAAGATAGCTGCAAGTCAACAGATGACAATTTGTGGACGGCAAGAGCCAGGTTGCACGGAGAGGAATCAGCTTTTCTCGTGGGCTCAAATGATATGCAGGTATTTCTACGGAAATATGAACACAAACAAACAACTCCCGTATAAAATTTAAGGATCTCGTGGGTAGATTATGGTTCGCAGACTTGGGTTATTGACTCAGATGATTAAGACGGTACCGCATCATATTGGAGAAATTCGATACGTGGTACGCCCTCAATCGATCGAGTCGAGATGAATCTTCTCTGGTCGACGGTGATTCTATTATTTTCCAATGACTTAATGACTTTTCACTGATTGGAGACGAATTCATCGTCGTAGAAACTTGAGAAAGCCAATGTTACCTGATTCAAGATAGAGCAATTCATTTTACAACCGATTTGAGCTTAGAATAGAAGGTAACCCTTCAACCTTAACCTTAGAATCCTAGAAGACCATCGGAGAGCAACTCAATCCGATGGGAGGAAAATCAATCCGGCGGAGGAAGGGCCATTGGTTGCAACAAGGTTGGCCATGAATATAGGTTTAGAAGGAGGACGGGGGAGCAAGTCGGATCATGTCACATTTGACTTGGGCAGATTATATCGGATCTGAGAGAATCAGATCCGATACGAATCAACGAGTCATCAAACTCTGGGTTAAATAAAGTAAGACATTCATCTTCTCGTCTCTTCCTCAAGGCCATATGTGACTGATTGTACACGGTGAGATCGATGCAACAAGTGAGACTCTTTTTCGGATGATTCGATTGGGCACTATACATTGGTAGGCCACATCAGATAACCCGTTATCATCGTCGTCATGATCACAGCTATATCAGGATGGATTTATTTTTAATTAACAATTGAAGCAAAAAATGGGTTCATAACTTACATTATCATCTCATAATAACAATTAAGGAACTGATTGGTGTAGAACTGTCTTTCGAAAAATGATATAATAATAAAGACTTTTATATTCTCTTCTAACACATTCCGAGACTAGCTATAGGAAAAGTACTCTCCCGATCTCTCGTAATAAAATTAAACGTTCAATCGTTAAATGATACTATCCCACTTTTATATTTATTTATATACACATGCTGAATCCAATAATATTATTTTTAATTTAGAAAAGTAGCATGCTATCTTTTTCTTTCACGTACGTTCGTAAACTTCTAAACCCTGACCTCAACCGCACCTCCCTTCTCTGTGAAGAAGGAAATATGACGCCTACGTGACTCACTGGACACGTCTAGAAGGGCGCGAGTAAACAGCACGCAACATGAAGCGTAAAGGTAACACAGCCTTTGGGTTCTCCACGGCAAGATTAGGCATCTTCTTGTCTTCGAAACCCCGAGCCCATTCAGACACTGCCTTGAACGTTCCTTAACTAAAAGGCAGCAAGGGGAAGCCTGCGACGGCACTCCTTTGCCTCCTACGGTTTATTTCATCAGATGGAATACATTTTTAATTATTTATTTATACCTTGCTTGTTTGATCGTGGAATAAGTTAAGTAAATAAGTTAAATCACAGGTAATATATTCTATAAAATATATTGAAATATTTTAATTAAAAAATAAGATAACTCAGAATATCTTCTAAAAAATTATGAAAAAATTTAACATTCTTTATTCTATCTTTTGGTAGAATAATATATCTCAAGATAAATCAAGATTAGAGTCTATATATCCTAACTCAATTAGAATATATTATATGAGAAATCAAAGTGAATAAGATAATTTTTAATGAGATACCCTAATTTATCCCGTAAATAAATGAAGAAGAAGAAGCACCAAATCCGTAACAGGTGGTGCGCAAAGGAAGGTACTGAACCCATCACATATATATTTTTCTTTTCCAAGTCTTTTAGGGCCACTTTGATAACGGCTTAGGTTAGGGGCGGGTGGCTTACCCGGGTTAGCCCACCCCACCCCTAACCCGGGTGGATTAACTCATTCCACCTATTTTCTAGGAATGAGTTAATCCACTTTAATCCTATCCGACCCGGATTAAGAAAAAAATTATCAAACAAGGAGTAACTCACCCGACTCCATTTAACCCACCCTAACCCAGTTTAACCCGTTACCAAAGTGACCCTTAAGAGATAGTTTCTCCTGACTTATTAATAATCGTCTTGGGACCAGCGAATTTGATAACAAAATAAGTTAGGAGGGGATGGTCTATTTGAGATGATCCACTCGACCTTTAATCTTAACTGACTTTGGATAGATCACTCCACCTATTTCATAGAAATGTGTTAATCTATTTTAACTCTATTCGACTCTGATTAAAAAAAATATGTCAAATAAGAATAACACACCTGGTCCCGATTAAACTATCTTATACAGACTTAATCAGTTATCAAACTGAGCCGTTAATAAAGGAATGCAGGTGCCCTTTTCTTCTCCGGCTCTTTCTCTGATCAAGAGAAGTGGTTTTGTAACCTTCTGGCATGGGAGTCACCTCCGCACCAAGCGCTGGACCGTACGTGTCGTACTCGGTCTGCTTTGGAGGGAGGAAGGGAAGAGAAGACCAGGTGGTCGTCGTCATGCGTTTGGGATTGATTACGAGGCAAATGGCAAGGACGGGAGAGCTGGTTATTGACCTCAGCCTGCCCATCTAGAAGATCAACTTTTCTAGTTTCTAGTTTGGTTCGGAAAAAAAAGGGGGGGGGCTCATGCAATTCTCTACCCACGGTTCACCATGCATGGGTTCTGAATTCTGATTTTTCTTACGCTTGGGGGTTGTTCCTTAACACACTCTTGTTGAAGTATGGTGTTGTGCAACTGAATGGAGAAAACAAAATGGTCAACGTCCTTTTGCATGCATAACGTGCCATTCATATTAAAGAGTGTTGTAAGAAGCAAACTGTTCACCGAAGAGTCCGGATCCTCTCAATCTTCTCATGACTTATGGGATGTTTGGTTGTGTTTTTTTTCTCTTTCTCTCTCAAATTTAAAAAAGAGAGAGAGAACTCACTTATGGGGTGTTTGGTAAGTGTTCCCTAATTTTTAAAAGAGAACTCAACTCTATTCAAATCTCTTTCTAAAACAAAATAACTCTTGAGTTATTTTTTTTTTGAAATCATCCGTCTCGTGAGACCCTCCCCCTCTCTTCTGCTCTCCCTCTCTCCCACTCCGTCCTCTCTCTCTCTCTCTCTCTCTCTCTCTCTCTCTCTCTCTCTCTCTCTCTCTCTCTCTCTCTCTCTCTCTCTGTAACTGCCGAGGGTGCCGGAGGGGAAGACCCCCCTCCCCTCCCCCGGCGGCTCCCCCCTCCCCTTGCGCAACCCTCTCTGCCCTCCTCCGGCTGCCCCCTCCCCGCCCCCGGCAGCTCCCCCTGCGGTGCCCTCCCCTCCCCCGGCGGCTCCCCCCTCCCCCTGCACAACCCTCTCCGCCCTCCTCCGGCGACCCCCTCCCCGCCCCCGGTAGTTCCCCCCTCCCCCTGTGGTGCCCTCCCCTCCCCCGGCGGCTCCCCCCTCCCCCTGCGGCGCATCCCCCCCTCTTCTTCTCTCTCTCTCTTTCTCTCTCTCTCTCTCTCTCTCTCTCTCTCTCTCTCCCACTCCGTCCTCTCTCTCTCTCTGTGTGCAAGTGCCGGGGGTGCCGGCGCTGGAGGGGAAGACTCCCCTCCCCCGGCGGCTCCCCCCTCTCCCTGCGGCGCCCTCCCCCCTCTTCTGCTCTCTCTCTCTCTCTCCCACTCCGTCCTCTCTCTCTCTGTGCAAGTGCCGGGGGTGCTGGCGCCGGAGGGGAAGACCCCCCTCCTCCGGCGGCAGCCCCCTCCCCCTGCGGCTCCCCCCTCCCCCTGCGGCGCCCTCCCCTCCCCCGACGGCTCCCCCCTCCCCTCCCCCTGCGGCCCTCTCCGCCCTCCTCCGGCGGCAGCCCTCTCCCCCTGCGGCCCCCTCCGGCGGCTCCCCCCTCCCGTCCCCCGCAGCCCCCTCCTCCGGCGGCTCCCGCAGCCCCCCCTCCAGTGACGACTCCCCCTCCCCCTGTGGTCCTTCGCAACCCCCTCCTCCCTCCTTCTACGTTAAAATTGGGAGTTTTGCCAAACAACACAAGACTCTTTTTATTAATTTTAAAAATGAAGTAAAAAATTGATGTGTCATAATTTCTAAGATAGAAATAGTTTTTTTTTTCAAAAGTGTTCCCAAACACCCCATTAGGTTCCGTTGTTTTCTTTCTCTCTTTTTTTAATATTAAGAGGATCTTTTCCTCTTTTCTTTTTTAGCAATGTTCTAAAGTATGACTCGATTGCACTCGATTATGTGAAAGTAAGGTTTGTCAACTTTGCAAGTTAGATCGACCCAAACTCTGCCTAATATAACATGGGTCCATCCGAGTCAGACCGACTCAGGCTGAGTTGCTCGTTTGAGAGTCGAACATATATGGTATGAGTCGGTCAACTCGCATTAATACGATACATAGTTGACCAATCAAATGTAAAGATGTCCTCTCTGTCTCTCACGCTTTCTCTCTCTCTCTCTCACACAGTTTTTTTTTCTATGTTGAGCATGTGGATGTGCATGATCTCGCATTGAATCGCACATGATATATATATATTACCAACCCTCCAAGGGAGAGAACTAATAGTGCGAAGCACGTGTGCAGGCGTGCGTGCCTGCGTTATCTCAAACTTGACACTGCCGTGCGTGGAAACTATTGGCCATATTGGAAGACGCGCTTTGAAACGCCGTAACAAGAGGAGGCGTCTTTAGGGCGATCAGATTCAAACACGTCGGTGCATTTTAGGAAGGACCGGTGAAGGTGCCGAATCCAATTGCGACCCACATCTCCACGTACAGAGCCCTTAATTAAGTCTGTCCTCCCATGATGGGTCCCATTTAACTTCATCCTCTTGCACGGTCAATGGACCGGTTCAGATACCCACAATAGACTCCGAGCAGAGGAAACAGGGATCGTTACCGTACTCTGGGGCCGGTTTGATATTTGAATAGGTTAGAATAATATTCCTTAATAACCCATGAAATAGAAAACATGGACCCCACTTCTCATCTCGGATAAGATATTCGACTTCATGGGTCCAACACCAACCCTTCCCATTTTTCAAACAGGGCATGGAAGATTCAACTTCGGGACTAGCTAGGTTAATCATGTAGGATCATCTACTTTGTTTACCTGTAAAAAAAAAATCATCAAACGAAACTGTTTTTACGTTTTATTTCTGATTTTTTTCTCCTTGTAAGAGTGATATTGGTCCTCCTTTCATGATTAGTCTAGAGTACTAGGAATGCGTGTCCAGGCAGTGGGTGAATTGTTTATACCCATCTTTCTAAAGCAGGCTGACCATGTCGTTCCCTACTTAATCTCCGGATCTCCTGGTTTCTTTAGTTTTGGGGGCCCGCGGTACGTTTACTTTTGGGAGCGCCGTGGAAAATTTCGACCGGGCTTCCAACAGTTCTTCACGACTCCAACGTAGGGAACGTCGTGGGGATTCCGCGTCTCCACCCCGTTCCATTCAGACTTGCTTTCTAAATGCTAAGGAGAAGCCGTGGGTGAGTGTACAGCTCTTGAGGGAGTAGATGCATAGCCACTCCATCCAAATAACATTTTATTGATAATAAGGGTTCATTTGGTTGAGATTATTAAGAAATTTTAATGATTAAATTTTTTTTGTATAATCTCATCATAATTAAATAATCTAAAGTTATCTTAATTTTTATGTTGGATGAATTTTTTAAAACGGAGAGAGAAAGACATAAAAAGAGGAGTGTTAAATAATATATAAAATCTCCTCATGAAATTTCGGAGTGAATTTCGAGATTTAAAATTTATGACATTACGACATTTGTTCTATGCAGAATTTAAAAAAAAATTATCTGAATAATTCCAACCAAAAGAACCCTAAGAGAAAGATACAAGTCCATCGGGGCATATGTACCCCCTATAAATATATCGTGAATAGAGGGAAATGCAAAAAAAATTTAACAAAGGGGTAAAACCTAATAGAAGGGCATCCAATTTTATCCTGTTTGAATGCTCTCTTTACGTAACGAGAGAGACTAGTTTAGTCATGTCCAAACGATCAAAGAATCTAGAAATATAAATATGATTAACCAATCCATCAACACAAAGAGAGGACCCAATGTCGATATTGAACCACATCTTGAATCCGAGACGTGTCTCGATGATTCACCATCTCCTGTCGCAACGGAGAAGTTATGAATTTGATTCCACTCTCCATCGTAGGTAGTAATATCATTCATCCTCGAATTATTTATTTACATTAATTTGTTAGTCAGTAAGATCACCGACTTTATTTTATGAAAAATTAAGATCACCCTAGTTCTCCTTTCCTCTTTTTATATCCCCCGATCTCAGACTACCGAATCATGTAACCAAAAAAAAAATGTATAAAAAGAGATCACTTGCCAAAGAACATATTTTGGGGTTCATTGACTTTCCCTCGTAGACAAGTATGTTCCTAGCCAACCGAAGCTCCCAAGGGGCAGTTGCATTGACGTGACAGGAAGTTAGGCATCTCTTCTTTATTGATCTAGTTGAGACTAATTTTAAACAAATAAAAAGGAGGTATACAATAAAAGAGACAAGTCCGAGCACTCTCACATATTTTTCTTCTTTATAAGCGGATCAGTGGGGGGCAACATGTTATATGTTGTACCATATATCTTTGTTATGTTTGGAACAGCCATCTGATCGTTTCATAGAAGCTGCTCTTTGGGGATGTATCTAAAAGACTTCTCCTTCATTTGAAAGAAAGAAGGTGAACGATACATTCCGAAGGAACCATCCAATCAAATTAGCTATCTGCCTGCACCAGGGCGAACAATGTACTCCACCCATGTAGGTCCGATACGCTGTTCGACCAAAACAACGCAATCACCCTATTCGACCCCACTTAACTTGTCAAAGACGGAAAGTGATTTTACCGACGAATAAGATAAGAACCGACGAATACGGCAAGACAACCGGTGAGTACGCTATTCGCCTTTACCCTAGGCCTTCTAGATTTACTAACCCAGGGGAATACTATTTAGTTATAAATGGACGAAAAGTCTATCAGTGTAAGTTTATCTATGTTTACAACTCTTAGGCCGTGTCTATTGGGCACTTGAATATTTAACCTCCATGACCTAATGAGAAAACTAATGACTTTGGAGCTCTTCCATCACCAGGCACTTTGGTCAAAGTAAACGGGTGCAAGAGATCCCAATGTTTTCGGTACAATAATTGACTAATCCGAGTTGAATCCGTTTCTTAACGAGAGTTCCCGGTTCCCTACCCACAAAGGCCAATGCCCATGACCCGTTACTGACGCTACTCCCCCGTCACTCTACGCAACCAACGGCCAAACAAAGCCCACCGGAATCCTTTCATCTCCCCAACAATGACGCGTGAATGAACAGCATTTTAGAGGGTCAGTGTGGTTCACACGAGCGGTCAACGTATACGGCAATCGGTGTCTGCACGATCGCAGTGGACTTTCGTTGCTTTGGTTGAAGCTGAGATCTTTCGTACGATGTTGCTAACAAGAATGGGGCCATTGAAAGAGTCATCCATCAGAGTCGGCCGAATTTCTCCTTTTATGCCTATTGATATAATTTAAAAAAAATAGGTAAAATTAATTAGATGTGTAATTAAATTTAATTTATCAATCCTACTTCGAATTGTGAACGCATTGCTTGAGGATTATATTATTGGGTCATGGAGTTAAGTGAGAGTTTTGACAATCAAATTAATTCATAGGTTAATAAACATGAGTTTACTTTTAAAAAAGTCTAAGTGAGGAGAGAATTAAATTCTTACATCTTCAAAGTTCGAATCTAATTTATTTTTTATTAAAAATCTTGATGCTAAATAGAGTATGATTTTCAATTAAACATATATATGATTAGTTAACAAGAACTTTTAATTCTGTTACCTTGAATTTTAATTACATATCTTACTAACCCCACCTAAAACATTTAATAAGACCATCCTAAAGCCTCTATGACTTCAATAGTCCACGTGCCTTCTCAGTTGTGACGTTGCGGCAACAGATGGGGGAGAGAGATGAGTAGATCTCACAATTATCTATTTAAAATTTGAATCGAATTCAAATTCATATTTATTTGATGAAATAATTATTTAAATAAAATATTCGATAGATAATACAATCGAATATTAGGTAATCCGATTATTAATCCGATATAAATTTGGATATTAAGATATCTGTGTTGGATATTATCCGATCGAATATGAATCCTTAAATGATTATCTAAGGATCCACATATTCTATATATAAATAACTCAAAACTTAATAGGTTGTTTAGTTGTTCTTTTTTATCTTTTTTTATCTCAAAATATAATTTAGAAATAAAAACTCCGCTTACACCTATTTAGTAAGTCTTCTCCTAATTTTTAAGATGAAATCTAATCTTTTGATAACTTTTTCCAAAATAAAAATAACATCCGCATATTCTTTTTTCGAGAAAACAACACATGACTCTCTCGCACGACTCAGCTCCAAAGAGGTCTAGCAATTATCCATTTAAAATTTAAATTAAATTCGTATTCGTATCAATCGAATATCAAATAATTCGATTATTAATCAGATACGAATTCGAATATCACACTATTCACTCTATATCCGATCTGTTTATAGATCTAAAGGTGAGATGTCTAAAATAAGATTTGACAATCCGATTGTACCAATCGTATCGATATTTTATTGGTACAGTATGATACGACACTATATTATATTATATTACAATGTGTAAAGTGTATAATAAATATTTATTACATTAAAATCTTATGCAAGTTAGTTGGTCAGAGAGTAACGCATATAACTATGGGATTCATGGTTTGAATCTCACGATAGATTTTTTTATTGACCCTTTTTTAACCCAGGAGATGTGAAAATGTTTTTAAAAAATGCTCCACCAATGTTTCAAACTCGAGGTCTGTCGTTATAAAACACATTCTCTGTCAATTGAGTTATCAATATCAATTAAATATAAAATAAAATATATAATAATTAAATTAATATTAATATCGTATCAATTATATATCACATGTCGATCGTATCGATGTTTGGTTAATACAATGTGATACGTGTGATACACGATGTATTGAAGTGGTACGTTAAATCTTGGTCTACAGTTTGACCTTTAGATTAAGAGCTGAGGAGGGTGTGTGGGGCATTGAGTTAGTAGCATTATTCTCGCATCACATTGGTGAAGACTGTTCAAGTGCACCACACGTACGCTAAACAGAAGACCAGGCCATGGTGCAGCCCTTGCTTCAGACACCCTTCTTCGAGAAGAGTAAAGAAAATAGACCGGATTCCAGCATGGACCGAGTCGGCGGGTCCTCTGGCCCGTTGATCGGATCCACACATCCGATGTCTGCAATTGTCTTCACTGGACTCCACATCTGTCAAAACTCGCACATCCCCATCTCATCATAACCACGGTGGGCCCCTCCCACCGAATCATCAACCCCATCACCTCTAACAGGATTATTGAAAAAGAGAGAACGAGGACGACCGTTCGCCTCGCCACCCAACTCGTAGTTCGATTAGTACCCCTTGTGGTCTCCGAACAAGAGGAGACGTTGAAAAATTCAAAAAATTGTCTAACACTTCGCAGGCCTTTTTTAAATCCATGTAATGGCGACTTATTAAAAGAAAATGATTTCTTAAAAAAATAAGGGCGTCTTTGATACCCGAGTAAGAGGGTGCCGTAATCGACGTGGAAGGGTCGATTACAGTACCCGAGATCGATTACCGAGTTTATGTGAGGGGGAGGGCGAGTGGAGGCAGGGTCCACCGATTAGCCGATGTCGGTTAACCGAGGGATAACCCCGTTGTCAAAGACGCCCTAAAAATTTAAATCTCTCCCTCTCTCTCCATTAAAAAAAGACTTGACACTATAAATTAATAATGTTTTATGTAATATTTTGATTAATCACATATCAAAATATTATATATATAATACTTATTTTTTAAAAAATAAATGATTCCCACGTTAAGTTCATTTAATGTGTCCATCACGTCGTCTATTTATGTGAGTTGACTTAAAATTCATATGAAAATAAAATTTTAATTACGTAAACATTAAAAATATCTTATTTTTATTATTCATATGATATTTTTTTACGTGACTATCACGTTACGTCAATTGATAATTTGATCTTCACGTCAAATTAATTTATATAAAATTAATTTACTACAGAGGTTACTAAAAATTAAAAAATCAAAATATTATATAAAACTAATTTGCTGTAGATGTTACTAAAAATAAAAAAGTAAACTATTACATATGTAATATTATGACACGTAATTATTCAGATATTATTGCTCATTATTATTATAAAAAGAAAGAAAAAAACGACGGACCGCTCGCGCTCGCTCTCACATTATTTTCTTCGGACGGCACGCCGTGGCGTCCCGGGCGGGACAGACGAAAAAGCGGCTCCTGCCAAACGACATTCCTGAGGGGGCTTGGCTGAGGGCTCCAGGCAACTCTCCGGTCGGTAAACGTGCCCATCGGTAATAAGATTTGAGATACCTTCCCCCGATGGAGGGGTCCCGTCCCTCGCGGTTATAAAAAATTAAAACTGCCGCCCGTCCCGGGAACCCCGCCTTCGAGCAGGGGCCAACAACGAGTCATCGGAATCGCCCCCCGTTCGGACCGCCACTCCACGCTAGCCGCTAATAAGTAAAGAGAAATTTTTATGTATAATCTTGTAATAACTCATATATATATATATATATATATATATATATATATATATATATAAGAGTCATTTAAAGTGCTCGATTGAGTTCAATTGGTAGGCTTAGCCTAAATCAGTATCGGATCCTATTATAATAGTATGGATTCGGTCAATTCGTCCCAACGCATCGACCAACCTAGATATATACATATATAAACTTTTAAATTGTCAAAGTACCCTAACTTTCTCCAAATAATTTCTCATGTCTTCTCTTTAGTTATTGTAACCAAGGTATGATTAAAGTGTTGAATCTTTGACAAATCTATCTCAAGTTAGATTTATTCGAGCTTGATGAGATCAAATGTTTTATAGTTTTTTTTTTAATATTTTAACATCATCTAGAAATATTCCTCTTAGAGTTGAAGACGTGGATTGAAACTACATAATTGCAAGTATTAAGGGTGCGTTTGAGAATAATCTCGAGCGTGACTTTCCAAAATTAACAGTTTTTAATTTTTTTCAAACGGTCACAGACGTTCTTGACTTTCGTGAAGTGCAGATTTCAAAGGGGAGAGAGAATCATACACAAATGTGCCGAGTTCTCCAAATCCCTCTAAATAAGTTCATACCTGTTTCGAGAGATTTTAAATGACGAGAAAGTTGCCGCTGCCTGCACACAAATACGGCATATGAATTTTAGTTAAACACCGGAGGTCACGAGTGTTCCCAAACGATGCCAAAGATGTATTTAAGAGCGAGTTGGACAATTCATAAAGTCAAGAGCACATGTGCCAATAAAAATATGACAAGGTCTATAGGCAAAAAGTTCTAAATAAACAGTCCATGTTCTGGGGCTCCGCGGGTTTCTATTCTTAAACGTGGACAACACGTCCATGGGAAGGACGCGTGGCGGGAAGTGGACGCCACCTGGGCCCTAAGAATGGACCCCCGCGCGGATCCAGACCGAGATGGCCCTTCCGCGGAGACCCTGCGCCGGGAGCGCGGACCGGGACGAGGAAACCGTCCATTTCTGAATACCGCCACCCACCAAAGCCCAAGGACCCGGCCGGATGTAGAGATAGACGAACCGGCGTAATAAACCGTGAATAACTAATTTTCTGTGTCCGATTTTAGAGAGAGAGAGAGGAAGCGACACATGTTTCGGCGGGTGGTAAGATGCGTGGAAGCCGCGACAGAGGATGGCCGATGGCGAGATCGTGCTGCCAGGAACGGGGGCGAGCTTTGCCCTGCTCGCATGGCCGACCCGGCCTTCCCACTCCCACCGCCTACAAAAACCCTAACCCTAGCACCAGCGACGCGTCGTCCTTCCTCCCCTCCCCCGCGACCGGACCTTCTTCCCCCCTCGTCTGCCATTGCAGGAGGAGAGAGGCGCGGCCTCTGTAGTGGTGGTGGCGGCAGCGGCCCCCCCGCGCGTCTCTAAGGTACGGTGGCGTGCATGCCGCGTCCCGGCGGGATCCGATCTGTCTTTCCAACCTGCATTGCCGTCGCCGGCGAGCTTCTCTGCATGCCTCCGGTGCCGGATCTCCGGCCTCCCTGTTTCCTCCCTTATTTTGACGCGAAAATTTGAGAACGGGGGCTGGGCGTAGCCGCAGTGGGAATTTGGTCGCCATGTTCTACGTGATCTTTTGTGATCTCCTTTTCTTCTCTGTTCGCGCTTTTGATCGTGTTCTGTGCCTTCTTTCTTTTGTTCTTCAGGGAATTGTGAGGATGGCTGAGGTGCCGAAGCTTCTGTACATAGTGGTGGTTGATGAAGAGGAGAAGGGTGGTGAAAGGGGGAATGCCTCCTCTGCAACCCCTTCGGCTCCTTCCCCTGCAGCTTCTTCTTCGTCTTCTTCTTCTCATCTTCCTCCTTCATTCCGGTATACGAGGCCAGTGCTGCAGAGCACTTTGCAGCTGATGGGCTGCAAAGCACGTCATGGTTTCAAGGTAAAGGGAAATAGACCCAAGTAAGATTTCTTTCTCGTGTTCCTGCTACCGTCGACATCTTGAACATCTGAAATCCGGTTTTGATATGTTTGCTTGAATGAACATCTTTTGGTTGCTGCATAAGATTTCCCCATGGAAGTGTCATGTAACACAGCGGAGCTGAGAATCTGAAATCTCAGCTTCATGTTTTCTTTGTTTTGATAAAAGCTTTTCCTGTCCCGAGTTTCAGTGCATGTCCGCACGTGTCTTTGGTTGGGAATATAGATTCCTGCACCCCGTATCCTCATATGCAGATATTCTTACCTTTGATCTAGGTTTTTTGTTGCTCTTTTGCTTGTGTACCCTGCTAGCATGCTGCTTCTGGTTCTCTTTCTTCCTTCTTTGAGTGTGCTTTATGCGTTTGTTGATGTGTTTGATGTGCGTTAAAAATATATCAGTTTCATGATACTTATCTTAAATTGTGTGACATAGGAAAAATGCTAACTGTCTTTGTAGTTTTTTGGATTTTTTCATTTGGTTTGATGTGCACCTCTATGTGTTTCATGACAGGAGAATGTGATTTTTTTTGACAAGTGTGTAGTACCACTGGTATATAAAAGAGCAAAAGTATACATATAAGGGGGGAGTGCTCCCAAAACGACTCCCAAATACAAAAGGCGGCAGACAACACTCTGCCTCGGGAGTAAAAAGAAGTAAGCAAACACCTATCCGCTAAGCTCAGACCCCAACCAAGCCCAAAGTGACCCAAAAGTCCCGGCGCCTAACTGGCCACCCCACTAGACAGCTCCCAAACAATAGAGAAATAGAAATGCAGGCGCCCCAATGTAAACAAAAACACTTCCCTCCACCCTTCCTCCACCTACTCCTTAGCATGTTCCGTCCCTCCTTTCCTACTAGCCGCTTTAGCCTTCGCCTTTCTTGCTATGTCCGCTACCTATCTACGTTTGATCAAGCATAAGGTGGACCTCAAGCCTTTATCCATGCCCGCATCAGATACACCAATCAGCCTAGTAGTCTCATTTGCCTGAGTTTCCATATAGTTCTCCACCTTTGTTAGGATATCTTTGACATCCTCCTTGCTGAGACTCCCATTGTCCACCTTTTCTAAATCCTCCCCTTGATAGGCTTCCTCGACTTGCTCCAACGCCGAGCACAAATCTTCCGACTCCTTGGGCGGGGAGGCAGGGATAATACCTCCTACTGGCCAGACAGGAGCATATGATTAAAACATTATCCTAGTGATGTTATAACTTATAACCCATTCAATGGCAGAGATGGAAACATTTTCTAGAAGAGTCAGTGGGAAAAAAAATATAAGTGGAACTTTTTATGCTAGTTTTGTGTCAGCACAGTCATTTTGAGAAGGTCAAGGTGTAAGTCATACTACTTGCTAACAATGTCACTCCATTTCTCCAAACCGGGCTAATGAGCTCTTCCGGGAAAAGGGAAAAATGTGCATTATGATTTGAGGAAAAGATGGCAAGTAGCACTTGCCGCTATTAACACTTATATCAGAGTTACCTCCAGGGCAAACTTATATCAGAGTTACCTCCAGGGCATTGTGTATTTCTGGAACTATCATATTTTCATTGAGCATACACATTGGCACCTGACTCTCAAAATGATATCTCTTCCGGCAATAATTATTTTTTTATACTATCTCTATCAGAAAATGCTACTTAGCTGGACTACCCTGATATGATTATGATGATGATGATGCATATGTATGTATTGGTGAGGAAATGAGTCTGTGCATAACAATAATTTGAGTGGATCTCCTTTTGGTTTTCTCTTTTGTTTAATTAGATTTTTTAATTGATAGAGGATCATAAGCCTGAAAAGCTTGTGCTAAATGGGGATCATTTTGTTCTTTTCAGATCAGCCGGAGGGTATTTGAAGTTTTCAGAACTAAGTGCTCATCTGGTGATTTGTCCCATTCTGACAGAGAAATATCTAAATTATATCTGACAGAAAGGATGTCCAATGAAGAAAATAGCCACCATAGCATAGACAATGTTGAGGAAAATGACACGATACCATTTGAATTGTACAAGAGGTTAACAACTGTTGTGGTCAGCAGAGAAACCTTCTTGAGTGTTGTTTGCGATGCCCTATCTGAGTACAAGTATGTAGGACCTAACCAAAGAGCTGATCTGGTTCTGGCATGCAGGTACAACATCCATTCTATTTATTGTGAATTCCTCGTTCAGCATAGGTGTATCAAGGCTACTAATTTATATGCATAGAACTTAATTATAACTGCATATTTTAATGTTCCTGCCCATCTACTAATTTGCAATTTATACTCTGTTACATCAAGAAGATCTAAAATTAGTGGTGACTTGTTAGTTTTATCTTCTTCCACTGTCTCAATTTTTGTATGAGTAATACTTAGCTACACACCCAGGTGTGCAGTGAACTTGCACCCCACCCTTCCCATTGGTCCAACTGGACTGATGGGGTAGGAAAAAGAAACTGTTCCATTGGTCCAGTTGGACCAATGGGGAGGATGGGGTGCAGGTTTGCTGCAAACCTATTACTCAGCAAGTATTTCTCTTTTTGTATATTTGTCATGGTGTGCAACAAATCATATTGTTGTTTTAAATTCCAAAATTTTGATGGTTGTCTCTGTTGCCCACCATCCATAGCCAGTCCCAAGCCTGGATGAGAAAGAGGTGTGTGCATTAGGTTGACACTAGCAGTTAAGAAACTTCGTCACATCCCAAGCATGGATCTTGAGCTAATTCCCAGAACAAAATAAATGGGACAACATGCTGCTGCTGCTGCTGTTGCATCTATTGGCATTTAAATATATCTTATTAACGTTGGCATGATGTCCTGATTTTCCATGAAAGTTAGTTGTGTCAATATAGAGTATGTGTCAATATAGATGCATATAGAAGTCAATGTTTTAAAAATGCTGGCGGAATGAGTTGGCTGACCCCCTTACTCTCTAGGTAGACTGCCTAGGTGGTGAGGCGGGTGCCTCAATTCTGAGGTGCTTAATTTTTTAGCCTTCTTTTTAAAAAAAATCCTACATATATCTCTTACAAAAGATAATTCTATCAATAATTATATAAGCCTCATAAGCTGATTAATGAATTATAAAATTTAATTTGATTTATCTATGTTTTGAAGAATCATATAACATATTAACATGCATTAAAAAAACAAACATACAAATGATGAAAAAGTGTACATAAACATATAGCTCAAAGGATAGAGCATTGGTCTTATTACTCATGGTATGGTCTGCATGTCGCTATTTTCTTCTGGAGACACCCAACATCCATCAAACATGGGATGATAAAAGGGGATTAAACATGACAAAAAGAGAGAAGATTATATTTTTAATGAGAAAGAAGTGTCAAACTCGAGTTATCTATGGTGTTAGCAAACTAAGGGATTCATTGGCTCCACAACATACTAAAAAATTAAAATAAAAAATGTAGATCATAGACATCTATAAACAGGAAATGTGTTTGAAGGGTGGGGGGGGGGGGAAGAAAGGAAGACAGCTGTACAGGTGACAAGGAAGAGGAGAAACAAACTTGTGAATGTAAGCTGTAATTTCCCACAATATACAAACTAATTAATGGGGCTATAATGGTCACCCATCCATGAGAAACTTGCGAAACACAACGAGGCGGAAATCACCTAGGTGGGAAAGGGCTGTGAGTCATCCAGGCGGCCCGACTAATCGTCTAGGTGGCCGATTTTTTCAAACACTGACAGAAGTATTTCTCAATCTCTTCTTCAGTGAAAGTTCAGTATGAAGAAAGAACTGCCATACACAGAAGAACATTGTTTAGCCAATGTCATGGTCTAGCTTGATGGGATAACTATGCATTATTCACTTTGTAAGGGAATGGTTTCTTTTGTTTGTAACATAGTAAGGGAATGGGCTGATATTCAATGTAATGTGAATTCCCTTACTTCGTCTCTTTTTGGCTATTTGGGAGATTAGGGTAATCCACACTTCCTGTGTGTGGCCTTTTGTTGTATTGGTTTTTGGGGTTGGCATTTTTTGGGGTTGTCGCAGCCTATACTTGTACATTCTCTTTTCATTTTATACATTAGCTAATGGCATGGTCTAGCTTGACGGGATAACTATTGATTATTCCCTTTTGAGGATTAACATCATGATTTCTGGAGCACCTTCCAGAAAAAGGATTAACATCATGATTTCTGGAAACAAGTGCATGGGATGTTTGAGCTTGCTCCTTGCATCATAGATCCTTCCATGCAAATAACTTCAGGGCTGCCAACAGGCTGTCCAGGGCCAAGCCCAGGTGTTGTTCAACTAAGGCATAAGCCAAAAACTTGGGCCCGGCCCAGCCTGGCCCAAGTATAAATTTTAGCTCAGCCGGCCTGGTCCACCTGCATTTAATGTCCCACATTTTGACTCCTATGAATCACCATTTGGACAGTCTTCTTTAATATATGGGGTGGATCCAAAATTGAACAGTCTTCTTTAATGTACATTATGAGGAGGTGGAAACGGCTCACTATGTAGTAGGCTAGTGCCCTTTTCTGATTTGGGTACGGTGTTGGGGATCAGTAGAGGCTCTGCCATCTTGGTAGATGTCCTTTTTCCCTTTTCATTCTCTTGGGCTATACACAGGAGGTATTTTGCTTATATTTAATGAATTGTGACTTCTTGGTCACCTTCTAAAAAAAAGAACCAGCATGTGAACCAACCTATGCATGTATACTGGTAAAGCACAGCTATGCATGCATATCTAGAAACCAAGGCGAAGGCTTAAATGGAGCCTATTTATGATAGATGGACAGGTGGCATAGTCGACCCATAGTATATGCATGTGTGAATAATTGTGACGCCAAACTACCAAAATTAGCGTGTGATTGTGGCATGGTCCCAGATTACTGCCGTTGGAGGCTGGAGGAGGCTGTGCCGTGTAGTTGTCAAGGAGGGCTGCACTCAATGGGGGATTGGACGGAGGAGGATTGCAATTGAGGGGGCTGGAGGGGGGTGATCTTGGGAGAAGGTCCTGCTTGAGAATAGGGCAAGGGTTCTGATCAAGATGATGATAAGGAAATGATGAGGTCCGAGGGCCACCTTTGTACAGCGCACCTTCAGCTTGCTGGCTAAAATGGCTGGCCCAAGTTTGGCTCATGTACGGCCCATCCCAATAGCCTGTGGGGTGGCCTGGCCTGGCCTGTTGGCAGCCCCACAGAAGCCTGCAGCTTTCCTTATGAAAGACCTGCCTCATTGTTACTGATTTAACAAGCCATCTGGGTATTGAGAGCATCAGGCAACTGAGCTTGCTTTTGATGACGTGGAAAGGCCCTTGTATTCCTTTCTATACCAAGATCCTCATGATCCTTCCCCATATATTTTCCCAACCTGAAAACCAATGGGATTTGACACTGCTAGTGTACCAAGTCCCACTAGCTGCTGCTAAAGTTTTGATTAAAAATACATCATGACTGATATGAGCAATATCAAACCAATGATCCTTGTAGGGTTTAGCAAAGAGCATGTGCACTGTTTAGCTACTTATCATTAGATAGGCAAAGTGAAAATCCCCCTTTCTTGTAAATGATGTTTAAGAACCCATTGTGGCAGCATGATTCTCTTTGATCTTAGAAAATGCTGGACAGAAGAAAAATGTATCAGTAGCGGTCATCTCCACTTTGAAAAAGAAATAGCAGTCGTCTCTCCTCAGGGCCCATATAAGAAAGTTGGGGAGTTTTGTTATTCGTAGGTCTAGCAAAGAAAACTGATCAATAGAGAGACAAAGTGAATTCAACCTCCTCTCCTCCCACACAGGGGAAGTTTAAGAACTCACAAAGGCAACATTGTTCTCCTTGACCTTTTAAAATGATCAGCAGCAGAGGAGACAGATACATAGTGATGAGGTTTTCTAAATAATCCAAACTTTTAATTCTGTAAAATTCGAGTTTGACTGTTTGCCTTGCTGCTCTTCCCAATATCCACTATCAAAAAACAAACAAAATGCAGGGGGAGGCTTGTTCGAGAGGAGTTTGCACTTACGGGATCCAAAATGGAAGCTTGAGGTCCCAAATGCAGAAGAACCCAAAGAACACATCTCTCTCTCTCTCTCTCTCTCTCACTGAGAGATTCATGCTTGAAATGCCTTCCTCCCAGCAGAATGATGTTGTCTTATAACGCCAGTCATCTGAAAGTAACTCAAAGTAGTCTCCATCTTAGAATTTCTGTGAATAACTTCAAACTTCGTTCATAATTTTTCCTTATCCCATGTACTCTGAAGGACCATAAATCTATAAAATAAGAATTTTAATCAGAAAACAGGCAATTGCTTTAGCTTTGAGAGAAATATTGTCCTGCATTATGGGATGGTTGTTAGGTACCCTCCCCTTGATCATGAAATGGGATGGAGTTGTAAGGGAAAACATTATTGGTGCACAATCTTTGCTTTATTACTGGTATTGACTTTCGATTGATTAGCTAATCATGTTTGCTGCTTCTTGCATTCTCTGGATAACTTGTACATACATCCTGAGTCCTATATATCTTTTTTGATTATGTATGGCAAATAAGATTAAAAGCAATGCATAAACATATTTAAATTTTATGTCTTAAATCGTTAATATATGTTATATGATCTGTCTTTACAGTTACGGTGGTAGCTTTTCCAAGTAGTATAGTTATCCTTTTTCTTGAGAAGAAAAGCTCTTCTGAAGTTTTTTTTTTTTTCTGTTCCAGAATCCGAGAAAGAAAGGAATCTGTCACTATCCTTCTGTGTGGAACTAGTGGATGTGGCAAGTCTACTTTGTCTGCCTTGCTGGTATTTAATTTCTTCTCTTCAACTCAATTAACTATTTCTGTTCATTGCATCTCCTCCACCATTCCTTTAGATTCCACCCCTCCCCCCCCACACACACACACACGAATAACACACTTCTATGATTCTATCTCATCCAGTAAATAATATCAGTTTCCTATATGTTTTATCCATTATGTTAGTTGTCTTTTGCGAAGTTATATTGTCTGTTTATACACAGTATTTTCCTCCTTGTGCATCCTTGAATAGTTTTGCTAACTTAAATTGTTAATTTGGGATATTGACCACTCTATGCTGCTCGCAGATGAACCTGAGATTTTCTTCAGGGTCTGATTTGGCATTTTGGGTTAGTTTCTTGTGTCTAATGCTAACACCTAAATCAACCCTCCATTTGTGTTCTAGTCTTTGACTAATTGACATGGGAAGGACACCTGACTTTGAGAACTGACCATCACAGGTATGCTTCCTTAGTAATGGCCTTAAGAGTATCACGCTCACCCAGAAAAGGCTGTCTGAGCTCATTGAAAAGAAGCTGTCGTAGATGGAACTGTTACCTCTTCCAATTAACTAGATTTTACACTGATTTTTTTTGTATTAAATCTTTGTCTTTGATTTACAATCGGGTAGATTTATCCTAAAGCTGCCATTAGATGGGAGGAGAGAGAGCTCTGAATAACTTGTACGCTCTTTTCTTCATTGCTTTTGTTCAAGTGGCAGAGGAATCACTCCCCCATCCACTAGGTTGTACTAGCCCTATTTATTTCTCTTGCATAAAATTGGTGGCACAAATCCTTGAAAAATAAATCTCTAAGGAATCTAACAATGCAAGAAAACAGTGGTGACCTTTGCAAAGACCAGATCACTTGGTCTCTATGGAAATTGAGTTCAGCTTAAAATGGCCCCAACGCCTTGCGAAAATTATGCTGTTACCTCCGAGAACTAAACAGCTTGTTATTATGATCGATGACCACGTTCAAATTATAAAATAGATATTGTGCATGTAAAGAAAAGAGCAAAAGGAGGAGAAGAGGGGGGCGGTAAGGAAATGCAAGATAAGAGGGGGCGAAAATGCTATGGTGTGCCGATCATAGCCTTAAGTGTGAGAAAAATCACCCGTCAGTTGGATTGCTATGTATTCAACATGAATATCATATGATGATACATCTTATAGTCAATTGCCAGAAATGTCAAATAGGTCTTGGCTTCTCGACACTCGGTAACATGGGAGCCAATGGCAGTGTCTGTTAGAATTGATGTCAAAATTGTGAATTAGATTAAGAAATTTTTTTTGAAGGTGGAATTAAATTAAGAAATTGTATTTGTATTCGTGGTATGCCACAGATTGATGCCTCACCTGAATAAATTACATATTTTGTAATCAGGGAAGCAGATTGGGTGTCACAACTGTTATTTCTACAGACTCGATAAGACACATGATGAGGAGCTTTGTGGATGAAAAACAAAATCCTCTTCTCTGGGCTTCAACATATCATGCTGGTGAATACTTAGATCCAGTAGCTGTTGCAGAAGCAAAAGCAAGACGGAAGGCTAAAAAATTAGCTGGTGTCACTCCAGTATCAAAGGACGAATCATCTGGAGCTTTGCATGAAAAGACAGATGTCCGTGCATCAGATTCGGCTTCTGGTATTGAATTGCTTGGCAAGAAGCAAATGGCAATTGGAGGATTTAAAGCCCAAAGTGAAATGGTAATTGACAGTCTTGACCGGCTAATCACTGCATGGGAAGATCGAAAAGAGTCTGTTGTTGTTGAGGGGGTTCATTTGAGCCTTAATTTTGTGGTGAGTATTCATTTTCCCAGGGATTATGCTATTCTCATTCTTTATAATGTCTTTGCGGCCCAAGGTTCTACGTTATGCCCTTTTGCTCCCATCTTTGATTGTCAATTTTGACTTGTATTATTTGTTTCTGGTAGATGGGCCTCATGAAGAAGCATCCTTCAATTATACCTTTCATGATCTACATCACGAGTGAAGATAAGCACATGGAACGATTTGCTGTCCGTGCAAAATACATGACACTAGATCCAGCAAAGAATAAATATGTAAAGTATATACGTAATATCAGAACCATTCAGGAGTATCTTTGTAACCGGGCTGACAAGCATCTGGTTCCCAAAATTAATAATACGAATGTTGACAGAAGCGTGGCAGCTATTCATGCCACAGTCTTCAGCTGCTTGCGTAGGCGAGGTGCAGGGGAGCCGCTCTATGATCCAGCTACAAATACAATTCCCTTAGTAAATGAAGAGTACAGAAACCAGTGTGCAGCTAATTCACTGAGTTCAAAAGGGATGTTTCAGTTGATTCAGAGAAAGGGATCTTCCAGGCATTTAATGGCGCTTGTGAACACAGATGGATCTGTGGCCAAGGCTTGGCCTGTAGAATCAGTTGATGGCAATGGGTTCGGCAATGGCAGTGAGAAGTGTGTTGGCATTCCAATGTATGGCCCATTGCAGATTGGGAAGGCAGAGCCTGTAAATCTTCAGTTTGGCAATTTTGGTATCAGTGCTTGGCCTAGTGATACTGGTGCTACCAGTCACACTGGAAGTATTGATGAGTCAAGGGCTGACGGTACCGATACTGGGAGCAGGTATTACTCTTCCTGTTGCAGCTCACCGAGGACATCCGAGGGGCCTGCCAAGGAGGTATATGCTATCCCTTACAATTACGCTAGTTTCTTTATAAGTCGCAGCCATGTGTTCCTTGCGGAAGCAGACATGAGATTTGAAAAAAAATCATTCATATCATGTTCTATGGCATTCGAATTCCAAAAATATATCTGGTTCCAGTGTCGTCTAATTTGCTTTATGGCATGACGCCTGCCTTCTTGTCCTAGATGTCTAGTTCCCATTACAAGTGAGTTTGCCGAAAGTAGCTGTCCTTGAGGCTCCCGAGTACACTTTGTCCATCTCTGTTGGACCCATGTTATGTTACATCGGATGGCGTAGCTTGCGTTCGCGGTACTCCTCACCTATCCATTTTTGCCTTCTGTTTTAGCCGCACCCATTTAGGATCCGTAGGCTAGTTCTAACTTCTAAGGGGGACTACCAAATGGTATGTGTACAATATCTAGCCTGTCAGTTCAGTTGGGGGCCCACATTACATCGGATGGCACAGCTAGCCTTCGTAGTGTTCTTTACCTATTCGTTTGTCCCTCTCGTTTTATTTTGCTCTTTTAAGATCCCGAGTATGATTGTCTCTCCTGATCAGATTCTGTTCTAGCTTGCGGCATTTTTTGCACGTTTGCACCTCTGATGTAACTCAGTCTCCACAATCTCTTCAGCGTAAAGACATTTGGTATTTTATCTGTAGTAGAAGAGCTTGATGAAGTGAGAACACACCGTTGACAACCATGGGATTATTTCACTCTTTTCGCATGAATGGCATGTCAATCAATCATAAACCTACAGCAGGCATCATAATTTTTTGAACATTAGCTGGACTTAAGCCTGCTAGCAGGCGCACTGGGAGCGTGTCTTGACGACTAGGAAGTGTTTGTCGTTCCTTGAAACTTAAAAAAATTTCGTGGAAATTGTTCGACGTGTATAGAATTTTCACCATTTGGCATAAATATCTAGGAAAATTCAGAAAATAAGTTAATTAGATGGATCACATGGAGCGAATGCAGCTTCTGTAATGTCACCTGATTTTGTGAGGGTTGATCCTCCCGTTAATCTCTTATGTGAACGCAATTGACGTCGTTCCCTATAATCTTTGACCGAAACAACTTAATTCCGTTGGATGATCGCATCTTTCTTGTTCTAATGCTTTTTTTTTTTTGTTTACTCACCAGCTCAAGGAGGAGTTTTCAGTGTCTGGTAGTGAAGAAGAGGCTGAGGATCAGCATGACGTGGATAGCGATGAAGAGCTCAGTGACGTAGGCAACAAGGGAATTGACGAAGAGGTAGTATATAGGACAGCATGCGTAACATAGACTTGCTTTTGCGTTAGCGTTAGTTTGTTCATGACCAGACATGCTGCACGGTTGGAACTGTTGCTTTCCTTCATCTCTCCCGTGCAAATTCTGATCTGTTTCTCTACCACTACGCTTTCCAGATTGAAGGTTCGGTGGATGAGGGATCTACTAAATCTGATGAGGAATACGACGACCTTGCCATGCGAGATGGGCTGGATAATGGGTACTCTTCTGACGACGACGAAGAACCGCGCTGTTCTAAGCAACAAACAGAAGACAATGCGGGCACCGCAGCGGGAGATGGATTGAAAGAGAAATACCAACAGAACCTGGAGCTCTTTCAAAGATCCAACGGCCACACATCGGAGCCACTATGTTTATACTCCTCCCTTCTGTCTGAGAGGACTGCTCAGCGAGCTGACGGGCGGCGGCGGCGATCGCGCAGCGAGTCGTCGCAGTTCTATAGCCGGCCGCAGAGCATCGGGGCGCTGGGTAAGCATGGATCGCTGCGCGGCGGCCTCATCCTTTCAGGGGCACCCTGACATATAGGGGGGAGTGGCGTGCTCCGTAAGTTTTGTTGACACGGGTTTATGTGGCGTTCTCTGCTGCTTTTGTTGTATAATATGGAGCTGACGGTACCACAGGTGGCCGGTGTAGTGGGGGAGGAAGATTCCGAGAATATATCTTATGTTGGGAACATAATAGGATGCTTCCTGGTTAAAAGCTTGTGTGGCTGTCCATTGGTGGTGGTGTGGGGTGTTGTGTTCTATTCTTTGCGTGGCCGGATCGAATTCTGGTTGTCTGATTCAATAATATTCCAGAGTTCCCCAACCACCACGAAGCCGAGGTCTCGTGGGGACCTGACCTGCTCAAGGTAGGCTGACATTTAAGAAACTGGGTTGTCTTTAACTAAGGAGCTTATAGGGTTTTTGGTTGAACCTTTTGGTTGTTTTTTTCCTCTCTTTCTATCTCAAATTTAAAAAAGAGAGAGAAAATTTATTAAAAGATGATTGGTGTTCCTTTTCTAAATTTTAGAGAAAGAATCTCTCTACGTTATAATCTGTTTCAAAAAAAATAACTCCCTATTTTTTTTTGAGATTGCTCTCTCGTCTCTCTCTCCCCCGAGCTGACCCCTCGCCCTGCGTCCTCCCCCCGCCGGTCCCCCCTCCCCCTGCGTCCCCCCTCCCCCATCTCCCTCGTCGGACTCTTCCCCTCCCCCTCCCTTCGGTTCCCCCCTGCGTAGCCCCCTCCCCCTCCCTCCGGTTCCCCCCTGCGCAGCCCCACCCCCATCTCCCTCACCGGCCTCTCCCCCCTCCCCCTGCGTCCTCCCCCGCCGGTCTACCCTCCCCCTGCGTCCTCCCCCTGTCGGTCCCCCCTCCCCCTCCCTCCGGTTTCCCCCTGCGCAGCCCCCTCCCCCTCCCTCCCGTTCCCCCCTACGCAGCCCCTCCCCCATCTCCCTCACCGGCCTCCGGTTCCCCCCCTCCGGCTCCCCCATGTGCAGTCGGCTCCCCCCATGCGGCCCCCTCCCTCGCCCCTCCGGTCTCCCCCTTCCCTCCCTTCCCCTCCCCCGCGGCCGGCCCCTGTGACGACCCGAAATTTGGATACCGGGAGGAGCCCTATATCATTCGAATCCCGGCCCGCCGTCCACGAGCGGGAGGCTCAGAAGGGTTAAAAAGGAGTGTGGAGGTACAAAGAAATAGGAAATAAGGTAGGACAATTCAACAATTAACAGAAATAAATAAACAACTACAACAGAGTCCAGTCCAACAGAAAGTACAGTCTAAAGCAGTAAAATGTATCACATGCCAAGTGAACACTCGGCCCGGCAAGCTAGCAACTAAGAACCTCCGTGCAGCACCCTCGAACCCCGAGGAAGAACCGATGCACCTGAAACGTAGGGGTGAGCCTCCTGTCACTGGCCCAGTAGGGATCCCGCGGAACCCCAACTGAGAAACAACGGCGGCACGGAAAGAAGTAACTACGAAAGCAGGAAAGTAACTACGGTGGCCGGTAAAACCTCAGCTCTACAGCTACTCCTATTGCACCAGAAAATACGACCTAGTCTCCCGTCGGGGGACAACCAAGCCACGCACCCGACCACCCGATTCCACGATCGGGGACCACCAGACACGAACCGCCCTAGCCACGCTACTAGTAAAAACGTCACGATACCTTCGTAACGGAGGCCTGCCCTCAAAAAGGGCCCGAGCCAAAACCACACGGTCAGGGAACACGGTCACGACCTCACCGTTGTGAACACAACGATGTCTGGGGAAAGGCCCTCGGTGACGCTCACCGGAAACCCCAGACCTCGACTCCAGGAACACTCCCGAAACCACTCACGAAGTCCCGTCTCGCGGACGGAAACAGAATCCGGTACACGACGACTCACGTCACGTGACAGGAGCACCACCCACTAGGAGAACGACCGGATGCGTCCCCTGACGTCTTACATCGCGTCACAAGTGTCTAGCTACAACGCCCCGGGCGTGAGACTCAGACACGCAACAAGTACCACAACAAGGACTAGCTAGGGTCACGCTCGTCAGCGCGTGTCCTAAGCCCCCAACTACGTGTGCACACACAGACCATCTGCTCTAGGTCGGGCCCTCTAGCTGGTTTTCCCCCCCACCGGACTCTGGTGGCAAAGGCAAGGGGCCCTACGGTAACCAGCCAAAAAACCGCCTCGCACCGGGTCTCGCTCTCCACCACTCCCAGGTGGGTCCGCACCCGCGTGCGCAGGAAGCTACGACTAGTGGATGTGTCACAGAACGTGGACACTGGAAACCACGCACGCACCCATTACGAGTAACACGGAGTAACAGGTGGCTCAAAGCCACCCGACTCTGGACGGCCCACTAGACTTACTAAACCCAACGACCTTTGAGTCACAAGACTCGGGGTCAAGACCGTTGCACAGGACATCACTGAGCCGTCAATCTGGCCTAATCCCTAGGTCCAAAACAACGATGGGAAGACTCATGAGGCAGTTCACGACTGCCGAGACCCATCCCTCGAGGAGGGAAACTTAAGCGACCTCCAGCCTCAGGCTGGGAGATTGGACTCACAGTCCCAGGCCACACACATGGCCCACTCGGAAGCCACCTTCCAGAGAAGCAACGACTTGCGGGGAAACCTCACCGCACTCACACCGATACACGGCGACTCGATCTAGCAAGAACACCGAAGCCCGGAACACCTGGGGTCACCCGGACCCGCCAAGCCCACGGGCATGCTTATCGAGGTAACACGGTATCTCCAGACACCCAAAGACACAGTCACGAAACCCACGGGGTGTCTGTGACACTCACGAGGCCTAAGGTCGACCACTGGGTCACAACCGGGTCGATCGGAGACCAATGCAACATAATCAGAACGCTAGAAGGTCACCCGGACCCTTAAACTCACGGGCACGTTAATCGAGATAAACGGGACCTCCGGACACCCAAAGACACGGCCACGGAACTCCACGGGGTGTCCTGGACACACACGGCCCAAGGGGAGCACGATCAGCCGTAGACTGCCCGCCCTGGGCGGCCCGACTGGTCACCACAAGATCGCGCTACCCTCGCATAGCGCGTTCAGGACAGAACGCGCTGGGATCACCTAGCGCGACAAGACAGAACACGCTAGGACCCTATAGCGCGACAGGAATCGTCTTACTGTTCATCTTCTCCGATGAACGCGCCCCATCGGGGCGACACGACCCTCAAGAACGAGCTAGTTGGGACTAGCGCGTTCTCAGTCCGCGCCCGAAAATGATGGGAACGGTAGAAAAACTCATTCCACGCCCCATCCACCCCCAGGTGAAGGGGAAACAAAGGGGAAAACATTCCCCAACCTCTCTAGCACCGAGAGGACCCATTTAAACCCCAAAACACGATCAAAACGCAAGATTCGGCTCACACACCAAAAAACATACATTTTCCCTAAAACGCCCAAACAAGCCCGCTCTGCTCACCACGGCCTACAAAACTCGCGGGAAATGAAGTACGCGGGTTGAGGGTCCATCTCCCTACCTCCACCGAAGATTTGTCGCGCCGTGGATGCCGATCCACGAAGAAACGCCATTTAAACCCTCGCCGGTTCACGATCCCACGAACCGCCTCCACCATCGCAATCCTCGTCCCGTGCCCGTCGCTCCACGTCCCACGAGCCACGCCGCCCCGCCCTCGCCGCCTCCGTCGGCCGCCCGGAGTGAGAGGGGGAGAGGAGAGAACGTGAGAGAAGAGAGAGGGAGGGAAGAGAGAAATGAGAGATGGGGAGAGAGAGAAAAAGGAGGTTATATATATAAGAAAATCTAAAAATTCTCAAAATAACCAAAAAATAGAAAATCACATTTCCGCGATCCTCGGAACGCACCGATCGCAATGGTACCACTCGCGCCCTGGTGAACGGCCCGGTTCACCCGCAACGAGGTTCTGAAAGAATTACTGAAACACACACCGGGAATCGGAAAACACACGCGGAAAGGCCGCGGAACGCTTCTGGGCCTCCGAACCAACTCCGGATCGCGCCGACCCGAACATGAAAGATGTCCGAAATGAAATTTCGGACACAACGGCGTCGGACACTCCGAGAAACCAGATCCGAGACCCACGAACAATGATTCGAAAAATCCGGGGCATTACAGCCCTCCCCCCTTAAAGAAATTTCATCCTCGAAATTTAGGACTGGCACCAAGCCACAGGGGAAGAATGCCTCGACGAACTGACAACGCCGTCAGGGTCTCAGCACAGAAAAAATCTCGATTCACGCGAAAGCACCAATCAGGAGGGATACGGTCAGACCATAATCACGAACAATGCCACGCTCCGCACACCGCACACACATCGGCCACCAGAGCAAGCATAACACAATGGCACCAGCCTGGTATCACCTCAGACACAACGGAAACCACTCACGGCATCGCTGCCACCCTCTCGCCCACCGCGGGAACGAATCCTCGCCACAAGAACCAATCCACAGGTCAACGCCCATGCTCGGCGGACCCACCAAACACCAGCTTCTCTGCCAGCCGACCACCACAAATTTGTCGGCTCCACGCCGAGGACCACTCCACACTCGGCAAGCCGAACGCCACAACAGCACGGGACCAACTCTGTCAGAACTCAAACTTCGACAAAGCTCAGATCCCATCTGGGAAAACACACCTCAGAAACGGCCACCAAAAAGGCCTCGCTGGCGCGCGGCTCTCTCCATTCTCGAGCCCCTACAACCAGCATCTTCTGTCCATGAAAGACCACCCACTGGTCACCAGACATTTGTCAATGAAAAACCTCCGCTTGCTCAGGTTCTTCCTTCTTTCCTGGTCCTCCACCAGATCCGAAGGGAACATTCCAAACCTCGGCAAGCCATCCGTTGACTCTCGCACAGACCACCACCACATCCAGATGGATCCCCGCGCCAACTCTACCCTTCAGGGGAGCACGGCGGGACCCAAAGACTCCATCTCCCCTTGGTCTACACATCACTCGACTCAGACTTACGGGGAATCCTCCCTTGCTGGCCGCAGACTGAGGATCAATATCCCACGTCAACGTCTCATCAGAGACCACCACACATAGGCATCGACCACCATCCTGTCTCATCGAATCCTATCTCATCAAAACCTCCATCTCAATTAATCCAAGAGGACGCCTGCCAATCCCGACTCCCGCTCTTATCACAGAGCCACGGGACACACAACCTCTTACAACCCACGGCACACTTCTCCAGAACACGATCTCATCCGCGAACGCAACATCCAACGCAAGAACAGGGTACTCATGCGGCAATCTCGCCAGCATATTTCCCCAACTCTCCACCTGCCAATGCCATGAACCACAATATCTCAAGCAACGGCACGACAACATGTCTCACGCCACCGGAGACAACGCATATCAAGGAACCAATCCTCCGCTGCTATGCTCATTCTCAAGAAATCCGCCCGTAGCCACCAACGCCACGATCCGCGCACTCTGATCCACACACACAGCCACCACAACGCCAACTCGGGATCCACCATCCCGACAACCATCTACAACCCCGCAGACTCCGATCCTCCGCACATCGGAAACCACAACACCAACCCCAATTCTCGCGAACACCGCCCAGCCGGCACTCATCCTTCCGGAACAGCGCCAACACCCTTGCACATCAAGGAACGGGCAACGCTTCTCACAGGCAACCACCTTAACCTACCGCGATCTCCTCCAACCAAGGGAAAAAACTCAATACACTTCCGACCAACGGAAGGAAAACTCCACACTCGACCTGACCTCGAGTCTCGCGCATGCTGAGAATAACACCTTCCAGCACCAAGAAAACCATCACTTCCGTCAGGTCAGCTCCTCCGACAACACTTACCAAGTGTTCCGTCGGACAACGATCACAACATCTCTCGATGCACCACCGCTGTAATTCCCCGAACTGCAACACGCCATGCCAAGAGCCGCAATGTGAGCCATAATCGACAACCGCCAACCCTCATCCTCGAGTCCCGAACTCGCCACAGAACCTTCACATCTCGAGCCAAATTCTGGGCGAACACAACCCATTCGCACACAAGAGCACAAAAGCAAGACTTACTGGGACACCACAGCCCAATCATGTCTCGAAATCCACAAAAATAATCGGGACCGACACGTCATTTCTGACGCCACTGAGCATAACAAGGACATCGGGCTCGACAAATCAGTAGCTCAACAGAAAACCCTCCGCTCACTTGAGCACAATTCTCGACCAGAACACCCGCTCCAACACCTCAAACCACAACCTCAGCGCCTCAGGGGCTGGACAAAACCAACGGCAGAGTGGCCAAACGTAAGAACAGCTCCCTCAGAGCACGTTTACGGCCACTTTACCACGAACACTCCGCACCAGCCACCTGACCTCGCTGAAAACACCTCGAACGCAACACCACAGCAACACACCCGACGGCAACCTCTGCCCAATGCAACACAACCAGGGCCACCACCCAAGGGAGAAAGCTCTCGACCTCGATCCGCAGACCCCACGTCGGCACGAAAGCCGCGAACTGCAACCACCCTCACCGCGCCGCACAGCGCACTCAAGCTCTCAAGCGAGAAACAAAGCAGAAAATAAGCATGAAACCTTATGCCAGCTGCCGACTGTACTAGACCTTACGGACTCTGATCACTGCAATATCTCGAATTTCCATGTACGTACACAACCACGCTCTGATACCAGCTGTGACGACCCGAGATCCGGATACCGGGAGGAGCCCGATACCATTCGAATCCCGGCCCGCCACCCACGAGCGGGAGGCTCGGAAGGGCTAAAAAGGAGTGTGGAGGAACAAAGAAATAGGAAATAAGGTAGGACAATTCAACAATTAATAGAAATAAATAAACAACTACAACAGAGTCCGTCCAACATAAAGTACAGTCTAAAGCAGTAAAACGTATCACATGCCAAGTGAACACTCGGCCCGACAAGCTGGCAACTAAGAACCTCTGTGTAGCACCCTCGAACCCCGAGGAAGAACCGACGCACCTGAAACGCAGGGGTGAGCCTCCTGTCACTAGCCCAGTAGGGATCCCGCGGAACCCCAACTGAGAAACAACGGCGGCATGGAAAGAAGTAACTACGAAAGCAGGAAAGTAACTACGGTGGCCGGTAAAACCTCGGCTCTACAGCTACTCCTACTGCACCAGAAAACATGACCTAGTCTCCCGTCGGGGGACAACCAAGCCACGCACCCGACCACCCGATTCCACGATCGGGGACCACCAGACACGAACCGCCCTAGCCACGCTACTAGGAAAAACGCCACGATACCTCCGTAACGGAGGCCTGCCCTCAAAAAGGGCCCGAGCCAAAACCACACGGTCAGGGAACACGGTCACGACCTCACCGTCGTGAACACAACGCTGTCTGGAGAAAGGCCCTCGGTGACGCTCACCGGAAACCCCAGACCTCGACTCCAGGAACACTCCCGAAACCACTCACGAAGTCCCGTCTCGCAGACGGAAACAGAACCTGGTACACGACGACTCACGTCACGTGACAGGAGCACCACCCACTAGGAGAACGACTGGATGCGTCCCCTGACGTCTTACACCGCGTCACAAGTGTCTAGCTACAACTCCCCGGGCGTGAGACTCATACACGCAATAAGTACCACAACAAGGACTAGCTGGGGTCACGCTCGTCAGCGCGTGTCCTAAGCCCCCAACTACGTGTGCACACACAGACCATCTGCTCTAGGTCGGGTCCTCTAGCTGGTTTCCCCCCCCCCCCCCCCCCCCACCGGGCTCTGGTGGCAAAGGCAAGGGGCCCTACGGTAACCAGCCTAAAAATCACCTCTCACCGGGTCTCGCTCTCCACCACTCCCAGGTGGGTCCGCACCCGCGTGCGCATGAAGCTAAGACCAGTGGACGTGTCACAGAACGTGAACACTGGAAACCACGCACGCACCCATTGCGAGTAACACGGAGTAACAGGTGGCACAAAGCCACCCGACTCTGGACGGCCCACTAGACCTACAAAATCCAACGACCTTTGAGTCACAAGACTCGGGGTCAAGACCGTTGCACACGACAGCACTGAGCAGTCAATCTGGCCTAATCCCTAGGTCCAAAACAACGATGGAAAGAGTCACGAGACAGTTCACGACTGCCGAGACCCATCCCTTGAGGAGGGAAACTTAAGTGACCTCCAGTCTCAGGCTGGGATATTGGACTCACACTCCAAGGCCACACACATGGCCCACTCGGAAGCCACCTTCCAGAGAAGCAACGACTTGCGGGGAAACCTCACCGCACTCACACCGATACACGGCGACTCGATCTAGCAAGAACATGAAAGCCCGGAACACCTGGGGTCACCCGGACCCGCCAAGCCCATGGGCACGCTTATCGAGGTAACACGGTACCTTCAGACATCCAAAGACACAGTCACGAAACCCACGGGGTGTCTGGGACACTCACGAGACCTAAGGTCGACCACTGGGTCACAACCGGGTCGATCGGAGACCAATGCAACATAATCAGAACACTAGAAGGTCACCCGGACCCTTAAACTCACGGGCACATTAATCGAGATAAACGGGACCTCCGGACACCCGAAGACACGGTCACGGAACTCTACGGGGTGTCCGAGACACACACGGCCCAAGGGGAGCACTATCAGCCGTAGACTGCCCGCCCTGGGCGGCCCGACTGGTCACCACAAGATCGCGCTACCCTCGCATAGCGCGTTCAAGACAGAACGCACTGTACACTAGTAGCGCGACCATGATAGATCGCGCTGGGATCACCTAGCGCGACAAGACAGAACGTGCTAGGACCCTATAGCGTGAGAGGAACCGCCTTACTGTTCATCTTCTCCGATGAACGCGCCCCATCGGGGCGGCGCGACCCTCAAGAACGCGCTAGCCCGGCGCGACCCTCAAGAACGCGCTAGCTGGGACTAGCGCGTTCTCAGTCCGCGCCCAAAAACGGTGGGAACGGCAGAAAAACCCATTCCACGCCCCATCCACCCCGAGGTGAAGGGGAAACAAAGGGAAAAATATTTCCCAACCTCTCTAGTACCGAGAGGACCCATTTAAACCCCAAAACATGATCAAAACGCAAGATTCGGCTCACACACACCCAAAAACATGCATTTTCCCCAAAACGCCAAAACAAGCCCGCTCGGCTCACCACTGTAGACACGACATTTTAACATTATGCTTAGCAGATCCCGTATTACACTAAGATGCTCCAAAGCGGCTCGTACAGTTAAATTATCTGAATGATCTCCAATTTTTATCTGATAATCTCGCGAAAAGTAAATTATTGTTTCTTGTAATAAATGAGACCCTCGTTAATGGGTTTGTGGCTATGCTAATGGGCTCACCCCATCCTTGTCTACATGAAAACTTCTTGTGTTGATGAACTTGGAATCATGTGCTAATGGGCTTAACCCGTTCTTTCTACAGAGAAGTTGGCGTGTGCTAGTGGGCTTGGCCCATTCTTATTCAAAAAATGTGTATAAAAAAATATGTGTGCTAATGGGCTTGGCCCATGCTTGTTCCAAAAATAAATAAATAAAATAAACAAATCAATTTTAATGGGCATGGCCCCATCTTTTATTACCTAAATTATTCCCTCACTCCCTTCCCGTGTCTCTAGGATCTATGCCCCCCTCTCATTCATGGAGAGATCTCTCTATTCTCTCATTTTTCTCCCTAACCCACACCCTCTCTCCATTTCTCTCGATAACAAGCCATCTCTCACGTCCAACTACTCCACTTCCCACGACAGCCACCCCATCCTCCACCCTCACTCCCTTTTTTTCCCATTCTCTGCTAACTCACACCCCCACACTCCACTTCTGGTGGTTCCCTCCCTCCTCCATCTCTCTCTCGATCACCCTCTGTTTTCCCCTCTCCCTCTCGTTCTCTCCCTGTCTCTCTCTCACTCTCTTTCTCTTTCTCTCCCCCTCCTCTTTCTCCCACTCCCTTCCACTCTATTTCCCCCTCCATCTCTCTCCCTTGGCCTCTTTCCCCTTCACTCCCTTCCCCTCTCTCCATTTTCTTCTCTTTTCCTCAATCTCTCTCTCTCCCTCTTTCGCGTAAAGAAAGATATTAAAAAAAAAGTTTTTTTTTCCAGTTCGCAGGGGGGGCCTCGTCGCCCGTGCCCCCCCTTTGAACTGCGCGGCCGCAACGGCCCGCTGCGGCCACCGCCGCCGACGCCGCCCCCGCCTCTCCAGCCTCCCGCCGCTCCCGTCTCCGCCCGCGGCCGCCTCCGGCTCCGTCTTCGCCCGCGGCCGCCTTCGGCCCCGCCTGCGCCGTCGCCCCTGCCACCCCGCCTACCCGCCTGCGCCGTCGCCCCTCCGGCCGCCGCTGTCGTCCTCCCCACCCCTCTCTCCCTCTCTCGTTTTCTCTCTCTCTCTCGTTCCCTTTCTCTCTCCCTCTCGTGCTCTCTCTCTCTCCCTCTCTGCGTCCCCCCCTCTCCCTCTTCCTCTTTCTCACTCTCTCTCTCCCCTTCTCTCTCCCTCTCTCTTCCCTCCACTCTCCCTGTCTCTCGCAAACCCGCCGCGTTCTCTCTCTCTCCCTCTATATTTTTTTATTTATTTTATTCACTCTTTCTCTCCTCCTCTCTCTTTCTCCTCTCTTCCCCTATATCCCTTTCGATCCCTCTCTTTCTCTTTTTATTTATTTACTTATCTTTTTCTTCTTTCCTCTCCCATCTCCACTTTCTCTCTCTCTCTCACTCTCGGTTCTCCCTCACTCTCTGTCCGCTCTCTCTCTCTCCGATCTCCTCTTCTTCTCTTCTTTTTTTTATTTTTATTCTTCTCTGATTTTTCTCTGCCCCTATCATCTCTGTCCTTTCTTTATCTCTCCCCTTCCCTCTTAAGCATATAATATGTGTATAATATTTACATATATGTATAATATTCATATATAGTATTTGTGAACTGCATATAAATAGTGTATACGTATATATTGGATATATAATACTTAATATTATATATATAGTTTGGATATATAGAAATCACATATATATTGAATATACCTATTTATCTCCTATTTTTTATACATATATACTATATATATACATAACTAAAGCCTTAAAGAAAAATCTCAAAAAAAGGGGAGAGTTCTGTTTCTCCCTCTCTTCCTCTCTATCTCCCTCTCCCCCTTTTTATCTTCTCTTTTTTTAATCTCTCCTTCTCTCGGTTTTCTCTCTCTTTCTTTTCTCCTCTCTCTCCATTGTATGGTCGTTCGTTTATATGTACATGTTTATATCTACGTAAAGATATATATATATATACCTACGTATATTTATGTACATATATATATGTGCACATGTGTGTTCATGTAGGGGTACGTGTCTGTGAGTGCACGCACGTGTCGATTCAAAGTGGAAAAGAGAGATTTCGATCCAATCGGTGTTGAAGCCCGTGAAGTAAAGAAGGTTGAGTTCCTAGGCGTTCGAGGGTACTAGGACAGCCGTTCTACTGCGCCGCATGCCTGCTTCATTCCCACCTTGCTGAAGAAGCTCACCCTCAAGCCCATCATCCATCTCTGAATAAGCTTTCTCCCCCTCTTTACTGTCTCCTTTTCATTCAGTTAGCTGCATGCATGCATCATTTGCCATTCCCATCACATTTCTCTCTCTGAGAGAGTCTTAGTTATTCATTTATCATATCATTCATCCATCTTTTAGTTCTAAAAGGGGTTTCAAATATCACCAACAAGGTGCGTCTTCGTCCATGTTATTTTCAATATCAGTTTCTAAAGAATTGGTACTGCACCACCATCGTCCTCATTTAGTTGTTATTTTTCTTCGTTTGTTCTCGGTGCAGGAATAACCAGTCAAGAAGCCCGCTTCCTCAGTCGGCCGAAAGAGGAGGAGGAAGGACTCACGTGATCCCTAGTTCGGGAACAAAACGCGACCATCCCTCCTATTTTGAGGTATCCAACCATCACCTCCCTCATCTTATTCTAGTTCTCTCCCTTGTTATTGTTATTTATTGTTAAATTTCCATCTTTGTCCTTCTCTATTTTTGTCTAAAAATAAGTCTTTCTTCTCTCCCTTGTTATTGTCATATATTGTTAAAGCTCCACCTTTGTCTTTCTCTATTTTTGTCAAAAAAATAAGTCTCTCACCCTATCTATATTTTCCTAGTGGTTTTTCTCTATATCGTACTATCTTATTCTACCATTTACCCCTCGATTTCTCTCTTTACTTTCTCATCTTTCTCTAAAAAAAAGACATAAAAGAATAAAAAATAATAAAAACACCAAAAACACCAAAAAAATATAATAACAAAAGATAAAATAAAACAAAAGAATAATAAAATCAGGGTAACCAAAGAAGGCCCTCTTCGTCGGCCGACCGACCGAAGAGGAAGAGAGGACCCACACTGCTCCCGCTTCGGCGGCGAACACGATCAGAACATTTCCTGTGGGGTTCTCAGCCCCTGGCGGTCACACTTCTCTTCCCCTTCTTTTGTTATTTATTTTTCTGACCAAACCCCGTTGACGGAACGAGTTCCTCGCGGTGGTCTCATCTAACTGGTGCGGCGGGCTATCTCCCGCGACCGTTTTATTTCAGTAATTTAATTTCTGCATTCTAACACCCTAACCGCTAACTGCTTAACTCTAACCCTCCACCTATCATCGCTTCAAAACCCCGCGGAGAGTGACATCTCGCGGCGGTTTATTTGATCCCCTTTTCATTTGTTCTAACCCCGATCAAGGAACTCGTTCCTCGCGGTGGTTTAATTTCTGCACTTTCAATTCCAACCCCGATCAAGGAACTCGTTCCTCGCGGTGGTTTAATTTTCTGCGCTTTCATTCCAACCCCGATCAAGGAACTCGTTCCTCGTGGTGGTTTAATTTTCTGCATTCTTTTGTTTCGACCCCGATCAAGGAACCCGTTCCTCGCGGCGGTCTTATCTAACTGGTGCGGTGGGTCATCTCCCGTGACCATTTTCATTCCAGTAATTTAATTTCTGCACGCTAACCTCCTAACCCCTAACCATTTAATTTTTAGCATCCCCCATCATCGCTTTAAAACCCCGCGGAGAGTAACATCTCGCGACGATTTATTTGATCCCTTTTTCTTTTCTTGTTATATATATATATATATATATATATATATATATATATATATATATATATATATATATATATATAGTTATTATAATAAAAACCCCGCGGAGGGTAATACCTCGCGGTGGTCTTTTGTATATAGTTATACTTATTACTTATATCGCTGCAAAAACCCCACAAAGGCCAATGTCTTGCGATGGTATGTATATATAATATTTATTATTTATATTGCAGTAAAAATCCCATAAGGCCAATGTCTTGTGGTGGTTTCTATATGTACATATATATTCATTACTACTGATACTACTATATTGCTGTTAGAACCCCACAAAGACCAATGTCCTGTGGTGGTACGTCTTTATTCGTATTGTCCTTATAATTGTTCGGAGAACGATATACCGTTACAATTTCTAAGTCTACGTGTCTCTCCATTTCTGTTACATCGATTCTCAGACTTCCCGGTATATGAAAAACTGCTCGTGGAACGGTAGGTCACGCTTACCGGGAAAAGGTCAGTTTGCGCGAGAGGGTCTTCGGACCCCTATCTCCGCCACGTACCGGAGTCTGTTCTGCATCCCTCTCTTCCCTTTCTCTCTCCTTGATTCAGTCTCGTTATCCCCATCTTCTAGGACAGACGAGGGTGGACGACCCCCGCCGTCTACACCTCTCTGCCGATCACCCTTTCACCATTCCATCGTTTATTATGTTTTTCCCCCGAGGGTGGACGACGACTCCTGCCGTCTACACTTTTCTGGCGATCACGGTGGGACCTCTTTTATTTTCTCTGGTTACCCAAATATTTTCGGCACCCACGTGTGCCCCTCCATTTGGCACTCACGTGTGCCCCTCCTGATTGCGCCCGTGCACGCTACATTCGTGCTCCCAGTAGCACTCTTGCCATCAGCACCCGCGCGTGCCCCTCCACTCGGCACCCACGTGTGCCCCTCCTGATTGCACCCGGGTGCGCTACATTCGTGCTCCCAGTAGCACTCTTGCCATCGGCACCCACGTGTGCCCCTCCACTCGGCACCCACGTGTGCCCCTCCTAATTGCGCCCTCGTGCGCTACATTCGTGCTCCCAGTAGCACCCTCTCCACTTGGCACCCACGTGTGCCCCCTCCTGATTGCGCCCGCGTGCGCTATATTCGTGTGCCCGCTATCACTCTTGGCATTCCAATTACATCCCTCGTGCACTACGTGCATTACTCTAGAGTCCCCTTGAAGTCTGAAGAGATTCGTATCATTGCAGAAAAGGAGTGTTGTAATATTTGTTTAATTTATTTTGTTGTATATATTTGCTGTCTGTTTATATATCTCCTGTTAAATTCAGCACTACATCGCATAGCATCTCCCTTTTATTTTTATTTCTTTTGTTCCATTTTTTTAGGATCACCTTTTCTTGGTGAAGGAAAGACTCTCCGTCGGGAATTCCTCTCGACGGACTAGGATCTCCTTCACTGGGACCTCCGTAAGTCTCCGACATCGAAGGATTCCCTCTTTGTTCACTAGGCTGGTTGTACCACTGAAGTTCCCTGGAGATAGTCAACCCATTCGTGGTGAGTCGAGTGTCCTTAGATCACACGGCGGAAATTAATATTGCAACTAAGGTCCCTCCTGTGGTGTGAACATTAGATTAGGAAAAAGAAAAAAAATGGGAAAATCAAAAGAAAACAAAAAAAAGGGGCGTTAAACATCAACTTGTTTGCTAATCTTTGCTAATGGTTTGAATGTGTATGTTATTACATTCTGATTAGAAAGAAAAAAAATAAAGAAAATAAAGAAAAAAAGGGGCGTTAAACATCAACTTGTTTGCTAATCTTTGCTAATGGTTTGAATGTGTATGTTATTACATTCTGATTAGAAAGAAAAAAAATAAAGAAAATAAAGAAAACAAAAAAGGGGCGTTACACATCAACTTGTTTGTTAATCTTTGCTATTGGTTTGAGTGTGTATGTTATTGCGTTCCGGCAAAATCTCGTGTTCCGGAAAAGATCAAGAAATGTCCGGAGACGGTCAGAATCTGACCCCGGGTCACCAGGGGACACATGTCCCTGCTGAGGACGCAGGTTCCTCCCGTGAGCCCTCATATGAGGTGCGAGCCGCCGTCGGGGAAGCATCCCCGCCACAAGATATTTCCTCCTTGCTAGGTGTTCTCGCGAACACACAGCTCAATTCCGATCAGATCCGAGCCTTTCAGGCCGTCTTAAAAGGGAAATCTGTTGATTCTACTCCTCAAAATCCAACAACAGTTGCTCTCCCTACTCAAGAGCCCGCACAGGCAATCCCTTCCCCATTCCCTCTTGTGCAGACAACTCTGCAACCTCCCTCTTTGCAATTACCTCCCCAGTCTCAAGTTCCACCAATTCCTCATACAACATTTCAGTCAATTCCATTTACTGATATGCCACAACGTCTGCAACCTCCCTCTTTCCAATTACCTCCCCAGTCTCAGGTTCCGCCAATTCCTCATACAACATTTCAGTCAGTTCCATTTACTGACATGCCACAACGTCCCACTCATCCGGAATTCCCTTCTCAGGCTTCCGCAAGGCCTCAGTGGCCACCACAACATGCTCCTTACAATGAGGTCACCCAATCTCTCCTTCATAGGATGAACAAGATGGACGAACAATTCCGAGATTTCAAAAAGATTGTGGATGTCAAATCCGCGCCTGAGATCTCTTTACCAATCCTTCCAGTATTCCATCTCCCTCATTCTGAAATGCCAACGTATCGACGGTACACCGGCACAGGCAACCCCCTCATTCATCTGAAGGACTTTATGTATGAGTCCTCATTTTGGCAGAACGATCAAAGATCATTCGCATACCTCTTCAGGAGATCATTGGATGGTCCCGCCTTAGAATGGTTCTATTCCCTAGAGCCGAGTGAGGCTGAGAACTTCGACGTAGTGCAACGGAAATTCCTACAGAAATATCGGGATAGGGTCGGTCCCTCCTTCTCTATTACCGACCTAGTGGCTGAAAAAATGAAGCCGGACTAAGATTTCATCCAATTTGCCGATCGATGGAGATCCTTGGCAGAGAAAGTGAGAGACTCCATTTCAGAATCGGAGCAAGTAAAGATGGTCTTGTCTAATGCCACTCCATAATTTAGACACGTCCTGGCAATGAACAAGCTCACCACTATGGAGGAACTATATGAGAGGGCTCGATATATCCAAACACAGCTGAAAGATTCTCCCCTCATGTATATGTTCGAGCCACCAAAGCCAAAGGTGTTTAGGAAGCCGGGCACGGGTGCCCAAGGTGGGGTAACAGAAGGGGTTGTAACAAATGAACAAGTGGGCGTGGTTGGCTATCCCAACCAGCAAGCTCCACAATTCCCCTTTCATCAGGACCAACAAGGTCAACAACCCTATCGTCCTCCCCCACAAAATAATCTCTTCCAGAACAATATGCCTCAACCCCTCCATCTTCAACAACAACAACAGCGACCTCCTCAATATAATCATGTTCCGCCACCAGGGGATTATGGCCACCAACAACAGAGAAGGCCGATCGGCCCTAGGAGAGCTCATTACCCACCTTTGCCGGAGTCGTTGCCGGACATCTTTAATGCTCTCATGGCTGCTAATTTCCTCACCTTGCCTAAGGAAAAAGCCATATGGCCCCCGAATGTCGACACTTCCAGATATTGTGTCTTCCATAGACAGCCGGGTCATACAGTGGAAAACTGTTTTCATTTCAGAGATTATATCTATGATATGAACGATGAACATCAAATAGATTGGGATGAAATGAGGCGATGCGTCACCATGATGAAGGCCAGGAGACCTCCTCTTAGACAACAACAACAACAACAACAACAACAACAACAACAACAACAACAACAACAACAACAACAACAACAACAACAACAACAACAACAACAACAACCTCAGCAGGCACCACAGCAACAACTAAACATGGGCATCCTCCAAAATCCGTTACCGGCGCACCAACAACCTAACCACCAAGTCAACCCCATCTCTTCCTTCCTAGAGGTTGGAAGAGGGCAAGATTGGCATACGGAAAGCGGCTCTGTCCTTGTCACCAATCACGTTCCTATCCAATCCCCACGCCTTATTCATCCCGCACCTGTCTATCCTCCACCCGTAGCATAACCCGCAGTGATACCTCACTCATTTCCACTGCTATCACGTCCTCTCATCCGCGTCTCTGCTGATGACCTCCCTTCGAGTCCCCAGCAAACACCCTCCACTTCCACCATAACACCGTTGCCCTCAAAGCCTCTCATCATTTCTCACGCCTCCACTTCATCATCCACCTTAATTTCGCCTCCACTAAACAAACCCCTCATTGTCCAATACCCATCCGAGGTGCCCTCCACTTCCACCATAACATCGTTACCCTCAAAGCCTCTCATCATTTCTCACGCTTCCACTTCATCATCCACCTTTGTTCCGCCTCCACTAAATAAACCCCTTATTGTCCAACACCCTTCCGAGGCACCGTCTACCTCCACCACAACCCCTTTACCCTCGAAACCCCTCATTATTCATCACCCACCCGGGGTCCCATCAACCTCTACTATGCCTCCACCTTTTAAACCCCTTATCATTCACCGTCCATCTGAGGCTTCATCCACTCCCACCATGCCTCCACCTAACAAACCACTCATCAGAGCCCCTACACCTATTATTGCCCCTGCTTCGTCAATTGTTCCTCCACCACTACCCCTCGAACCCCTGCTAAACCCCATATCTAACTCTATAAAGGTGCCGCCAAAACCACAAGCCATGGTGCTCCGTAGTGGAAGGATGTTCCATCGGATTTTTCCCCAAAATACCCAGGTCCCCGAGCAATCTCAGCCAGAGAAAGACACCGAAGAACAGCCAGAGGAGTCTATCCCTGGGACACAATATGACCTGTTGAAACACCTGGATAAAACACCAGCTCGGATCTCCATTCTCGAGCTAATCAAGAGGTCGAAAACCCATCAGGACGTCTTGATGGAGTATCTTCAGAGGGTTATGGTAAATGAGGATCTCCCAGTGGAGAAGATCTCGTCAGTATTGACGCCAACTGATACACAATCGGCTATTATATTTCACCACCATGAGCTTGTCCCCAAGGAGGCTCGAAAATATGCGTTGTGTATTGCAGTAAAGATCAATGGGGTGTCTGTAGACCCGTGTTTGGTGGACACTGGTGCGTCTATAAATGTGATCTCTATGATCACCCTCCAATCATGTGGGGTTGACACGGAACAGATAAGACCTTCGTCAATCACAGTTACAGCCTATGACAATAGCAAAAAGCCACCAATGGGGATGGTCATTGTGAATGTAGAATTGGGCCCTGCATCAGTCTTTACGGAATTCCATATCCTTGATATGGATCCCACATTCAAGGCCATACTAGGCCGCCCTTACATTGAAGTTATGAATGCGGTGCCTTCCACCAATCATCAGTGCTTGAAGTTTCTGTACAAGGCTTGGATTATCAAGGTAAATAGCATGCCCATCTTCTCTACAGTGGATGCTATTAATACCTCTTTGCCTTCTGTTTGGCCGACCCACCGGCCAATTCTTTCACTGCTAGATGTGTGTGACCCTCGCCGCGCCCCTTTGACACAGAAGACGTTTCTAACACCAAAGTCATGTCACCCTTCCCATTCTAAGGGATGGGAGATCATGAGAAATATTGGCTACCAGCAGGGCAAAGGTTTGGGGGCACAATCACAAGGGAGACTGAGACTGCCAAACAAGATAAGGTTAACCCTTAGAGCCGGCCTAGGCTTTGAAGGGCCATTTGAATCACATGAGGGACCTCTTACATGGACCTTGTACTCTCATTTCAGAAAGGGTCCGGTTATACAGTTGGGGGATTACCCGCGAGAATCACATGGGAAATTGCAGATTGCCTATTTAGCTGAAAGCTGCTCGAGAACAGACTATGAATGGAATAAGTGGTTCGATATACACAATATTTCCATGGCACTACAATAGATGTTCTCGCCTCCAGACTTAGAGGGGCCACTTTTGATCTCCGAGGTATCAAAAGATGTCGTTGACATTGCCGAAATTCCAAGTTTTCCTCACCGAGAGGAAGTTGCCACTGACGGATCGTTTTTCGTCATTCTATCTGATTATTCTCCTCAGCCGTTGCTGCTGACTCTTTCTTGGACCCGACGTTTATCTGATGATATTCCCAGGTCCCCTTCTCTACTCACATTCTTGCGTGGATTTCTCAGCCCATGCCAAATTTTCAACCATGATCTGCTCAATGAGCCATGTAACCCCCTAGCTATAGTTCCCTCCTCCCATTCTCTAATTTCTTTCAATTGTTTTGTAATTGATAATCAAAATGAAAAAAAAAACGTCGATTTTCAAACTCTTCAACAGTGCAACTCCTTTGAGGAGACCTCCTACATCTTTCACGAGTGTGCCCCGACTTACGGGCCACTCATTCAAGGTCCCTTGAGCGACCTTCTTTACCCCTCTATTGAGGGGTCTCTTCCTGTACATTCTTCAACTTCTTCTTCGTCTGTAGAACAAGTCAGTCAGGTTAGGAATAGCGAGTCAAGGGTAGTACCTAGAAGAAAATCCAAGGGCAGGGAAATTCCTCGTCGATTCCTTCTAGATCTAGCCAATAGGTGTCAAGCCTTTCTAGCCATTCCTCAATTGCTAGAAAATCCCATCCATCTGCTGGAGTTAGAATGTGAGGAGGATTGCACAATTGATGAGGGATATGGAGTTTATGAGCTCACAGATGAAGAGTACCCTATTGAAGAAGGGGACGAAGAATATGAGGACGCGGTTGACGCATATGTTAGCGGAATGAGGAGGTTTGAGGAACCATCAGCCGCTATAGAATAACCCACCAAAGAAATCAACCTGGGGACCGAGGAAGACCCTAGGATCGTCCTCATAAGCAATAATTTACCGCCATCTGAAGAAGAGGTGATCGAGGTTCTCAAGGAGTATAGGGACACGTTCGCATGGAGCTACGAGGATATGTCGGGATTGGATTCCACCCTACTCGAACACCGCCTAACGCTAAAACCAGGGTCTGTCTCGGTAAAGCAGAGGTTAAGACGTTTCCACCTCCAGATGGCTTTGAAGATGAAGGAGGAGGTCGATAAGCTCCATAAAGTCAGGTTTATTAGAGTCGTCCTATATCCTCAATGGGTGGCAAACATTGTCCCGGTCATGAAAAAGGATGGAAAGGTGAGAATCTGTATCGATTTTCGGGACCTTAACCGCGCGTGTCCAAAAGATGATTTCCCCTTGTCTCACATTGACGTGTTGGTTGATAATACATCAGGCTATGAAACTCTCTCGTTTATGGATGGATTTTCGGGGTATAATCAGATCCGTTTGGCGGAAGAGGATCAGGAGAAAATATCATTCACCACACCTTGGGGAACTTATTGCTATTTGGTCATGCCATTTGGTTTGAAGAATGCTGGAGCTACTTATCAAAGGGCTATGATGGCAATATTCCATGACATGATGCATGTGTATTTAGAGGTATATGTGGATGATTTACTGGTGAAATCCAAGACTAGGGCAGAACACCCGAGAGTTCTAGCCAAGGTGTTGCAAAGATCAAGGGAGTTCAATTTGAAAATGAATCCAAAAAAGTGCGTATTTGGTGTCTCGTCGGGCAAATTGCTTGGTTTCATTGTGAGTAAGAGGGGCATTGAAATAGATCCCAACAAAGCTAAAGCAATTAGGGATATGCCACCTCCGAAAAATCTGAGAGAAGTTCGAGGGTTAATCGGAAGGTTACAATTCATTCGTCGATTTGTGTCCCAGCACTCGCAAAGGTGCAAACCTTTCTATGAGTTGACTAAGTCAGGAGTAGAATTCAGTTGGATTTCTAAATGTCAAAAAGCTTTTGAAGGATTAAAAGAATATCTGGCCAATCCACCTGTTCTAATTTCACATACGCCAGGTAAACATTTAATCCTTTACATCTCGGTCCTAGACGACTCCGTGGGAGCTGTCCTAGCACAAGCCGATGAAGCGGGTAAAGAAAGGGCAACCTATTATTTGTCCAAACTCTTCAACCCTTGTGAGCAGAAGTACACGGCTATGGAGAAAACTTGTACCGCCCTTGTCTGGGTGGTGCAGAAGTTGAAACACTACTTTCTAGCTCATGAAGTCCATCTGATTGCCCGAATGAACCCTATCAAGTTCCTTCTGGAAAAAATCTATCCTTGCGGATAGATTAGCACGATGGCAAAGCTTTCTTTCTCAGTTTGACATCACCTACATTCAGCAAAAGGCGATCAAAGGGTATGCTATAGCTGAGCACCTCGCTCACCATCCTCTTCCCAAATTCGACCCTATCCAATCAGAGTTCCCAGATGAGGAACTAATGTCCATCAACCAATCAGATGATTGCATGTGGACGTTACATTTTGATGGAGCTCTGAATTCCCAATGGAAAGGAATCGACATTGCCCTCCTGTCGCCTGAAGGCCTTACATTCCCACTGGCATATCAGCTCAAATTCCCCGTTACCAACAATATAGCTGAATATGAAGCTCTTCTAGCTGGCCTAGAACTCGCTCATTCCTTTCGTATCATCGAATTACGAGTCGTAGGTGATAGTCAACTCATTCTTCGCCAGGTGCTCACTAAATATCGCACTCGCGATCCCAAGCTCAAGCCATACCAAGAATTCACTGCTGCCTTTGCCAAACTGTTCACCAAATTGGTCTTTGTCCATGTCCCTCGTCATCAGAACATTCTGGCCGATGCCCTCGCCTCGTTGGCATCATCTTTAAGGTTCCCTCTAGGAAGATGGTTTGAGTCCATTCACATCTACAAGCGTCATACCCCTGTAATCGATGATGCTTCCTACGTAAATATCAAGGACAGGATAGCAAGGAAGGCCCTACAGGAAGAAATCCTTGAGAAGAGGAAAATTATGTTGACAGAGTTAGAAGAAGAATTGGCTGATGAGGAGAAGCCATGGTTTTACGAAATTACCAAGTATTGCAAAGATCAGTCCTACCCTGAAGAAGCCACATCGGAAGATAGAAAAGCCATAAGGAGAGTGGCACAGAGGTACATGCTGGTCGGAGGAGTGCTATACAAGAGGAGTCTTACTGGTGTTCTTTTAAGATGTCTCGATGAAGAGGAGGTCTGGAAATGCGTCGAGGAAGCACACTCTGGTGTGTGCGGTGGCCATGTGAATAGCCAAATGCTTGCCAAGAAAATCCTTCGGCAAGGCTTTTACTGACCCACCATGGAAGAGGATTGTGCCATCTATGTCCGCAGGTGTGTCAAGTGTCAACTTCACGCCGATAAAATTCATTCCCCATCTTCTTCACTCCATCCAGTATCCTCCCCGTGGCCTTTCTCCATGTGGGCTTTCGATGTCATCGGTCCTCTTGGTAACCATAACTCCCTCACTAAGCAAAAATCATTCATCCTTACTGCAACGGAGTACTTCACCAAATGGGCCGAAGCCGAAGCTTACGTGGAGGTTAAAGAGTCAACAGTATTCATCATGAAGAACATCATCACCAGGTTCGGTATTCCAAGCACAATTATCACTGACAATGGGCCGCAATTCATATCTCAGGACCTTCAGGACCTCTGCAAAAGGTATAAAATTACATTACATCATTCATCACCTTATTACCCACAAGGTAATGGCCAAGCAGAGGCCACTAATAAAACATTGATTAAAATCATAAAAAAGACCTGTGAGTCAAACAAGTTCTCGGATTGGTCAGAAAAGCTGATTGAAGCTCTATGGGCCTATCGCACCTCAATCTGTACTCCCACTGGGCAAACCCCGTTCGCCCTCACTTATGGGATGGAGGCGGTAGTTCCGTATGAAATCTTGGTTCCTTCTCTCAGGGTACAGTTGGACAAGGAACTTTCCCTCGACGAACGTCGTTATTCACTCCTTGCTCAATTGGAACTCTTAGATGAGAAACGGTTGGCCGCTGCTGAGCATGCACGAGTATATCAAAACAGACTCACACGTTTTTATCAAAAGAAGATCATTGAAAGAAAATTTCAAGTCGGTGAAATGGTAGTGAAAAGAATGTTTGTAAAATCTGGTGGGTCGCGTTCTAAGCTCCAACCCAATTAGGAAGGACCATACGTAGTTCAGGCTGTGCATCCTGGCAACGCCTACAGGCTAGTCAATGCTGAGGGGATCGAGTTGTCCCATCCTTGGAATGGGATTTATCTTAAGAAGTACTATCCTTAGATAGGTGTACATAGTGTCAAAAAAAATGATGAACGAAAAACAACAAAAAAAATAGAAAACAATGAAAACAACAAAAATATGTATATATACAACAACAAAAGACAAAAAAATGGAAAAAAATGAAAAGAATAAAAAAAATAGAAAATTTAAAATGCCAATGCTGGGAGATCACCATGTAGCTAAGTCATTGCATTCAACCTCCATATTGGGATAGGGCCTATTAAGACTTGGTAGATTCCGGGTCTTGGTTTGCCAGAACCGTGGAGATCTCTGTCCGGCTAGTTCGGCTTATGCCCTCCTCAAAAGAAGGTAACATGCATGTACACATGTGTTCTATAAAAAAAGATCGGTAGTATCGCTCATGGTGAGGCCTCACCCAAAACGTCTCCAGAAGGCTTAAATCTTCGTTCTCTCTCTCTCTCTTCGACCGAATGAGACAGCCGACGCCCTTAAAACGCTGAGCGTCGGAAACACGAACACAACCCCTAGGGTAAGAGTAGGGCCCAATTCCTCGAGCATGGGTCAGAGCACGAGAAGAGGGCAGTGTCTCCGCAGGCATCCAAGAGGGATTCCATAATGTCAAAATACTATGTCCCTCGCAAAAATCTGTCAAGAAAAATCAGAAAAGAAGAACAAAATCAAAATCAAGTGAAAAGCCTGGTCGTAACCGTGCCTGATCCCACAAATGAAACCCCTTTGACTGAAAGTTAAATTCTATACAAAAGGGGTCATGAGATGTAAATGCTCGAGATTTGGTCTGAAGTTGCCCGAAAGGGGAAGTTAAGTGCGCCCCTATTGGCTCGTCGGGTTAACGGTTTTGCCGGTCCTCTCAGGAGGTTTGCCTCCAATATTCTTCCTTCTTCCCCTGAAGATGAAGGCTCAATGAGTTCCTGAAGGGTGAAGCTTGCCAAAGTCTGCAACCACCTTTCGACACAAACATATGGTTGTCCATTTTGAAAGCAAAGCTGTTGTCGTGAAGGAGTCTCCGTGTTTCTGGCCGGTTAAGACCCTTATCTACCATCTTGATGTCTTCTTAGCCTGACCTCGGGCTTAGACCAATGCAAGCGCGTCACCTACGGTGCGACGGCGTCTGATTCCGGGTCAGCGTCGCGCGGTTGGTCGTTTGGGTTCTAGGGTGTTCCATTACATATCATCTAGAGTTGTGAGGAAATAGACCCGGGTCGGGTAAATAATTTACCTTGAACACTTTTTGGATGAATCCCTGTGGTCGGAAGCAACTGGGAGCCTAAGCATGGCATGACGGTATTGTCGTCAGGATAAGTCTTAGCCGGCGGGATTATCATTCGAGGAGTCTAGAGGCCCAAATCAACCTAGATGTGCACTTAGGATGCCTGGGAGGTTAGTAAGAAACCCCTATTCTCATGCAAGTCAGATGTTATATCGAGTGGTCATCGTGCATTAGCAAAAACAAAAAAAACAATAAACAAACCAAAAACAAACAAAAAAAATGACAAATTCAAAAAAACAAAAAAAAGCAGAAAAATGTATATGCACAAAAAAATGGAAATGTAAAAGACCAAAAAAAAATAAAATAAACAAACAACAAAATACAAAAAAAAATGAATACACCTACAAAAATGATCGCATCTGTATGCACCATTCATTTTAAACTCTCGTTTGCATCCGTGTGCTTGTCTGTCGCATTCATCATCCTCTTTTATCATTGCCTTTGTTGATAAAGGCTTGCCCCTTGACTCATTATCAAGGACAGTTCAAAACCTCGTTTGCTTATTGAGCAAGGGGCAAGTCAGAGCAGAAATGGTAACTTGTTTGCTTAGGTGTATGCAGGAATTAGAGTGATCAAGAAAGAAGCAGAGAACCAAGCACAAACTAATTTATTCCACTTTCAACCAAAAACAAACAAAAGATTACATCAGGTTCCACCCTCTTTCTCCACATTACTTGTCCCACCACTCTCCGGGCAAGACGCTCTTGAGGGTGCTACCCAACCATGAAAAGCAGTACTTCTACCGCTTTGTGCTCCTCTTCCAATCTCCACACCCCGGCGTTGATCTGCAGGGGTAGCAAAAAAGCTACTGACACGAAAGCCACGCTCTCGTGCGCTTCGGTAGCGTTCCCCGCCATCCTTTAGCCACTGCTCGGCGAGGCCGAGACTGGTCCTCAATTCAAATAATTGAGCTTCCATGGCCCTCTTCTCTTCTTTCTCGACTGATCTCTTGGCCTTCTCTCCTTCCCTGTCCTTTTCTCTCTCGGCTCGTTCTCTTTCTCTATCTTCTCTTTCCAGCTGAAGGGTGATCCTCAGCTCCATGGCGTCCCGCGAAAAATTGTCATATGAGAGACGCTGCAATTCCTCCTCCAGCTCCGCTATCCTGGCCTTCCCTTGTGATGCATGAGCAAACATCTCTTGCATCTCTTCGGCCTGCCATATCCGTCATTTCAGGGGTGTGATGAGACATAAACAGAGAAGCTCGGATAAGAGGAACCTTCACCTGCGCGGAAAGCATTCCCTCTGCCTCCGCAGCGCGCTGTGTTACACGGGCAAGCTGCTCGTGGAGTGAATCTAATTCTGACGAAGGAATCCATAGACTGGAAGAGGCACCCTCTGCCCCTACTGCTGGTAGGGTTGCGTCGAGCCGAGCGCGCTATGATAGCAAGAAGTGGCAATGAGTGGCTAAACACCAGAAACCTAGGGGTATAATTAGGAATATGCATTTGCATACATACTCACCGAGACATGTAAAGCCTCACGGGTGTCACCCAACTCTTCCTCCGTGTCCGCCAAGCGAGCCCGCAAGTTCGCTATCATGGTATCACGGGCATCCTACACCCATGTCATAGGAGTCAGCATTACATTTAAAAAAAATGATAAAAATATATATATATCAAAAAAGTGAGAAAGGAGATACACCTCCACAAGTCCCTCAGGATGGAGTCGCTCTGCATACATCGCCCTATAGAGACATAGATAATCTTCACTATCCTGGGCGTGCGACTCCACGAGCGTGCCACCCCGCTGCCAATCTTCATATTGTTCGGGGAAGCGCACCCGCCAGTCGACACAGGTTACCGGCCCACGTGTCTTCCTCCCGACGCGGGGTGGTGCGGTCATATCTACCCATTCCTGAGCAAGCCCTAGAGTCCTCATGACCAATCGTAGCCGGAGTGGCTCGATTTCATTCAGGCAGTGGACCCAAAGGTCCCGACCAAATCGAGGGCGACCTGCGATGACCCACGGTTGGTCGACATCGACCAAGCCCGAGTAAGGCCTCCAGATCACCTACGTTGGCATGCGTATGTCTCCTTAATCACTCAAAAGAACCAAAAAAAGAGAGACAAAAGAAAAGATAAAAAAAATGGAGTCCTACCATCTCTGCGGGGAACTCTTGCAGCTCACGCATTAATACCATCAGCTGGTAAGATAGAGAGGATGTGCTCATAATGGGTTGCCACCGCCGAGCTAGTGGTGCCACAGCCACACGCCACTGTCGAGCTCGCCCCATTGGGATGTAGCAATAACTCCATACCTGTGTCGTCACATGTCATCAGCATTTCATGAAATAGATTAGTTGCATAAATAAACAACTAATTACCTGGAGAAACGGTATGAAGCCACTCACAGTCACCTCTCGATCTATCCCTTGGGACAGAATTGCGAACAGATGCACCAGCACGGCGGCTCCCCAGGCATATTGCCCTACCCTCTCTAGGTCCACCAAAAATTCTAGGAAACGACAATGGATGTCGTCTCCTTTGGAACCCAGTAGTAATTTTCCCAGCAGGAAGAGGAGGAATATCCTCAAGTCCATGTTTGATCTCTCCCAGCTACTGGCATCCACGCAGTACACAGCGCGGGACCCTCTTTCCGCTCTCTCCATGAACTCCTCCAAGGACTCGTTATCACGGTGACGAGTGTCAGTGAGCTCCAGTGCCTCCATGATAGATGCCTTGGCTATTGACATGTTCTTTTGGTCCTTTAATTCCAGACCAAGAAGTTTCTGAGCCACTTCACGATAATCGGGGTAGGTGACCCCGGTCACCGCCTCACCATCCACTCTAAGGCCAGTGATTCGGGCCACATCTTCGAGACTGAGCACCATGTGCCCCCAGGGCATCAAGAAGGCACGACTCTCTGGGTCCCATCTCTCGCGCAATGCTTGGATGAGGGCGAGGTCGAGCTTAATGGGTTCGATCCGGAGGAATGCACCAAACCCCATCGCATCTAGTCGAGCTTTCTAGAAGTCAGGCAAGCCTCGATAGGCGGCCACCACTAATTCCCATGAGATATGTGACCTCGTCATACTCTGTGGATTACACAGGAAGTGAGAAGCGGGTGCATCATTGAAATAAAAAAAGAAAAAGAATGAGAAAGGAAGAAAGGGATCATGAAGAATGAGAGGGAAGAACTGGCTCGTTTACAAGCTCCGATTGGGTCCTCTCACTGAGCTGCCTTTCAACATCGGCGAGTCTCCTGGAACTACCACTGGATCTGCTCCTCTTCGAGGAGCGGGAAGACTCGCCCTCCACCCTGAAACTGGACTCTCCCTCCATCTCAGAGAATGAGAAACTCTTACTCCCTCGTGTCGACTTTTCACTCTTCTAACCAGTCTCCACGACTCCGTGCTTTCAAGTGAAGCAGGCGGGGGGGGGAGTATTTATAGGATTGAAGGGATATGATCCAGATCTCCCCCACTTCCTCTTGCAATGGGCCTTGTAACAAAGCACCCATCTTTCACTCGAAGTAAACGAGGTCGGGAGCATAGCGGGTTGATTCACACCCTACACATCTAGGCTCCCTGTGTTCATCATGATTCAAATAAATCTGAGATGAGGTCATCTACATGGAGAAAGGACAATGCAGGTCGACCTCTTCGAATTTGGGAGTGGACTCATCCACAGGAGAAAGGACAATGGAAGTCGATACCTTTGAATCCGGGAATGGACTCGTCTACATGGAAATAGGACAGGAGGGCGGTTGGCATCTTTGAATTCGGTGGTACATCATTAAAATTTGTGATGGATTCTCCTGAAAGAAATGCCCAATGAGTCTGAGACACGATCCGTTATCTCAGGGGAGATCTGTTAAACACGTCACATGAGGACGGCATGAAAAGAAGAGGCGTAGAAGAGAAGGAACGCATGGAGGGCAAACCCGTCACAAGAGAGTATGTCGTTCCATTCATACGTCTATATAAACTGTCGTGTTCACCGTGAGAAGAGAGCGGGTGTATGAGCAACTTGCTAAATCTCGCACTACCCCCTTGGTCGTCTCTCTCCTCTCCTAAGAGGGAGGTCCTTGGGAGGTCATCTAGAGCTCTGCGACGTTGCAATTGTCTCACTGTATTGTGCATTCTCACCCTCTCTGGTAGCGCTCCTCGCCCTCCACTGGCCTCTCTCGCGACCCCGATGGCCGCGAAGCTCTTGAACCCGAGGCTATTGGCTGAGCCGCCCCTTACTCTGCGATGGAGACTACACCAACCCCAGGAGCTCCTCCACCGTGAGCTCCAACTCTCCTCCAATCGGCAGTGACTCTGAAGGAGTGACGTGTCCAAGCACTGTTTCTTCCAGAGCTTCATCACTTGGGCCTCACGTGCCCTCCTCTCCTCTCGATCCCGATGTAGCTTTATTCATGCCTCTCTTTCCATTCTCTCCCAGTTTACTTCTCTCCTCGCCACCTGAAGAGAAATCCTCAGCTCCATGACATCTTAGGGCATCTCCGCATACTGTAGTTGCTTCGGTCCCCCAGATCCTATCCGGTAACGGCCGACCATCACCCGACGTCTGCCATTCCAGTCACAAAGAAAAGGGGAGGGGAGAGACAGAAAGAGAGTGCAATGGCATTAAGGCTCTGCATTTATTTCAAGATAACATACATTAGGGTTTGGGCACCTCAGGCCTCAGTTTCCTGAGCTCCATTACATAAGCCTTCCATAGCTCTCGATCCTCACTCACAGACACCATCACCTTCCTCGGAATGCTTGCCTTCCATGAAGCTTTGATCGCCTTCACATCCTTCGCATCATCCTCCGTGCCCAGCTTTCTCTCCTTAATCAGAGGAAGGTTGGATAGCATAGGAAGAGAGTGCCGAGGAAGGCCAATTTGCAGGCAGCACCGGTGCGAGCTGTAAAGAACAAATTTGGTTGCACCGATAAGCTGGAGTTCAGCATCGGGAGAAGATCTTGTGAGAGACCACGTGAAAGTAAACATGCTGGCACACAAGTGAACATCTCTCGCGCCAAGGAGTTGAAGTGAGTACGCCAGTCGCCGCGTGTCTTCAGACAGGGCATGCGATTGGCCACCTTCCCACCGAAGCCCAACACATCGGCCATATAACGGAGGGGGCTTTGTTCGAAAATCCTAGAGGTGGTCTGTACCCCTTCATGGTGATGAAATTTGAAGTGAAGATCAATCCAGCAGCTGAGGAGAAGCATGCACCCGTGGGAGGCCTACCCATGCTGGAGGCCGTGAGACCACTGTAAAGATGCGCGAGGACAGCGGGCCCCACTCTCTTTCCCTCCCAAAGTCCACAAATCGCTATCAATTGGTCTTCCTCTACGATGTTGTCAGTACAAGGAAAGAGGAGAGCTCCAGCCAAACAAATTGTGAACCCTTTCATAAGCCCTTCTAAATGTTCATCATCTATCAACCCTTCTAAGGCAGTCATGGTCCAGTCTGCGAGCTTTTGCAAGTTGACTCCCTTCTGAGTCTGAACGCTCTTTATGGTTCCAGATGGCATAAAGCTTCCAAGAACTTCCTCGGTAGATACCCTCTTCCGCATCCGCGAAACCTTTATCCTGTCATCCTTCATCGACCTTCTTAAGCCTAGCAGAAGTTCTGCCTCCTCGAGGAGGACCGTTGCCTCAAAAGTAGGAAAGATAAAAGTGTGGGTTTCCGGATGCCAAACCTCCGCCAATGCACCCAGGGCCGCCCAATCCATGTAGATCTTGTCATAATGCTTGGCATGGACCACCAACCCTTGGAGGTGCCATTTTGAAATAACGGCCCTCATACCGATAGTGATGTTGGACGTAAGCTTCGATAGCCAGGGCAGCTTGGAGAATTTTCTCGGGCCCGGAAAAAGAGGATATGGCTGAAAGGAAGGAAAAGAAAAGAATGAAAAAGCAAGGGAGAACTTATGAAGGAAACTAGGAGAAACAGTCAACTTACCGCCCGTGAGAGAATCCTCTCGCTCAGATGGCCTTCAATCTCGGTCAACTTCCTGAATTCACGGCCGAACCTGCTCCTCTTGGCAGGGCGGGAAGGCCCACCTTCCATCTCAAAAGGGCAGGATTTCTCTCCCATCTCAAAAAAGAGCTTGACTCCCCGAACCACCAATGGATGATCTTTTGCTAAGGACCAAAGGGGTACTTATAGTGAAAAGGGGGGGGGTAAAAAGGTAAATGTAAAGCATTTATGACAAGTTACCGTGGTGATGTTTAACCGAATAAATCTTGTCTGATTTGCGTCGTGTTTTCCCCTACTCCTGTATTGATGTCCGGACGTCCTGTACAGTTGAATGTAATTTTACTTCTTATCAAATAAATCCTTCTTCACTGCTTGCTGTTCGGTGCAGGTTCCAAGAATAAAATGAAAATAAGAGAGCAAGAGGGCGTCATTGCCCTACCATGTCCCACCATCAGTCACCCCGGTGACTGACCCCACAGTGTCATGCATCCTACTATATGATATCTACGCTATTAGAGCACGTCAAGGACCTTATGCCTTGGATGAATCTGGAGTTTGAGTTCCCCTCTAACAAAAACAGTGATAACTCCAGAGGAGTTCAGGACATAAGGATAGGCCGTTAGGTTGTGATGGCTCGGGGATGATGGTTCCATTCGGTGAAGTCGGTGCGTGGATAAACGGGCCCCGGCTCAGTATCGGCTCATCGAATCGATATCCTGACCCGTCCTTAGCAGCTTAACAATATTATCCTTGGCTATCTTCTATTTTTAGTTTGTTTTAATTTTTCCTTTAAACCCAGCATGCATTCATGTAGGACTTTGATATCACTGTGGAAGATCATTCATTTAACTCGATTGTGAGGGCCGCTGTGCTTAAATTCTTGACTAATACGGGATATTCCATTCTGAATCGAGTACTGAGTTTCTGTGAAACCATCCTGGGCTGGTTGGCCGAAACAGACCTTTGTTTGGATTTATCAGCTACCCTTTTTATTTACTCCATTGGACCCACCTTGGTCGCAGCACTTCCACATTGGCTGGTAACCGCTCCCCAAGGTGAAACCTGCGGGTCTACGACTCAGGTACTTCTGCGCCGAGAAGTTGGTCCCTCTTTCTGTAAGTCTTTTGTTATTTCCAGCCAAACAATCGTTGATTTCGGAGGACCTTCTTCAAGGTTATTTTGTTGAAACTCAGGAAAGATTCCAATCACGTAGTGTTAAAAACGTGTCTCATCACGCATTGGCATCCACTTTTCAGTCCATTCTCCACTCCACTTCATTACACTTCTATTTCATTCCACTCCGTGTCATTCCCCTGCAAAGCAGACACCAAGGCGGGGCAGCTGTAGACACGGTATTTTAACATTATGCTGAGCAGATCCCGTATTACACTAAGATGCCCCAAAGCGGCTCGTACAGTTAAATTATCTGAATGATCTCCAATTTTTATCTGATAATCTCGCGAAAAGTAAATTATTGTTTCTTGTAATAAATGAGACCCTCGTTAATGGGTTTGTGGCTATGCTAATGGGCTCACCCCATCCTTGTCTACATGAAAACTTCTTGTGTTGATGGACTTGGAATCATGTGCTAATGGGCTTAACCCGTTCTTTCTACAGAGAAGTTGGCGTGTGCTAGTGGGCTTGGCCCATTCTTATTCAAAAAATGTGTATAAAAAATATGTGTGCTAATGGGCTTGGCCCATGCTTGTTCCAAAAATAAATAAATAAAATAAACAAATCAATTTTAATGGGCATGGCCCCATCTTTTATTACCTAAATTATTCCCTCACTCCCTCCCCGTGTCTCTAGGATCTATGCCCCCCTCTCATTCATGGAGAGATCTCTCTATTCTCTCATTTTTCCTCCTAACCCACACCTTCTCTCCATTTCTCTCGATACCAAGCCATCTCCCACGTCCAACTACTCCACTTCCCACGACAGCCACCCCATCCTCCAACCTCACTCCCTTTTTTTCCCATTCTCTGCTAACTCACACCCCCACACTCCACTTCTGGTGGTTCCCTCCCTCCTCCATCTCCCTCTCGATCACCCTCTGTTTTCCCCTCTCCCTCTCGTTCTCTCCCTGTCTCTCTCTCACTCTCTTTCTCTTTCTCTTTCTCTCCCCCTCCTCCTTCTCCCACTCCCTTCCTCTCTATTTCCCCCTCCATCTCTCTCCCTCGGCCTCTTTCCCCTTCACTCCCTTCCCCTCTCTCCATTTTCTTCTCTTTTCCTCAATCTCTCTCTCTCCCTCTTTCGCGTAAAGAAAGATATTAAAAAAAAAGTTTTTTTTTCAAGTTCGCAGGGGGGCCTCGTCGCCCGTGCCCCCCCCTTTGAACTGCGCGGCCGCAACGGCCTACTGCGGCCACCGCCGCCGACGCCGCCCCCGCCGCTCCAGCCTCCCGCCGCTCCCGTCTCCGGCCCCGTCTCCGCCCGCGGCCGCCTCCGGCCCCGCCTCTGGTCCCTCTTCCGGCTCCGTCCCCGCCTCCGGCTCCGTCTCCGCCCGCGGCCGCCTTCGGCCCCGCCTACGCCGTCGCCCCTGCCACCGCACCTACCCGCCTGCGCCGTCGCCCCTCCGGCCGCCGTTGTCGTCCTCCCCACCCCTCTCTCCCTCTCTCGTTTTCTCTCTCTCTCTCTCGTTCCCTTTTTCTCTCCCTCTCGTGCTCTCTCTCTCTCTCCCTCTCTGTGTCCCCCCCTCTCCCTCTTCCTCTTTCTCTCTCTCTCTCTCCCCTTCTCTCTCCCTCTCTCTTCCCTCCACTCTCCCTGTCTCTCGCAAACCCGCCGCGTTCTCTCTCTCTCTCTCCCTCTATATTTTTTTTATTTATTTTATTCACTCTTTCTCTCCTCCTCTCTCTTTCTCCTCTCTTCCCCTATATCCCTTTCGATCCCTCTCTTTCTCTTTTTATTTATTTACTTATCTTTTTCTTCTTTCCTCTCCCATCTCCACTTTCTCTCTCTCTCTCACTCTCGGTTCTCCCTCACTCTCTGTCCGCTCTCTCTCTCTCCGATCTCCTCTTCTTCTCTTCTTTTTTTTTATTTTTATTCTTCTCTGATTTTTCTCTGCCCCTATCATCTCTGTCCTTTCTTTATCTCTCCCCTTCCCTCTTAAGCATATAATATGTGTATAATATTTACATATATGTATAATATTCATATATAGTATTTGTGAACTGCATATAAATAGTGTATACGTATATATTGGATATATAATACTTAATATTATATATATAGTTTGGATATATAGAAGTCACATATATATTGAATATACCTATTTATCTCCTATTTTTCATACATATATACTATATATATACATAACTAAAGCCTTAAAGAAAAATCTCAAAAAAAAGGGAGAGTTCTGTTTCTCCCTCTCTTCCTCTCTATCTCCCTCTCCCCCTTTTTATCTTCTCTTTTTTTAATCTCTCCTTCTCTCGGTTTTCTCTCTCTTTCTTTTCTCCTCTCTCTCCATTGTATGGTCGTTCGTTTATATGTACATGTTTATATCTACGTAAAGATATATATATATATATATATATACCTACATATATTTATGTACATATATATATGTGCACATGTGTGTTCATGTAGGGGTACGTGTCTGTGAGTGCACGCACGTGTCGATTCAAAGTGGAAAAGAGAGATTTCGATCCAATCAGTGTTGAAGCCCGTGAAATAAAGAAGGTTGAGTTCCTGGGCGTTCGAGGGTACTAGGACAGCCGTTCTGCTGCTCCGCATGCCTGCTTCATTCGCACCTTGCTGAAGAAGCTCACCCTCAAGCCCATCATCCATCTCTGAATAATCTTTCTCCCCCTCTTTGCTGTCTCCTTTTCATTCAGTTAGCTGTATGCATGCATCATTTGCCATTCCCATCACATTTCTCTCTCTGAGAGAGTCTTAGTTATTCATTTATCATATCATTCATCCATCTTTTAGTTCTAAAAGGGATTTCAAATACCACCAACAAGGTGCGTCTTCGTCCATGTTATTTTCAATATCAGTTTCTAAAGAATTGGTACTGCACCACCATCGTCCTCATTTAGTTGTTATTTTTCTTCGTTTGTTCTCGGTGCAGGAATAACCAGTCAAGAAGCCCGCTTCCTAAGTCGGCCGAAAGAGGAGGAAGGACTCACGTGATCCCTAGTTCGGGAACAAAACGCGACCATCCCTCCTATTTTGAGGTATCCAACCATCACCTCCCTCATCTTATTCTAGTTCTCTCCCTTATTATTGTTATTTGTTGTTAAATTTTCATCTTTGTCCTTCTCTATTTTTGTCTAAAAATAAGTCTTTCTTCTCTCCCTTGTTATTGTCATATATTGTTAAAGCTCCACCTTTGTCTTTCTCTATTTTTGTCAAAAAAATAAGTCTCTCACCCTATCTATATTTTCCTAGTGGTTTTTCTCTATATCGTACTATCTTATTCTACCATTTACCCCTCGATTTCTCTCTTTACTTTCTCATCTTTCTCTAAAAAAAGGCATAAAAGAATAAAAAATAATAAAAGCAACAAAAACACCAAAAAATATAATAACAAAAGATAAAACAAAACAAAAGAATAATAAAATCAGGGTAACCAAAGAAGGCCCTCTTCGTCGGCCGGCCGACCGAAGAGGAAGAGAGGACCCGCACTGCTCCCGCTTCGGCGGCGAACGCGATCAGAACATTTCCTGTGGGGTTCTCAGCCCCTGGCGATCACACTTCTCTTCCCCTTCTTTTGTTATTTATTTTTCTGACCAAACCCCGTTGACGGAACCAGTTCCTCGCGGTGGTCTCATCTAACTGGTGCGGCGGGCTATCTCCCGCGACCGTTTTATTTCAGTAATTTAATTTCTGCATTCTAACACACTAACCGCTAACTGCTTAACTCTAACCCTTCCCCTATCATCGCTTCAAAATCCCGCGGAGAGTGACATCTCGCGGCGGTTTATTTGATCCCCTTTTCATTTGTTCTAACCCCGATCAAGGAACTCGTTCCTCGCGGTGGTTTAATTTTCTGCACTTTCAATTCCAACCCCGATCGAGGAACTCGTTCCTCGCGGTGGTTTAATTTTCTGCGTTTTCATTCCAACCCCGATCAAGGAACTCGTTCCTCGTGGTGATTTAATTTTCTACATTCTTTTGTTCCGACCCCGATCAAGGAACCCGTTCCTCGCGGCGGTCTTATCTAACTGGTGCGGTGGGTCATCTCCCGTGACCATTTTCATTCTAGTAATTTAATTTCTGCACGCTAACCTCCTAACCCCTAACCATTTAATTTTTAGCATCCCTCGTCATCGCTTTAAAACCCCGCGGAGAGTAACATCTCGCGGCGGTTTATTTGATCCCTTTTTCTTTTCTTGTTATATATATATATATATATATATATATATATATATATATATATATAGTTATTATAATAAAAACCCCGCGGAGGGTAATACCTCGCGGTGGTCTTTTGTATATAGTTATACTTATTACTTATATCGCTGCAAAAACCCCGCAAAGGCCAATGTCTTGCGGTGGTATGTATATATAATATTTATTATTTATATTGCAGTAAAAATCCCATAAGGCCAATGTCTTGTGGTGGTTTCTATATGTACATATATATTCATTACTACTGATACTACTATATTGCTGTTAGAACCCCACAAAGACCAATGTCCTGTGGTGGTACGTCTTTGTTCGTATTGTCCTTATAATTGTTCGGAGAACGATATACCGTTACAATTTCTAAGTCTACGTGTCTCTCCATTTCTGTTACATCGATTCTCAGACTTCCCGGTATATGAAAAACTGCTCGTGGAACGGTAGGTCACGCTTACCGGGAAAAGGTCAGTTTGCGCGAGAGGGTCTTCGGACCCCTATCTCCGCCACGTACCGGAGTCTGTTCTGCATCCCTCTCTTCCCTTTCTCTCTCCTTTCAGTCTCGTTATCCCCATCTTCTAGGACAGACGAGGGTGGACGACCCCCGCCGTCTACACCTCTCTACCGATCACCCTTTCACCATTCCATCGTTTATTGTGTTTTTCCCCCGAGGGTGGACGACGACTCCTGCCGTCTACAACCACGGCCTACAAAACTCGCGGGAAATGAAGTACGCGGGTTGAGGGTCCATCTCCCTACCTCCACTGAAGATTCGACGCGCCGTGGATGCCGATCCACGAAGAAATGCCATTTAAACCCTCGCCGGTTCACGGTCCCATGAACCGCCGCCACCATCGCAATCCTCGTCCCGTGCCCGTCGCTCCACGTCCCACGAGCCACGCCGCCCCTCCCTCGCCGCCTCCGTCGGCCGCTCGGAGTGAGAGGGGGAGAGGAGAGAACGTGAGAGAAGAGAGAGGGAGGGAAGAGAGAAATGAGAGATGGGGAGAGAGAGAAAAAGGAGGTTATATATATAAGAAAATCTGAAAATTCTCAAAAATACCGAAAAATAGAAAATCATGTTTCCGCGATCCTCGGAACGCACCGATCGCAATGGTACCACTCGCGCCCTGGTGAACGGCACGGTTCACCCGCAACGAGGTTCCGAAAGAATTACCGAAACACACACCGGGAATCGAAAAACACACGCGGAAAGGCCGCGGAATGCTTCTGGGCCTCCGAACCAACTCCGGATCGCGCCGATCAGAACACGAAAGATGTCCGAAACGAAATTTCGGACACAACGGAGTCGGACACTCCGAGAAATCAGATCTGGGACCCACGAACAAGGATCCAAAAAATCCGGGACATTACAGCCCCCCTCCCTCTTGCGGCCCCTCCCCCATGGCTCCCCTCCCCGACTGCCGGCCTCCCCTGCGACCCCCTCCCCCGCGGCTCCCCTCCCCGAATTCCGGCCTCCCCTGCGGCCCCCCTCCCCGACGGCGGCGGCGTTCTCCATGGCAGCGAAGCTGGACGAGTGTTCCGGGTCCTCCCCCTCCCCCTGCAGCTCCCCCCTCTGTCGGCGGCCCTCCCCGTCCCCTTCGGCCCCCCTCCCCTCTCCCACATCACCCTCCCAAACAGGTTACACCGATTTTTAAAATTTTTGTCATTTTTGTCAAACATCTTACACTGATTTTTATCAATTTTAAAAATATAATTAAAAATCAATTTAAACTATTTTTTAGAGAGAAATAGTTTCTAAAAAAAATGTTCCCAAATACCCTATTATATTATCGGGTTTTTTGCATGGAAACCATTGTTAAAAGTGAATTTGTAAAAAAATCATTCCTAAAAATATATTAGCAGGTATATCATTGTGTAATTTGAATTGTGCAAAAATACTATATTTATTTGCATACATATCACTTCTTTTTCCCGATAACTTGTAAGAAAATCACGTTTAAATGATATTTATGTACTATTTGAATTAACTCAGTGATATACATGCTAATATATTTTTAAGAATAATTTTTTTATAAATTCACTCTTAACAATAGTTTTCATGCAAAAAAAACCCATTATTATATAGGCTTCAGTTCGTTCAAAAGAATTGTTATCGTCAATATTGTTTGGCAACGTGTTAACGTCAATGTTGGCAATGTTAATTTAAACCATTAATTGGAGTCGATGAGTATTTTTTTTATAATCAGACTGATGTCATTTTAATAAATGCTTTCAGATGGCAGAATGGGTTTAGGGAATCAGTCCATCTGGACTCGGTGCATCCCCCGTCATGATGAGATTACAGTCTCTTATCGACCGACAAAATGACGGGATACTCGAGAATTAAGAACCGGGGGTTTATATATATATATATGATTACGGTGGTGGTTCAGGGGGAGAGAGAGAAGTTTCCTTTGTGGTAATGCGGCCACAGTAATGATGAGTCATAGCTCATGATCTGTATGGAGTCTGGCTGGCTTTCTCCCATCGAGATCAGGATCTCGCCGGTGATCTCCCAACCGGTAATGAATGTTCTGTGGTATTCGTTTGGGTCATACTGGACAAAGGTGGATCATACAACAGGAGAGAAATGCTTGCTGCACACACTTAAAAAAGAGTGTGCAACAAATTGCGTCTCTCCCTCAACGGTGGAGTTGAGACTCTGACGTGACGGGAGGAGAGAGAGGTGTGAATCCCGTCCAAAAGAATTTACTCAGAAGTCAGCTTCTTGTTTCCGTTGGATCTTAAGAAGTAGCTTGGGCCAACTCAGTAGATCTTGCCTTTGTTCGTAAAAAGTCCAGGTGACACCAATGAGGGGGTGGTGCCAAGCAGATCACCGGGGCTCCCTTGATCCACTCATGGCACTCAGTAGGAATGCTTAGCCAGGCTCTAGAATGTGAAGCTATTCAATGGCACATAATTAACCACCTATTCCTTATCCTACTTCTTTCTTTCAATGCCGCTTGGAAGCGCCCTCTCTCAAATGTCTCAACAAATGCGAACTAGGTGGTGATTGAGATGACAATCAAACTCAACTGAACGACATCCATGTTATGTCGACAACTGGCGCCGTTAGCAATCTTTGTTGTTGATACTCAGTTAATGTACCCATTTGTCTGAGTTTATTCAGTTGTCCATGAGAATCCACAGAAGAAACTGCACCAAACCGTGACTCTAACCCAGCTAAAAACTCATGCCAAGAAACAGATTTTTTAGAGCTAGAGAAATGTCAAAATCACGGTAAGACCTCTCCATCCAAATAATAAGATGCAATAGTAACTCGTTGAGTATCCGGAACATTATTACAGTAAAAATAGCGATTAGCTTTGAATCGTCATTCAGCTGGGTCGGAACTCCCATCAAATTTAGATAACTCATGCAACTTATGGCGAAAAGAACCGAGAATATCAGCCACAACAGACATAGAATTTGGGGATTCAAATTTCTCGAAGTTGGACTCCAAAGATTGCATCCGATTAGACATGTTACCCAGTTCCCCAGAAAGAGCACTAACTTGATGCTGCATTTCCTAGATCATCATCTTTAACGAATCGAGTGGATCAGAAGCCATAGTTTATGAGGAACAAGAATCGGAGCTGCCTGGGGAGGGCTTAGACACCAATTTATCACGCCTCCTCCGGAAGATCAAAGGAAGTTTCTCCAAATTCAGATGGCGCGAATCCTCAGGCTCAGGCTCCAGCGTTGAGGTCTAGTGAGATGAACAAGACGTTCAGGGATTGAAGTAGAATATCAAGAACAGAGCCTCCGGAGAATACAGAGGTTCCTGCGAACTGCAACTTGGAAGGACTGGAGAACTAACTAGAGGTTAAAGAATCTGAACAAGAAATCTGAGAATCCAAAGGAGATGATTCCCCTGGTTAGCCCGTCTCTTCTTATTTATATCTCTTCTCTCCCTATCCGTACAGTTACATATAGAATTAGAGTCATGCCACAATATTTTCTTGGCAGATCTCTAATTATTGTAACTAATTCTCACGACTCCAGTTAATCCATCAGTCACTAACTAACAACTAATTCATCAGCCACTAATTAATAAACTGTAACAGAGATAACTAATTTAACTAATCCCGCTGAGAGCTGAGTTATAGCTTCCGAGCTGGTTCAACGATCTGCGACTTGACCTATATAAAAGATAGGCGTGGGTAACATTCTAAATATATAACAATCCTATATAAAAGAATGACATTCGCTAATCCTTTGTTAACGTGATGCTTGACAGCCCTTGGCCGATGCGCGTTCCAAGGGATGCGATCATCGCAATCCTCGGGAGAGGGAAAAGGCGGATAAACTTTGGCGGTAAGTTTGCACGTGATAGTCCTACTTTGTCCTCGTGGCATTTGGGAACACTCAGCCAATTATGGATTCCCCAGAAATCAACTTTATGAAAATCATGAATTGACATTTATGTTAGCTTGGTCATGGGAGGAAAGGCAAATTCAGATCATGGGGCATAACATATATGTTATACTTTTGAGAGGTGATTTGAAAAATCTCCACTGTTATTTACTGTTCATCGTCATTGTGCATGAAAGATGACATCCGTTATAATCGACACCGAAGTCTGACGTTTGCAACGCGTCTTCGAAAACGGTGTCACGTTGTTGACATTTGGAAAACCTCCTAGTAAGGAGCGTCATTTGCGGACGCTCGACGCATAGCGTGCACGGCAGCAACGACAGAAGCTCGCTGGCGTGCGTGGACTCGCAGGCATGTTGGCAGGCGCTCGCAGGCGCGTGGTGTCGTGGGCAGGGCGAGTCCCTCCGGCATGGGTGTGCAGGCCACGGCAGCGTGCGAGATGGCGTGCGGCGAGCAGCAGCTCTGGCATTCACGGGCTGAGCAGCGGGCATAGGCCTCCTCGCGTGCGTGCATGGGCGAACACGGCAGTGTGCAGGAGCGTGCATGTGCGGCAGGCGGTGGTTGGACACGTGCGTAGACACCCTTGCATCGCCTCCTCCTACAAAGCTTCTCCTCCCCCTCCCCCTCCGGGGACCTCTCTTCCTCTCTATTCTTTCTCCCCTTTCTCCTCTCTCCCCCCAAAAATAATATTCTTCACTTTAAATCTATTTCGGGTAATATAATAATAATAGATCTCTTATAGAGTGTCCGGGAACATTTTAAAAAAACTCTTTCTATCTTAAAAATTATGACATACCAATTTTTTACTTAATTTTTAAAATTAATAAAAAGAGTCTTTCTTTATTTGGCAAAAAATATCCTAATTTTTAAATATCAAATAAGCTTGTTTTGCAAAATCCTCTCCCGTTATTTTCTTTCCGTTAATTTCTTTCCCCTCCACCGTAGACCAACGGCCACTGCGGAGTCATCGACGAAGGACAGGGACACGCCGCAGAGCTTATTGGCGGGGTTACAAAAGGCCAGCGAGGCAAGATCACGGGGGCGCTCTTGACACGTCGCGGCGGCGCATGGGATCGCCTCGGACGACGATGAGGACAGCGGGCGGAACGACGGCGCCGCGGCCGCGGGGGCGTATCGCAGCCAGGAGAGCTCGCTGCGGCGGGCACCGCCAGGGGAGGGGAGGGGTGCTGCGGGGGAGGAGGGGGAGCCGGCGGGAGGGAGAGGGAAGGGAGGGGGGCCGCCGGCCGCATAGGGGAGGGGGGGAGTTGGCGGAAGGGAGGGAGAGCCGACATGCGGGGGGGGGGGAGGGAGAGCCGGCGAGAGGGAGAGGGAAGGGAGGGAAGGGGGAGACGCGGGAGAGGGGAGGGGGAAGTCCCGAGACGTCGTGAGTGTTTTTTTTTAAAAAAAATTGGTCCAGACTTTTTTTTTTAGGAAGATTTACATTGGATGAGATTATCTCCCTAAAATTTAAGAGAGGAACACCAAACGGGGTCAAAGGATCTCTTACTCTCTTTTTTAAATTTGGGAGAAAAAAGAAGAAAAAAATAGCAACCAAACACCCTATTAGAATGATAGATTTATATTGTTGAAATCAATGAAACAGTAATAAATAATTAGAATTAAATGAGTTTAGAAGCGACCTGTCGGGTCGAAGCGCGTAGTCGTTGGAATTAAGAGATTTATTATCACCCGATGTGTGGATCTCATAGTAAAGGTTTCCTATAGATACGATGACTCTCAGGTAAACGTTTCTCTCTCTCTCATTGACACTTCGTCGAAGAGAGCTTCATGAATCTCGATTTAACTTGCAAGGAACTCAACATATAAGAAGAATAAATGAAGGTGGAGTGCACGCACAGAAAGTAGGGTTTCTGCAATTGCTTAAAAAGCCGAAAAATCAAATGATCACCAGAGGTGAATCTGGTTATAAGTTTTTGGGAATGTCTCCAATTATAGCACCTGGGTATTGGACGCTATTTAAAATAATGGTTGTCGGGACGAATGCATTTTTTAAAATGTGTCTTACCTAAGTGACAGGTTTTAAACATGCTAAAAAAATAAATAATAATATTCTAAACAACGTTTGAACATGTAGTTTCGTAATTTGCGTCCACAAGAAAGGACACGTTTAAGTTTCAATAAAATATTATTTTTTAAAATAACGCCTTATCAGTCGACATGATAAATTTATATTAAAATAATATTAAAAATTAACGTCTCTTTAGAAGGACGTCAATTTTAATTTTAAAAATAATAATATCTAAAAACACGTCCATCCAAGTCAACGTGAATTTTTATTCACGTCCATCTATTAAGACGTGCATTAGTTTCTTTTAAATATGATTTTGTTAAACAACGTCGTTTCATGTTGACAAGTAAAAGAATTAGCGACCATTCATAAAGACGTCAATTTTTAAATAGTGATTGTGATCTTGACGTGTTATTAAAAAAATAAAAAAAATTACTGTTAAACATGTTGGATAACAGAGACGTAGTTTAGTACTCGCAATTTAAATTAATGTCTTTCTAAGTAGATGCGTTCTTCAATCACTCTGAATTAGTGTCTTCCTGCACAGACGTGGTTTATACACTCTGTGAAATAAATTATTTATGTTTACAGAAAGTGAAATATTTATATATATCGTGTTTATATTATTTTTGAAATTATATTTCTATTACAAATTATTTCTGTTTACAAAAAATTAGCTTCTGAATTCCATTTACAGAAAATGAATTGCTGAACTTTATTTTCACAAAATAGTTATTTCTGTTTTTAGAAATCATAATTCTCAAAATTATTTATGAATGAAATAATTTTTGTTTACAGTAAATTAATTTCTAAAAATTTACTATTGTTCACGTAAAACATAATATTACTTCATGTCAGAAATTTTCTGTATTTCTTACCGTTTGAAGGAATTATTTTTATTTTAAAAAATTAAAAATCTTAATATTGTTCCTAATTAAGTAAGTTAAATCTATTTTTCAGAAAATTAAATCCTAAAAAATTATTTCTACTTACAAAAATTATTTTATTTTATTTTTTAAAATAAAATTATGTAAAGTGATATTTTTCATTAGTTTACATAAACTAATTAAGTCTATTTGTTAAAAATAAAAATTTTAAAAATTCGTACCTGGTGATAAAAATCTTATTATTATTCCTTACTATTATTAAGCTACTGTTGAGCCATCATTAAGCCATGACTTATTAGTTACTTTGTGGGAATTGATTATTTATTAATTTTATAAATTCAAGTGTATTGACAAAAACACATAATACTTTATTTACGGATTGTGTTTATCCCACATTATTCTCAAATGGCCAACCTAATGACCAAGGAAGCCCTTAATGTCAAACCGGAAAGATTTGATGGACGAAATTTTAGGAGGTGGCAAAACCAAATGAGATTTTGATTTGCCACACTCGATTTAATCTCAGCTATTAGTGAGAGTGCCACCGAGAGTCATGAGTTGGGTTCCTCTCAAACCACCACCCAACGAGTTCACACTCATGCATCCCGTGGACAAGTCGAACCCGAGTCATCCACTTCCACAAATCCTGAAAAATTGATTATCATTGCCTCCACTGAATTTTAGATGCTCTATCCGACAATCTCTATGACCTATATTATAACTCTAAGAGTACTAGTGAATTGTGGGATGTATTAGAGACCAAATATAGGGTTGATGATGCTGGAATCAAGCATTTTAAGGCCTTAGTTTTTAACAAATTTAAGTTTGTAGACAACAAACTAATGAACGACCAAATACACCAATTTGAGGGCATTGTCCATGAACTGAAAGCCATACGATCCCAATTAGATGAATCATTCCAAATAACATATTTGTTGGACAAGTTATCCCCTTCTCGATCTGATTTCACCAAAATATTTAGCCATACTCAAGGTAGCCTCACGCTATCCTAAGTGTTTGGTACAATTAGAGTTGAAGAACATCATAGACTTAGAAACACCTCCAGTCAAAACTACAAACCCAAAACTAACATGGTTTAAAACAAATAATTTAAATCCCACAAGAAGTCCTTTCCTCCAAAGCATAGCCATTTAAAAAAAATCACCGTCCATTCCATAACTAAAAATCTCAAAACTCAAATCCTCAAAATAAGAAGCCAAATGAGAACAATGGGGAGCGCTACTGCTATGTGTGTGGGCGGACGAACCATCTAGCATTTCAATACTATTTTCGAAAGAAGTGAGCCCGAAAGATGAAAAAGAATGGTCCTCCTCCAACTGACCCTCAAGTCAATATGGTGACCGCAGGTGCTGCAGGATCTAAGTTTGCGCTTAGATCAGTTCTCTTAAACCCTGAAGTGAATTCGACATATTCGTCTATTGATTAGTGGATTGACACCAGAGCTAACGTTCTTGTATATGCTGGTCGCTCTTGATTTTTCACTTATCAAGACTCAAGTGCCGGAACTGTGATGATGGGGAACAATGCGGGGGTGCATGTACTAGGGATTGGGAGAGTAGATCTGAAGTTAACTTTAGGTAAAACATTAACCCTTCACGGTGTTTACTATGTTCCCGACATCAGGCGGAACCTCATTAGTGGATCACTCGTTAGTAGATCTAATGGTCTATCCTTCGTTGGAAAAAGATTTATGTGTGATGACCTTTTGAAATTGAATGTATCTTCACCTTCTTTGAATGAGCAATCACATGTTTTAAATGTTAAATCTTCCACTATATTGTATTCAAGATTAGGGTATGGTAATTATAACTCAATCAAAATATTAATGTGATTAAACTTAATTCCAAAAATGGACATCCAATATCATGATAGATATGGGATTTGTGTGGAAGTTAAATTACCCAAACAACCCTTCAAATCAGTTGATAGAAATTATGATATCCTAGAACTTATACACAACGATGTGTGTTATGTTGGACGGATCTCTAGAGGTGACAACAAATATTTTATGACTTTCAATGATGATCTAACTAAATATTATTGTCTCTACTTAATCAAAACTAAAGATGCAATATTAAATAAATTTTAAGTTTCTAAGATTGAAGCTAAAAATCAACAAGAAAATAAAATTAAAATACTTAGGTATGATAAAAGAGGAGAGTACACATCTCTTGCACTCACCCAATTCTATCAAGAAAATGGGATAATACATGATGTGACTGCCCTTACTCTCCCTAATCTAATGGTGCAGCTGAAAGGAAAAATAGAACATTAATAGATATGATTAATTCAATGTTGATCAGTTCAGGTGCATCCGAGAACTTGTGGGGAGAGGCTCTCTTAGCTACCTTATTTTAAATAGAATTCATTTCAAACATAATGACTCCACTCTATATGAAATTTGGAAACATAGAAATCCTAACTTTATTTTTTCTCAAGGTGTGAGAGTGCTTTGCAAAAATAAAAATATCTAAAAATAAAAGAAAGAAATTGGACCTAAAACAATAGGTGATATCTTCGTAAGATATACTTCAAACAATAATACAAATAAATTCTCTGGTAACAAATCAATTTCTAGTAATTAACTCTGAAATAAGCGATATATCCAACAACACTATAATTGAGACTAGAGATGGAGTCTATTTTAAAAATATATTTTATTTTAAATTTAGAATTAAAATTAATATAAGAAATAATAAACCTGGCTCTAGCTCTAACTTCACTGGCCCTAGAGAAGAAGAAAAAGTTCTTACTAAATTAAGAAGAAGTAAAAGAGCAAAAATATGAAAGATCTTTGATGATTTTTATGCATTTTTAATAGAAGATTTCTCAAACTACATATTCTGATACCATGAACCCTATAAAGTCACTTTTCTAGAAGAAATTCATAGATAATGAAATAAATTCAATAATCTAAAATAACACTTAGATTTTAACTGATTTGACTCCTAATTGTAAGACAATTAGATGTAAATATGACTTTAAGAAGAAATTAAAATCAGATATATCAATTGATAAGTATAAGGCCACATTAGTAGGCAAAGGGTTTACACAAAAGACTAACATAGATTATTTTGATGTATATTCTCATGTGACTAAGATCAGCATCATTAGAGTCTTAATTGCTTTAGTATTCATACACAAATTAGCCATACACCAAATAGATGTAAAAATTATTTTCTTAAATGATGAATTAGAAGAAGAAATTTATATAGATCAAGCTGAGGACTTCATTATTCCAGATTAAGAAAAGAAAGTATGTAAATTAATTAGATCACTTTATGCTCCAAAACAAGCACCCAATTAATGGCCTAAAAAAATCGATCAAATCATTCTTTCTTATGGTTTTGAAATTAATCAAACTGATACGTGTGTACCATAAAATATTTGGTGAAAATATTATCATCTTGTGCATGTATGTTGATGACATTTGAATTTTTGGATCTAATATGCAAGTTGTAATGGAAGTAAAAGAATTTATTTCTAAAAACTTTGACACCGAAAGATTTAGATGAAGCTAACTTAATTCTAAACACTAGAATCATAAGAAATTCGGGTGAAATAACTTTATCACAAATTCAATGTGTAGATAAAATCCTTAGGAAGTTCTATTACACAGACTGTCAACCAATATCCACTCCGTATGACACTAATATACACTTAAAAAGGAACTTAAGAAATCCAATGATGCAAAGCGAATATGCACAAATCAAAAGATCACTTGAATTCTTTACAAACTGCACCAGGTATGATATTACTTATGTAGTTAATAGGCTTAGTAGATATACCATTAACCCTAATGAGAGTTATTAAAATGCCTTGGAAAGAGTCTCAGATACCTAAAAGACACTATGACTTATGGACTACACTACAGTACTAGTTATCCCTCTGTGTTAGAGGGATATAGTGATGCAAACTGGATTAGTGATTCCCTATATGTCAAATCCAATATCAAGTTTTATCGTCCTCTTAACATGAGATGCAGTGTCATGAAAATCCACCAAACAAACTGTGTTAGCTAGAAGCACAATTGAATCTGAAATGATTGCACTAGACACTACCTGCACAGAAGCTGAATGGTTGAGAGATCTTTTGATTAATATTCCATTGATGGCATGTCATTTACCTTCTATATCTATTTTATGTGATTGTAAATCAAAAATTGATAAATATATACAGACAAATACTGATAAAAAATGAATAGACATTTGAAAGTGTGACATAAGTCGATAGGAGAAAAAATGAAGCAACAGTTGATAGCGTTAAATTTTGTGAAATCAGAAAGAACCTTTGCAGATGTATTTACAAAAGGCTTATCTAAAATAGTAATTCTAACAGCGTCGAGAGAGATGGAATTGAGTCCATAAAATAAATAAGTTATCACGGTGACAATTCAACCTCACGGAGATTCAATAGATAAAAACAAACTTGATAAGTAACTATGTAGAGCACTAATATTTTTTGCTCTCATTCTTATGACGCTAGTGCTCATTTAGAAACAAGAGATAAGGATGAGTATACACTCTTAAAAAATTTAAGACCCAAGAGATAGGGTGTTATCTTACTTACACCCTTTAAAAGATTCACCGACATGTATAGAGTCGTGAGACTACGACAATGAGATGTGAGCTATCTTCTAAAACGCACATGAGATACCTGCGCAAAATCATTATTAACACAACTCACCTAGAATTTCGATTGGGCTGTACTGTGTGAATGTAGGAGAATTTGAACTATGAGACCTAATTCAAGACATAATCTATCAAGTATTTCCACAAAGAATCTCAAATATCACTAAGTAAAAATTTAAATCAAAATATATTTTCACCTATCGCATAGTATAAAAGAGTTGGCAACCTTTTGTTTATTAATAACTTTGTTTTAAAATATTTGAAGATTTTAAATCATGTAGACGATTGCTAACCTTTTTTGTGGTGATTTGAAAATCTCCACTATTACTTATTGTTCATCACTATAGATGAAAGATGACATCCGTGATAATCGACACCAAAATCTAACATTTGTAAGGCATCTTTGAAAACGATGTTACAATTTTGACATTTGAAAAACCTCCTATTAAGAAACGTCATTTGTGGACGCTCCTTAATTGGAGCCTTTCCCAAAAACTTATAAATAAATCACCTCAGGTGATCATTTGATTTTCCAACTGTTTTGAACAACGGCATAAACTCTACTTTTTGTGCATACACTCCCTCATTTCTTCTTATATCTTATATGCTGAGTTCTTTAAAAATTAAACTAAGATTAACAAAACTCTCTTCCAAAATGTGCCAACAAGAGAGAAAATCACATATCCAAATATCACCGTATCTCTAGGAGACATTTATTGAGAAACCCGCACGTCAAGTGATAATAGATCTCTTAATTTTAACGATTACGCACTTCACCCGACAAGTCGTTTCTAAATTGATTGATTTCTAAGTATTGATTACTATTTTGTTTATTTCAACGATATAAATCCATCAATATATATGTGCATGTATATTATAAATGTATGTATAGTGTGGACATCACGTGTAAGTACGTATCATCCGCCTACGACTGCATGTGATCTGGTTGAACACTCCGATCGAATAGCTAAGCTTTCTTTAAAAAAGATGAACAATGAGCGAGAGATAGCGATGAGGAAGCGCCTGAACGTTTCGCAGCCTAGCGTCACCGTACACCACCCACACAGGAGAGAGAGAGAGAGAGAGGGAGGGAGAGAGAGAGAGAGAGAGAGAGAGAGAGAGAGGCATTCAATACGTGGGTGGAGGGACACGCGAGGACCTAGGGAGGTGACTGTTATCGTTAAATTGATTTGGCCAACCGAGAGAGAGAGAGAGAGTGGGTGGGGGGGGGGGTTGGCATTCAATACGCGCGAGGACCTAGGGAAGTGACTGGTCATCGTAAAATTGATTTGGCCAACCCATTCGCCACCTTCGGGGTAGCGTGTTTCTCAGCAAGAAGTTAATTTAGTAAATATGAAGACAATCACATTTTTTTAACTAATCTCTTAGGCCGTGTTTGATAGTGGGGATCGGTTAACCGACGTCGCGCAACCGGTGGGTCCCGCCTCTCCTCGCGGCCCTCACAGAATCTCGATAATCGACCCCGAGTACCATAATCAATTACGATACCCCCTCGCTCGTTTATCAAATGCGACCTTAAGAAATACAAAAATATATGCTACCATTTCTAAACAAACCGCAAATAATACGCATGTTTCGTAACAGACAGTAACAGATAACCAACCCACTATATATCCATGCATTTATCCAGTGCACAACTTTATGTGGTCAAAGCATCAGTAGGTTGCCTGAAAAAAAGTTTCTAGAGGAGTTGGCCAGATTTTATCAGAGTTGGTCAGATAACCTTCTCATTTGGCCGAAGGTCAGACCAAAGTAGACTGCCATGCCATCTTATATACTTAAAATGGATGCATGGAAATTTAGAGGAGTGCGTTTCCCCGAGGATAAAAACCATTCTTCAAAAAACATAAACTCCTTTTTCTGGTAAATAAATAAAAAAATAAAAAAATTCAAGCTCGGCAGAATCTCTGAAATCTGGAGTCTCAACATTTGCGGTAAAATGTTACCAAACGAAGCCTTCTATATAAAGACTCGCCGGTTCAACAAGAACACGGGGAAGACAAGAAACTGGTTTGACAATAACAGAACAGAGAACAGAATAAATGCACAGAGGAATAAATACATTTGAGTTATAAAAAGGATCATGACCTGAACCTGCCCCCATCTCCTCCATCTCCCTTTACAGTAGTAGTACTAACTTCCGTTACACTTCACTTTCGTTACCTTTACAGGGTTCATAAACATCTCTTTCCGGACCATACATCTACATTGCCTCCGCTCCTAACCGGACTGTGACTTTGTGTCATTAACATCAAATTACAGATAAAGAATATACACTGGGATAAACAAGCAAAAATTTATTCCAGGAAACCCTATAATTTATTTACAGTCACGCCAGAATGCTCTTCTTCTTCTTCTTTTTTTTTTTTGCTTGGATGAAAAGAAGAAAGATGGCTGGCCACTGTAAAGACGAGCCTCATTATCATCATCTGTACAGAACTTGTCCCATTACCTAACAGATGGACCTCACGAGTTATGTGACGACATCCCTATGCGCCTCTCTGTAAAAATAGAGAAACACAGACGCATGAGTTTCTTTCCGGTCCCCGTTCTAAGACCACCTATGAGTTTCTTTCCGGTCCCCCTTCTAAAGACAAACTGAGGGTGTTTGAAGGAACTCTGGAGTCGGAAGTCACTTTTGGCTTCCACCTTCAAAAAATTGAGTGGGAGTAGTTACAACTGACTTTCAGCAGGTATACTACTACTCAACCCTCTTCAATAACTCCCATTTAGACCCAATTTAGGAAGCTCCAATTTAGGGCTTCTGATTGAGCTAAAAGACCACATAAATAGCTTCTACAGTCAGATATCTTATCTCAAAAAAAAAAAACTGAAATAAAACCTATGCAGGTCCAAAAGTACATCCAAGTGTAAGCTATGTTGAACATGACACAAATGTTTAGAAAGAAGGGGGGGGGGATGCATCTTACCTCCAGCTGCAATGACTTTCTCAACACGAGCAGCAATATGTTTCCCGTAAGTATATCTCTTCAATGCATTTACATGAGTCTTGATGCGTGAAAGAATTAGTTCACGGTTTCGATCATCACAGGTCTCTAGAACCTTCTGTACAACGTAGTTACCAAACTGATCTTTCATCATTGCCTGCAGATACATTTCAATGTACATTTGCAGAAACCACTTAGTAGAGACAACGTGAGATGATAGAAAAATATAAAAGCTGTTTACACAATTACAATATTTGTGGACAAAGATGATTTCACAACTATCAAGGTATTGCACAACAAAGTTTAGACTCTGTTGGCTAGCCAGGAGACAATCTTAAGTTTCCCGGCCCAGTTCAACATGTGTTCCCAGGAGATGATTCTGTATGTGCAAACTACAGGCAGATGCCAAGAGACAAGATTTACTATGCATCACATGGTAGATGCTCGTCAATTATAATGATAACATCTAACTAGCAATATATCTTATATCTCTAACACCCCATACGTTTAGGTATGAATATGATTAGAGATATACCCCATCCAATGTAAATAGTGTAACACCCTAGAATCTGGATTGAAGAGTATACAGTACAATTAAGTGTTGCCAAGTGGCAGATCTTGGATAATGCGTTAAGATTGGATGCTGCCAAGTGGTGCAATACGGACAAATCAAGCCTTTTCATTGCCTATAGACATGACGCCTAAAAGAAAGGAGTGTAACCACCAGGTGATGGTCCAAGAGAAAAGGGGAAAAAGAAAAAGATGAACCGGACAAGTAGAGGAGAAAGAGAAGTGCGTTGTGGGCTCCCAAGGTATGTGTTTATTGTCTCAGTAAGTAGTTATATTTTCTCTAATATGTATGTATAATCTTCATGTTCATCTTAATGATTATTCTGACTTTTGATTATTAAGTTATCCATAGATGGTGTTAGGGTTATTTAGTTATACAAATTAATTGTTGTTTGTAAGTTATTAACCCAAAACTTTGTCACCGTAATCTTTTATTAGAATCATCATTCAGACTCTTGCTTCTATATCTTAGTGAAATATTGTTATTCAGATGTGATGTATTTATTAATAGCATGTTAACCAAGTACCCTATTCTGATCTCAAGTGTTTTCAAGTCATTGATTATTATGAATAATGTATGAATAATCATTCTTAAAATAGTTCTCGACAATTTGTATGGTCCAAATGTCTATGATATTAAAGGCAAAGTCTAGCGGGGAAGGATTGCCTTCAGATATTCATTGTTATTGGACACCTACAGCAGGACCAGGTAGTCTTTGGCAATTATTATTTATCAAGCATTATCAACGGTTAGAAGACTCAGTTGGCTACAAGAGAGTTAAAAGTCTGTCACTGGCATTACTGGACCTGTTGCTAGGGGGCCAGGGCAGTACACTATTGGCATTATTGGACCCAATGCCGGTGGGGACCTTCAGGCATGTTACTAGCACCATCAGACCTGTTACCAATGGAGGTCTTCAGACATGTTAGTGGCACCATGGAACGCACTCAATCTTCGGTTTGCAACTATAGGAAACATATATTACCATTTATTTCTGTTTCTGCTCCTTTTGAAATATTTTTGGTCACAATTTAAAGATTGTTCGATCGGAATTCTTTATTGGGCTGCTTAATCTTTTGATATGGTTTTAAACTTATCTTCAAGATTTGTCTATTTGAATTCAGAGTTGATAGCACAAATTACTTCTAGTTAACTATTTTATTACCATTGACAAATATTTTGATTTAAAAAATGTTTTAGTAATTATATTCATTCATAGTTGCTATTTGATTTCCATTTAGTTTCTATTAAGGCATCTTTGCCAAGACACTTTAGGAAGAAAGCTTCTAGTACATCATTAGTTAGTTCAATTTTCATGAATTGATATGAAAAATTATAGTTAGTTTATTTTATTATACCATTACAGGATGTTGCATTTAGCAGGCTTTTTAAGCTCATAAGTTTTGTCTATCATTTTTAGGAATAGCTGATCCATATCAAGACTTCAAGGATTTAACATCAGAAGACTCATCTTTTGTGGACAATCAGATACACTTAAGTTATACAGAAAAGCAGGGGGGGGGTTGCATCTCAAGATTTCCCAGAAAATGAAGAATCACGGGAAATGCTTTCCCAGAAAGTAAAAACCTATGATAAATGATTTCCAGTAAAATAGAAACACATGTTTGCAGTTTTCGTGGAAAATCCTGTGAAATTGAAATCTCGTGTTTGCATTCAATTCTGGGAGAGAGATCCCGTGAAAATGGGGTGATTTCCAATTTCCAAGCATCGGAGGGAAAGTTTTCTCAATTAACTTTTCACACATCTGAAAAATCTGTGAAAGTTGACTGGGAAAACAAAAAACACGGGGAAATTTAACAAATGCAACCCCCCCCCCCCCCCAACAACATACCTTACCATATGGCATGCTCATTATGCCCTGAACCTAATTCTTAAGTAGATGTGGACTTCCAATCATCATCTTAATATAAAATTTAAACTGTTTTATGCCACTCTTGGCTGCATATAGAGTTCTTTTCTTCCCAAACCCATCTCCACAGCCATTTAGCCAGCATGCTTTAAATGAATCAAGTGATACCAACCCTACACCCCCTGCCCTTTGCTCTTACAGTCCTCGCTTCATCTAACCAAATGAAGGCCTCTCTTTTCTCTCCTCCCACCGCCCCCAAAAAGGAGCATCTAAAAGCCTCAATAGTTTGAACCACTGTTCTAAGTATTTTAAAATTTGAGAGCTGATAATTTGGCAGAGTGGATATCAGTCTTTGATAAAGTCCACCTACCCCACCTGAAAAAAAAAAACATAGCCGATGAGGTCATCGAAAGATTTGATCCTTGTCTATCCTTACATCCTTAAAAAATAAATAAATTAATTAATAAGCTTAATGGCTAAGTTAATATAAATTCACATTCAAGTTTTCCATTAGTAAAGTTTAGTCAAGGAGCCACAATTTCCACTCAGAAACATTTATAATGAAAGGCACAAATTTACATGAATAAGTTTGGATGAAACCAAGGAAGGCGGAATCGGATCGGCCGATCCGACCGGATTCCGGGCGAAACGACCCGAAACCGATCCCACTTGAACAGATCCAACCCGAGATCGGCCTGGGATCGGCCGATCCCAGACGATCCTTGGCGATCCCACCCTTGTCCCATTTGAATTTCAAAAAAAAAAGGGTTTTGGGGGGAAACCCAACCAAAGGTTTTTGGTCCTTGGGACCTTTTGACCGGGATTTCACTCTCTCACACACACCCCCTTTCATTTCTCTTCTCTTTCACTCTCCTAAGCTTCTTCCTCCAATTCTTTTTCACATCTCTCTCTCACTCTCACACACACATATACACACTCTCACTCTCTCCTCTCTCAATCTAGGCTCATCGTTGCAAGAAGAAAATTGATCAAGAGTGATTGGTGCTAAAAGATTGCTTCTAAGTTCAACTAGGATCATTTTCTCCAAGAGTTTTTTGAAGGTAAGTCTCTTTCTCTCTATATAAATAATTTGATATAAATCTATGTTAGAATGATTTTTCTATTTTTTCAGATTTTTTTAGATTTTTTTAGACATTTGTATCCCTAGTCGAGTCAGCTGGCCTGACTCGGCCAAGATCGATCTCGGATCGGCCGATCCCACCGACCTAGATCGGTTTGGGATCGGGCGATCCGATCCCGATCCCCGATTCCGCCTTGGATGAAACTAGTATCCAAACATCTAACAAGAACAAAGCCAAACAAAGTAATGCTTACATGGACCAGTGGAGAAAAGAGGGAAGATGAGGGAAGGCTGCAAGTGCAGAGTGGAGGGGAGAGAGGGTGCTCAGCTGCTATGGTTGCAATATTTTCTGGTCACACTTTATATGTGAAATATTTAGGACCATAACCACATCATTTTAAACAAGAATCATGGTCCTGATTATTGTTTGAAGCCGACATGCTGTTTATGTGGACAGAAGGATGAGTCACTAGACCACTTGTGCTATCAGACCCTGTTGCGCCATCAATCGGCAGAGAGAGGTGCTTCACATCATTCAGCTTTGGGGTAGAAGGTGGCCGAATAGAGGGGATAGCTTAGTGTGGTGACTGATCTTGCATGCCACCCTTTGGTCTTATTTACACACGTGGAATTTTTTGAATATCCATTTTGTTGGATAATCATGCATATATTTAAACTCATTAACATTCACATTATGATTTCCGCGCACGTGATTTATCAGACGGTTTAGGGTTCGAGTGCTAGGACTCTTCCCCACCGACCGGAGTCAGTGTTAATTTACATTGGAACAAGTCTGAACACATTTGATTAACTGCCAAAAAATCTCTTTTACCATCGCGATATCAGCATGATATTAAAGGTTTGCCCTCGGGGAGACCCCCATACCCTAAGGCAGGGGTATACAGGGTTTAATTACAATTCTTCCTTAAACAGGGGCTTATTTGCAAGTTACCCTTAGAGTAGGATTTTTGTAATTTTCCCTTGTCATAGATCTTTCATGTAATTTTCCCTTGACATAATGTTTTTATGTAATTTTTGCTTGTCATAGGACTTTTATGCAATTTTGTCATTAAGCGGGGGTCTAAACGCAATTTACCCTTGGACGAAGGGTTTATTAGCAATTTTCCCTTGGCTAGAGGTCATGAACAACCCCCCGTTGATTCTCTAGGTTTTTCGCATTTTTTCATAATTTTTATAGATACTTGTGTAATTTCGGGAGTCCGGGGTAAAAATGTAATTCTAGAGCCATCTAGGGACCTTCATGCAATTTTCTTTAAACAGGTAAAACTTGATATATTTTAAACAATCTTGGAATATTTCCATCCTAGATTAAATTTCTCATAACATTACAAGGAATTATTTCAATGTCACAATGTTCTCCCGATGGTGTTTTTATTAAAACATACCCTCGAGGGCCTTCTCGTAATTTGCTGGAAAAAGAACCCAACAGGGTTATATAGCAAGAGTGGGGGGCACAGCCTCCTTTCTTCCTCTGAAGCTTGGGCCTCGTAGAAGCTCTCCAAGCCTAATCCCTCTTCTTCCTCTTCAAACTCTTCTCTTCTTTCTTTCTCTTTCTCCTCTCTTCTCTTCCTCTCTTCTCCCTTTTATAGATGCTGGAACAAGAGGCAGAGGAGGTGGTACTCCGGCTAGAACACCCTCCAGTGGAAGGGGAAAGGGCAGGTATGGCTCCCCCCTCTCCCCTTGCACATTTTTTTCTTCCTTTCTTCTTTTTTTTTCTGTTTTTTCCTCCCTGCGAGGCAAGAAATGGACCGGAGGGGGGTTCCCTCCGGTCACCGGGGGTTCCCTCCAGTCACGCGGTGACCGGAGCCCCCCCCCCCCCTGTGCAAGATGACCGGAGGGGGGGTCCCTCTGGTCCGGCAGTGGCGGAGGGGGTTCCCCCTCTAGTTTGACCATGTCGGAGGGGGGGCCCCCATCTGGTCTAGGGACACCGGAGGGCCCCCCCGACAAGCTATCATCCGGAGGGGGTCCCCCCTCCGGAGGGGGGTCCCCTCCGGTTTAACTGGCCAGAGGGGGACCCCCTCCGGCCTTGGCGCCGCGGAAGAGAGAGGAAAAGGGAAGGAGGGGAGATGGCCCTGCTCCCTTGGTCTATTGGCTATAAAAGGGACCTCCCATCCTTTTCCAATCATTTTTTATTACTGGACTTGACTGCAACACGTGGAAGACTCTACCTTTATGTGCTTTTGGCCATCTTTAGCACGCCGAAGTGCGTTTAACGTGAGGAACAACACCCTGACGATTTCAAAGACCCTTTCTATAGTCGATTTCACGTGTGAGTGAGAAATTCGACTCTGCTTATCAACTATTTAATAAAATTTACGTGCATGACAGCACGTATGGGTTCGCAAAATGGCCCCACCTAGTGGGTCCCACGAAAGCACCTATGTGATGACAACGATCCACTGTCGTTTTGTAATCATCACGTGGAGCATTTCACTTCTGAAAATAACATGAACCCTTTATGAACTTTGTGGGGTTCAACAAATGCCCCCCACAGGGGGAGGCGTCAAAGTCGGAGGCGACGACTGGCGGCCCGTGCCTGTCTCTCCCTCTCTTTCCCACTTTTGCCAATGGTCTCATGATTTGTAAACTTGTTTTCTTTATTATATATGATGCCCATCTAACATCTTTGTCTTTGCTTTCTTCTTTTTTTTTCTTGTAGGTTGTCTGGGATGCCTTGCGCTAGGAAGACTCATTCCCGCGGGTCACGGGGGCATGAGGGGCATACCGCCCCTATTGCTTCTAAGAGGTTGATGCCTCCTCTGGGGCCTCCACGGATCACTGCAGAGAATTTATCTTCTCCCGACAGGAGCTTGAGTATAATTACTTTTGTCCTCTTCCTGAATAAGAATTTGGCAATGGGACAGTTGATTTGTCTCTAACTGTCAGGCATGGCAGTTGTTATAGATATGAGTGCCCGAAAGATTATCCGCGACATTTCCCTCTGGATGAGTATTCATTCCCCTTCATTCATAACTATGTCCCGGAGGGCATGGAGGAGGATGATGTTCGTTTAGCGGTCAAGCGTTGTCGGCTGGAAAGAGCCATCTTAGTGGGTCGCGACAGTATGCTAGGTAGCTGCGGGACTTCTTTCCCGAGCTTCCCTTTGGGCTTCATTCGCCAACTCTAGTTCCCATGTGAATCCCAGCTGAGTTTTTTGACAGAGAAGTTGATTGCTATTCTAAAGCCCGCACATTTGCTTCTGCTTCATGGGAGCTCTCTGACAAGCATAAAGTGGTTTTTGATTATGCTTCTGGCTGTTTTTTTGCTTCCTTCCAACACATAGTTTGCTTCCGAAGGTTATGACAAGTTATGTCTAATTGATAAAATCATAGCGGGTCTACACCCAACTGGTATCGCAAATGGTCTGTCATACCTTCACACAGATTTTATTTGGGGGCCACGGAGTGGCTTATGGGCGTATTGCATCACTATGAGCTCCTTCTTGAGCACATTGGTATTCGTCGCTGCATTATACCATTACCCTTTTACAACGGTTTACTTCAGGCCTTGGCAGAGCAGTTCAATCACCGATTCAACACCTTTGCTACAACTGAGAAGGAGACAGCCCTCGATTTATGGAGCTTTCATCGTATTTCAAGCCTCCCTATTTCTGGGCGCCCATATGAGGAGGTTTCTCTTACTGACATGCATCACAATTATTCCACAGGTTCAGAAGAATATAGACTGGCTCTCAATTTCAGATATTTGATGAAAGTTTGGCGAGACTTGGCTCGCTTCGGGAAGAAGAAGGCCCCTTGCGCTTCCAGTGGGGCTGTCAGAGTTAGTTTGAATGCATGGGTCTGATATTTCTACAATGGACCCTTTTATTTTTATGAGTGATTTGCTGAAGATGACAAGACTTTGCATCAATATCACCAGCTCATTCTGCATCCTCGAGAACAAGCAATATCTTGCAACGCTACAGGATGAGAGGTGGAACCCCTGAAGGCTACCAGATTAAATTTACGTAGCTGCTTATCTTGTTTATTGGCTGGCTACCTTCGTTGTACCTTATGGGGAGAAAGGCTTAGTGAGGCCTGAACTCATATACCCGACCTGCCTCCTTGCAAATGGTCACAGATTGGCGCTTGCTCTGGCAACTTTGTGCAATATCTACCATGGCCTCGGGAATTTGACTTCTCATAACTCTCCCAGGGACGGGGGCATATTTATGGCTACTCAATATCTGAGGGCCTGGGCCAGCCTATTATTGCCTTCATTATGCCAGAGTGTGGCGGTGGAGAAGCTGGTGGCACCATTAATCTTCTTATTCCGAAACCGTCCAACGCAGAGTCCACTAGAGCATTTGGCAAGTGCACGCAGACTTTTGTCGTGTCCCCACTCAAGGGGAGGAGGGACTACCACTTGCTCACAGTTCATATGATTTTCGACCATTTATCATTGAGGATCCAAGCGGGACTTCTTATGGTCTTCCACATCGCTCTTCTCGCAGCCATATTTTTTATGAGTGGCTTTGCTACATCAGGCCTAGTGTCCTTGTGTTAAAAAAGGGCAACACCACCTTCTTAGAGCCTTACTATTTGCACCACTTTACGCAAAATTTTGGTTATGATCAGTCTGTTCCTCCAGAAGCTGACTTTGGTTTGGAGGGGAGGATATGTAGAAATCATGACACCCACTTGGTCGCTGAAAACTAGTGGGACTACTTCTTCAGGGGAGCGCCAGAGCAAGAGTGCACCCTCCCAAACAACAAGCGGATTGGCCAGATTGATGTGTACTACACCAAATGGTGGTTCAAGCACAGTAATGTCTTCAGACAACCCCCGTAGAAACTAAAAGAAACTGAGGAAACACGTCTGAGGAGGACAGACTTGCCGCCCCATATGATCGACAATTCTTATCTTTATGCTCAATTTCCCAGAGTTGTGCAGGCCGTGAGAGATTTTCGCTCTCAATGGGAAGCCAGGAATGATACTATCACTGTAGATCGGTGGCCCTATGCTGGGGCAATCAAGCTTTTGAAGTGCCCAGGTGAGACTTCATCCAAGCAGGGTAAGGATTCAAGAAGTCAAAAGGTGTACTTTTGGTGGACACATTTCTTACTAGATTGTGGTTATGCCCCTAATGCTACCAAGAGCACTGAACTCGCACCAGAGGGGTTTAATAATGAACTGTGGCCGCAGTGGGAGAACCATCTGATCAGCATCATTATCAAGGTAGGCCCGTTTGAATACATTTCTTTGATTGAAAATGGGAGGACCTCGCAAGATGTATGGGACGCCATTGCACATGAGGGAAAGTGGTCGGCCTCCCACCTGAGCAAGTAGTGCTGTAGACCACCTTTTCACTAGCTCCAGAGGGTATGTACCCGGCCTTCTTATTTTCTTTTATCTTCGACTATTTGCTGAATTTGTCTCGCCTTTGCTGATCTTCAGATTATGTCACCCACCATTTTCTTCTCTTTGCAACAAGTTTTATTCCACAGAGTGCTTTGAGCAAGGGGAAGAAGGCCTCCTCCCTTTTAAAAAGGCCTCGGACAAATGAGGACAAGGGTTCGAGCCGGAAGACTTCTCACTCTCACTCCAAGGGGGCAACCCCGCATGGACAGCCGCAAGGTATACACGCTTCTTGTTAGTAATTCTATCAGAGTGGCTCTTATTAAATACCACCTATGCCTGTGCTTTTCACTTTTACATTCTTTGGCTATTGACAAAGGAAAAAGTCTTCCCCCCAATAATGAAAATGTCTCCCTTGACATGGGGGGAGATGAAGAGGGTGAGCTGCAGGACTAGGATTTTGCAAATGATGATTATAACCCAATTTCGGGCGCTTCCCCGCCATTCTCAAGCGAAGGGCCTGTTGGCAATGCCTCAGCTGGTAAAATTCCCTTCGATGCTTATCATCATAAAAAATTGCTTGCTCCTTTTTCTCTTGATGGGCTCCTAAAGGCATCTTTTCTCTTCTTTTTTTCCTTCAGAAGGGGCTATTAGAACTGAAGATGGAGTGACACGTCCTGAGAAGGAAGATAATCCATGCGCCGATGAGGACCCCTTAGGTATGCCCTCATGGGGGATCCCTTCTTCTGTTTCGTCCCTTATCCTTATATAAGGTTGTCTTAAAATTTTCTCCTGGTTTCAGATTTGCTGCACTCGGGCATGATTGTTTCAATAAGAGAGTTTACTACCCTCTTAAATTATGAGCTGAATAAGGGCTTACCAAAATTTTCTGGAAGTGCTCCTATTAATGGAGTTGTAGTAGCTGACTACTCAGAGGCCTTACTTGCTGAGATTCATGCAAGGAAGGGTCTGGTGCCTGAACCTTCAGGAGGTGGGGGTGAAGACCATGCAACTTCTAGTGGTTTAATGGTGGCACGGCTCGCCCACAACATTGGTAAGCATATTTGTGTCTACACCTTTGACCCTCCTTTAACTTGCTCGGACATTTATATAATTGCCTTTTGGTTGGTCTCTTGTATCATGCAGCAGTGGAAGGTTGCCCCATCCGCGGTTCCTTGGGAACTGAGCCCGACCTTGGTTCCCCAAGGGTTGGTCCCAGGGCGCGGAGACTTTGGGAGTTGAGGCTGGGGTCGACGACGATCATTTGCTAGGCGATATTCCTGCCTCGACTCCAGTGGAGAGAGACATTGGGACAAGAGGGAACCTCGCCTTCTGCCTCGGGGTCCACAATCCTCCTTGATGATGAGGGCGATGATATCAATACACACGATATTTCAACCTTTGCTTTCTTTGATTATCGTATTTTCTTTTATTACTTTTCGGCCTTCAGGCAAGCTTGCTTCCCCCCCCCCTTTTTTTTGCTCTGAACTAATTCAGCATATTGTATCTTTTAGGAGACCTTGAGAATACGGGCGCACCTCATGGTGACCTGGATGTCGGGGCGAATGACTCTCCTTCCTGTAGGGCGAATGACATGGCCCTAACGCCATCAGGTGAATATTCTGGTTCTCCAAGTATCGCCCCTTAGTACATTTCCATGCTTCTCACCCTCGTTTTATTTTTACTCCTTGCTATATACAGTGGGGCTTGCTGAGGGAAGAGCAACACCTCCTTCGGCCAGTGAGGGTGATATCATGGGGGTGACAGTCTCCGAGCCGACCCAAAGAGAAAAAATATTTAAGGAGCCTGCTTCATCAGGTGGCCATGTGTCCCAATTCCTGAAGAGACATTTCAGCTTTAGTTTTACGCCTGTAACTCCTAGCACAGTTATAACACTTTTCTCTTTTCTTGTGTCTTCTTCTTGTTTTGCAGCTTCACGGGAAGAAGGGTCACTGATCACAAATCATGGAGGAGAAAAGGCAACATTAGTGCTCAACTTCCCAGCCCATGCGGTTGAGTGGCCAGATGGCCCTCAACCTGCACCTTTCCTGGGGGTTGAGTTCATGTTGAGTAGTCTAATGAGTGGGGCCCGAGCATTGTTTCAGCAAGAGTCCCTTCCCTCAATTGAAGTCGTACGGGACACCCTTCGAAGTGGTACACGGGCCTATCATGCCTTAGGGCTACCGAGAGAGACTTGGGTGGCAACCCTAGATAGTACGTGGGAAGAATTTCGGGGCTGTATGAGGCTTCAACCTGGAAGAGCCGTTACTTGCAAATTCAAAAACTTAAAGGAGACATTGCAGCCTTGACAGATGAGGCCCACATGCTACATTCAGAGGTTGAATCTTTGAAGGACCGTCGGAGCACCTTAGAAGCAAAGGCATAGAAAACATGCCTTGCAATTTCAGGAAGCTGCTCAAGCCCTGATGGCCAAGGCTCAGGATTCAATGACCATTACAGATTCACACCTAGAGGAGGCACAACAATTGCGGGCCAAAGAGGCAGCTTTAATTGAAAGGGAGTTGGACCTTCAACACGAGATCGGCAGGATGGAGGTCCGAGTGTCAGAGTTGATGAAGGGGAAGCCTCCTCACATTTGACTTGATTGGTTGGACTTCTTCTTTCCTTGATTCCCTTGTTGCCACCATCTTTTTCACCCTCTTTTTGCAGAATTCATTATTATCATTTTGAGGTTATCTCGAGGGCTTGTCTCGAGCTCCAATTTTGCAAATGAATAATGAAACAATTCGTGAGTGGATGAAACTATGAGCTCTCTTATTCTCATTGTAGCTTCTTCTCATTGTGATACCTCGAACATGTGATTATTGCTACTCCCCCCCCTTCTTCTTCTTTTTTTCTTTCCTCTTTTTTTTTCACCTTACTAGTTTTGGCGCCCTTTCGAGTTTTCACCAAAACTAACCCCCTTTTGCTTTTTCCAGTGCATCATTTCGAGTTTTCATGCCGAGGAGTTACCATAGTTGTTAAGGCAACCGCCTAGGCGCCGCTTGCAAGGCGCCCCCACGCCTTGTTGTCCCTGAAAAAGGCACCTTTAAGCGGCGCCTAGGCGGGCAGGCGATTTTTTGGGAGCAAGGCGCCCCCATGCCTTGTTGTCCCTGAAAAAGGCAACGCCTAGGCGCCGCTCCTGCTACCTTCGTCTCCCTCTTCTCCCCTGTTATAAATAGAAATTTTCTTCCAGGGGCTCCGCCCCGGAAACCCCTGCAAGGGGCGCTACCCTCTTGACCCCCGACCTGACCGCGCAAGTCGATCCGCGTGCGAGGGCGCACGATAGTGAGTTCGGGCTTCACACTCTAACACTCTCTCTCTATTTCTCTCTCACACTTACAGTGAGACCCACCCTCTCTCTCTCCTACTCCCTCTCTCTGTCTGTCTATCTCTTCTCTCCCCTTGCCCCCTTCTCTCTCTTTCCTCCACCCTTCCTCCTCTCTCTCTCTCTCTCTCACACACAGTTCACAACTATCTCTCTCAGTCCCTCTCTCTATCCTGTCTTCCCCCCTTTCAATTAATAATGGGGTTATTTTGTTAATGAAATATTTTAAATTTTAATTATAATTTTGTATGTCTTAATTGTTATTTTTATTTCAAAATAAATTTTGATATTTTATTGCAATGTCATTTCTATTAATTTTTATTTCTATATTCATACTAGTGTTGTTTCCCATATTTGTAATAATCATGATTAATTTATATATAAAAATTATGTGTATATTAATGATAATATTTTTTATGAACTTGACGCCTAAGCGCCGCTTAGGCAGGCGCCTAAACACTTAGGCACTCGAGGACCCCAAGCTCGCCTTGGTCGCCTTGTCACCTTGACAACTATGGGGGTTACTCTATTTTGCCTGAGACGCCTTTTCGGGTATTCACCTCAGCCGGATTATGACTTTTTGCCCTCGAACAACCAGCCAACTGGCTACCCAAGTCCGTCGGGCCACCTCTATTTTAAGCCCCCCCCCCCCTCTTTTTTTTTTTTGGCAAAGATGGTTAGTCTTTGCAGTGCTTGGAACCGGAAGTTGCACCTTGGGGTGAGTAATTGAGGGACGATGACTAGGTTGATCTTTAAGAGCCTCTTTGATAACAGAATAGGAAAAATCGGGTTAACTTAAACCCAGGTAAGTTATTCTTACTTTTTAACTTTTTTACTTTGATACGTGTCCGGGTTAAGGTAGAACAACTAATTCTACCTTTTGGTTAGAATTAGTTATTCCAGGAAAACCCGAGTTAGGAGTGGGAAAACCTATCCGCCTTACCAAACTGTATTTTTTCTTATTCTTCGGGTTAAGACCCCTTATTCCTCCTTTATTCGATTATCAAAGAGGCCCCGATGGTTTAAGGGCCAAGGGAGGAGTTTGAAAATTTGGGTATCATATTTTGGGGCTGACCATAAAGCAGTTTAGGAGCCAAAACTTAGATATGGGGCTAATCAAACAAGGCTGGGAAACGCAGAAACTTAAGATTCTGGGACGACCAAACAAAAGGTTTAGAAGCCAGAGATTAGGATTTGGCGATGACCAAACAAATGGTTTAGGAGCCGGAACTTAGGATTTGGGGTTGACCAAATGGGATGTGGAAAGTCGGAACTTCATTTGGGGCTAACCAAACGGGATGTGGAAAGCCAGAACTTCATTTGGGACTGACCAAACAAATAGTTTAGGAGCCGGAGCTTAGGATTTGGGGCTGACCGAACAGGGTTCAGAAAGCCGGAACTTCATTTGGGGCTGACCAAACAAATGGTTTAGGAGCCGGAGCTTAGGATTTGGGGATGACCGAACAGCGTTCGGAAAGCCAGAACTTCATTTGGGGCAGAGCCAAACGGGATGTGGAAAGCCGGAACTTCATTTGGGGCTGACCAAACAACTGGTTTAGGAGTCGGAATTTCATTTGGGGCTGACCAAACAAATGGTTTAGAAGCCGAAGCTTAGGATTTGCGGACCAAAGGCTATCCAAGGCGACCACCACTTTTAATTTCATGCGGAGATACGTCCTCGCTTTTCCTTCACTTTTCTAGGAAAGCGGGAAGATGTTGTGTTGATTATTGCTTGAACTCATGCTCAGGAGCATGGTATAATTTCAAATACTTCCCATTTAGTGATAGGAAAGGGTTCTCTCCTTTGTGGTCGACGACCCTATAAGCGCCTCCTTCATAAACCTTCGAAACAATATAGGGCCCATGCCAATTGGGTTATAATTTGCCACTGGATTTGCTAGCCATAACTTCTCTTTCCTTGACCATAACAAGGTCGCCTCTTTTGAATGCCCTTTGTTTTACGAGCTTATCATAAGCTTTGATCATTTGGGCTTGATACACTTGAAGATGTTTGTAGACTTCCAACCTTTTGCCTTCCAAGCTGGATAACTCTTCGAGCCTTCTTTCTATTTCATCTTGCTCATGGGTTTGTAGGCCAACAGTATGCACGGCCACCCGATGGGATGACATTTCAATTTCAATTGGCACCACGGCCTCGGCCCCATCTACCAAAGAGAAAGGGGAACAGCTAGTGGGGGTCTTGTAGACAATCCGGTACGCCTAAAGAGCTTCGTGTATTTTTTCACCCAGTCTCTTCTACTGCCACCTACTATTTTGGCCAAGAACTTGCAAAGGGTTTTGTTGAATGCTTCGGCCAATCCATTGGCTCGAGGATTATATATTGTTGAAGTCCTCTACTCTATGTGGAATTTGGCCGCCAATGCATATATTGTTCTGTTTTTGAACGGCGTGCCATTGTCCGATATAATCCGACCGAGGGTGCCAAATCTATATATAATATGGTGTTTGACAAATTGGGCGACTACTTCTCCTGTGACCTCCTGTAGGGGGGATGACTTCGGCCCATCGAGAAAAGTAATATGTTGCAGCCAATATAAATTTATGGCCTTTAGAGGATGGTGGGAAGGGTCCCACGATGTCCATTCCCCATTCTGCAAATGGCCAGGTAGAGGCCGTAGGATGTAACGAGCCAGGAGGCTTTCTCGGCACCGGGCCAAAGGCCTGGCATTGATGGCATGTGCGGGCGTATCGGTTACAGTCCGCATACCTATGGGTCAGTAGAAGCCCTTAAGCTTTATATTGATTTTCATCTTGTCCCCTGCTTGATAGGTGCCGCAAAGTCCTGAGTGAACCTCGCGCATAATCATTTTGACTTCCTTTGGCGAGAGACAACGCAGGAGAACATACTTGTCTTTTTCATAGACAAGCCTATACAGTTGGTCTCCTATTAGTTGGTATGACGTTGCCCTTCGCAGCAATTGAATTCTTTGAACCCGATCTGAGGGAAGGCAACCGCTCTTTATGTCGATAATCGGTTGACGCCAGTCTTGTTCGTCTTTGTCGGTAGGATCACCCTCTTCAATGGTATTGACCTCAGAAGTTGTGGGGTCAACATCTTCGTCCAAGACACTTGGCATAAGTTCCCTGTGTCTGACGGTTATATCCAATTCCCCTTCGCGAGGAAGTTTTATAATCGAGGCTAATTTGGCCAAGGCATCGGCCTGAGAATTTTTACTCCTGGGGATGTGACCTATTTCAAATAGGTAGAATTTCTTCTTAAGCCTCATGACGGCGACATGATAAGGAATTAATTCTTGTTTTTGGACATCATAGTCGCCTATGACTTGTCGTATGACGAGCTGCGAGTCCCCGTAGACTTTAATGCACTTGATATCCATTTCGAGGGCTAATTGAAGCCCTACGATTAATGCTTCATATTCTACTTCATTGTTTGTCAAGGGCTTCATAAGCGCACAGGAATTATGAAGGATTCCTCCCTAAGGGGTGACGGAGAGGATGCCCACCCCTGAGATGAGGCTCTTAGTGCCGTCAAACTGTTTGACTGTCCGGGATGCACCATCGAAGTAGAGCTCCCAGCATGGCATATCAATTGCAAGGGTGTTTTCTTCTTTTTGTGTTGAAGCATCCTCGACTTGATCTTTTGCTCTTGGTTGAGGCAGGAGTGTTTCTTCATCAGGAAGTCTGATGTGGAGTGGGGAATCTGTCAGGACTGGGTGTGCCACCAAGAACTCCGCCATTCCTTGTCCTTTGATTGCCTTCTGAGGAACAAAGATTATGTCAAACTCCATAAGGAGTAGCGCCCATTTTCCAAGTCTTCTTGATAGCACAGAATGTTTGAGGAAGAACTTGAGTGGGTCATGTTTTGAAATCAGCTCCACTCGGTGGGACAAGAGATAGTGCCTTAATTTCTTGATGGCGAACACTAATGCCAAACATGCTTTCTCCATCGGAGAATAGCGGTGCTCAAGGTCAACCGACTTTCTGCTGAGGTAGTATGGGGGTTGCTCTTTGCCTTCTTCATTTATTTGTGCCAACAAAGCTCTCAAGGAGGCATCCATGGCAGCAATATAGAGAATTAGTGACTTTCGCTTGACCGGTGCTCCGAGCATTGGGGGAGTGAGGAGATACTCCTTAATCTGCTCGACCGCTTTCTGGCACTCCTGATCCCATACAAATGGAGCGCCCTTTTTCATCAATTTCGCAAAAGGTGCACATCTTCTTGAAAGGTTGGATATTAAACGCATGATATAGGCCAGTCTTCCTGGAGAGACCTCAACTCGGTTATATTTCTAGGAGGTGGCAACTCCCGAATTGCTTTGATTTTGTCAGGATCAATTTCTATCTCCCGATATCTAACGATGAAGCCGAGGAATTTGTCACTTGAAACGTCAAAAGCGCAATTCATCGGGTTCATCTTGAGCTGAAATTGTCGAAGTCTTTCGAAAACCCGACGCAAGTCGGCCAAGTGATCTTCCCGCTTTCGGGTTTTGATGACGAGATCATCAACATAGCACTCGACTAGGTCGTGCAACATTTCATCAAAGATCTTGGTCATGGCCCTTTGGTAAGTGGCACCGGCATTTTTCAAGCCGAATGGCATCCTTTTGTAGTTGAAGATCCCTTTGGGTGATCGAAAAGCCGTGTCAACCTTGTCCTTGATGGCCATCCGAATTTGATTGTAACCCGACGATTCGTCCATGAAGGAGAGAGGTTCATGTCCAGTGGTTATATCGACCATAATTTCAGTGATTGGGACGAGCAAGTCATCATTGGGACAAGCTTTGTTTTAAGTCTCTATCGTCGATGCAGATGTGAACTTGCCCATTTTTCTTCTTGACGGGGACTATATTGACGAGCCACATCGGATAGATGCAGGGCTCTATAAAGTCTACCCCTAGGAGGTTGTCGAATTCAACATTTACTTTGAGTTCGAGGTCATGGCACATGCGCCTTTGGGCTTGCTTAACGGGCCTTGCCGTGGGGAGTATTGCCAATTCATGTTCTGCCACATAGGGTTGTAGTCCAGGCATTTCTTTATAGGTCCAGGCGAAGCAGTCTTTGTACTCCAATAGGAGCCGCTTGTATGCATGTCTTTCTTCCTCACTGAGGAGGGCACTGATAACAATTGGTCAGGGTTTGTCAACATCCCTGAGGTCGAGCTCGACTAATTTATCTATAGTTGCTTGCCCGCCATCTTCGAGTTCTCGCAGAGCTAGCTGCAGATTTATGAAGCTCTCGTCATCTTCAGACTCGACGACGTGAGCATCGTAATAGTCCAAGTTGTTGACCACAGTGGATTGAAGCTGCTCATCCTGGCTTTCAAGTACTTCTTGCTTTTGTTGTACATTTACGGGGTTACTAGGATCCATACCAGAGTCTGAGCTACCGGAGGAGGGCAACAACCCTATGGTGTTGACAGAATAGCGAATCTTGATGTCTGTTTCTTGGTAGTAATCCAACCCTCTTGTGTCCTTCCTAGAAACGGGTGGCAGTTTTGAGATTGTTTCTTTCGCCACAAACTTAGGCAATGTGGACGCGGCTAGAGCAAAGATCTGTTTAGCTGACGGCTTTGAGCGATCCCATCGATGGGGTTGTGGAGGAGACACCCGATGCTGCTTGATTTGGATGACTCCTATTTGTATCAAGCTTTCAAGGCGGTCCTTGAGGACATAACAATCTTCTGTAACATGACATGGCATTCGGTGGTACCGGCAGAAACTAGCCCCTTTGATCTTGCCTTCCTTGGTGGGCGTTCGGGGCTCCGGTAGTGATACGAGTCCTCGCGTGACACACAAGTCGAATAATGACTCAATATGCGCTTTGAGGAAGGAGTAGGGTGTCTCCATGCGTTGTGCTAGGGTTATAACAGAAGACCTTTTCTTGGCATCTTCATAGGCCCAACTCGAGCCGGTCCTTTCCTGGGAATGGACATCCATAAGGGAGGCCCCCACGTCAATTGCCCTCTTCTTGATAGGACGATGGGTCTTAGCGGGTCTGACTTGGCCAGCCGGGACTTCGGCCAGGATTGTTGGAGGGTTGGCATCTACTGTCGATCTCTCATTACCTTGGTAGCTTGATGGAAATGCAAGACACCTAAGGAGGACATCCCGCTCTCGTAATAATTCTTGTACGAGGGACGTTAATGCTTCGTTCTCTCATCTTAAGCCCTCCAAAATGGTGGTTGGGTCTTTTTGCTGACCATTCATAGGAGGTGTGGTGGCGATTAGTGTGGGCTCATCTGGCTCCCCAAGCTCGAGACCAGCCAATTGGTCCAGGGGCATATGCCCCAGGTCTTCAATTTCTTAGAGGGCAGGCTGGAATACAGCAAAGTCTTCTTCATCATTAGAACCAATATTATGGAAATCCGAGGTACCAGGATGAAGTGTTTGATGTAGGTCATTGTGGCTTTCAAGAGCCACTTCCGCTTGGTACCCACTTGTGGATATGTTGGTCTCCTCTCCAAAAGTTAGAATTACCAACAGAAGGTAGCAGACCTAAAGTGTTGACAACGCAATAGACTTTGAAATCTGCCTCTGGGTCATAACCCAACCACCTCCTATCGTTGCTGGAGAAAGGTGGTTGCCCCCTGACTTGTGAGGGGTACCATACCTGTCGAAAGTAGTCGCGTCGAGAAGTTTCTTGTATTTACGGGATGTTTTGCTTTTGGCACATTTCTTTGATGTATTTAGGCATGTCGTCCATCTCTTGGATGAGTTCAGGGACATTCCTGGGCACCTCGTTCCAACCGAAGTCATCGTCGGGAGGACCTTGAGGTACTAAATCTCCCCTGTAGAAGATGATGGGCTTGACGGGCTTATTGCTCTTCTTTTTCCCTTTCCTCTACTACGTAACGATAAACGTCTTTACCTGCTCGACTTTATGCTCCTCCCTTTGAAATGGGAGGTTTCAAGCATGCAGCAGGTAGAGAGATGCTTTTGTCGATCACCTGGCTGATGAGGTTAGCTTGCAAATTAATCTCCCGCCTTTCTAGTCGAGGTGGCTTGATTTTGGCGGTGGTAGCTTGTATACTGAGCCGGTGCAATCTGGCGAGGTCCTCGTTGACGACGAAGAGCTCTTCTTCATCTTCTTCTTCTTCGACAATGACCTTTTGCTTTCCCTTAACCTTGACTTTGACGGGAGAGTCGATGGTGGGTTCCCCGAAGTATAATTGAGCATCCGTCAAATTACACTCATTCGGGTGAAACGGAGATCGGTCGACAAAGACCGTATGTTGCTCTCCACCCTTCGCATACTTGATACACTAATGGAGAGTTGAAGGGACAACCCAATTTTCATGTAACCAGGGTCTTCCAAGCAAGACTTTGTATGACGTATTCGCATTGATAATATAGAACATGACTTTGGTGACAAAATTGTCCATGATCACTTCCACTTCTACTTTACCCAATGCGTCTTCTGAATTCTGATTGAATCCTGAGATTTTAACGTTATTAACCCTTTGCAAATAGGGCACGAGAAATAAATATTGAAAAGTCTTAAGGGGCATTATATTGACGGATGTCCCAACGTCTACCAGAATTCGATTCAATTCATAACCATTTATCTTTCCTTGCATATATAGGGGACGATTGTGGCAATGGGAAGACAGCAACATGTCTTTATCTGTAAAGGTGACGGTCGCTGCAAAAGCTTCGTATGCTTGAACCTGAAGCTCAGCCACTTGAGCCTCATAAACTTCTGGCTCTTGGAGTATTTTCACGAGGGCCTCCCTGAGTTCTTTACTCCAAGCAATGGCCTCCCATATGGTAACATAGGTTGGCATCCGTTTCATGTGCTAGATGATCTTGCGATTGGCCCGCACACGGGCTTGATCTAGTGGAGGGATCATTTCCGAGAGAGGCTTGGGTTGATGGTTAGGCCTCTGATTTGTCTGAGCTTTCGCTTGATCATTTGGCTCTTCTTGGAATAATGGAGCCAAAAATCCTTCTTCTGGGGCGTATAACTCATCATTGTCCTTACCGGAGGGCCCTACCTGGGCTGGATCAACTGGCTTTTCTTACGGGATTGGGTTAGCCGGAACCTGAATCTGAGGAGGGTCAGACAGTTTTTCTTGCTGGGTTGGCCTTGTGGGCTCGTCTTCCTCGTCCGACGGATCGACGAAAGTCCCTACCCGTATTTGAATTTCAGGGATGGGCCCAGGGTCCTCCCCCCGGAAGACAATCACCTTTTGGGAGTATGTTGAATTAGAACTCTCACTATTGGAAGACGTCATGTACCTTCCTCGCCCATGACCTCAATCCCTGCCGCGACCGCGGCTTCGGAGTTCCGCATTGTGGCGTCGATATGTGGCCATGGTGATTCTATCCCTAGTTGCGGGAGCTGCGGCACTATCCCCGCTTGGTGTTTGTAAACTTTCAAGAGGAGGTATGGACACCATGTTACACGAAAAGTTGTTCAGCATTTTTTCCAGCTTCTCGATGGTGAGCTCCTCGTCTTTGTAAAAATATAGAAAGCTCCTCCGAGATAGGGAACTTCTCGCCCTCTTTCACTTGCTGGTAAATTTGGCAAAGCCAACCCTTGAGCCGGGTCTCTCACTCCAATTCCTCCCATGGAATATATTTATCAAGAGGTATTGCCCGAGTTGGTACAGAGGGAACATATTCCTCTAACTCGTCGATCAATTGTTGTAGCTTCTACAGGGGAGTTAATTCTTGGTGAGTTTCCATGATAGCCGCCGGCTCAGCCTACTTCTTCAATCTTCTCTTTAAATTCTTATTTTTATTTTTTTCCTATTTTTTGGCCCGTACCAAGTCTGCTTAGGACGGGGTGGCCACCTTCGCAAGTGGCTGGGTAATTCCCCTAGCCTTTGAGGTGTTGGGGCGGGCTTTTCCCTTGGATGACTTGATATAGGTGTTCTTGTTTGAAGCAACGTGGACCCAATCACCCCTGGTTCGAACATTTGAAATATAGCACTAATTGCCTGCTGGACTATTTCAGGTGACAATTGTTGAAATTCAACGACAAAAGAACTAAAATCTTGATGGATCGTTGTTGCCTCGGGTCTCTGGCCGACTTGCTGTTGGTTTGGTGAAGAACCCAATCCGGAAGACCCCACCTCAGCCTTACCATTTTGTCTTCTCCTGGAGATTATTGCAGAATCCACCCGATGAGGGTTAGCCTCTTAGCTTTGCTCAAGCTCTGATCTGGACTTTTGTCGCTGAGCCTTGCCTGGTTGCTCTTGTTCGACAATTGACTTAGCAGTTTCCTTTTGTGCCTTGCCCTTCCGACTTTGTTGGAGCCTTAACTTGAGGTCCTCTTCATAAAGGTGTTGATCTGCCTTACTCGTACATAGGGCAGGCGAAGTTTGGTCCGGGCAATTAAAGCTTATGTTGAGGTGGCATCCTGGAGGGTCACATACCAGCACCTCCTTTCCGCCCAAAAGAACGTTAAGTAGTCTTTGGGTGTCTTCTTTGGAGAAAGGTAAGGACTTTAAATCCTCCCAAGACTACCAGCTAGAGCATTGAGCCGCGGATTGGTCTTGTCTGAGCGTGGCCTCCCTTCATTCGGCCTGGAGGGTGCCCGAGAGTTGAAGCATGGATGACATTTACTGAAAAAGGTGATTGGCCCCATGGGGAACGTCTCGAGGGACTCTTGGGGTCATCATCTATGTCTATGACCCGTCGAGTAATTAAATCCTCGACGAGGTCTTTGAAGGCAGAACAGTCATAGATGACGTGTCCCATGGCACGGTGATACAGGCAATATCCATGCTGATGACCTACGCCGACACTTGAACTATTGTCTGAGACTGGGAACTATATCAATCCCTATCTTTTGTAGATGTGAAATATTTCCATGGTTTTGTACCGAGGAAAGGAATATAACTTCTGCGGGATTTCTTTGGCAGATGAGTCTGTCAAATCCTCAGACAACCACCCCCCAGATTTGGGCAACCTTCGGGGTTCTATTGTGTCTTCCAAATTGCAAGCATAAGGAGGAGCGGACTCTCTCGTCGAAGGCACTGGGGAGAGTACAGCCAAGCGCTCGTCAATACTTTCGACGAGGCGGAGTAGCATTTGTTGATCGCGTGCAACCGCCTGACCTCTTTTTTAATCTTCTGCACAGTCTTTCGAATGGCCCAGCATTCAGACATTTGGAGAAGTGTGCCGCTTTGCTAAGCTTCCTAACGCCTGAAAAAAGGAGGTCGGCTCGGGCCCCTGTGCCATAAATCTTGCCCGTCTAATTTCAGAGGCTTCATGAATGACATTTGTAGAAACATTTACATTTCCCCAGCTATGGGGCCGAGGCGAAATGACCAAGTGTCCCCACATTGAGATGGCTCCACTCCGGAGTATCTCCTCCAACTTGTTTTTACAAGTATAACAATCCTCAATGACATGGCCCAATATGCGATGGTAAGTGCAATAATTGGGCTCATGTATCTTGTTCACCTCGGCTGGCCTTTTCGATCTCGGCAAGGATATCAAATTATTCTTCACACAAAGTCTAAAGGGCCTTGCAATATGTTCTCTTTTGAAGGAATAGGGAGTTTTCATACACCACCAATCCTACAGGTGATTTCCTTTTGGTGCTTGTCAATTGCAGCTCCTCGTGTTGATGTGACACTTCGCGAGGATGGTTGCTTGGGGCCGAACATCTTGGGGTCTGAAGCTTTTCTTCAAGCGGACTTTTCGTGAGGTTCCCCTGATTTAAAACTTGCTCGGCAGCGCTCCTGAGCCTTTTTCTTGTCACTGAGCCTCCTCGGGCATCGATCTCCCCTTTCTGGAAAAGGGTTTCAGTGCAGTCTTGCATGTCCTGGCACTCCCCCATAGGGTGACATATTGTGGCGTGGTATCCACAATATTTGGGATGTGCCTTTTCCTCCTCCGTATAAGTTGGGGGCGGGTCGTGCACCATTATCCGACCCTCTTTAAGAATGACATCAAATATCCTCTTGGTGTTTTCCTTTGAGAAGGAGCATTGGTGAGAGGGTCTCCAACCAGGATACCACAAAGTGGGTTTAGTCCCGCGGGGACCAGCCTCTTCTGTCCCCATGTCAGGGAATGTAAAGGTTGTCGTCTCATAGCTCGTAGCAGCTAAATGGTGGCAAATGGCATTGGCTGAGTGAGTTGGCCTGTCCCAAGTGTCGGGATGAGGAGGGTCGACTCGAGTCCCCTTCATTGTAATGAGCTGATCTTGTATCATCTTCTCCAGCTCATTTTTGAAAACATAGCAATTTTCAATGGTATGTCCCAATAGACGATGATATACACAGTAATTGGGATCATTTGATTTATTCACCTCTTCAAGTTTCTTGGGATCCGGTAAGGAGATCAGCTTGTTTTTCATACAAGGTTAAAAAGCTTTCAGGTGTGCTCCTTTTTGAAAGAGTAAGGAATCTTCATGCGCTCAACCAATCTTGTGGTCGCTGCCTTCCCTTCAAACTTCTTGCCGGAGTCACTTGGGGTTGTTGATCCCTCGCCAGCCCCGACTGCGAGAGAGAAGTCGATAGCGTTCGCCTCTTTCCCGACAGTGTTCCGCTCCTTGGGTGCCTTACCCTTAGATGGTGTGTACGCTGGATTGTCTACGAAGAACATTTCAATCTCCGCGACCACTGAATTCAACTGATCGAATCCTTTGATGCTCGCTCCCAAGAGCCTTTCACTAACTTCCGCCGCGAGACCTCTTCGGCATATTGTGATGGTGTCCTCTTGCGAAGGAGGATTGTCGCACCTCATGCTAAAGTCTCTCCAACGTTTAATAAAGTCGAGAGTTGTCTCTCCCCACTTTTGCTTGAGCGAGTAAAACTCCACAAGAGACACTTTCCGTTCAGCCGCCTGAAAACGGTCAATGAACTTCTTCTGTAAATTGGCTCAATCGGCTACCGAGTTCCGCTTCAATCTTGAATACCATTGAAAGGCGGTAGCCGTAAGAGAGATTGCAAAATACCGAAGGAGGTAGGACTCCTCCAGTGCTAAATCACCCATGGTCGTTGTATAGTAGGTCAGATGCTCATGCGAAAATCCCTGCCTATTGAACTTTTGGAGTTTTGGTGCCTTTGGGTAGTCCGGTGGGAGCTTCTTAAATTGATGGTGAAGTGGGTACGGCACACTATAGAGGTCTATAGTGGCAATACAGTCGTCGCGATGGGCAAATTTATCTTCAACTATCCTTCCGATCATACGCCGTTGGGCGATGACGTCTTCAACTGTCGGAGTCCAGGAAGACTGGACATTGGACGGGGAACGAGGCGGCTCGGCCCCTACTTCCACGACGATATTGAGAGGAGGAGCCATTTTCCGGTTGCATGCCGCAAGATGGGCCAATCGTTGTTCTCTCCTAATATTTTGATTGTGTATCGGCGTCGCAGGCCTCTGGGCGTTGATGTTCATATTTTGCCTCAATTCCAACATGAGATTTGTCATTTCGACATGCCAACGTTGCATAGTTTCAAATTTGGCATCGTCGGACATCGCCATGAAGGCAACTCTTAAGGGTGGCTCAAAGACCGGGTTCACATAACCACCGACGGGCTGATTGCCGCCTTCTCCTTAGATGCTTATAACTTCATCCTGGTCATTTTGTTCTTGGAGCAGATTTTCATCCTGGATTCGAACTTGCTCCTAGATGTGCCCTTGATGCTAGCCTTGGTTGGAAGTTCCCGCCTGGCCGCTAAATTGGGCCTAAAGGTTCCTTCTGTCAGCGTTCCTGGTGTTAAGGTACACCGCGTCCATTGTCGAATTTGGGTCATTTGTCCTGGCAGGCTCATTTGAGTTGCATCGGCTCTCTGCCGGAGGCATCGCAGGTGTAAATCTTCATGCTTTCCCCAGCATCGGACATTTGGATCACCCTTCACTTCCTTGGTGGTTGGACCCCAGGATGGGCAGGTGCCCCCATTCTGTCAGAAACTGACGACCGCGTCGCGGGAGCTTGCGTCAGTCTGTCAAAAACTGAAGTTCGTGTCGGGAGTGCCTGGGCGCGACTAGTTCCTTTCACCCGGACCATCTCCGAGACCTGAGAGGTAAGGTTGGGGTTACGATAAACCCCCTTTCTCCTTTTTCCCCTGCCGACACGGGGGTTCGACATCTTGGGATGCCGATGCACGTTGCTCTTGGGCTTGTTCGGGCTTGCCTGCCTTGGCCCTCTTGATTGCGCGAGCCTCTTGCATGGTGACCCACACTTGTTTCATTTTTCGGAGGCACTCCACAGTTGCACCGCCCGTATTCTTGAAATCGAACTTCTTCTTGAAGGCTAGTTTGTCTTCCCGCACCCAGTGAAGAATCGAGTAGCAGTTGGAGGTCGAAACTGTCGGGACATGACTGACCCGAGGTAGAATCGGCTTGCCACCGTTAACCCGAATACGGAGATCCCCGACAAGAATTGTCTTGCCGGATCTTGAAATTGTCGCCACAGGCCTCCTACTTTGGCAACTTCGACGTTGCCCCCCTTTGGCAGGGATGGCACCGAACGAGACTGTGTTAACTGAGAATACTCGGGTTTGAGAAGAGCGAAGCTTGATTCCCCCAATAGCGGCAAGGATGGCCGATGCAGCTGGCATTGGCTGGGCTACGGGGACCACCCCCAAGAAGAAGGGGGACCCAACCACAGTAGGAAAATCCCCAAAGACAATTGGGGTAGCCAGATAGCCGAATCTGGCGTGGTTCGCGACGACGAGGGAGTCGTAGGTAACTACTGCCATTGAAGTTGCGAAGGAAAATTTGCTTCGAGCTTTGATGATGCAAGCTGAGTCCCTCCCTGGTCCTTCCTGTAAAGACAAGAAAGGGCATTAGGACCTTTGCAAACGCATTGAAATCTTTCGTAGTAAAATAAAAGGCGGGAAAGGTCCCACTGGATGTGCCAGTCTGTTTATACACGTGAAAATTTTCGAATATCCATTTTGTTGGATAATCATGTGTATATTTAAACTCATTAGCATACACATTATGATTTCTGTGCGGGTGATTTATCAGACGATTTAGGGTTCGGGTGCTAGAACCCTTCCCCATCGACCGGAGTCGGTGTTAATTTACATCAGAACAAGTCCGAACGCCCTTGATTAATTGCCAAAGATTCTCTTTTACCCTCGCGATATCAACATAATATTAAAGGTTTGCCCTCAGGGAGTCTCTCATGCCCTAAGGCAAGGGTGTACCGGGTTTATTTACAATTCTTCCTTAAACAAGGGCTTATTTGCAAGTTGCCCTTAGAGTAGGGTTTTTTTTGTAATTTTCCCTTGTCATAGATCTTTCATGTGATTTTCCCTTGACATAAGATTTTTATGTAATTTTTGCTTGTCATAGGACTTTTATGCAATTTTGTCATTAAGTGGGGGTCTAAACGCAATTTACCCTTAGACGAAGGGTTTATTAGCAGTTTTCCCTTAACCAGAGGTCATGAACAGCCCTCCGTTGATTCTCTAGGCTTTTCACATTTTTTCATAATTTTATAGATATTTGTGTAATTTCGGGAGTTCGAGATAAAAACGCAATTCTTGAGTCATCCAGGGACCTTCATGCAATTTTCATTAAACAAGTAAAACTTGATACATTTTCAACAATCTTGGAATATTTCCATCATATATTAAATTTCTCATAACATTACATGGAATATTTCAATGGCACAATGTTCTCCCGGGAGTGTTTTTATTAAACATACCCTCGGGGGCCTTCTCGTAATTTGCTGGAAAAAGAACCCAACAAGGTTATACAGCAAGAGTGGGGGGCGCAGCCTCCTTTCTTCCTCTTTTGAAGTTTGGGCCTCTTAGATGCTCTCCAAGCCTAACTCCTCTTCTTCCTCTTCAAGCTCTTCTCTTTTCTTTCTCTTCGTCCTCTCTTCTCTTCCTTTCTTCTCCCTTTTATAGGTGCTGGAAAAGGAGGCAGAGGAGGTGACACTCCGACTAGAACACCCGCCAGTAGAAAGTGAGAGGGCAGGCATGGCTCCCCCCCTCTCCCCCTTGCGCATTTGTTTTTTTTCCTTTCTTTTTTTTCTGTTTTATCCTCCCTGCACAACAGGAAATGGACCGGAGGGGGGTTCCCTTCGGTCCGGAGGGGGGTTCCCTCCGGTCACGCGGTGACCGAAGTGCCCCACCTCCCTCCGATGCAAGATGACCGGAGGGGGGGTCCCTCCAGTCCGACAGTGGCGGAGGGGGTTCCCCCTCCGGAGGGCGTCCCCCCCCCCCCCCCCCCCCCCGCGAACACCGGAGGGGGTCCCTCCCTCCGGTCTAGGGCCACCGGAGGGGGCCCCCCCAACGAGCTATCAACCGGAGGGGATCCCCCCTCTGGTTCCCATCCACCGAAGGGGGGTCCCCTCCGGTTTAACTGGCCGGAGAGGGACCCCCTCCGGCCTCGACGCCGTGGAAGAGAGAGGAGAAGGGGAGGAGGGGGATGGCCCTGCTTCCTTGGTCTTTTGGCTATAAAAGAGACCTCCCGTCCTTTTCCAATCATTTTTTATTGCTAGACTTGACTGCAACACGTGGAAGACTCCACCGTTGTGTGCTTTTGGCCATCTTTAGCACGACGAAGCGCATTTAACGCGGGGAACACCCCGACGATTTCAAAGACCCCTTTCTATAATCGATTTCATGCGTGAGTGAGGAATTCGACTCTGCTCATCAAATATTTAATAAAATTTCAGTGCATGGCAGCACGTATGGGTTCTCAAAACGGCCCCACCTAGTGGGCCCCACGAAAGCACCTATGTGATGACGACGATCCATTGTCGTTTTGTAATCATCACATGGAGCATTTCATTTCTGAAAATAGCATAAACCCTTTATGAACATGTGCTTTGTCGCCCTAATTCAGCGCCGGTTAAAAGATATGACTGACTCTTAGTGAATGCTCGTAAAGAAGCTCGAGGAAGCCCTAAAATGAGATGGTGCGATGTTATTAGGAAGGACATTAATTTCTTGGGTTTAAATCTGAATATACCACTTGATAGAAATCTTTGGCGGAACAGGATTCATGTAGCCAACCCCAAATAGTTGGGATAAGGCTCTAATGATGATGATGATGAACATGAACCCTTTATGAACTTTGTGGGGTTCAACAAGTCTCTATGGGAAGAACGGAACAATAGGATTTTCAAGAGGGAGGCTAGAGCTGAGGAGTCTATTGTATCTTTCATTTGTGATAGAGTGAGGGAATGGACGAAGTTGCTTTCTAATGTGAATTCCCTCAACTCCCAACTTTTTGTTTTGTTAGGAGGTTAGTGAGTGCCACACTGTCTTGGTGTGATCTTTTGTACAGGGATTTTTTGAGAGCTTATTGATTATACTTGTGCATCCCTTTTTCATTTAATACATTAGTGGTACTACCCACTTTCAATAAAAAAAACACATGGTAATGTTAATATATAATTGGGCTGGGAATCTAATGTATCCCTTCCCTAAAACAAAAAAGGCAGTGAAAATGTCCTCATTGAAATACAAAAACATTGAAGACTGTATCTACATCGTAGTTAACTAGTTATGTGATTTTCAGATTTTCTTTTACAGCATCACTACTTGTGATCACTAAATCTTGCAAATTCATTTCATAACCAAACAAAAAAATCTGATGGTGAACTGCCACTCTTTGGCACTGCAGATCTGGGCTCCCAAGAACCCAATCAAGGTGAAGGTTTTGGTTTGGAGGATCTCCCATGGTCGGCTTCCGACTTATGATAGGGTGACACTTTTTCTCCAATATATTTCTACCATACGTTGCATGTGCAGGGACGAGGAGGAGGACCTAAACCATCTATTCATGTAATGCCCTTTCTCAAAAGGTATTTGGGCGAGGATTGGGCAGAGTTTCCAGCAGCCCCTTGGGCATTTTGATATGGTGCAGCAGCTATTCACCATTTGGCATAAGAGGTGGACGATTAAAGGCGATAAGATCATTTGGTGGCTTATCCTCCATGCCACTCTCCGGGCCTTATGGAACGAAAGAAACAATAGAATCTTCAGAAGGAAAGCGAACGGAAGAGAGGGTTCTTGCTTTTTGTTTGTGAGATAGTGGCTTTTTGGGCTAAGCACTTTTGTAAAGTGGAGGATCAAAACTCCTCACTCTTTTTGTTTTTGGGGAGTTGATGGGGCACACCGTCTTGGTGTGATGATTTTTTATAAAGGGGCTGGGTGCGCTGTTAGTTCATTCATGTATGTCCCTTTCTTTTTAATATATTCGTGGTACCACCCACATTTCAAAAAAAAACAAACAAAAAAGAAATGTGATGCAAGAGACAAGCAAAATCATGGATTCTATAAGATTTTAAAACTGGGAAAATTCACGTGCATTTGCAGCATGGAAACTATAACATACCTGTAAAGGCTCATTTTCATCAGTGGAGCCAAGCATCTCATTAATCAAAAGCTGACGCTCTTCAGCAGTACCATAGGTTAGGCACTTCTCAATTACATTGGAAGCAAATTTTTGTTGACTCATTTTTATGATTTGTCCAGCAAGCTTGCTTATTATAGCAGATCGTTCTTGTGGTTTTCCATGTTGCAAGACATGCTAGAATAACCATATAAATTAAATTAGTTTGCTTCAGAAAGATTCAGCATGGTTATCACAGTAATGAATTTATAACAATAACGTATCTTGTTTTTTGAAAGTGGATAACATATCTTGAGTATATACAACAAGAACATAGCAGTGCCTATACGTAAGACCACACTAATGGAAGAAAAAAGCCAAAAAAAGAGATGCATGATTTATGTTGATACCCAAGCAAATGTTCCTTGGCATATGAAACACAAGTTTTTCTTCAAAATAAAAAAAGGAATTATGATATAAACAGGGTCTTTAGCAAGATCCAGAAAAGTGTATTGATGAATTTTTTTCCTCCAGCACAAAATATTTTACCCTTTAGCCATTAAATGCATTCTTACACCTAAAGATGCCATCATGCCACAAGCTGGGTCTGGGGCGCACTGGGCTTGGGCCTAGGCCTGAACCATCAAAACCCAAGTAGATGTTCCTAAACACAAGTTTGTCTTTAAAAAAAGAACTGTGATATAAAAGAGGCAGTAAGCAAGAGCTGGTAATGCATATTAATGGATTTTCATGTAGCGCACACAAATGTTAGCCTTCAAATACATTCTTCCCTGAGAAATGTTAAAGGGTGAAGGGAACAGCAGAACCGCTGAGTTCCTAAACAACCAAGATCCACAAAGAGGGAATGGTGGGGGAGGAGAAAAGGAAGCATTAAAGCTCATGATGGGAGGTAGGGGAAGGGTGGGGGTTGTGTCCTGATGGAGTGGACGGAAGAAAGGGCTCGGGCCAGAGAGCTAGTTCTCCTCAAGCCCAAGTCCAACCCAAAGAATTGACAGGCCAGAGCCAAAATTATTTTATGGGATTTTTCATGTGGTATAAGTCCTTCATATACTGGACACCTCATGGGCATCTGAGCAAGCCAGGGCCAAGATCCACAAAGAGGGAATGGTGGGGGAGGAGAAAAGGAAGTATTAATGCTCATGATGGGAGGCAGGAGAAGGGTGGGGGTTGTGTCCTGATGGAGTGGACGGAAGAAAGGGCTCGGGCTAGAGAGGTAGTTCTCCTCAAGCCCAAGTCCAACCCAAAGAATTGACAGGCCAAAGCCAAAATTATTTTATGTGCTTTTTCATGTGGCATAAGTCCTTTATATACTGGACACCTCATGGGCATCTGAGCAAACCAGGGCCATTGACACCCCTATTTCTACCTCTACTTTTCTTCTTTTAAAAATACAGTAATTTCCTTTTATCATACCCTTTAAAATCAAAACACTAGGATCCGGAGATTCTGTGTTACCTATGAGTAGCCACCAGCCAGGAAAAGATAGTTCAACACCCCCCATCTTCCCCCAACTACTGGTGCTAGCAAAGTAGCAACAATAGAGGTAAAAGAACCAGCCAAGCAATGTCCCTTTTGGCAGCAGGGGCTTTAGGATCAATTTATGGGTTTCTCCATACATTTTCATTTGTAGAGACCACAGTTGTTAAGGTGCTGACCTAGGCACCACCTGGGAATTGCCTAGGCATGCAGTCATCCTCAGACAGGCCAAGAACCGGTGCCTTTCAAGCATGCCACAAAGGCACATTAGGCGGCGCCTATGCGGTCCCAATGGCCAAAGATTTGTGCCCAGATGCCTTGGGCCCCCCTTGGCCCAGCCCAACAAAATAGGAAGCTATGGCTCCTGTTTGACATACAAACCAGAGCCAAACATGAAGCCCGGACCCCTCAACCACCATTGGGAATGGATCATGGGTGGCTATGGGGAGGTGGGGGTCCCTACAATGTGGGGATGGGATGGACTGAGTGCCTACAGTCTACAGTTGGGAGTGGGGAAGTGGGGGTGTTAGGGTGGTGGCTGCAACCTGCAATGGGCCACCCAAGGTGCTGCCTTGGCAGATGCCTAAGCACCTAACCACTTAGGCACAGCAATAATGCCTTGGGGGGTTTTGCCGCCTCGACAACTATAGAATTTCCACCTCGACCCCCCTCCAACCTTTCCTTCATGGACTCCTAAATTACCCTCCTAAGTCCTATTCTCCTTACTCCCCAATGCACTCATGAATTATTGAGCAGATATACTTAAATCAGTTTTCTTTTAACAACAAGGTGGATTTTTTTTGAATTAAATTATGACTGGTTATTAACATGACAATGTCGGAGAAAAACTCTTTCAATCACCAGTCTACAAAAGAAATCCAAATAATTTCACAAAAAAATCCTGGAGGAGGAAATAACCCTAAGGAAGGATTGCTCTATCTGCTGTATGTCAATAGGAGGAATATCCTGAGTGTGGTTTCATCCACATAGAAACAAGGTGCAAAAAATCAGGGATCGGGCTCAGATCGCCCAGCTCAAATCTGATCTGGATCAGCCAGATCAGACGGAGCCCGATCCGCACCCACCGTCCGATCCAACAGGTCCCCTATTTTTTAAGAAGAAAGGGTTAAAATGCTTTTATATCAATGTGGAAGGGCTTGTATACAAATTTCATCCATCCCCTTGTCTTCTCAAACCCTATTCCTGTTTCAGGTGGTGGGGCAGAACAGAGGCGGCGGCCCCTCCCCTCTGAGAAGGCACCGACGGCTGCGGCTTCAGCAGCAGAAGCGGTGAGCCGGTGACGGTGTCGGCGGTGACATCAGTGGCAGCCGTGGGTGAGTCTTCTCTTCTTCTTCTTTGGGGTTGGACAGGTTCGACCTAAAACCGATCGGATCGGCCTGCGATCCAATTCTTCCTTCCATGCATAGGAATAGAAATTGCCTCAGTTCATGTGCCATCATTCCCATTACTCCACAACTCCTATTTGTAAATGTTCAGAAACTAGAATTACAGCTTCTGCCACTACATAGATGCACAAATAGACAAAAATTGAAACTAGACTTGCCCACAATAAACAAATAAAATTTGCAGTTTCTGCTCCAAAAACGATAGGACAATCCCAACCAATGACCAAATTGAAATGGTAATCCAGCAAAAAACATACTTGAACAACATAATTTCCATATTGATCTTGTGCCAGAGTGCATACAGCTTGCAGAATTTCATCCATCATAATGCTTTGAGTCTTTTCATCATCACAGTGCTCTAGCACCCTCTGCCAAAAAGAGAGTAGGGTATTTGGAGGTGTCATCACAAGATCCAGACATGAAACAGTATAAGGATAAAAGCAAATTCAGATCCAATCTTGACACCTGAATAACCCGACAGCCATATGGGTGAGTGGATAGAGGTACAACTTGTCCATAAAAAGCTGATATAACAAACTGAACCTTTTCTTGAGGGACACACTCAATGCACTTCTGTATCACATGGTTACCATTCTGGTCACGAACACATCTCATGACTGAACCATCAAGCTCTAGCGCCATCTGTGTTTGCTGATCCAAGTCAACCACTTCTAAAGCCTGTGAGAAAGTTGGCATAAGTCCCAAGTATTCAGTAGAAAACTAATACTGAATGCATGAGAAAAAAAGAACAACTGAGCTATATTCTAAAATACCAATGCCCAACAGATTCCACCTATGCTAATGAAAATAAGATTCCATCTGTACAGACATAATAGCTTCCAAAAGCAAGGTTGGCTGGGTCGGCAGACTGCATTGACTCAGTCCAGCCCAGATCCAGTACGAGTCAGCCTGACTCAGACCTTCTCGGGCCAAGTCGAAGCAAACTTGGGCCAATTCGGCCATCTCGGTCCAGCCCAAATACAGTGTGAGTCACCCAAGTCGGTCCGAGATGGCAAACCATGTTCAGAAGATCAGCTGAAAGATGCTATAACTCAGAAACTCTAATTTTACCGGTCACATACTAGAGAACAGTTTAATGATCAAGAACCATACAATGAAAGGAATTTTAAAATCAAAGGGAATTGTCATTAAAATTAAGATTTAAGAGGAAATATGAATTTAAAACTAAACAATATTTTCTGCTGTTATTCAAGAAAAGCACTCAAGACACCAACAGAGCCATGAATCATAAGCCTTCTCTCATCAAGATGAATTAAATTTAGATGTCAAATGATTTGATAACAGTAATGTACTGGTTGTCAAACAGGTAATTGGCATCTTAGTTCAAATGCTGTTTTTTTATTTATCTGCAGCACGGGAAGTCAACAGGTACTACAATCTAGCTCAGACCTAATGTTCCCAATTTGGCTCGATGGTAGGAAGCAGCCTACCATAGAAATGGCCAGTGGATGATGAGTCGTATCAGACCCATGCTGCACACCATATCAAGCAGTCTTCTGTAACCTTGCCTTCTAATTTTCTAAAGGAACTGAACTAAGTTTTTGTTAATATGTTTCTTTATAATTCTATCACTAACCAAAGCCTACACAAGGCAGCAGACTATGATATAAAACTTTGGACCCCCATCACTCATAGATCCAGAATAGTCGTGAGCCATAAGACCAAGATTTTTGGACATGTTAACGTGATGGAACATAAAATAAGCCAATAGCAATCAACTTCAGAAAGCATGGGTCCAAAATGCCTATCTTGAAAACTTGGTCTCACAAGCTATTCTAAATGGCATCATTATTTCTCTAGTTCCGATCTCATCTTACGAAGACAATGTACCAACTGCATGCTACACTGCCTAGCCTAGTATTACAAGGAATAGACAAGGTACATGAGCCACAAATCCCCAGTACATGGATATCATGGTAAAAGATGGAAGAGTCTAGAGAAGATAAAGTTGAAACAATCGGGAAGAGTAGATGGCTGACAGAATGGAAGAAGTTAACGAGCAAACCTTCTGAATTACTCTACAACCATACATCTGAAGACTCAGTGGCAAAACATGACCTGTAAGTTGACGGGCAAGCTGCTTCCTCTGGCTTTCGGTACCATGCTCAAAAAACTGCCAATTTAGGTGTCAGTAAAATAATAAGATATAGCATGTTGATAACAGAACAGGAGGAAAGAGAAATGTACTTTCTGTATCACATAATTCCCAAAGACATCAGTCATCAATGCACGAGCATGGGGAAGAACCTCGGGAAAAATCTTGTTTTTGTCCTCGACTGATGCAGTCTCTAGTTTCTGTTGGATAAATCGACTACCATGCTGATCAGCACTGAGCATAAAGCAGGAGCAAGAATCATTAGAGAGATCAAATATCCAGTAATGGAATAGAATGCATAAAACTGCACTAAGAAAAATACCTGAATTCAACTACATGATCCACAATATCTGAAAGTTCAAAGGTCCTTGTTTTGTTGCTTTTGAATTCTTCTAACAGAGATGATGCAAAACCTTCTCCAGCAGCACTATTTTCTGTGTTCCAAGATCCCATGGATCCTCCTGTAGAACCTCTTAACATGGAAGGGAAACGTGATAATCGCTCGCCCTGAGATGGACTTACAGAACCCAAAGAAGAAAGGATCGAATAAGATAGTGGATTGGCTGGGTATTGCATGCCAAGACCAAAGCCAGGTGTACCACGATATCCATAATTAGAACCACCAGATTTTCCTAAGAAAGACATCCCGTTCTGTAATTTATGTTGTGCAAACAATGCCTCAAGATATGCCTTTTGATAGGCAGACAAGCTCGTTTGTGAAGAGCCAATGAGATTACTTCCCAAAGAAGGATCACACAAGCTTGCGGCAGAATCATTTTGTTGCAGATACTGTGCAAATAATGGATCCATAAGAGGGACCTGGACCCCGGATCCAGTATGGATTCCATTTCTGTTAAGATACTGGCCTTCCATAACACCTGCCAAAGTCACGCAGTAGGAAAGAAAACAATATTTCAGTAAAGTATATACGAAGGCATCATAAAACCACACAAAATAAAAGAAAAGGATTAATAGTAAAATAGAATGGAACCTGCATCAAGCTGACTGTTCACAAATGATGGCATCCTCTGTCCCATAGGTAAACTACTCACATAACTCCCAGCCAAGTCAACATTCCTGACATTTGTGTTTTGAGAAGGGCTACCAGATCCACTTGAAATGGCTGGCCCTGTCAGTACTTTGGAATACACGTTGGCTGATTTTTCATTGTTTGGCAAATTGATTTGCCCATTAGAGGCAAACTTAGATAAATTATTAACTGTAACTCCATTTTTCTTTGATAGCCCCACAACAGAAGAGATATTCAATGAATCAACTTGAGAACCATTCATGTTCTGATGCAGGTAAGTATTATGATTATCAGATACATTAAAGGGATAGTCAGTTTTGTCGGCGAACTCTTGACGAGCTGCTCTTAGTACATCGTTCTCTTTGTTCATAGGCTTGTTCCTTGAAATGGTCAAACCAGAAAAAGCAGCTGAAATATCTTCATGGTCAGGCATGTACATAGAGGTAGAATTTGATGGCATTCTGTCTCTCCCTCCCAAAGCAGGAAGAGAGGGGCTTGAAGATCTCCCAACAAACTGAGGATCAGGAGTTATGCTTCTCACAAGGGATGAACCCAAGACTGATGAACCAAGATTCTGGACAGTAACTAGGCTGGAAGAACTTGTTCCTGATTTCAAGCTATCGATTGTTTCCAACCCATTCTGAAGCAGCGACAATTGGGTGCCAGATACTCCCACTGGATCCATAACATTGTCCAAAGCATTGCGACTCACAGGACGTGAGAGAGAATGACCAGAGACAAGAGTATTACCAAGTTCTTCCTGTAAAAAGCAGATGCTTTAGAATTATAGAAAATATTAAAATGACACTTTTAGGAAATCATATACAGAGTATAAAGCTTGTTTAACCTTGTTGGAATTTTTTCGATAAAATATGGTGCAGCATGCCAATTATGTACATTGATAAACATAGGTAGTACAACCAAGAATGGAGAGGTGCATCCTTCAAAACACTCTCAACACTTCCCCTTCTGCTAAAGAAAATAAAACAACCAAAGAGAAATATCTCTAACCTCACTACAAAGTCTCCTCCAAAATAAAAATTCTGAAGCAAGGTATTTAATATTACACTCAAATATATCAACCTATCAGGTGAACAACCCTTAAACAACCCTAGGTACAACATACCTTCAAAAGCATCTCCAAAGCCTACTTTCAAACACATGATATGCGAAACCTAAAACACATTTTACAGCAAAATTCTACAACAAAGACTACTATAGAAGCAGAGAGAATATGCTTTTTGAGGGAAAAAATGGTAGAGTGAGAATAAATGAATGACAAGATACACTAATGGAAACATGACAGAACATTTTGGCCGTTTAACAGAACAACACAACTATGGATGAATAATTGACATAGAAACAATCATATAGATAAATGAACTCTGTAGATCATGTGCAGTCATGCATGTGCACCACAAGAATTTAACTCAACTCAGACACCTAACCGTGTGGGGTTGGACGTACACGGGTAAAGAAGCTAGTCCAAAAACATTGGATCCGTCTAGCTACTTAGAATATAGAAACTTTAACGGGTAAGGATTTAGAATTAGTTGAGTTAATGAAGGACATGAGGGTTAACATAACTTGCCTACAAGAAACTAGGTGGAAAGGATATAAAGTTAAAGACATTGATGGATATAAAATTTGGTATACGGGTAATAATAACTCTAGAAATGGTGTTGCTATAATAATAGATAAAAACTTAAAAGATAGAGTTGTAGAAGTTAATAGATTGGGGGATAGACTGATGTTCATTAAACTTATCTTAGGTGAGGATATTTTGAATATAATTAGTGCATATGCACCTCAAATAAGATTAGAAGAGAGCATTAAAAAGTAATTTTGAGAGGCTATTGATAGTTTGATCCAAAATATCCCTAGTGAAGAGAGAATCTTTATTGGAGGGGATCTTAATGGTCATGTGGGTAAAGATGATAGAGGCTATGAGAGGATTCATGGAGGGCTTGGTTTTGACAATAGAAATGATATGGGTTATACTATTCTTGATTTTGCTATGGCCTATGATCTAGCAATTACTAATACCTTCTTTAAGAAGAGGGACGAACACTTAATAACATACAAGAGTGAAACACATATAAGTCAAATTGACTATTTTCTTATTAGGAAGGTCGATAGAGTTTTATGTAAAGATTGTAAAGTTATTCCTAGTGAGAGTCTAGCCCCTCAACATAGGTTGTTAGTAATGGATATCATTATCCCTAAATTCAAAAGAAAGATCATTATAAATAATTGTTCTAAGATTAAATGGTGGAATTTAAAAGGTAAAAGTTTAGAAATATTTAAAAATCATCTATTAAAGGAAAATATTTAAAATTTAGAACAAAAAGCTAATGTAATATGGAATAATGTTACAAATTGTATAACGAGGGTAGCAAAACAACTCTTACGCGAATCTAAAGATACAAAGAATCTAGAAAAAGAGACTTGGTGGTGGAGTGAGGAAATCCAAAATACCATTAGACTAAAAAATGAGTGCTTTAAAGTTTGGCAAACTAACAAAAATAATCAAACCCTAGAAGCTTATAAAATCGCTAAAAAGAGGGCTAAGAAAATAGTTAGCGAAGCTAAATTAAAGGCATTTGAAGATTTATATAATAAATTAGGAACCCGAGATGGTGAAAAGGACATATTTAAACTTGCTAAATTAAGAGATAGGAAAACTAGATATTTAGATCATGTTCGTTGCATTAAAGGTGAAGATCAAAGGGTTTTAACTAAGGATCTTGAGATTAAAGAGAGGTGACATAGTTATTTTCAGAAGTTACTTAATGGAGATTACGTCAAGGATTTCTCTTTAGAAGATACCTAAGAGTCCACAATATTTGATAAATATCAATATTTCAGACGTATTAAGATGTCAGAAATGGAGGATGCTTTGAGGAAAATGAAAGTAGGAAAGGCTTTAGGACCAGATGGCATACCTATTGAAGTATGGAAAGGCCTAGGAGACATTGGTATTCAATGACAAACGGAACTTTTTAATAAAATTTTAAAGAGCGGAGAATGCCAGAAATTTGGAGAAAAAGTGTTGTAGTTCCTTTCTATAAAAATAAAAAACATATTCAAAACTACAATAATTATCGTGAAATTAAGCTTATGAGGCATACTATGAAACTGTAGGAAAGAGTAATCAAAAAATACATCTGATGTATAAATACTGTATCGAAAAATCAGTTTAGTTTTATGCCGAATAGATCTACTATAGAAGCTATTTTCTTACTACGGCAGCTAATGGAGAAGTATAGAGAGATGATAACATATTTGTATATAATTTTTCTTAATTTGGAGAAGGCGTATGATCAAGTACCGAGAGAATTGATTTGGTGGACATTAAGAAAGAAATGAGTCTCTCAAAGATATGTTGACATGGTTAAGGATATGTACGAAGGTGCTATTACTAGTGTTCGAACTACTACTGGTGAGACTTGTGAATTTTCAGTTTCTATAGGTTTCCATCAAGGTTCTACACTAAGTATGTATCTCTTTGTCTTAGTTATAGATGAAGTAACAAAATAATTGCATGATGATATCTCTTAGTGTATGCTATTTACAGATGATATTGTCTTAATTAATGAGAGTATTGATGATTTAAGTGCTAAGTTAGAGCGTTGGAGACTTGTCTTGGAGTCTAGAGGTTTTAAAATTAGTAGGAGCAAGTCAGAGTTTATGCATTGTAATTTTAGTAATGGAAGAGTGGTACAGGAAGACATGGTTCTAATTGATGGACATAACATTCCAAAGAATAGTAGCTTTCGATACTTAGGGGTCGTTTGGTATCGGAATATGGCCAGGTTATCCCCGATATATCCCCATTCACCGTTTGGTAGAGCCCAAAACGCGGGGATATGCTGGGTTAAGTAAAATGGGGTTAACCTCGAAATGCACCTTATTTCCATGGATAACTCATTCCAAGTAAAACTTGGAATGAGTTATCCCCCCCTCCCCAACCCCGTTCCTGTCCCCCGAACGACCTCGGAGCCATGCCCTCGCCGATCGCACTGTTCACTCCCGTCTCTCGTGAGTGCTCTCTGCCTCCCCTCTTTTGCCTCCGTGCTCTGCAGGCGCGATCGAGATCACCGTCGATCGACTCCAGTCGACTCCCTCCCGGCCGTTTTAGCTCCTCTCGCCACCGGCTCCGGCTCGTGCCATCCGCGAGGGAGGTCGGTCTCCCCTCTAGCAATCGTGCTCCCCAGTGGATCTCTTCCCTCTACTGTGCATCGCCTCCTCAGATCATCGCTGGTGGACCTCTCCCCTTTGCTGGTGTTGGCTTTCGATCATCTCCGGCCAGCTCCCTGTGACTCGTGCCCTCGCTCCATTGCACTGTTTCTCCTCTCTTGTGATTAACTGTGCTTGCCCTCCGCAAATCCTAGACCCCGGATCGACCTCTCTCTCAACTATCTCCCTCTCTTGTGATTAACTGCGCTTACTGGTGATGGCTTTCGATCTCTGTTAGCCGGAGACGAGCCCCCCCCCCCCCGACTGTGTTCCCATTTGTCGTCTATGCGTGTGTGTTACTGCTAACTAACTATTTTATAAAAAGAGTTTGCAGGTTGCCCCTTCCCCCAACGTCGTGGACTGGTGCTTCCTGTTGACGTCTCCTTCCCCTTCAGTGCTCCTTCCCTTCCGATTTGTGGGGTGCTCCTTCCCCGTATAAGGTATTCGTCGTACCACTGTACTGGGAATGTCTTGATTGAATGTGTATCATGGTCTTTTGGAAGGCTATTTATGAATCTATTTTGATGTATAGCATGCTTAATATTCAAGTATTCTTTGTGCCATGCTAATAATTTTGTTTAGGGCATGTCATACTTCATGTTATTGTTAGTATGATGTTGGATATTATCTTTTACATTTTTGAGATATTCGGGTACTTCACATTATAGGATATTGCTTCATATTATTGTCATATGAATACTTTAGTCCATGCTAATAAAAGTATTTTCAGAATACTTTATTGTCATATGGATCTTTAAGTGATGAGGGCATCACACCACATACCCTCTGGCTTGGCACTTCTCTCCCTCCCGGAGGCAGCTAGGGAGCAGCCCTTCTTCAGACGGAACATTGGTGCTTATCATCCTATTACATTTTCCTATTTTCTTGAGTCATTCTGATGTATTTGCCTATGTTTTGAGTCATGTTACTAGGTTATCATGTTATTTACTTATGCTTGTATGTAAGCTAGTGGGCTAATGGGGCTAGTAGGTCTTATTGGGCCATTTCTTTGGTCTGACCCATGGGCGCCCCTCTCCCCACCCCTTGGTCTTCCGTCATTTGTCCATTTCATGAGGACTTTTTGTAAATTGGGTTTTCCTATATATAGGACCCCAAACCCCCTCTTTTGAAGGTAATGAAGTATTGAATATTTGAACATAAGTGCCCCCCCCTCTCTCTCTCTAGCTCTCTCATTCTCTCTCTCTCTCTAGGGGGCGAACCCCTCTCTCTCTCTTCCCCCTTCTCTCTCTCTCTCTCTCTCCCTTGGGCGAACTTGCCCTTTCACCTCCCCCTTCCCCTGCCACCTCAGCTGCCACCTCACCCTCCACCCCTTCACCTCCCCTAGGCCACTTAATACTCATCAATTTCCTCCACTTCCCAAGCAACCCTTCCTATTCCCCATACCCCTTCCCCACCTCCCAGACACCCATCCCTCTTCCCCAAGCAACCTTCCCACTCCCCCACACCCTCATTCATATCCCTTGACCATCCCAATCCCCACCCCACCACAAGTTGCGCACCACCCTCACCAACTACACCCATCCCCTTGCCTTGGCCGACCCCTCCACCCCCCCCCTTCTCCAAGCTTCGGCCCCCTCACCCCTCCACTCTCCTGCACCTCCATACTACCTGCTCCGCCCCTCTCTTCACCCCCACACACCCCTCCCCCATCTGCTATCACCACCACCCTTCCCTCCATTACCAAACTCCAATCCCCCCTACACCTAACCCCACCACCATCCCCTTCATTCAGTCACATCTGCAGGTGGCAGAAGAAGGCTCGTCTTGCAGAAGTTCCCCCGAGGTCATCAAGCGACATCTGAGGGCGTACCTTACCTTTCTGGAAAGGTCGTCCAGTCCACTACGCAGGCGAGGTGGAATCGTCCTGTTCCGAGTTCGGGGCCGTCCGGGAGAGCCATTCTCCCCCGACTGCGCCAGACTCCCTCCGCAGCTAGCCTGAGCCCGATTTGAAGCAGCACCACGACCAACGGCGGAGGATTCAGACCGAAGGCCCTTCATCAAAGTTCTTCCTCCATCTGTCCCCAACCAGGAGCAAGAGACAGAACCTCATTCGGCATCCGGGGGCCAGAGTTCCGAATTTTCTCCCTCAGTCGCGCGGGTCTGCCTCCTGCAGTCTGCAGCGACCAGTTCCCACTCATCGGCGTCCCCCTGTCCACCACGACCTCAGAAGGTGTTTCCGTCAGTTTTTCTGTGTAGAGGCTTTGTCCACGGTTCCAGCGACTCCGACGGTTCGTGATTCGGCATCCAGGAGCGACCGGGGCAACTTCTGCAAGTTGCAGATAGAAACAGGGAGCCACCTGACCCAGAATCTGTTGCTCTACTCAGACCTCCACTGCAGCCATCGACGACGTCAGAATAAATTGACATAAATCAGAAGCGTTTGGGTTCCTGTTATGAAAAGATCCCCCCTGGGCTCGTCATCGGAAAATTCCTGGCTGAGATCTACAGCACTACACCGCCTGTCTATCGCCAACCACAGCAAGCAGTCCTGGTTCGGTAGCGGCTCCTCCTCGTGGGTTTCTCGATCAATCTACCCTCTCGCCTGGCCGGCTTACCGCCCCTCCCTGCGGGAGGTAGTGTTTGTTGTAATCCATCAATTCCCACCCCCGAGATCACCCTCCTGCGTGAGGTGTAGTGAGTGTACACTTAAACAGGTTCGAAGCTTCATCGGCGCAGTGTGCGGGGAACCCACACTTCCCCGCTCGCCCTCGTCTCCGACCGGGGTTGGTTTCCTCAAACCAACCAGGTGAGCCTCCTGCCCTTGCCTCCTTATACCTGTTTATTTAATATCCGCGAAACATATCGGCCGGTAGGAGAGCGAGTGCCCGATCCCGGCGCCACCTTTCAGTGTGGTCACCGTGGCTATAAGTGAGCGAGTGACCCCGTGCCCTTAAGGCATCCGGCCGCCCTTGTTTGTGGGCTTTCAAACCTTCGGGAGGGCTAACTAAAGTGGTGCTGGTCCTCTAACCAGTCAGGGGCTATCTCCATCACCTCGACTCGGCATCACCGGGTCACCACGGGAATCGTGTGCGCACGGTGCGTTGGTAGCTTTAACATATTCTTGGCGCCTTGTAATTGTGATTGCGAATTAGGTCCAAGGAATCAAAGTCTCCGCTGCATTTTGTGTCACATCAGTTGGTATCAGAGCAAGTTATAGACTTGTCTCTACAAGCCTAGGTCCTAGGGTATTTGCATTTTCATCATCCGTGTGCATGTCCACCCGTAGTGGTACCTTGTACCGAGCCGACCCCTCTACCTCGGTTCCACCATGAATCCCATTCTCCAAGGTTACCCAAACATCCCTAGGGAGGCTCCCCAAGCTCCAATGGATCGACTTGAGGCTGCCATTCAAGCCCTCTCGGAGAAAATGAGTGGAATTTCCACCCGCCTAGAGAGACTCGATGAAACTAGGGCCCCGCCTAGGAACCATGCCCAACGGGCACCCCCTCCACGAGTTGAACTTGATAGGGAGGACCTTGAGGATGACTTCCACCGTGAGTATGAGAGGCCCCGCCAACCTAGACATTTTGAAAGGCGACCACGGGAGGATCCGGATGATTACCTCTTGAGGATGATTAAGGTTGAGGCTCCTAACTTTGATGGGTCACATAATCCACATGTCTACCTAAAATGGGAGAATGCTATGGACCAATACTTTGGTTGGTACCCTATGACGGAAGATAGGAAAGTTAGGCTCGCGAATATGCACCTTACCAAACTTGCCAAGACCTATTGGATGAGTGTAGAAACTAGGAAGAGGATTAGGATGGAAGAACCAATCCATACCTGGGAAGACATGAAGACCCAACTTAGGCTCCAATACCTCCCCAACTCCTACCGTGAAGACCATAACCCGAAGAGCACTCCCACTCCCCCGTTTCCTCCCAGTCAACCCAAGACTTCCCTTAGGGCCCCCGCTCCACCTAGGCCCATGACGGCCATCACCCAACCTAAAACTCTCCATCATACCCACACCCCACAAGCTTCCACGGTCCCCACCACTACCCCTCCATCTTCCCCAAAAAGGGACACACCTCCCAGAATCAATCAACCCAGTCCTCCTCGACCCACCCATCTTCCACTACCAACCTCAATCCTACCCCAACTTAGGTCTCCACTTCTTCCACTCCCAAACCCAACCCAAGTTCAAGCCCCCTCACCACCCCGGGTGCACCATGCCCCAACCTTCATCACCCCATCCACAAAAGACCTTCCCATTCCCTTGGAAAGCAAAACCCCCACACCCCAAAAGGATGAGAACGTGGTTGAGGAATATGAGGCTTCCCTAGATTGGGAGGAAGAATATGAAGCCCAATGCCAAGAGTTGGATCAAGAGAACTCATCCCTACCCAAAGAAAACCCATTGAGCCTAACTGGGTACACCCTCCCTCATGAGTTACATGATGATCAGCCAAGTCCTCCCACCCCTCCCTCCATGAGAATTGTGATTCTTGGGGAACCCCTCATTGAGTGGCTTAAACAAGACCTCATCCTCCACATCATGCGCCCCACCATGGATAACCATAACCCAATCGTGGCCACCCTACCATTCCACACAACCTATCCTTCGTTTTACTTTGTGGGAGCTATGAGGGACTTGATTAAAGGCATACTAAGGCAAATAGAGGTGACAAACATGTTGGCCTTAGGAGTGAGTGATACAGGGTACCTTAGTTTCTCACACCCCTCTATCAGGTCCATCATCTCCATTTACACCAAGGGTCCTTGCATAAGTGAGCTTGTATTGTTTCTACCTGAGCCCGATGAGTTTCACACCACCCCCCTACCACAAGAAAAGGGCACTCAACCTAGGGAATCCACTTTAGTTCTTACCCCATTAGGAGACGAGTGCCTGGCCCACACTAGGGAGTGTATGCTTTGGAGAGCTCCAGGTCTAGGATGGGAAGAAGCCTCAATCCCCTCAACCCAAGTCCCCCTAGATCCACATGATCCCTTCCCACTAGCCCTTCTTTGCCAACCCACCTCCTTGCCCTCCTACATCCTTCCCCACCCCTCGTCCCTTTGCGAGGAGCTTTACAGTAGGTCCCACCAGGTTCATGATTCTCACTTCCCTACGTGTACTAGGATGATCACTTGGATTAAAACCACCTCCACTTCACCCACCCCTTGACCCATCTCGAGCCTTGTGGCCACTCCCTATGGGCTTCCGAGTATTCATCACCCACCACCCACTCCCTCCTACCCTCACCCGCCATGTCGAACCTAACCCACCCATTCCAAAACTTAGCCCACACTATGAGAGCCATGACCATGGGTGACATCTACCTAGGAAAGGAGGAATTGACCCATCCCATGATGTCCACGTTCTTGGACCCCTTCGACCCCCATGAGTGGAAACCCCCAAATCATCCCCCACCCAAAGATGGGACCATCTTGATAGAAATACATATGTCACAACATTCTGCATCATGTGGTAAGGCTAGTCATGTCATTTGTGTCACATACACACTAGGTCCAGTGCACGACAGGATTACATTTGAACAAGCGGGTCCTCCCCCACTCTTCATCCATCTCATTCATGATAGGGCCACTTGTGGCTGCCCCGGACCACCTAAGTGCATCAAGGTCCACATGACTCCTAAGCATGATAGGTTTACATCTGGATGTCCAGGCCCCCCTAGGTCAATCCAAGTGAAGTCAAAACATGAAGAAAGCATTCATGGATGTCCCGGACCCCCGGCATCAAACACCCCTTTGCATGATAGTCTCATCTATGGATGTCCCGGTCCTCCTAGGTCCATCGAGGTCTATGTAGCGCCACTGCATGCTAGGTCCCCATTTGGTTGTCCAGGACCCCCATTATCCACTAGTGAATCAACATTCACAGAGTTGCATGGAAACATTCGCAAAAACATCAACAAGAGCAACGAGATTTACAAGAAGTCTGCTGACTCCCACCGCCGCCACCAAGAATTCCAGATTGGTGATTTTGTGATGGTGAGAACTGAGAGGTTGTTCCCTGGGAATACTTCGAAGTTGAGGTCGCGTGGAGCTGGCCCCTTCCAGGTGCTGAGACGCCTTGGCACCAATGCTTACGTGTTGGACCTCCCTGAAGAGTACGGAGTAAGCCCCACATTCAATGTGGTTGACCTGGTGCCCTACAAGGGCCCCACGGTGATACCCGGTGAGGAAATCCAGCCTACTCCCTCCTTTGAGAGCGCCCCCACACCCCAGAGAGCTCAACCCCATTTGAGAAACCGGCGCGATGAAGTGGAGCAGATATTAGATGAACAGGTTACCATCACAAGGAGCAAGGCGTATGAGCGCTACCTGGTCAGGTGGAAGGGACGACCACCCTCGGACGATACCTGGGTGAGCCGGGAGGATCTCCAGCAGTTGTCCCCCGATCTCCTAGAGCAGTACCGCAGCAGGGAGGGCCTTTACTCGACAGAGTCGAGCTCTTCGCCGCCCGGGAGAATTGATGAGGGCATCACACCACATACCCTCTGGCTTGGCACTTCTCTCCCTCCCGGAGGCAGCTAGGGAGCAGCCCTTCTTCAGACGGAACATTGGTGCTTATCATCCTATTACATTTTCCTATTTTCTTGAGTCATTTTGATGTATTTGCCTATGTTTTGAGTCATGTTACTAGGTTATCATGTTATTTACTTATGTTTGTATGTAGGCTAGTGGGCTAATGGGGCTAGTAGGTCTTATTGGGCCATTTCTTTGGTCTGGCCCATGGGCGCCCCTCTCCCCACCCCTTGGTCTTCCGTCATTTGTCCATTTCATGAGGACTTTTTGTAAATTGGGTTTTCCTATATATAGGACCCCAAACCCCCTCTTTTGAGGTAATGAAGTATTAAGCAAATTTGAGCCACTTAAGTGCATCTCTCCCTCTCTCTCTAGTTCTCTTCTCTCTCTCTCTCAAAAAGGGGGCGGCCCCCTCTCTCTCTCCTCCCCTTCTCTCTCCCAAATTCGACCTACTCTCTCTCTCCCTCTCTTGCCACATCACCTTCCACCTCAGCCCAACCCCTCCTCTCCCCTAGGTCCATTCAATTCTCCCATTCATTCCCCCCATAACCCAAGTAACCTTTCATCTTCCTAGGCAACCCTCCATTCTCCAAAGCAACCATCCCACTTCTTCCCCTAGCAACCTTCCCTCTTCCCCAAGCAGCCATTCCACTTCCCCACACCTCCATTCATATCCCCAAGAGAATCAAATCCCACTCCCACCAAAACTTGCGCACCCCTCCCCCCTCTCCATCTACCCATCTCCTTGCCTTGGCCGACCCCTCCATTCCCCTCTCCTAGCTGCGGCCCTCTTCCCCCTCCACCCATCTGACCTCTCTCTCCCCTACTCCACCCCCTCACACACACCCCTACCCCATCATCCTTCATCCCCACCCACTCACCATCATTAACCACCACTCCAATCAACCTAGTTCATCCCCTATCCACTTCACTCTGTTCAGTCTGCAGGTGGCAGAGACAAGATCGTTTTGCAGAAGCCGCCACGGAGTCAGCCGGAGACATCTGAGGATGTACCATACCTTTCTGGAAAGGTCGTCCAGATAGCTTCGCAGGCGAGGTGGAATCGTCCTGTTCCGAGTTTGGGGCCGTCCGGGAGAGCCATTCTCCCCCGACTGCGCCAGACTCCCTCCGTAGCTAGCCTGAGCCCGATTTGAAGCTGCACCACGACCAACGGCGGAGGATTCAGACCGAAGGCCCTTCATCAAAGTTCTTCCTCCATCTGTTCCCAACCAGGAGCAAGAAACAGAACCTCATTCGGCATCCGGGGGCCAGAGTTCCGAATTTTCTCCCTCAGTCGCGCGGGTCTGCCTCCTGCAGTCTGCAGCGACCAGTTCCCACTCGTCGGCGTCCCCCTGTCCACCACGACCTCAGAAGGTGTTGCCGTCAGTTTTTCTGTGTAGAGGCTTTGTCCACGGTTCCAGCGACTCTGACGGTTCGTGATTCGGCATCCAGGAGCGACCGGGGCAACTTCTGCAAGTTGCAGACAGAAACAGGGAGCCACCCGCCCCAGAATCTGTTGCTCTACTCAGACCTCCACTGCAGCCATCGACGACGTCAGAATAAATTGACATAAATCAGAAGCGTTTGGGTTCCTGTTATGAAAAGATCCCCCCTGGGCTCGTCATCGGCAAAATTCCTGGCTGAGATCTACAGCAACTACACCGCCTGTCTATCGCCAACCACAGCAAGCAGTCTGGTTCGGTAGCGGCTCCTCCTCGTGGGTTTCTCGATCAATCTACCCTTCTCGCCTGGCCGGCTTACCGCCCCTCCCTGCGGGAGGTAGTGTTTGTTTGTAATCAATTAATTCCCACCCCCGAGATCACCCTCCTGCGCGAGGTGTAGTGCATGTACTCTTGAGCAGGTTTTTTTTGAAGCTTCATCGGCGCAGTGTGCGGGGAACCCACACTTCCCCGCTCGCCCTCGTCTCCGACCGGGGTTGGTTTCCTCAAACCAACCAGGTGAGCCTCCTGCCCTTGCCTCCTTATACCTGTTTATTTAATATCCGCGAAACATATCGGCCGGTAGGAGAGCGAGTGCCCGATCCCGGCGCCACCTTTCAGTGTGGTCACCGTGGCCATAAGTGAGCGAGTGACCCCGTGCCCTTAAGGCATCCGGCCGCCCTTGTTTGTGGGCTTTCAAACCTTAGGGAGGGCTAACTAAAGTGGTGCTGGTCCTCTAACCAGTCAGGGGCTATCTCTATCACCTCGACTCGGCATCACCGGGTCACCACGGGAATCGTGTGCGCACGGTGCGTTGGTAGCTTTAACATATTCTTGGCGCCTTGTAATTGTGATTGCGAATTAGGTCCAAGGAATCAAAGTCTCCGCTGCATTTTGTGTCACATCATTAAGTATCTTGATCACCTCTGTCAACATCAATAAAGTAACATTCTACACTGGCTTAACACATACAACAAAATCAGCCTGCTCTCCCTATTTGAGTGATGTCCATGATGTATTTCCAGAATCCAAGCTCAATGTCCCATTATACTCAACTTTGGGTTATTATCTCTTCTCCAAGTTACACATGTACTTCGCAATTTTTTTCCATCACCTTCTAATGTGAGTCTATGTAATTAGCCACATCAACATAGCAAGCCAGTTTATCTGCTTTCTCATCAGGAATTTCAACAGAAAACCCCTGCTCAAAAGCCATAACAAGCTCCACTTTGTCCAAGCTATCCAACCCAAGGTCCTTTTGGAAATCAGCCGTTCCAGTCACCTGTTAGAAGTTAGAACGCATAATCATTATAATCTTCAGAGTGATGTGCATAGCAAAGATCCCTTTGCCTACAGTTTATACACCACAAAGTAGTTTGTCGCAAAGTTTTACCCCCATCCTTTAGTGGCAGAATCATATGAAAGTTGTTTGCTGTTGTCGGGCAAAGACATTAGTGTAAACAGAGGTTTCGGAATTCGCATTTAGGAAACTCATAGACATATGGTGCCAATTGCCATGCATAGGGGTAGCAGAGAATTAGCAGCAGCTGCCTTCATCCCCATCCCATCCTCCCATGTTGATCATCGAATGACTTGTTCTTTGACATGAAAAAAAAAAACACCTCCAGAAGTGCTTGTCGTTGTATGAATCCTTCACATTATCTTGTTTATGACATGTTATAAGATACTTCAGATTATGATGTTGGATTGCTTCATATTATTGTCATATGAATACTTTAGTCCATGCTAATAAGTTTGGTTAGGGGATATTATCTTCTGCAGTTTTCAGCACTTCGGGTGCTTCATATTATCTTCATTTAACAGTCATTTGGGCTCATTTGCATTGATCTCATTTCCGGATTCTTATGATTAATTGTCTTCTACTCCGGACTGCTCCTTCCTGTTGACGTCTTCTTCCCCTTCATTGCTCCTTCCCCGGTGATGTGTAGGCTCCTTCTCCGTGGTCGTGTTAGCCTGAAATTTATTTCACAATCATGTGTTGTATTTGCATTCGCCTCACTTCTCTTTTCCTAATGATTAATTATGTTTTTTTAAATAAGTATGAGTGCATCTAAAGATGGGAAAAGTAGAGTGGCAAATTGGAGCAACGAAGCAGATGTGATTTTTGTAGATCTCCTGGTACAACACAAGGTGAGCAACGACGGTTTCGCTAATAGAAATTTCACAAAGGAGGCATGGAGGGAAACAGTAAAAAAATTTAATGAGTTGACCAAGTTATAATACTCAATGGAGAATTTGAAAAATCGGTTTAAAAATCTGAAGAAAAGATACTATTTAATTGTGACTATAAAGAATAGATCAGGATGGGGATGGGATGATGACAAGAAAATGCCAACACCAGGCACAGAGGAAACTTGGGATGATCTCATAGCGGTATGTAACATACGTATTGCATAGTTAATTGTTTAACTTAACTTTGTTTAAATGATCAACATGTCTGTTTATTTTTCAGATCAATAAAGAGTACAAATCAATTCAAGGGAAGCCTTTCTTGATTTTAGATCAAATGGAGTTGATTTGCTCAAATTCCATGTCAAGAGGGGATGACGTCGTATGTAATGAAGGTTCCTCTTACCTTGACACACGTAGTGACCCTGGTGATGAGGAGCAGCAAACTGTGGAGCAAGAATAAGGGTTAGATTTCAATATTAACACTTTCTTGAATGACATTGATACTCCTGAAAATAATCAGCAACCATCGCAAAGGGAACTTCCAAATGTTGAGACATTCGGGGCCAGTCCCTCTATGGCCAAGACCATTCCTTCATGTAGTAATATAAATAGGAAGAGGAAGCGGAGTTCCCAGGGTAATGAGGATTCAATTGACAAGTTGGTAGACTTGGGTCGTGAAAGGTTGACCTTGACAAAAGAGATGCTCCAATTTCAGAAAAAATTTATACCGTCAATGGATGAGGCAATTAATATGCTCATCAAGTTGCTTGGACTTCCTCAGCAGGATATCTATAGAGCTATTGAACTTATCAAGTGTACCGAGGATCGTTCCATCTTCACGTCTCTTCCAGAAGATTTGAAATTGGGATGGATATTTACCCGTCTGGGAAACTATTGAAATCGCCATTGATATCCTTTTCATACTTACAATTACATGTGCAATTTTATTTATTCACAGTTACTTATTTAATGAAATTAGCTTTAGCTTTAATGATGGTTCATTTCCATGAATTGCTTCTTAGTATGCTATTGCACACTTATAAATGCTACTTGTTTTTGTTTTGTAGGATATTTTATTTTCTATTATCAATGAATTTTGGAACTATTGGCACCGGTCCATCACTTGACACGCTCATTAAGTTTATGATGGATGAAGAGAACTATTGGGATGAAGTTGAACATATAGTTCTCATTCAAATATTGTCCTCCGACATATGTATCCCTAGGACCCCAATGCACACAGATGTTGGTCGAGGTCATAAGTGGGTTAAACAATTAATGGCCGATCATGTTGGTAGATCATACTCTACTTTTCGGGTGCACCAGCACTTATTCTTAAGGTTAAGGGACAAATTGATGGAAAGGGGTGTACTTAATGACACCAAAAATATGTCAGCTAGTGAGCAATTAGCTATATTTCTCCTCGAGGTTGGACATGGAGTTGGCAATATATTACTCAGAGAATGGTTCCAACATTCAGGAGAGACGATAAGTCGGCATTTTAACAATGTACTCATGACAGTGTTATCCTTGCGCCGTGACTATATTAAGAAGCCGTCTGTTGAAGATCCAGTACATCCAAAAATTCGATATGATCCTAAATTTTTTCCCTTCTTCAAGGTGATGTACTTTATGATCATTAGCAAATACACATGCATTAATTAGTTCCTTCGAATGTTTGTTAATTGTTATTAATTATGCTTCTGCTTTGTCATCAGAATGCACTTGGTGCAATTGATGGCACACATATACCTGCAAAGGTTCCGGTTGTTGACCAGCCTCGTTATCGAAATCGGAAGGGTGAAACATCCCAGAACGTCATGGGATATGTCAATTTTGATCTAATGTTTAGTTATGTTGTTGTGGGTTGGGAGAGATCAGCTTCAGACATGAAAGTCCTCAGGTGGGCCTCGAAAAAGATGGATTTACCGTACCAGAAGGTAAATGTTATTCAATTGATAGATCTATCTATGTTCCGTTCCCCATACTTATTAGAATTCCATCTCGTTTCTTGTCATAGGAAAATTCTGGTTGGTGGATGCAGGATACGCAAACATCCCCCGCTTTTTAGCACCGTACCGCGGCACAAGATATCATCTGCCAGAGTACAAGGGTAATAGGAGAAGGGTTGCACATAGGGATAAAAAGGATTTGTTCAACCATAGGCACGCACAACTACGCAATTGTGTTGAGCGTGCTTTTGGTGTCCTGAAATCATGTTTCACAATTTTGGTAAAACGTCGTAATTATCCAATTAAGACACAAGCTAGAATTGTAATGGCTTGTTGCGTGCTCCACAATTTCATTAGAAGGGAGCAAGGTGTTAATTTAATTTTCCAATAAGCCGAAGATGACGTGGACAATCCTGGTGATGAGGAGGTCGATGAAGGGGATAATGTCAGTAGGACAGAGGCTACTAGAGGGGAAAGATTCCGGAAACGTTTGGCAACTCGCCTTTGGGCCCATCATAGTTCACGGGGGTATTTAGTCTATTGTTAACCTAATTTATATTATTTTATATCCTTCACAGTTATGTTTACAAGTAGCATATAACTTGTCTATTGCAGGCGTCGTCAGGTGGAATCTTAAAATGAGGAGTGACATTATGATATTGTCAATTTGAATTAGACAATTTTACATGTTGTGTAATTAGACATTATACATGTTGTGTACTTGAATACTTTTATTCTCTGTCATTTATTTTCTGTTTAGTTGTATATGATTTGGACTGTGCATATATAACATAATTTCCTTACAGTTTCTCAGATATGACTTCTGATCTTTTTTTTTTTGGATGAGCTTCAGACAACCAAAATTATACTATGCAATCTACACACTTTCTTGAATATGATCGTTTGAACACTCACATAATTTTCTGGAGTAGCCTAGCTCAATTGCCACTTTATATGGGTTTCAGGATGCTACACTGCACAACATGCGTGGTCGATGCTACAATGCACATGCTTGGACTTGTTACTAGATTTATGTTATATCTCTGTGCTCATATTTGCTATTTTGGTGTGTATTTAACATTTTTTACTACTTACAGGAATATTATCCTTGCATAGGACGTTGGGCTATGATGATGGGAAGGAGCATTGATGTGATGAGGAGGACTGTGGGGGTATCGCATTACATTCCCCTATTTGTAGGCCCCACCGATGATAGTGGGTTGGATGGCCTTATGGCAGCCCCTACTATGAGGTTGGATGGTGTTACTGTAGGGGTTCTATGGGAAGTGACTGCAGCACTTGTCTTCCAATGATTGTCATTTGTGAATATTGTCCATCTGAGCCAAATAACATGACATATCAAATATAAGTTGGTGCCTTGTACATTATAGTTAAGTGTTTATAACATAATTCTTTTTCAAGATAAAACCAGTAGGATTCAAAATTAATGGGTGAGGCAAAATATGATCCTATTCAGTGTCAATGTGGCATAGGGGAATGTGTTATCAAGATTTCTCAAAGCAGCAAGAATCCCCAACATCCCTATTATTGCTGCCCACTTGGCGTATGTTGTTTTCACCCTACCGTGCCATTTTGGTTTACATGTTATGTATGTCATTTTATCTTGTACATTTGCTCACAGCTTGGGAATGATAAGTCATGTCGGTTCTTCATGTGGGTGGATGAAGTATTACTGTGTCCTTGTGGCAAAGGACCTTGTAGAAGGCGGACCTCAAACACTAGTAAGAATAAAGGGAAAATATTTTATGTATGTCTAGAATCTAAGATACGTGGCCAACATTGTTTATGGTTATTGTTTTTACATTCCTTATAAAATATACCTAATGTGAATATCTTTTACTTGTAGGCTGACAAAACAACATCAGGTTGCGGGTTCTTCGTGTGGGCAAAAGATATGTCAATGGTATGGACTAATTTATGTTTTTAATGTGAATGTTTAATTTTACACAGCCGAGTGTGTGCTGTGCCAGGGTAAATTTTATGTTTTTTGTCGTAATATGAATGTTTAATTATACACAGCCGAGTGTGTGCTGTTTATGTTTTTTATTGTAATGTGAATGTTTAATTATACACAGTCGAGTGTGTGCTGTTAATGTTTTTTGTCGTAATGTGAATGTTTAATTATACACAGCCGAGTGTGTGCTGTTTATGTTTTTTGTCGTAATGTGTGTGTGTATGTGTGTTTAACTCACATACATTGGGTCAACTCCATGCTCTTTGTTAGGAACTAGACCCTAGTATGTAATAATTCCCTTTATAAGAACCCTCCATTTGATTGGGCCAGTTGAAAACCACTACCTTCACAAGGTTTATCATCATCTTTTAGTCATATGCCTAAAATTCCTTCATAGATATGATTTCCCAACATCTGTGCTAAAATTTAGCTTCGAATCATGAACAATAGAGAAATTGTTGGAATTAGGGTCTCAAGCTTTGAGTTCAGCCTTTGGTAACTGCATATCCTGCAACACCCTTACTAGCTATCTCTAGAATTTTCAAGTCCATGAAGTGTGATACGTCGTGGCTTCTATAAATTATCGTCAGAGATATAAATTAAACTGCATAGAATTTAGATTTCTCCTGAACTAAATTGAGTTTGTATTTGTCCCCTACGTTGGTGTTGTTGCTTCATTGAAGCTGTGTGACAATAAAGTCCACTTTCCCATCCTAGAATAGAAGGGAAATGAGTACGAAGATGAATGGATTTAAGTTTGGTGCTCCCAAGCTTGGGAGCACCAAACTTTAGTTCAGTTTTCTTGCTGTTTGATTTTCAAATCAGCTGTAGAGAGAGGGTGAGGTGTTCTTCTCAAGGTGGAGGTGGCCAATCTCTGTTTGAAAGTAGCCAATGGGTGATAGGTTGAACTATGTGCTAGTTGAAAACTACCTGCATCATTGTATTGGCAGCTAAGTCCATGTAAGGGCTTCATGGCAAGTTTTGGGAGCTATACCTGGCAGTTTTTTTCATTCACTACAAGAGCCCATCTAATGCTCTTGATATATGCCTGTGAAGGTTGAGATAAAAGGATCTACAGGTTCCAATGAAAAGGTATGCGATGCATGTATCTTTATTGCATGCCTATAAATTATGAAATATTATACAGTATGCAGAACTACTTATGGGTATCCAAATATGAGTAAAACTTTCCATAGGGCGTTGAGGCAAGGCAAAGTATTTATGGGTGTGTGTGTGTGTGTGTGTGTTCAGGGGAGATACAATGTGTGTGTGTGTGTGGGTTCAGTGAAGACTGGCAGAATATGTGCAGGAGATTGATGATGAACTCACAAACCCAATTGTAAAACCGATGGACATGTGTGGGTGCAGGACACTGGCAGAAGGATGGGCTGCCCATTTACGTGTGTGTGTGTGTGTGTGTTCAGGGGTGTGTGTGTGTCCAATTTAACGTGTGTGTGTGTTCAGGGGAGACATGGGTGTGTGTGTGTGTGTGTTCAGGAGAGATACAATGTGTGTGTGTGTGTGTGGGTTCAGTGAAGACAGATTCTTCCTTGCTCCCCACAACATAATGCAATACTTTTTTTAAGTTCTTGCATAGTCCAATGCCAACATGTGCATGCGATATATGTGCAAGAGATTTAATGCTCCTTCCCATTGTGTGGATTCAGTGAAGACACATTAATGTGTGTGAATTGCTCCTTCCCATTGTTCAGTGCTCCCAAAGTTCAATGTCGATATTATACTCCTTCCCAATGTCAAACTCTCGGTAGTCTTATCAGGTATATATGAGGCAATGATGATTGGGTGGATGGCTTAACGATAACCCCCAACTAATATGATGGAACATGATCCGTGTGATTACATTATCTCATATTGTTTTGAGCCTCATCTCCTTACTCTTCTCAAGTTCATATACTTTGCACTCAATGTTATAATTTGTGATTATATCATACACAGTTTTCAGGAAAAGTGTTCAAATCAGCGGGCAGTAGAAATCTCTAACATATCTACAACATGACATATTGAAGAACATGCATTGGTGGAAGATTTAAGAAGAACAATCGAGATGGAAAAATTTTCAGCCGATCGAACTGTGAAGCTATGTGAAATTTTGTTGACAAAATTTGATCAATTGAAGCTATGTAATAAAAAGTGATATGGATTTTTTTTACGACTATCATTTGTGAGGACATGTACACATGAAACTCTTTTTTGTAAAAGTATATCTTTTTGTAAACTTTTTTTAATTGTGAAGCTACTTATGTTAGGATCATTTACACCAGACGCTAATATTAATATGGATTGCATGTCTACGTATGTTATTTGGTGCACCCGTAATTATTTTTTAAGATTACATGTGAATTATTCATCTTTTATGCGCACGTAAAATAGTATATAAAACACACCATTTTAACCAAAGTAAAGAATCCAAATATTATAATAGTTACAGCATCGGTCATATTTTGAGTGATCATACAATATCTTTAATTACAAAGAACTATTCTATTTTGTAATTATATTCTATGTAAGTCAAATCAAAGATAGGGAAAAAAAGGAAAGAGAGATTAAAATAATTTTTTTGTTATTGATGTACGTTGATGATGAATTACAAATCCTAAAAACATAGAGCACTACATTAGTTAATTATATTGATATTAATTAAGAACAATAAATAGTTATTGAAATGTATTATTATCACTAAGTAACTTTTAAAGGAGGAAAAAAAATCAATATCATTAGTGCTAATTAATTTTAACGTAGAAAATATTAGATATATTCACAGTCTCATTATTACTAATGGACAATTATAGAATCAAAATATTTAATTAGAAATTTCATTATCACTAAAGAATAATTAAAGTAGAGTTTGAATTATGTTACTCGTGATATGATATTAATATTAAATTGAACATTTTTATTAATGATCGCTATATTACATAACTATGTTAAAGTTAAGTTATACTATTTAATTACTCATAATTAGGAATAAAATAATCATTAATATCATTTTACTAACTATTTTTTAAAAGATAATATCTTAATTAATATCTTTATTTTTACTATTTTAGATTAATATGAAATTTAATTTTGTAATATTTTTAATAATATTAATAAAACTTATCTATTAAAATCTGTTTTAGGGTCTTTGTTAGTCGTAATCATGAATGTAAAGTTTAATTAAGTATCATTTTTCACTAAAAGAAATTACATTATAAATTTTCTAATCCCATCCAAACAAAGAATAACATCATATGCCTTAACCCGGGATAAGAAGGACAATATGATAATTTTTCAGTACTTATTCTCATTTGTATCCCCATTTTTTACCAAACAAAGAATAGAAATATTCTCGTACTTATCCCTTCGCATACCAAACATACACGAAAATAAGAATAAGAATACTTTAACCCAGAATGACTTATACCTATTCTCCACTTAAATTATCCCGATACCAAACATCACCTTAGAGTCTATAATACAAGAGAATGGGGAGAATCGGGAGATTTATGACGATGTTACACATAGGATTAAGGTAGACTGGTTAAGATGGAGAAGCGCATCAGGAGTCCTTTGTGATCGTCGTATGTCTGTGAAACTCAAAGGGAGGTTTTATAGAACGGCTGTAAGACCTGCTTTGTTATATGGTACCGAGTGTTGGGCAGTACGAAAAGAACACATTCACAAAATGTGTGTAGCAGAGATGAGGATGTTGAGATGGATGTGTGGTAAGACTAAGAAAGACAAGATTAGGAATGAGTGCATCCGTAAGGACTTAAGGATAGTCCCAATTGATAGTAAAATGATAGAAAATAGACTCGGGTGGTTTGGACATGTGTTTCGTCGTCCTAACTCAGAGCCGGTTAAAAGATGTGACCGAATCTTAGTAGATGCTAGTAAAAGAGCTCGAGGAAGGCCTAAAATGAGATGGTGCGATGTTATTAGGAAGGACATTAGTTTCTTGGGTTTAAATATGAATATAATACTTGATAGAAATCTTTGGCGGAACAGGATTCATGTAGCCAACTCCAAATAATTGGGATAAGACTCTGATGATGATGAGACACCTAACCAGGGGAACTTTCAATGCAAGAAACATGAGAATTAACCACGTACAAGAAGTAAAATATCAGCATCAATATTCACACAAGCCATAATATAAAGCCGTTAATCAGAGATAAACTCATTTTTTTAAAAAAAAAAAAGGAACTACTGAAATCACAGATGTCTGATAACGATACTGAACCTCCTTCACATGGAACTATCATACTCGATCTAAGCTACATGAAAGACTAATGAGCAGCATAGCAGCAGATTGAACATAAGCTAGATAATTGTATAACGTTGCACCAAAGAAGATAGTGTTCTTCACAAGTCATCTGAAATGCTTCATAAACTGAGGTTAACTAGGCATTTTTGGGGTTGTCACAGTCTATACTTGTACATTCTTTTTCATTTAAACATTAGTGATACTACCCACTTTCAAAAAAAAAACCTAGGCATTATATCTAAAAGATCCCAGCAACAACACAAAATATTAGTAAACCATTGACTAAACACTAAAATCCAAAACCAACTTGTGGCTACTAGTAAATGGTCTTCAGATATTTTCAAGCATATTGGCAAAAAACCACTCAAAGGGTCCAATTACCTGTTAAAAATTCCAAAACAAGTCAAGTCTAAGACTACGCATCTACAAAAAAATTTACAAACTATAAACAAGTAATCATAAAGAGTAATGTTACAGATTGTATAAAGAGTGTAGCAAAATGACTCTTAGGCGAATATAAAGGTAAAAAGAATTTGGAAAAAGAGACTTGGTGGTGGAACAAGGAAATCCAAAATACCATTAGAGTAAAAAAAGAGTGTTTTAAAATTTGACAAACTAACAAAAATAATCAAGCCCTAGATACTTATAAAATGACTAAAAAGAGGGCTAAGAAAATAATTAGTGAAGCTAAATCAAAGGTATTTGAAGATTTGTATAATAAATTAGAAACCCGAGAAAGTGAAAATGATATATTTAAACTTTCTAAATTAAGAGAAAAGAAAACTAGAGATCTAGATCGTGTTCGTTGTATTACAGGTGAAGATCAAAAGATTTTAACTAAAGATCTTGAGATTAAAGAGAGGTGGCATAGTTATTTTCAGAAGTTACTTAATGGAGATTGCATCAAGGATTTCTCTTTAGAAGGTGCCCAAGAGTTAACAATTTTTGATAAATATCAGTATTTCAAGTGTATCAAGATATCAGAAGTGGAGGATGCTTTAAGAAAAATGAAAGTGGGCAAGACCTTAGGACCATATAGTATACCTATTGAAGTATGGAAAGGCCTAGGAGACATTGGTATTCAGTGACTAACTAAACTTTTCAATAAAATTTTAAAGGAACGGAGAATACCTGAATACTAGAGAAAAAGTGTTGTAGTTCCTTTCTATAAAAATAAAAAATATATTCAAAACTATAATAATTATCGTGAAATTAAGCTTATGAGGCATACTATGAAACTTTAGGAAAGAGTAATCGAAAATTACATCTGATGTATGAATACTGTATCGAAAAATCAGTTTAATTTTATGCCGAATAGATCTACTATAGAAGCTATTTTCTTACTACGACAGCTAATGGAGAAGTATAGAGAGATGATAACATATTTGTATATGATTTTTCTTAATTTGGAGAAGGCGTATGATCAAGTACCGAGAGAATTGATTTGGTGGATATTAAGAAAGAAATGAGTCTCTCAAAGATATGTTGACATGGTTAAGGATATGTACGAAGGTGCTATTACTAGTGTTCGAACTACTACTGGTGAGACTTGTGAATTTTCAGTTTCTATAGGTTTCCATCAAGGTTCTGCACTAAGTCCGTATCTCTTTGTCTTAGTTATGGATGAAGTAACAAAATAATTGCATGATGATATCTCTTAGTGTATGTTATTTGCAGATGATATTGTCTTAATTAATGAGAGTATTGATGATTTAAGTGCTAAGTTAGAGCGTTGGAGGCATGTCTTGGAGTCTAAAGGTTTTAGAATTATAGGAGCGAGTCAGAGTTCATGCATTGTAATTTTAATAATGAGAGAGTGGTACATGAAGACATGATTCTAATTGATGGACATAATATTCCGAAGAGTGGTAACTTTCGATACTTAGAGTCTATCATACAAGAGCATGGGGAGATTTATGACGATGTTGCACATAGGATTAAAGCAGGCTGGTTAAAATGGAGAAGTGCATCAGGAGTCCTCTGTGATCATCGTATGCATGTGAAACTCGAAGGAAGATTTTATAGAACGGCTGTGAGACTTGCTTTGTTATATGGTACCGAGTGTTAGGTAATACGCAAGGAACACGTTCACAAAATGTGTGTAGAAGAGATGAGGATGCTGAGATAGATGTGTGGTAAGACTAAAAAAGATAAGATTAGGAATAAGCGCATCTGTAAGGACTTGGAGATAGCCCCAATTGATAGTAAAATGAGAGAAAATAGACTCAGATGATTTGGACACGTGTTTCGTCGCCCTAACTCAGCGCTGGTTAAAAGATGTGACCAACTCTTAGTGGATGCTAGTAAAAGAGCTCGAGGAAGGCCTAAAATAAGATGGTGCGATGTTATTAGGAAGGGCATTAGTTTCATGGGTTTAAATCTGAATATAGCACTTGATAGAAATCTTTGGCAGAACAAGATTCATGTAGCCGACTCCAAATAGTTGAGATAAGGCTCTGATAATGATGAAACAAGTAATCATAACTGAGGTGTGCAACAGAACACATTTTGCAACAAATTTGGTGAGAAGTCAAGATCAGTCTTTTCATTCCTGGCTGAAATTAAACAAAGATGATGTATACTCTGAAAATATCAGGTCAACAACATCCATATACAAGATATTCTGAAATCTTATCCCACATCATTCATATATAATCTTACACCACAATTGAGCATACACCAACAAAGGCCCCAATATCATGCACTTTTCTTCAATGATAACAGAAGAATTGATTATTGTTAAAATTAAAAAAAAAGACATGATGAAGCAGAAGGCACCCCTTTTTGTAAAAAAAATAAACAAATAGACAAAACAAAGCAGAAAGAAGAGGTTTTGCAGAGCTTTCAACATGCTTGTTGACGGATTGGATATGAAATTGGACCGAAGAAAGTTATATTGTGCACAGGATGCCAGGGGAAAATGCATACATCAAAGACCAACAATACAAACTACAAAATGGCTAAGTATGCTTAAAAGGTGAAGTTATAAATAGTTAAATTGAAGTCCAAGTATATTAAAAATAAAAAAGCACAGGTGAAGAGGACATGCCAGTTATTTATACAAAGAATTATGGGGTAAAAGGGAGAGACTATACTTAACTGTAAAGCTGATGAAGAACATCAGCACTCTACAAGATCCAATAATAGATACAAGGATTTTGTGGAGTTTTTGAGCAGTCCATAAATAATACTACTAATCAGCAGCCCTCAATAAAAAATTAAAGAAACAAAAAGGCGTGCAAGCAAAAATCAATGAACTTTGGGATAGAAATGTATCCACATAAATATTCTCAAGTCTGAAGTCCTCTTGAATCTTGATTAGTAAAAGTTCCAATGAACAGACCACAAAAAATGTAGATCACAGCAAACAGACATGGTGGTTTATAATAGATATTCTTCCTGCAATTTTACTAATTCCTATTTTGGTTCTTTAATCCATTTTGGGTGATAACGATAACATGATTACTGCAATAAGCAACATGCACATGGATTATCATCGGTACATAAACACATCAATGCACATATAATTGCTAAAACTCCTATGCTATCCCTCAACAACAAGATAATTGTTCCAATTATTAAGAATTGTTACATGCAATCTAAGGAGTTGACCCATAATCACAAGAAAAACTACTGCCAGACATTCTTATTCACTTGAATGGCAAAAGTCATATCAACGGAGATGGGATAAACAAGCAAAGCACCTGCATAACATCCGCAACGCCCTTCCTCCTTGCGCCCAAGCCGATGCCAGGCAATCCAAACAAGCCATCACTTCCCCGCTCAACCCATTCTGCCGAGGGTTGCTGTGGTCCATTCCTCCGCGGCCCGATCCTCAACTCTGCCAGCTCCTCTTCCACATCACGCAGAGGAAGTTCGTGTTGAAGCAAAAACAACGAACTGCTGTTTCCATCATCGAATCCACCCCCGGGTAGGTGCTTTGTCCTGTCGCCTATCCTGCCAAAGGCGGACGCGCCCGCCTGGAACCGCTGGGCGACGCGCCAGTCCTCCTTGGAGATGACCGGCGGGGGGAGCCTCGGATTAACGTTATCATTGGAGTAGTAATAGGACAGGTACGCCGGGTGAGACCTCAGCTCCTCCTCGGACAGCACGCCCCCGGGGCCATAGCCCCCCGTCAGATTGGCGTCGCCGAAGTTGGGGTCCCCGAAGATGCTGCCGACGGCATTCCGCGCCCCCTCCACCGTCGGCGGGGCGCTCCCGCTGCGGAAGATGTTGAGCTCCCTCTCCCGCTCGAGGACGGCCGCAGCAGCCGCCCTGCTGCGCCGCTGCTGTTGCTGCTGGTTCTGCCACAGCAGGGCCTCCATATCCTTCTCGAAGCCCTCCAGCTTGCCATTCCCCAGGCCCGCCGGCATCTTCCTGGGGCTCTCCGTCGCCATCATCGAAAACCCTAACGCTTCCTCCATCTCCCCGCACCGGGGGGGAGAGCTAGCAGGAATTCGCTATAAATAAATAGCAAGGAACGGCCTAAGCCAGGGTGTAGCCGGAATGCTGGATCGGTAAGAGAGAGAAAGGCAGCTCGGCTTCACACGATTTCCCGCATCAGATGGCATAGGAAGACCAACTAAAAACTACAAAGTACAAACGCCTGATTCAAACATTCCAAAACAGAACGAGAGCACAGGGAGAGCAAGGTTTCTACTGTCCACTTTCCGGGCTTTGTGTCTGGCAGATAAAAAAGGAAAGTTGTAGGGTAGATGTGTAGTTATGTTTAGGAGAGAGGGGGCAAGGAGAAAACTGAAGTGGAAGTGTAGGAGCCTAGGATGGGGGACGAAAAGTAAAAATCGCCCACGGCTTCGGGGATGATAAAAGCGAACGACGGGCGACAGGGCCGTCCGATCAAATTTTGAGGGCTGCAGATGATTGACGGGGGTGCGATTGGGGTTAATGCGTCGTGGGCTCCACGTGTTGGGTTTGGTATGGTGGCTTCTGGAGACGTTTGTCTGGGGGACACTCCTTTTTCTGCAGCTTTATTACCTTCTTGCCCCCCGACCCCTCCCAACGAATAACCAGAGGCCACGTGCGTTGCTGAGCTCAGTTTTGCAACGGCACCCTCCATTCATGTGTTGGAGGGAAAAGCGAGAAATGGGAAGATCACGCTAGTCATTAGGGAAGCTGCGTTTTGAGAGCCCGAGTGTTGTTTCTTTCGCTTCGTTTGTTACGTAACACAGGGTCAAGAACATGATCGTGTCAAGGATATGGATTAGGTGCATCATATGGTGCACTATGTGGCGCCCGTATTCCTAGTATTTCGGATCAGATCTGAAAATATCGTATCGAGACCCAAATGTTGTGAGTCAAAAAAATTACAAGTTATTAAAAGTTAAACTATCATTATTTTAAAACACCACGATTACACCATTTTTATTAATATAACCACACGTAAATGCATCGTAATTTTCATCACAAACAATACTGTAGAATTCTTTGTACAAAATAACATGGACATTCTTATACAAAACAAAAGTTAAAGTCCATCCATTCTTACACAGCAAAATTTAAAATTTATTCTCATAATCTCTCTTCAATTTAATATTCGTTTGAAATTCAGAAGTCACACACATCTATTATTTTTTTAAAAAATAAGTAAGTAACGCATGTGAGTCTTAAAATTCAGTATACATGAAAATTAATAACATATTTAATGTATAATAATTTGACAACTTTAAAGGGATAACTTTAACTTAAACATGTATTCTCACATATTTTAAACATATAACACAAATCAATGGAACATAACAACATAACTATTCACATGTTTAGTAGATAAGTGTTAGAAAAATATCTTTTCCACGTGTTTAATATTTTACATTATGACAAAATAAATAATCATTCATATCGTTAATTAAAGACTACAGATTTAACCAAAATTTTGGACTCTATAAAATGATAGGCGAACTTCTTACTATGTTATAAATATGAAGCAGTTAGGCGAAGACGCCTTCTGCTATCTCAAAAAGAAAAAAGAGTTAGGCGAAAAGTCTTCATGCCATGTCACAAAGACAAAATATATAGATGAAAGTTTTTCATAACTGAAATAGGCGAAGCCAAGACATAGATAGACGATACTACGCCTACCTTAGGAAAATGGTAAGAGTCAAGCCAATAACACTTATAGATAGGCGATCTTGTGCCTATCTTAGTTAAAAACATCACACGTGTCTACTTTTTTAACTCTCATCCTGTAAAGGATGCATGTCCTCACATGACTAGGTAATAATCGACCAATCAAATTAAAAAAATATGTGAAATATTTTAAAAGAGTCATAGACATGTACAAGGGATTAAATACGAAGAAAACACCTTTGACTATTTGACCAACTTTATATAACGTATTTAATGCCTCGTATATTTGGAAATACGTCTCTAAACAAATATATATATATATATATATATATATATATATATATATCTTACATTAACATTTATTGTTAGTATCCGGTAAGATACTCATACATTACGAAGATGTATGATATCTTGTTGATGCATACAAAAAGTAATATTTCTTTTTCGACATTTCAAATCTCTCTACTTTATCTCACGTCACATTTAAAGATACACATGGCAGAGATTTTTTTTAGTATACCACAAGCAATCGTATCGTGGAAGAAAAAAAATATAAATACGAAAGAAGAAATATAGACAGACGTATCTCTGAAGAAGATCTGTCTTACCTACTGCTTGGATAAAAATTAAAGTAATCATGTCATACCATTGACAATGACCCAACATTCTATAATTGAAAACACAAGATCTAAGTTGTACACATATTTCTGCGTACTAAGAATTAGGAATCCGACTGTTGAAGAGTTATGTATCTAACGTATACAAAATCATCACCTTATAAATACTCGATGATTTACGAGACAAAGAAGATGGAAGGTTGTAGAGTAAACGATCAAGCTTTCGAGCATTCTCCAGCAATCAAGGCATCCCCAACACTCTACTTCCTCGCATTTATGTCATTGGAGGACTTCACTACAGTAAAAGTTTCATTCTTGAAGTCCTCAAGTTTGGGAAGCCTTGAAGAGGAGAAAGTTCTTCATCGTATTTATATTGTCTCCTCTATATGTTTATTCAGTTAAATAACTCATTTACTTCTTTGTGTATTTCTGGTCTACCATTAAAGCTCACCTGGGAGTAGTTGGGTGGAATCTTGATACTATCTGGCTAGGGTGTTTGAGTAGTTGATGCTCTAAGAATATCTTCTCTCTGTGGGCAAGGTCGATCTGTTGGCACCATAAAAGTCAACTGGATATCTTGTTCCTGGAAAACTAATAAATTAGTTGCTGAGACCTAACCAAAATCAGCAAAGGAGCCGACCCTTAAGAATCAACTGGTGTAACTTTGGAAAGAAAGTTAATGAAATATGTTGGGCGAATGGTAGGGGGACTAGACATAGGGAATCAGAAGGTTGACCAAACTAGTATAAATCTCTTGTCCCATGTGATTTGCTTGCTAGATCATATTGTTATTTTCTATTTAAATTGTAGTAAAAATTTTATACAATATAATATTTTAAAACACTTATTCACCTCCGTCTAGGGTGTTCTCAGCTAATAACAATAATTATACACTTTTAACTTCAAAATTCTAAAGTATTATCAGATTAAGTATATTTACAAATAACTTGCATGTTGAATAAAGACATATCTGGATCGGTGCAACATAACAAATCATATGCACAAGCTTCATGAAATCATATCAGAGTTACTTGTGACTTCAAATTATTTAGTCTTGTTAACTAAGACAATTAAACTCATATTAATTATAATTTAATTTTATAAAATCGGACATACATCTAAATCACAACATAATGGGTCACACATTATTGTTCAAGTGCCCAGATGAAAGACACTGTCCAACCAAGTACATACGTTGCCGTCTTCGGATAATGGTCTAATTTCCGGAGAAGATGTTTGTCGGTTGTGACACCCTAAGTCTAATTCCCGAGGCCCTCTTTGATAGCGGAATAAGTTACGGAGAATGTCTTAACCAGTGTTTACTTATTCCAAAGAAAAGCTATGTTTGCTTTGATAAGAATGTACCATAACCCAGGTTACCCATAGAATAATCTCCCTTGTTCCATCTACTTTGACAAGAATTCCTAATAATTGTATATGGGTTAAGAGGGATTTATATGCCTATACAACTCAACTCAAATAAAACTCAGGCCATTGCTTGTGTGGCTAAATCGGAATTGAACTCGAACGCGGATACGATTTAACATAACCCAACAACACTACATATAAAAAATTTTTATCGTTTGACGCAAAATTACATGAAACTTGAATCTCTTTTTCTGCCTATAAACATTCAAAATATTGCATTCTCAACACATAAATCCACTCTAGCACAAAATTTAATATTTTTTCCATCTCCAATCAATAAACAAATGTGCATAAACTCAACATTTTGATAATCAACAAGTCATTGCATTAAAATTGAGACATAAATTTACACAAGAAAATGCTGAATCCACTGTCACAATTACATATACATAAAATAAAAATATCATGTCATTTCATTATGCACCATATTTTACAGACCCTACGTTGCAGTACTTGAATACACAAGATTGTATAATCTCTTTGTCACACCCCATCTCGAGGCGACCACCTTTGGAGTAGAAACCGATGGGCTTCGAGCTGAGGAACTTGTCGAGAATAGATGAGAGGAGGACGACGCAAGATGAGACATCACGGACAACTGGAGCTTCTTGCATGGACCAGGACAAGGCATCTTTGGATTCCCTCTTCTACATCCAGATACACAAACAACTGTACGGAGTGATCAGATATGTGCTTCATTTGCAACCCGTCGGGTGTACCATATAACCACAATAGAAAATCTTGGATTCTATGGGATCGGAATGCAAGTAATCAGAACAAATTAAAAGCGCAACAATTATAGACACCCATTTCTATACGCAATATGCCTCGATGCAATAAGAAGTTGCATTTGTCATACCTAATTACAACCAAAGTTGGAGAGGGCAGTGGAAATCAGAAATTCCCCAATGTCAGACGCTAAACCAATATCGTGTCTTACCTCTCATGTGGCCCTCAACCTGGAATTACTAATATGGGGGAAAGAGCGCAACCATGATAAATTAAAAACACAAAGCTCCATACTAGAGTTCCAAGCACCTGATATATCAAATGGCGGCCTCAGCCCCCACAAAAATCATGTTACAGTTTGGAGAAAGAGTGCAGAGATTTTGGAATGTCCATTTAAATCAGCATGCCCACAACAAAAGAAATGGCCATTTACTCACTAGAAACATGCAGAGAGCTGACAGAGTAATATTGAGAACAACATAACCAACAACATTATTAAATGGGTGCTTAATAAAGCTTGCTTGAAAGCTTAAAAAAAATTACTCACCCCACGTGATAGATTTAGTGAGAACAAGTAATTTTACCCAGCCAGCCTTGTCCACAACCCAGAGCCCAAATACTTGCATTATCTAAGCATGTAACATCCCAAAATTGTAGCCAATTAAATGTAACCATGTATTAGTTGCTATGATAATGTTATGAAACAAATGTACATACATACATGAAACAAATATCTGAAGCCCTGGAATTATATGTTATGAGCCAAACCAAGCAATGACAAGGGAGATAATAACAATACCATGAAATGTTTAAGTTCCCATCCAATTTGAGCACAAACAGCTTGGAGTGCTATTTGCAGTTATTACTTTACCATTGCAACGGGAAGATATACTAACGTGCAACTTAGGGAGGTTATACAGGCACAGCAAGAGTCGCTTTAGTATAAGCAAACAAAATGAAAGGAAAATTACCAGGGTCCTTACATCAGAAAATATTCAAGATTTCTTCACATTCAAGTACTCACGGTCTTTATCTATTTGAAGCAAGTCCTTAATTGCACATACGTAGGTATTCAAGTCTTCTTCCACATCTAAGTCAAGTAGAATGCCTTGTTGCTGCATACCCTTGATGTAGCAGTAAGCCAGATGACAATATGAATAAATGCCAAGACAGATTAACATCAACATTTTCCACATTTGCTCTGCAAGACCCACAATAACTGTAACTGGTCATTGCAGATGTGAGGGAATGTCAAGAACACAGAAATTGTAATTTTAACTGTAACTGTCACTGTAAGTGGACATTACTCTGGCAGAAATTAGGAGTGCTCCATTATTCCACTGTCAACTGATCACGGAATTGAAGAATAGGGCCGAGTAAAGGATGTTTTGCGAAAAGTAAAGACACAAGAGGGCTCAGACTAATATGAACAGTCACATCATTACAAGGGGTTTAGAGACATGGAGAAGGCTCGGACTTGGACAGTCATAGCATTACAAGGGGTTGAGAGACAAGTCAGCCCTCACAATTTAAACCTATCACAGCATATGTGCTATGAGGAACCTCCACAGCTGTGTGAAGTTATTCACTGTGTTACTGACATTACCAATCACCCACCAAGATAATGCCTTTTCCATTACAATAATTATGATCATTGCCCTTCACGCCCCTCTACCCGCTCCTGCTACCATGAACTGTCATAGCATTGCAAGGGGTTGAGAGACAAGTCAGCCCTCACAATTCAAACCTATCATAGCATATGTGCTCCGAGGAACCTCCACAGCTATGAAGGTTATTCACTATGATGCTGACGTAATCAATCACCCACCTAGACAATGTCATTTTCATTGCACTATTTACTCATCATTGCCCTTTAAGCCCTCTTCCCATCCAACTACCCAACTGCATGAGAAGCTATGGTTGGGAGGGTTTGGCCTACAAAAAAAGGTTACACAAAGAACGGTTGAAATGTAAATGAAAGTCAAATACTAATTAAACATCATCCACTATAATGCACCATGTTAAACCTACTAGATAAACAAACTACATTTTATATAGAAATTGTTCAAGTACAAAGCAAGAAATAACATAACTAAAGTAAATGTTCCCAATGTACAGGTTGGCGGAAAGTAAAGTCATCCTACATACTAAATCTCATGCCGACCCCCAAAGCATATCAACAATGACATTCCTAAGGTGCTCTCCTGCAGCAACCTGTTGCTGGCCGATGGATGATACAGTGGGAACTTCCTGATCATCAATATCATTCCCTTGCACATCTTCGTCACCAACCCGATTGAAGTACCAATCATAACCTTGTTCACGACGTATGAAGTTCTACACCACACAACATGCAAGGACTATCTTGATTTGTGTCGGCTAAGGGTACATGTTGCCCTCACGCAAAGTATGAAAACGTATATTCAATACCCCAAATGTGCGCTCCACCACGTTTCTCAATTGCGCATGACGATGATTGACTTTTTCCTTCTTATTTTCGTAAGGCACATTCGCACGACCACGGAATTGTGCCAGATGATACTTCACCCCCCTATACGGTGTAGACACGCCATTCCTGACGTCTCCTGAGAAAGTCTCATATTACTATATGACGTCCCGCGACGGCTTACGCATTTTGAATCACTCGAGTGCTTCCTTTTCTCGGGTCTTCTTCTGCCTTTTTCGGCATCCGGAATCGTCTCGTCACGGCATTCGGACGGCATCAACACCAGTCAGACGCATCAAGAGGTTCCGGAACCAAGAAGGGTGTCTGCCGGGCGCCCGCCGATGCCTGATCTAAGGACCCGGGTGGGTCTTAATGGGGGCGTCCAGGCCCCTCGACGCCCCCATGATTTTAATTTATTTTAGGCCCAAAACTAATTAAATATATATATATATATATATTAATGGAGGCGTCCAGGCCCCTGGACGCCTCCATAAAAACAATAATAAAAAAATATATTTGTAAAATGCCAGTTGGCATAAAAATATAAATAAAAAATATATATATATATTAATGGAGGCGTCCAAACCCCTGGACGCCTCCATAAAAACAAATAAAAAAATTAAATTGCCAGCCCTGGTATAAAAAGACAAAACATAAATAAAATAATATATTTATGGAGGCGTCCAGGCCCCTGGACGCCTCCATCAACTCCCTCACGGGCGTCGGCCACCGAACGACGGTTTGTCGTGTGTGAAAAAATCCAAATTATAGAGACGTCCGGTCAGCTGGACGCGCCCATTTCTGAATCACGAGGCGCCGCTCACAAAACCACGCGTTGTGCCAAACCGCGTGCGGCCATCGTCGGCTTTCGGTGGACCTGCTTGAGGCGTCCGGGACCCTAGACGCCCCCACAAAAGTATTCCCAAAAAATCAATAAAAATAGAATAAAATATTATTTCGGCCCTGATGGAGGTGTCCAGGGTCCTGGACGCCTCCACCCTCCGGAGCTCTATAAATAGAGGCCCACCCCCTCAGTTCTGGGAGAGCTTAGAAGTGATCCGATAGGCTGCCGGAGCCCAGAGGCTACGGAGTCATTTTCTAACCCGTGGGTTCTTTTGTAGGTGGAGGTTCTGCCGGCTTCTCGGGTGCTCACGCTCGCGAGAGGAAGGTCGTCTTCATCCACCGCGCTTCCACGTCGTCCCCACGCTGCCGGAGCTCCGCCGGATTTCACCATCGGCTCATCCAATAAGCCTTTTCTTCCCCTTTTTTCTTCGTAGTTCTTTTGCATTCATCATCTCGCATCCTCTATCCCCCTTCATAAGGGCGCCTCTTCTTTTATACTTCTTGCATCCATCATCTCATTTTCCTCCTACTCGAGTCCGAGAGGGGTTTAAAAGATAACACCAACCAGGTGTGTGTCTTGCCATCATTTCGTTATTTTTATCGCAAGGATTTGAATACTACACCTCCATCTTTCTAATCCACTTGTCATTTGTTTGTCGTTATTTTGCAAGGGTAGCCGAGGAAAGCCCTCTCCGTCGGCCGGCCGGAGGGAGAGGAAGAAGCAACCCGCCATCTCCCGCTCTTGAGGTAGGCGCGATCACTTTCTTATTTTGGGGTCTTTCGGCCCCTGGCGATCACATCTTATTTTCGAGGCCGCGGCGAGTCACTTCCCCAATGGCCGTTTAAATTTCCGTTCTTATATTCTCTTTATACTCTGTTATATTCTGCTCATATTCTCGAGGCCGCGGCGAGTCACTTCCCCAATGGCCGTTTAAATTCCTGTTTTTATATGTTATATTCTTATCTATTCGTGTTCTCGAGGCCGCGGCGAGTCACTTCCCCAATGGCCGTTTAAATTCACGTTCTTATACGTTATATTCTTATCTGTTTGTGTTCTCGAGGCCGCGGCGAGTCACTTCCCCAATGGCCGTTTAAATTCCCGCTCTTTGTATTCTCTCTATATTCTGTCATCTTATTATCTGCTCATATTCTCGAGGCCGCGGCGAGTCACTTCCCCAATGGCCGTTTCAATTCTTGTTATTTAATTTTTGCACCATTCCCGTCCCCCCGAGGCCGCGGCGAGTCACTTCCCGCTATGGCCGTTTAAACCCCATATTTTGCTATATCACACTTGTCCCGCTCGCCCCGCCGGAGCAATCTCCCGTGGTGGCCCCTTCTCTCTCTTCTCTTATTTCTGTGTTGCAGCAAACAAACACCAAAAGAAAGAAAAGAGGAGCCCGCGCGCGCTCCGCGTCCTCTCCGCTCTTCCCCGAACCGCGTGACGTCGCTCACAGATTGGCGATCACGGTGGGACCTCTACTGCTTCCTTTCGGCTACCCTTGCAAGTTCGGCACCACCCGTGCCTCTCCACCTTCGCGCCCGCGCGCGCCCCCGTTGTGCTCACGGCAGCACCGTCAGTTTTGATTGGTTCTTTGTTTATTATATGTCTGTTATTTCTGTTGTTTTCCCACTCCATATATCTGTCAGCATTCCATTGCATACATCCATTCCTCTTTTCTATCCTTTTTTTCATTTTTTGAGGATCACCCTTTCCCGGTGAAGGAAGGACTCTCCGTTTGGGAATTCCTCTCAACGGACTAGAATCTCCTACACTGGGACCTCCGTAAGTCCCCGACATCGAAGAATCTCCTCTTCGTTCACTGGGCTGGTTGTACCATTGAAGTTCCCCGGAGTTAGTCATTTCATTCGTGGTGAGACGAGAGACCCTAGCTGACACGGCGGTGAAACAAAAACAAACTAGGGTCCCCATTTTGTGTGAACTTCGGATCTCGCTAAAAATACAAAAAAAATCATCAAAATCAAAACACAAAAAAGGGCGTAAAGGCATCCACTTGTTTGATAATCTCTGCTACCTACTTGCTAGTGTATGTTTTTGCGTTCTGGGAAAACTGTGAGCATGTCTCACGAGTCTTTTGAGGAGAACCACCCTAGCCGTGGTTTGTCAGCCGACCCGCGAGTCTATGCTATGGACTCGGGTCCTTCTCATGACCCCTCGCATGAGGTGCAGGTTATTGCCGGGGACACGTCCCCGCCACAGGATATCACTTCCTTACTGGGCGTCCTCGCCAACACGGAGCTTACCTCTGAACAGCTCCGGGCCTTCCAGGCCATTCTAAAAGGGAAATCTGTTTCCCCCACGCCCCAGGAGTCAACTCCGGCCATCGCACCTCTCCAAGAGTCCGTGCAGGCCATTCCATCTCCCTCATTGGCGCAAGCCATCCAGTCTCCCTCGCTTCAAGGACAAGCGAGCCAACAACCACCCTCATTCCAGTTCCCATCACAATCTCAAACTCCCGTTGTTCCCCAGACACCGCTTCAGCCGGGGCCAACTGTCGGCGGTCCGACAGCTCCCTCTCATTCTGGGTTCCCCCCTCAAGTCTCCGGGAGACAGTTTCTCCCCCAGTGGCAAGTGCCACCTTCACCCCCAGAGGAGCTCGCCCAATCGCTCCTCAATAGGTTCAACCGCATGGACGAGCAGTTTCAAAATCTGAGAAGGATGGTGGACGTGAAAGCCACCCCGGAGGTTGCTTTGCCAATCCTTCCCGTCATTCATCTTCCTCCCTCCGAAATGCCCACGTACCGCAGATACAATGGTACCGGCAACCCCTTCATTCATCTCAAGGATTTCATGTATGAGTCCTCTTACTGGCAAAACGATCAGAGGTCCCTGGCATACCTCTTTCGGAGATCATTGGATGGTCCCGCGCTTGAGTGGTTCTATTCTCTGGAGCCCCGCGAGGCCGAGAATTTTGAAATAGTCCAGAGAAGGTTCTTGCAGAAATATAGGGATAGGGTCGGTCCCTCACTCTCCATTACCGACCTAGTGGCCGAAAAGATGAAACCCGACGAGGATTTTGTCCGATATGCTGATAGATGGAGGTCTCTGGCGGAAAGAATAAGGGATACCCTCTCCGAGCCCGAACAAGTGAAGATGATTGTGTCTAATGCAACCCCACAGTTCAGACATGTCCTGGCCATGAATAAACTTACTACAATGGAGGAACTCTATGAAAGGGCCCGATACATCCAAACCCAGCTAAAAGACTCCCCCATCATGAACATGTTTGAGTCGCCGAAGCCCAAAGTGGTCAGAAAGACAGGCGCTGGTGTCCCGGGCGGAGCCACAGAAGGGGTCGTGACAAATGAGCAAGTCAGTGCGGTCAACAATGCCAACTATGCAGTCAACCCAAGGCCTCCACAAATGCCCCGACTTCCCCTTCAACCAGGTCCTTTCCCTCTTCGTCCTCCACCCCAAAATAATCCACCCCAGGATAATATGCCTCCATTGCGCCAACCCCAGCAACAACAACCACAACCTCAGCAACAACAACCACCGCTTCAGTACAACCAAGTTCCACCCCCGGGGAACTATGGTCCCCAACAGCAACAAAGGAGGCCGCTCGGTCCCAAGAGAGCCTACTATCCACCATTGCCAGAAACCTTAGCAGACATTTTTAATGCCCTCATGGCATCAAACCAACTCGCCCTACCCAGAGAAAGGCCCGCGTGGCCCCCCAATGTTGATACCTCCAAATACTGTGTCTACCACAGGCAGCCGGGACACACAGTAGATTACTGCTTCCACTTCAAAGATTACATCCATGATATGAATGATGAACATCAAATAGATTGGGATGAGATGAGACGATACGTCGCGGCTCTCAAGGCTAGGAGACCTCCTCATAGGCCACAGCAGCAGTTACAACAGCAACAGCAACCACAACAACAACATCAGGCTCAGCAGGCCCCACAACAACAGCCCGACATGGGCATAATCCAGAATCCATTACCGGAGCACCAACAGCCCAATCATCAGGTTAACCCCATCTCCTCCTTCCCGGAAGTCGGGAGAGAGCAGGTGTGGCACCAGGAAAGTACCTCCATTCTTTCTACCTCCAAACCTATCGTCATGCAACCCCCTCACCTTGCCCGGGTAGCACCTCTCTCTCATCAACCCGCGTCAGTATCACCATCACCATTTCCACTACCATTACGCCCTCTCATCCGCACCCCGACCTCCTATCAACCGACACTCTCCACTACGCCTTCACACCCTCTCACCTTCTCTCACTCCCCCACTTTACCATCCACCTCTACCACATTTACCCCTACGCCTTCTAAACCCCTTATCATCCGTCAACCATACATAACCCCGTCTTTCTCCACCACATCACCACTAATGCCTTCAAAACCACTCATCACCCACCATCCACCTCAAAACCATTACCCGTTTCAAACCTTACCCACTTCCACTTTGCCTCCGCCTCCACCTTCCAGACCCCTTATCCTTCATAATCCGCGCGATATCCCCTCTACCTCCACCATGCCTCCACCTAACAAACCCCTCATCAGAATCCCTGCTCCCGTCATCACCCCTGCTTCATCAACCATTCCTCCACTACTACCCCTCAAACCCCTGTTAAAACCCACTGCTACCCCCACAGAGGTACAAAAGCCGCAGGCAATGGTGCTCCGGAGTGGAAGGATTTTCCACAGGGTTTTCCCCCACAACAGTCAGAATCCTGAGCTATCTCAGCCAGAGAAGGATGATGGAGAACAACCAGAAAGAGCTATCCCTGGAACACAGTATGATCTATTGAAACACCTGGATAAGACACCTGCTCGGATCTCCATCCTGGAGCTACTTCAAAGATCCACATCCCACCAGGCAGCCTTAATGGAGTACCTTCAAAGGTCATGGTGAATGAGGACCTCCCTGTAGAAAGATTTCGACCGTCCTGACCCCAACAGACACACAACCAGCCATCATGTTCACAACTACGAGCTCGCTCCCAAGGAAGCTCGGAAATATGCATTGTGCATTTCAATAAAAATTAATGGGGTATCCATAAACCCGTGTCTTGTGGACACGGGTGCGTCCATAAATGTGATCTCCATGTGCACTCTTCAGTTGTGTGGGATCGACGAGGAACAAATAAGACCTTCCTCGATCACGGTCACGGCCTATGACAATAGCAAAAGGCCGCCGCAGGGGATGATTATTCTGAAGGCAGAACTAGGCCCCATGTCAATTCCCACGGAATTCCATGTCCTCGACATGGACCCCACATTTAAGGCTATACTGGGTCGCCCTTACATCGAAGCCATGGACGCTGTGCCTTCCACCAACCATCAGTGCCTGAAGTTTCCTTACAATGGGAGAATTATTAAAGTGGTCAGTACACCTGTCCTTCACACAGTGGATGCTATCAACACCTCTCTGCCTTCTGTTTGGCCGTCTCATCGGCCCATATTGTCACTGCTGGACGTACGTGATCCATCTCATGTTCCACTAGCACCAAAGGAGCCGGTCAGGGCAACCGCAACATCATGTCTCCCTTTTCACTCCAAAGGTTGGGAGATTATGAGGAACATCGGCTATCAACAGGAAAAGGTCTGGGCGCACAATTACAGGGTATGCTCAAACCGCCAAAGGAAATTAGGCCGAACCGCAGGTTTGGCCTAGGCTTCAAAGGACCGTTCAAGGCGGATTGGGAGCCCCTCACATGGACTCTATCAAACCACTTCAGCAGAGGACCCGTTGTTCAGATGGGAGATTACCCACGGGAAGCATATGGGGGATCACATGCTGTATATTTGGCTGAAAAATGTCCGAGGATCACCAAAAGAGGCAAGATCAAAGATCCGGAATGCGAATGGGACAAATGGTTCGACATACGGGACATTTCCGTTGCACTAGAAAGGATGTTCTCGTCTCCGCAGCTTGAAGGACCACCATTGATCTCCGAAATACCAGAGAATATTACCACTCTTGCCAAGGTTCCAAACTATCCTCGTCCTCGCCAGAAGGACTCTGTCATCGACGGATCTTCATCCGTCCTCAACATTGCCGTCGACGGCTCATTAGCCGCCATCCTCTCCATCCACTCGTCTCAGCCTTTGCTGATATCTTCTTCCTGGGCCAGACAATTGTCTGATGATCTTCCCAGGTCCCCTTCTTTGCTTACATACCTGCGCGGGCTTTTCAACCCGCGCCAGGTCTTCAACCATGATCTGCTCTATGAGCCTCACAATCCTCTAGCCATAACCCCTTTTCTCTCTCCTCCAATCTCTTTTCACTGCTTTGTCATTAAAAATGAAAACGAAAAAAAAACGTCAATTTTCAAACTCCCCAACAACACATCTTCGTTGAGGAAACCTCCTACATCTCCCACGGGTGCGTACCGCCTTGCGGACCACCCGTCCAAGGTCCGATGAGCGACCTTTTCTACCCCTCCTCTGAGGGGTCTTCTCCTGTACATTCTACACCATCCTCTTCGTCTTCCTCTTCTTCTGTAAATATTGTCAGTCAATCTAGGAATGATAGGCCAAGGGTAGTACCTAGGAAGAAATCCAAGGGTAGGCAGATCCCTCGTCGATTCCTTCTGGATTTGGCCGCCAGGTGTCAGGCCCTTCTTGTCATCCCCAGTTGTTAGAAAATCCCATCCAGCTACCCGAAATAGAATGCGAGGGCGACTGTGCATCTGATGAAGGGTATGGAGTCTACGAGATCACGGATGAAGAATGCCCCACTGAAGATGAGGGTGAAGAATATGAGGATGCGGCGGGCGCATACGCTAGTGGAATGAGGAGATTCGACGAGCCGTCAACCGCCGTAGAAGAATCCACCAAAGAAGTCAACTTGGGAACTGAGGAAGACCCTAGGATCATCCTCATAAGTGACAACCTACCACCCTCTGAAGAAGAGGCATTAATTGAGGTCCTCAAGGAATATAAGGACACGTTTGCATGGAGTTACGAGGATATGCCGGGTCTGGATTCAACCTTGGTCGAACACCGTTTAACCCTAAAACCAGGGTCCGTCTCGGTAAAACAAAGGTTAAGGCGTTTCCACCCTCAGATGGCTTTGAAAATGAAAGAAGAGGTCGATAAGCTCCACAAAGCCAGGTTCATTAGAGTCGTCCTTTATCCTCAATGGGTGGCGAACATTGTCCCGGTCATGAAGAAAGATGGGAAAGTCAGGATTTGCATCGACTTCCGGGACCTTAACCGCGCGTGTCCAAAGGATGATTTTCCCTTACCTCACATTGATGTGCTGATTGATAACACGGCAGGCTATGAAACCCTCTCTTTCATGGATGGATTTTCAGGATACAATCAAATTCGTTTGGCAGAAGAGGATCAGGAAAAGACGTCATTCACTACCCCTTGGGGAACATATTGTTACGTGGTCATGCCGTTTGGATTAAAGAATGCTGGAGCTACTTACCAAAGAGCGATGATGGCCATATTTCATGACATGATGCACATATATCTGGAAGTGTATGTGGATGACTTATTGGTGAAATCAAGGACCAGGATGGAACATCCAGAAGTTTTGGCTAAGGTCTTGCAAAGGTCAAGAGAGTTCCAATTGAAAATGAACCCGAAAAAGTGTGTGTTTGGTGTGTCGTCGGGTAAATTGCTGGGGTTCATTGTGAGTAAAAGAGGGATCGAGATAGATCCCGACAAAGCTAAGGCCATCAGGGATATGCCGCCTCCCAAGAATTTGAGGGAAGTCCGAGGTTTAATCGGGAGGTTGCAGTTTATTCGTCGGTTTGTGTCTCAACATTCACAAAGGTGTAGACCTCTCTACGAGTTGACCAAGCCAGGAGTAGAATTCCACTGGAATTCTAAATGTCAGAAAGCTTTTGAAGGGTTGAAGGAATATCTGGCTAGTCCACCCGTTCTCATTCCACCCAAACCAGAAAAACCTCTGATCCTTTACGTCTCAGTCTTGGATGACTCCGTGGGAGCCGTCCTCGCACAAGCTGATGAAGAAGGCAAGGAACGGGCAACCTATTACTTGTCCAAACTTCTCAATCCCTGTGAGCAGAAGTACACCGGCATGGAGAAAACCTGTGCTGCCCTCGTTTGGGTAGTGCAGAAATTGAAGCACTACTTCTTGGCTCACGAAGTCCACTTGATTGCTCGAATGAATCCTATCAAATTCCTTCTGGAGAAAGCCGTCCTTACGGATAGGCTAGCACGCTGGCAAAGTTTTCTCTCTCAGTTCGACATCACCTACATCCAGCAAAAGGTGATTAAAGGCTATGCCATAGCCGAGCATCTCGCTCACCATCCTCTTCCCAAGTTCGATCCCGTCCAATCAGAGTTTCCAGATGAGGAACTAATGTCCATCAACCAATCAGATGAGCCAATGTGGACACTATATTTTGATGGAGCTCTGAATTCTCAAGGGAGAGGAATCGGCATCGCCCTCCTGTCGCCTGAAGGCCTCACATTCCCATTGGCATACCAGCTCAAATTCCAGTTACCAACAATATAGCCGAATATGAAGCTCTTCTAGCTGGCCTAGAACTCGCTCATTCTTTTCGTATCACTGAGTTGCGAGTCGTAGGTGATAGTCAACTCATCCTTCGCCAGGTGCTCACTAAGTATCGCACTCGCGATCCCAAACTCAAGCCATACCAAGAACTCACTGCTGCCTTTGCCAAACTGTTCGCCAAACTGATCTTTGTTCATATCCCTCGTCATCAGAATATTCTCGCCGATGCCCTCGCCTCGTTGGCATCATCCATAAGGTTCCCTCTAGGAAGATGGTTTAAGTCCATTTCCATCTACAAACTTCATGCTCCTGCAATCGATGATGCTTCCTACGTAAACATCAAAGACAGGATAGCAAGGAAGATCCTGCAGGAAGATATCCTTGAAAAGAGAGAAATCATGTTGGCAGAGGCCGAAGAAGAACTGGCTGATGAAGAGAAACCATGGTTCTATGAAATCGTCAAATACTGCCAAGATCAGTCTTATCCTGAAGGGGCCACCACAGAGGACAAGAAAGCCATAAGAAGGGTGGCTCAGAAATATACTTTGGTTGGAGGTCTACTCTATAGGAGGAGCCTTACTGGTATTCTGTTAAGATGTCTTGGTGACGATGAGGTTTGGAAATGTGTAGAGGAGACGCACTCGGGTGTGTGCGGTGGCCACGTGAATAGTCAGATGCTCGCCAAGAAGATCATTCGCAAGGCTTTTATTGGCCCACTATGGAAGAAGATTGTGCTGTCTATGTCCGTAGGTGTGTCAAGTGTCAACTTCACGCCGATAAAATCCATTCACCATCTTCCTCACTTCATCCAATATCCTCCCCATGGCCTTTCTCCATGTGGGCATTCGACATCATTGGTCCCCTAGGTGATCCCAATTCCCTCACCAAGCAGAAATCTTTCATCCTTACTGCGACGGAATACTTCACCAAATGGGCCGAAGCCGAAGCTTACGCGGAAATCAAGGCGTCAACAGTCTGCAAGTTCATCATGAAGAACATCCTCGCCAGATTCGGCGTCCCAAGCACGATCGTCACCGACAATGGGCCACAGTTCATTTCTCAGGACCTACAGGACCTCTGCAAAAGGTACGCAATTGCATTGCATCATTCATCGCCTTATTACCCACAAGGTAACGGCCAAGCGGAGGCCACCAATAAAACATTGCTCAAAATCATCAAAAAAACCTGCGAGTCTAGTAAGTTTTCAGACTGGCCAGAAAAGCTTATCGAAGCTCTATGGGCCTATCGCACTTCAATCCGTACCCCCACCGGGCAGACTCCATTTGCCCTTACTTATGGTATGGAAGCGGTAGTCCCGTACGAGACTCTGATCCCTTCTCTCAGGGTACAATTGGATGAGGAATTTTTCCTCGACGATCGTCGTAATTCACTCCTCGCCCAGTTGGAACTCTTGGATGAGAAGCGGCTGGCCGCTGCCGAACACGCGCGTGTGTATCAAAATAGACTCGCTCGCTTTTACCAAAAGAAAGTCGTTGAGAGAAAATTCAAAGTCGGTGAGATGGTCGTAAAAAGAATTTTTGTCAAACCTGGAGGGCCGCGTTCTAAGCTCCAACCCAATTGGGAAGGACCATTTGTAATTCAAGCCGTGTACCCTGGCAACGCCTACAAGCTAGTCAACGCCGAAGGGACCGAGTTATCCCACCCTTGGAATGGGCTTTATCTTAAGAAATACTACCCTTAGCACAAAACAAAAAAAATGATGAAAAGATAAAAACATCAAAAAATAAAGGAATATTGAAAACCACTAAAAATATGGAAAATTCAAGATGCCGATGCCCGGCAGTCACCATATAGTTAAGTCTCTGCATCTAACCTTCATGTTAGGATAGGGCCCATTAAGGCTTGGTAGGCACCGGGTCTTGGTTTGCCAGAACCGTGGAGATCCCTGTCCGGCCACGTCGGCCTATGCTCGCTCGAAGGAAGCCAACATGTGCTCACTTATGTATTCAAAAAAGTTGGTAGCATCACCTACGGTAGGGCCACACCTAGAAGATCTCCGGAAGCTGTAATCTTTATTCTTTTCTCTTCGACCAAATGAGACAGTCGGCGCCCTTAAAACGCTGAGCATGAGAAACCGAAACTCAAACCCCAAGGGCAAGAGTAGGATCCATTTCCTCGAGCATCGATCAGTGCACGAGAAGAGGGCAGTGTCCCCGCAGGCATACAAAAAGGGAGCCCACAAACGTCAAACGACTATATCTCCCTCACAAAAAGAAATACAAAGTCAAAATCAAGAGAAAAGCCTGGTCGTGACCGTGCCTGTTGCGATAAACGGAACCCCTCAAAGCAAAAGTCTGAATCCACAAAAGGGGCCGTGGAATGTAAATGCTCGAGATTTGGTCCGAAGTTGTCCGAAAGGAAAGAGTTAATGGGCCCTTATTCGCTCGCCGGGTTAACGGCTTTGCCGGTCCTCTCAGGAGGTTTATCCCCTACACTCTTCCTTCTCCCTCTAAAGATGAAGGTTCGATGGAGTTTCTGAAAGGTGAAAACTGCCTAGGGTCTGCGACCTTATTTTAATATACACATTTGGTTGCCTACTTTGAAAAGCAAAAGCTATCGCTGCGAAGGAGTCTCCGTGTTTCTGGCTGGTCAAGACCCCTGTTTACCACCTTGATGTCTTCTTGTTTAACCTCGGGCTTAGGCCAATGCAAGCGCGTCACCTATGGGTGCGACGGCGTCTGATTCCGGGTCAGCGTCGCGCGGTTGGTCGTTAGGGTTCCAGGGTGTTCCATCATATACCATCTAGAGTTGTGAGGAAACAGACCCGGGTCGGGCAAATCATTTACCTCAAACACCTTTTGGGTGAATCCCTGTGGTCGGAAGCGACTGGGAGCCTAAGCATGGCATGACGGTATTGTCATCAGGGTAAGTCTTAGCCGGCGGGATCATCATTCGAGGGGTCTAGAGGCCCAAATCAACCTAGATATGCACTTAGGATACCTGGGAGGTTAGTAAGAAACCCCTGTTCTCACGAAGGTCAGGTGCCATTTGGGTGCTTGCCGGGCGTTAGCAAGTAAAAAAATTGAAATGATAAAGCAAAAAAAAATGGAAAAGAGAAAATGCACATATTTGCAAACAAAAAAATCTTTTTATGATAAAACAAAAAAATATCAAATATAAAAAAGAAAACAAATCAATTTTGCATGATTACATTTGCGTGCAGCATCTCACTTTTAATACCGCTTGCATTCGTGTGCTTGCCTGTCGCATTTATCATCACCGCATCTTTCCCTTGCCTTCGTTAAATAAAGGCTTGGCCCCTTGACCAGTCATCAAGGACAGTCACAGTGACCATTTGCTTATTGAGCAAGGGGCCAAGTCAGAACAGAAATTCTGATTTGTTTGTTTCAGTGATGTGTGCAGGGATTCAGGCAACAGAAGCAAAGGTGAAAAACAAACAAACCGAACCTTGTATTTTATTCCAAAAAACCAAAAAAATTACATCAAGTTCCGCCCTCTCTCTCTGCATTACTCGTCCCACTACTCTCCGGGCAAAACACTCTCAAAGGTGCTACCCAACTACGAAAAGCGGTACTCCTACCGCTCTGTACTCCCCTTCCTATTCCCGCATCCCGGCGTTGATCTACGGAAGCAGTAGAGAAGCTACCAACACGAAAGCCACGCTCTCGTGCTCTTCGGTAGCGCTCCTCACCATCTCTCAGCCACTGTTCAGCAAGGCCAAGGCTGATTCGGAGTTCGAATAGTTGGGCCTCCATGGCCCTTCGTTCCTCCCTTTCAGTCAATCTGTTGGCTCTTTCTCTCTCCGCGTCTCTTTCTCTCTCTGCACGTTCTCTCTCACGGTCTTCCCTCTCCAACTGGAGAGTGATCCTCAGTTCCACGGCATCCCTAGAGGAGTCGTCATCAGGATGACGCCGCAGTTCCCTCTCCAGTTCTGCTATCCTAGCCTCCTTCTGCGCAGCTTGGGCAAGCGCTCCTTCCGTCTCCTTTTCCTGCCAAATGTACCATCTCAGATACGCGATAAGGCGTAAACCAAGAGAACCCAACACTGAAACTTTTACCTGTATACAGAGCATCCCTTCTGCCTCTGCGGCACGCTGCGTGGCATGAGCAAGTTGCTCATGAAGCGAGTCAAGTTCTGAGGTGGGAATCCACAAGCTGGAAGAGGCACCACCCACTCCCATCGCTGGGGAAGCCGCGCCAATCTGGGCATGCTACGACCGCGTGAATTAGCAGCCAACATCTGGAATCTGGGGTTTTAATTAGGAACGTACTGTACACCTACCAAGGCGCTCGTAGCTCCGCGGGCATCGCCCAACTGTTGTTCCATCTCTGCCAAGCGAGTTCGTAAATTCGCTATCATGGCATCCCGGACATCCTGCAGCCATACGAGTCAGCATTTTCACCAGAAAACCAAAAAAGGAGAAAGAAGAAAAGAGAAAAAGGGGAAACCTACCTCCACAAGTCCCCGGGGTTGGAGCCGCTCTGCGTACTTTATCCTATATAGACGCAAGTAGTCTTCGCTATCCCGCGCCTGCGATTCTACAATCATGCCACCCCGTTGCCAATCTTCGTACTGTTCGGGGAATCGCACGCGCCAGTCAATGCAGGTCGCCGGTCCTCGCGTCTTTCTCCCGACACGAGGTGGCGCAGCCTGAATCCACCCATTCCTGAGCCAGTCCTAAAGTCCTCATAACCAATCGTAGCCGAAGTGGCTCGATTTCATTCAGGCAGTGCATCCACAGTTCCCGTCCGAACTGGGCACGACTTGCTAGAACCCACGGCTGGTCAGCATCGACCATGTCTGAGTAGGGTCTCCAGTTTACCATCGCTGCAGGGAACTCCTGTAGCTCTCGCCTTAGCACCATCAGTTGGTAGGTTAGGGGTGCCGCACTCATGATGGGTTCCCACCGCCTGGCTAGCGGCACCATCGCAGGTCGCCAATGCCGAGCTCTCCCCATAGGGAGGTAATAATAGCTCCACAGCTGCTCGGCGCAGGCCATCAGAACTTTGCAAAAACACAAAAAAAATACAAAACAAGCAAAACCAAAAATACCTGGATGAATGGTGTGAAACCACTCACAGTCATCTCACGATCCGTTTCTTGGAATAGGCCTGCAAACAAGTGTGCCAGCATGGCGGCTCCCCAGGCATAATACCCTACTCTTTCAAGGTCTGACAGCAGCTCCAGGAAGCAACATTGGATACCGTCCCCTTTCGAGCTCAGTACCAATCTCCCCAAAAGGAAGAGGAGAAATCTCCTCAAATCTATGTTGCATCTTTCCCAGTCGCCGAAATCTGTGCAGTACACGGCGCGGCATCCTATTTCTATCCTTTCCATGAACTCTTCTGAGGATTCATCGTCCCGCCGACGAGTGTCGGTGAGCCCTAATGCATCCATCAGGGACGCCCTAGCTACCGACCTGTTTTTCCGACCATCCAGGTCCAAACCCAGTAACTTCTGGGCACCTTCTCTGTAGTCCGCGTAAGTGACTCCGGTCACTGCCTCGCCCTCTACCTTCAGGCTTGTGATCCGGACCACATCCTCCAAGCTGGGCACCATGTGCCCCCAGGGCATCAGGAATGCCCGGCTCACTGGGTCCCATCTCTCACACAAGGCTTGGATCAGGACTAGGTCGAGCTGGATCGGCTCGATCCGAAGGAAGGTACCAAATCCCATCACGTCTAGCCTCGCCTTCTGAAAATCTGGGAGGCCCCTGTACGCTGCTACTACCAACTCCCATAAGATTTGTGATTTCATCACAACCTACACATACAAGGAATGGGGGTGAGGTTTGGTCGGAAGAAAGGAAGAAAGAATGAGAAAAGGGCAAGAAAACTTGGCTTACGAGTTGAGATTGGGCCCTTTCGCTGAAGTGCCCTTCAAGGTCTGAAAGCCTCCTGGAACTACTACCACTGGACCTGCTTCTCTTCGAGGAATGGGAAGATTCGCCCTCCATCCAACTCTCAGAATTTTGAACTCCTCCTCTCCCGTAAGAAATTGTGCTCCTCGAGTTAGCTCTCGATATACCTGGGAGGATAAAAGGGACAAGAATTTATAGAAATGGAAGGAGTGCGGGCCAAGATTGCCTCCATCACCTGTCAATAATAGCCCTCGCAATGAGGCACCGCCCAAGCGGTCCCATGTGTCGTTTCACCGCTCGCACAGGGTGATTGACTGGACGAAGAATATGACGACTAGCCCCCTATGTTGTCTAGGGATACCCTATCATGATTTGGAGGACGTCCGCAAAATTTGACACAGCATTCGGGAAAAGAACTAGGGCCGTCAGTATTGACTTCGACGGCAGATTCCCGTGGAAAATGGTCACAACAAGACGCGATTCTCCGCTTGGAGCGGAGTCTCGGCAGACCCATCACATGGGAACAATGCAAAGGAGAAGAAGTGTAGGGAAGAAGGAACGCACAAAAGAATAAATAAACAGCAGAAAATCAAATCACTCCATTCATAATTCTACATAAGCTGTCATAAACACTACAATCATAGAGAGGTGGCGGGTCCACTAGCTCGCCAATCCTCACCATCACTCATCTCTCTGGGCACTCTCCTTCTCTCCCCCGAGGTGAGGGTCCCTCAGAAGCCTCCGGGATCCCCGTGCAGTAGCACCTGCCTCGCCTCTGGGCGCCTGCTCCGCAGCAGTGACTCACTGCTCCTCCCCTGGCGTGGCAAAGAAGCCACTGGCGGCAAAGCGACCGGACTGGCGGAGTCGCTCCCTGAACTCTCGCGCTCTCTCGTAGCGCGTCTCCATCCCTCCTAGCCTCTGTACGACGGCCTGAAGGCCCAGCTGGAGCTCCCTCACTTGGGCCTCCAAAGCCCTCCTCTCGGTCAGATCCCGCTGTCGCTCGGACCTTCTCTCGGCTTTCTCTCTCTCTGCCTCTCTCCTCATCATCTGCAGAAGAACCCTTAACTCCAGGATGTCTGGAGAAGGTCTCTCCTCACCGCGATGCCGCAGCTCCGCTACAGTCGCCACCCAGGCGTCACGCTCCTCTTCCGACCGGGTCGCGCGGGCCACCGCACCGACAAGTTGCTCCCGGAGGGAGGCAATCTCGAGAAAAGGGCCGAGGAACTGGAAGATCCGCCAGCCACTCCCACCGTCGCTGTCTGCTGGGCACGCTGGAACAAAATAAACAACGGTCGTCAGTGAAACTCCAAAATCTGAAGTTAAAAGTGCGGCACATAACTTACCAGGAGCGACAACTCATGTTGAGCGACGGCCAGCTGCCGCCTACTCTCTCACAATTGGGCGCGCGAGCCGCCGATGCCACTCGTGTCTCCAGCTTGGGGAAGCCCCGCGTAGCTCTCTCTCTGCCGCCGCAGGAAGTCGGCACTGTCCTGCACCAGTATACCTCCTTGCTGTCCAGGGAGACGTACGGGCCACTCCTCGAGCCTCGCCTTGCCGCGACTCTCCCTCCTGACGCGGCTCGGCTCGTCCGCACTCGCCCACTCATCGGCCAGACCCAGGGTCCTTGCCATGTCCTGCACCAAGAAAGTGGTCCCATATCAGTCAAAAGGAACGCGTCCCCTGTCTAGGACGCGTCCATCATTTGAGTGCAACACTCGCCGAACCCTTTCCCCCTCGCGCGGCTCACTTCAAAACCCAAAATGAATTAAAAGAGGAAGAGATCGAAGCACCTACCGAACCGTGTTCACCTCCTCCCACGCCATCGGGCCCCTCAGGTCCCTCGGGGGCCCGGAGCGGCCCTTCCTCCTCCATGGACGTCGTTCCGTGCTCGGGCGCGTCCCTCTTTGGGCGAGGGGTCCCGCGTCCCTCTCCACCTTCACCGTGGTCAGGCCCACCGAACTCCATCGATCAAAAGAGGAGGAAGACGAGAAAGGGGGCAAGCGAGTTTCGGCAGAAGGCGGGCTCGTTTGCGGGTAAGGCACGGGAGAAGAAAGGCCACCCGACGCTTTAAATTTGAATTCAATGATTAAGATGCGTCCTCGCGCCTGGACGCGCCCAAAAGGGGGAAAAGGAAATAAAATCCCCCCGTGCAAAGCGTAGTTCCCCGCTGTTCAGGGCAAGGTCTCGCGGAGCGTGCCTCAAAGGATAATTCAGTGCAAAGAAGAAAGTGTGGGAGAGAGAAAGGTACACACAACACAAAAAGCCATTTCCATTTCATATAATAGCCGAAAGTACAT